>AP025071.1:25121813-25380194 GCA_036186865.1 Eustoma russellianum | reverse complement strand
TACTTTCCTTGTATTGTCTTTCTTCTTCTCTTTTACATTGTTACATCATTAAATCAAGAATTGGGTGCTGAACAGAACATAAATTCATAACACTGACAATATTATGAAAATATGTTTCTACATTATCGACGTAAGTTATAAGTATTGTTAGAGATTAAACTCATAAATGGGGAGATAACCTATGTGGAAATGATATTTTTCTTTTACAGAGACACCAAGCTAATTGTACCATTAAATATGTTACTCATTCTTTCTCAAAAATATTATAGTAGATGACTTTTCAACGTACCCAAGTATTCGGGAAAAAGCAGAATATTTGATGGAAGGACGAGGAATCCTTTTGAACAGCCGTTCTAATAGGAAAGCCATAGATTTAAAAATTAATTCACGCAAAAATTCATGTTATAAACGAGCATATGCTACCTTTTTCTTCTTCCTAGTTGACCCATTGCATTGTTCTTCGGACACTGAAAAAATCTTTCATAAATTCCTTCTTGGCTGGATTGAAACAGAGGCGTTTAAGAAATTCCAGAACAAGGAGGGAAAATTTGAAGCTTCTTTGGCGAGCAATGCATATGGGTTACTAAGTCTTTATGAAGCAAGTCACTACAGAGTTCGTGGGGAGGATATTTTGGAGGAAGCCTGTAAATTCACGACGGCTACCTTAGAGGAAATGATGTATAACTGCAATGATGAGTTAATGGCAAACAAAATCAAGCATGCCCTAAATTGGCCAATCCATAAAAGCATGAACAGGGTGACAGCAAAAGCATATATATCTCTTTACCAACAAAGCAAACCGCATGACCAAGTTCTCCTAAAGTTTGCAAAATTGGACTTTAACAGAGTCCAGAGGCTGCATCAAAAAGAGTTAGCTGCTCTAACAAAGTAAAAGAGTTATCCTCTAAAGTTTCATCTTTCAATTCTGCATTCCTATTTATATTAATTTTTAAGTTCTCCTACTTCATTAAAATCCATACTTTGAGATTGATGGATGTGACAAATATAATCATCATATTTGCCTAAAAAACAGAAAAACTGTATGCAGGTGGTGGAAAGACATCGACTGTCCTACAAATTTTCCTTTCGTAAAGGACAGATTGGTTGAAAATTACCTGATCGGGATAGTAATATACTTCGAACCAGAATATTCTCTCGGACGGAAAATAATATCCAAAATTGGCAATATATGTTTGATAATTGATGATATCTGCGACACGTATGGATCAATTGATGAACTCCTCTCTTTGACAACGCAATAGAAAGGTACACCACATGCTTACCTGCGATTGAAGTCGATCGTGATGATTTTGATTTTCTTTATCTAATCCGTTATTTGTTCGTTATTCATTATTGTTGTTTTTTTTTTACCATTATGTATTAGTATATTAGTATTATCATTACTATAACTAACTATTGGGACTACTTTTGAAACCTTTAATTACATGTTGGCCCGGATTTAAACTACAGGTGGGATGCCGGAGCTGTAGATCAACTACCACAGTACATGAAGCTATTGTATCAACTCCTTTTGCAAGTTGTGGACGAAGCTGAGGAAGATCTTGCCATAAACGGCAGGTCAGAGAGGGTTCAATTCGCAAAAGAAGAGGTAGCTTAAATATATGCAAAAAGCAATTAACTCACAAACAATACTTATAAGAACACATACACACTCCACTCTCAACGACACTTGTGACACTATGTCCGTTTGGGTGTCTTGGGTTCTAAAATTAAGCTATAGTGGGCATTTTTTTTTCTTGGTCTTTTGCTGAAATAGCAATAAGGAATGTGATTTTACATCATTAATCTCAGATAAAGAAAATTGCACTAGCATGTTACGAAGAGGCTAATTGGCACAATAACAACTATCTACCGACAATGGAGGAACTCAACGAAGCAAGTGTCTGCTCAACTAACGCCAATATCTTGGCAATGAACTCTTTAATTGGAATGGGGGATTTGGTAACTAAGGAGATACTCAATTGGGCGGCAAACCAACCTTTAGTCCTTCGGGAATCAACCAAAATTATTGCGTTCATAGACGACATACATGATTATAAGGTAAGTGACATGATATGCAATCCTTTTCCTCGTGGTTTTCCTAAAAAGATTAAGGAATGTCAATTTTATACTACATATTCCTCAATGTCAATTCTGTCCTTATTTTACTGGAAAATAAACTGATTTAGTGATTTCATTAAGTCACAATCTTTTCAACGGCAGTAGTGCCGACTACGAAGAACGCGAAAACACAACTAATCAACAACGACAACATAATAACTCCGAATGTCAGAACATCACACAAGGAGAGGTGATGAGAGCACTGAAGAAGATGAGAAGAGCTAAAGCGGTCGGCCTAGATAACATACCCATTGAGGCGTGGAAGCATTTAGGAGAGGAAGGGGTCCAATGGCTAACTACTTTGTTCAATCGTATTTACAAAACAGGGAAGATGCCAGATGAGTGGAGAAAGAGTGTCGTGGTCCCCCTATATAAGAACAAAGGAGACGCACAGTGTTGTGGGAACTATAGAGGGATTAAGTTGCTAAGTCATACCATGAAGTTATGGGAGAGAATAATCGACACTCGGATTAGGAGAGAAACTCAGGTTACGGTGAACCAATTTGGTTTTATGCCAGGAAGGGTCAACTACGGAAGCAATACACATTCTCAGGAGATTAATGGAGAAGTATAGGGAGAAGAAGCGCGATTTACATATGGTTTTCATTGATCTTGAAAAAGCATATGATAGTGTGCCGTGTAGTCTGATATGGGATAGTCTGGAGGCAAGAGGGATCTCTATCAAGTATATAGACATAATTAGAGATATGTATGCTATGACAAAAACAACCGTTCGTACGGTTGTGGGGAATACAGACTTCTTTCCAGTGGAGGTCGGTCTCCATCAAGGGTCTGCGTTGAGTCCATTCCTTTTTGCCGTTGTCCTTGACGAGTTGTCAAAGCAGATACAGGAGGCAGTTCCGTGGTGTATGCTTTTTGCTGACGATATTGCATTAGTCGCAGAAAGTAGACATACCCTGAGTATGAGAGTAGAGCAGTGGAGAGATGTTTTAGAGATAAAAGGCTTAAAGATTAGCCGTTCTAAGACCGAGTATCTGCACTGCGACTTCAGCGGTGTAGCAGACAGTGAGGATAGTCAGCTCACTATCGATGGTCAAATGGTACCACAGGTAAGTAAGTTTAAGTACCTAGGATCTTTTGTGCAGCAGAATGGCGACATAGATAATGATGTAACACATCGAGTTCAAGCAGGTTGGTGTAGATGGAGGGCGGCCTCAGGGGTGCTGTGTGATAAAAATTTCCCAACTAAATTAAAGGGAAAATTTTATAGGGTGGCAGTGCGAACGGCAATGCTATATGGGACAGACTGCTGGGCTATCAAGAAGTCACAACTACAGAAGATGGAAGTGGCAGAGATGAAAATGTTAAGATGGATGTGTGGGCATACAAGGCTAGATCGGATCACAAACGAGGTGTTTCGAGAAAGGTTAGGCGTAGCTAGTATAGCCGATAAACTAAGGGAGAGTAGATTGAGATGGTTTGGGCATGTCAAGCGGAGACAGACAACGACGTCGGTCAGAGCAATTGAAAGTCTAATTGTAGAGGGAAAGAAGAGTAAAGGCAGACCCAAACTGACTTGGGATGAGCAGATAAAACACGACTTACTAGATTTACACCTCTCTGAGGACATGGTCCAGGATAGGAGTTCATGGAGACATAAGATTAAGGTTAACGAGGTATAAGACATATATAGGGACAGTTTAGAGTATATGTAGGGACATAGATAGACGTAGGCACTATCTACGCTTTAGGTTAACTTTCCACTTGGTGGCATATGTTTTATCGTTGTTTTACGTTACATGTACATATATACGTGATGTGTATTTTAATAGCGAAAGCCCTTTATTGGTATTTCTTGAATCTACTCACTAACACACTAGCACGACATATCCCTATTATCATGTCATTTATGCAGGTAGAGCCGGGGGTCTCACTGGAAGCAGACTCTCTATCCCTTGGGATAGAGGTATTGTCTGCCTACCACTTACCCTCCCCAGACCCTGACGATAGCTTTTGCTGTCGTTGGGATATACTGGGTACGGATGATGATGATGATGAGTGATTTCATTAAGAAAACTAACGATAGCTTTTGCTGTCGTTTGGATATAATGGGTACGGATGATGATGACGATGATTAAAAAAACTGTATGTTCGGTTCGATATATGGTAATATGAATCGTTAAACATATTGACACACAATTTTAGGAGATCACCAGTGAAAAGAACTTAGGGCAGTAGGAAAAGAATGTCTTTATATTTCCCCCCTCGTATTCCTGTGGGTATCTCATTATCGAAGCATACACCTCGATTGTTGGATAATAAATTTTCTTTCCTCCAATGCGAAGGCAGACCTGCATATTTTCAGGTCCAAAAGAGAGATACTCTAGAACCGGTGAATGGGTATTTATCAAATTTTCGTTACTAGACATTGTTGGAGAAATGAAATGGGAAAAGGTTGGATTGCAAGTGGGTTTGTCAAAAGTTGACAACCACCATACTTTGAGCTTAATTATGATTAGTGTTCGTTAATCAAAAACGAAAACTAATAATTTCTAAATTATCTACGTGACGAGTAGATGAATTTAGGCTTTTGAATCACTCGATTCCGATACCGGGTGAATGAGAAATTAATGCTCAAAGTTGGAGTAAAAATTGGAAGGAAATTGGAAAAAGTGGCCTTTAAGTGGAATACCACATTGGTCACTTGGAGGGAAAATGCCACCAAATATAGTGGTAGGAGAGGCACTTTAGATGTGCCCTAAGGGCATGAGAAGTTTTCTGACGGAGCCAGGACGCAGCTCAGGCAAGGTTCATCACACACGCGCGCCGCCCGCCCGTCCGGCCGGCTCGGCTCGTGCTCGGGCTCGGGCTCGTGGCTCGTCCGCCCGCCCGGTTCTTATCTTTTTGGATAAATTTTCTTTTAAATTTTTCCAGAAAAATAATTACTTGATCCTACGGTCTACAATTTATCTGTGGTGATCCAACGGTCAAGATCAAAATCTTCGGTTGCTGATCCAATGGCCTACGTTTGTTCAGACAAGGATTACGATCTAACGGTGGAGATCGTAACTGTTTTGATCAAACGGTCCAGATTTGTTCTTACCTTCAACTTCCTCAACCTCCTTCAACCACCCTACATCTATAAATTCTTCTACAAACATTCTGCATTGCATCCATTACGATACTCGAGATATCAGAACACCTGTAACAGGTTCGTCGATGTTCTTACGCTGTAGTGCCACTCGTATGAACGAAAACCGTTGTATCCTGGGAGACGTTTGTTCCATCCGGTTGGGCACAGTATACCGGGGCAATTCGTCTTAAGGACAGAGTTTTACGCTCGCCTCGGTTTTGCTTGCGTTTTTGTTTTCAGTTTATTCACATGCACACAGTGCACTGCTCTGATTGCAGGAACAACAGACATAAATTATATTTGGGATTTAATTAAGTACGTACTAAACAGGAAACCAAGTATGCGACAGCTGTGGAATGCTACATGAAACAGCACCATGTCTCATGCGAAGAGGCAATCGATGAGCTTCAGAAGCAGGTAACCGATGCATGGAAGGATTTGAACTACGAATGCTTCGTAAAAGCCGAGATGCCGCTTCCCATCATGGAGCCAATCTTCAACCTTGCAAGAATGATGGTTGCCTTCTACCAAGATGGGGTTGATGGCTACGCCTATGCTGGAACCCACATGAAACAATTGATCACATCCCTCCTTGTTGATCCTATTGATTAATACAAGATGAGGCGTTTGCTGGAGTTGAAATCTGTCCCTGATTATTGGAGTATTATGACTCTAATTTTATTTCATGATCAAATGTTATTAAATACTATGTTTACTTTTATAAGGTTACAGAAAGATCATGGATCTTTAAATCTATGTCAGTTGATGTAATAACAATAATTCATAAAATATGGTTTATCTTGATGTAATCGGTATGACCTTATCCCCGAATAATTTTCGATACATGATCGATTGATAAGAAGGCAATTTGACGAAGAATACTCTAATCCCATAAAAGGCTTCTATTCAACATGCAAAGACAACTACTGGGCCAGAAAAATTGAAATTAACAGAAGCAAAAAAAAAAAAAAGAAAGCTTCAAAAGCTGCTATGTCCTGATAAAGAAAGAAGTAGCAGCATCTGTTATGTTCTTGCATTTTCTACTATAACTTGTGGGATGAATCCGACAGTCGTCAACGATAAATTCCTGCATATATTTGACAAATACTTTGATTTCACCATGCCAGTTCCAATGTGGAATATATCTCCATCATGTTTCTGAATCGAATCCTTAGGTGGATGTTGAGGAGTCAAATGTGATTGACAAGTTGTTCTGAAGCCTTCTCTCTACATCTTCTGTTCTGAAACTTAACTTTGATCTGTTTTGGTTCGAGGTTGGAAAATAGAGGACATTTACAAATCGGTTGTCGCCGTTAATAAAACATGCAGAAAAAGGTTCAGACGAAACTTTCTGTTATAACCCGCGTATCCTACGTGGAAGTTTCCACGCAATACACCATGCACACACGTAACACAAATAATAAATACATATATGTATATTATATAAGCACTACATACATATACGGCATTAGCAAAAGAAGAAAAGAAAAATAAAATAAAACCCTAAGAATCCTAATATGATTAGGAAGTGAATAGAAGATAAAGTTTAAATCAAATTACAAATCCTAATTAAATTAGGATAGGATAACCTAAATATCTTAGGATTTTACCTAATATAACCTATAAATATATATATACGCATCACATAAATCAAGCAAACCCGACTCTTTCAAAATTTCGGCAAGAAGTCCTCCCCAAACTCTCAAGCTTTCAGCCGTCCCTTATTCTTCAAGATTTAAGCTCGCCGACCAGCCTTTAAAGGCCAAAAAAAAACGATTCTTTAATCGTTCTTCAATCCGTTCTTTGTATATCGCGTATAATCGAGACACGAGGCAAGTATCCTTGCTATATTTGCTATGTTTTTACGAAATTATTATGCTATTTTCATATCAAATTGAATCATGCATTCGTATTTGTGATTTGAATAAATTGATGTATATATGTATGTAATGGTTGTAGTTATGTATCGATTATGTGTATATACATATGAAAATCGTATTGGTGTTATTCCTGTTTTGGGCCGTGGGTTAAGGTGGCAGCGGCCATTGATGATTATATGCATGAGGGTATAGAAGAATGTTAAGGTTTTAGGTGCTATACTGCATGTTTAATAATAAGGTGTGCATAAGCTTATATTGTTTTTTTGCTTTATTTCGTAGTGTGTTGATGCTGCTTAAATTGTTATGGCTGGTTTTGTATATAATTATGCAATGTTTGACAAACGAATTGGTGGCCACTGTCATTGATAGACAGTGGCCGATGTGGTAGTTATTAAGCACCATATATAGAGAGAATAGCAAATGTATATTTTATGCGTACATGAAAATATTATATTTCATCAAAGTATATTTTAAGTATATATGGAATTATTACACTTTATTGTTATGGCCGATTGTTTTTTTCTTTCTGACCACTGATCTCTCTATTATATATATATATATATATTCATATGTTGGTTTGTCTGTGGAATATCAATAATCCTAACCGATTTCGTTGCCATATTCATTTGTTTGAGTATGTGGTATATTTTTGGGGCCGATGTGGTACAAATTTAAAGGGGCCAAATTTAAATTATAATAAATGAGGTATGACTTGGGTACTGTAGAAAGTTCACAAAATAGAAATGAAGTTGTGAATTTTATAAGTACATGGCGAAATGTATTTTATATCGTGTATGTATGTAAATGTATTTATATATGTAAATAAGTTGGTTTTCAAGTTTTGAATGGTTGAACAACACCTCTTTATAATATTAATTTTCAATTGAGTCACTCTCCAATGCATAAAACGAAAAGATGTTTAAAGTTGTATTTGTCAACTTTCTGGATTAAGTGTGAAAGTTAAAGTTTTTATCCTTTTCCAAAGCAACCATCCGAGGCTTTTAGGAAGAAAGGAAGGATTTGTCCAATACTAAGCATAGAGGTCAGCGGGGTTGGAAAGAAAGGATTCCGCGTAGAAAGTTAATTCATCAAAAAAAGGTAGGTGCCTCTTTCCTCCTCAAACGGATATGATTCTTGCATGCTTTAATGGTATACTAATGTGTTCGTTGTTTTATTTGTTTAAGTTGTGAATTTTGTCTCGTTATTTTTATTTGTTTAAGTTGCTAATTATGTATATGTTGGAAAGCATGAGATATATTATTTGTGGCTGCTATGTGCGTGTATGTGTATGAAATTGGTGGTATGATTGAATCGAAAACAAAATATCCTTAAAAATGGGGAAAAAGGGGAACTTTTACATTAGGAGCCTTTAAAAAGTTATGTTTTGGCCTTAGAATAGGTTCCTATAGACTGGAAATAGGAGAAAATGGGGGTTGGGAACGAAAAACGAATCACAGCGCGGGTTGCCACTGGTGGAACAGCCAATAAATAAATAAATAAATAATTAAAGTAAGACGGAGAATAGGTCAGCCAATGGACCGGGTCGACTGGCCAGCGGGTCGGGCCGAAGGCGACCCATTTACCTCAAAAAAAAATGTATCGGGTCTGGTGGATCAGGCCAGGAAAATATAATTAAATACAAATAAAATTCAAATAAATTTCAGAAAAATAGAAAAGGTTAAAATTAAATTATTTTCACTTAATTTCTTAAGTTTGGTAATTTAAAAAAAAATTAATAGTAATAAATAAAATTAAATAAGGGAATCATAGGGTAAATTAGTAGAAAATTCTAGTAAGTTAATACAAGCTAAGGAAAAATAAGGGTGGTGATAAAGAACAACTTTCCAATATTCGTAAAATTTATGGAACCAAATATTGAGTGTCGGAGGATGGTGAGGATGGGCCAGGGGCCTCAGGCGATTGCGTTTTTGCATTCATGGCACGTGCATTGCATGAGGGCGGGTCGTGACGTATGGGTCACGGGCGCTCAGGATGGTGTACGGTGGCGGGGCCACGACACTCAGGATGGTGTGCAGTGGCGCGGCCACGCACACTCAGTATGGTGACTGTGGGGTGTACGACCTGCAGCCACTCAGTAGGACCTGGGTTCATGCATTGCACGGTATAGATATCGGCATTCTGTGTGACATGACTTTGTTGCGTGTGACACGTTGATTGAGCATGCATCACGTACTTGCGCATTTTTATGTGGAGTGTTTTACTTACCGCATTTACTTTATCTTATGCATGTTATCTTATATTTATGTGCTATGTGGTTATGTCATATCTATGTGCTACGTGGCTATATCATTTCGGTATGTACGTTTTGTATTGGTTTGAGACGGGCATCTACTGGGTGATTTCTGTCACTCACCCCTACTTCCCAGGTGAGCCAGATGAGGACTGCGAGCATATCTTCGCTGAGGACGGGACGGACATAGCGGAGTGGGCTGGTTGATAGCTGCATTTAGGTTACGAGGGGGCTCTGTAGCTGTTTGTGTTTACTTATATTTTGGAGATTTTTCACAGACTTCTCTATTACTTTTATAATCAGAATTTTGATTTAGTAATGTAATGTTGATTATTGGAGTTTAATTTAAGTTATGATTTACGTTTCCGCGAGAAAAATTTTTATGTTATTTCTGACGTGTAAGAGATTGATTCGACGCCTTGTATTCTCCTCAGCGAGATACGGCGGGTGCATTGTTCCCAATGCTAGGGTTCGGGAGCGGGGCGCTACAGGTCGTATCAGAGCCGAGGCTTTAGATCCGCCTCGGAAACGCAAGCTTAATTAGATCACTTAGACATAAGTTACGATCTTTTATAAAATTTCGATTTTACCCCTAATAAACAAAGTAGACTTAAGATATGACCTTAGACCTAGGTTATGATCGGGTTATGGGAGGTGTGTGCCGAGGGTGAGCTTTCCTTGTCTAAATACCGATTTATCGGCGTTCAACCATTCAATTTACTATTGACTAATGCGATTTCTTCTCATGAACTCTGATAACAGGAAATTCCACCACGACGTGAGCCAGCTGGGAACGGTGGTGATAACCACCAGAATCAGGGGATCATCTCCAAGCACTTGAAGATGTCATAGTCACCATGACCATCACCTTAGCACAGCGGCACCAGCTGCTGAACTAGCATGCACCGTCTCCATCACCATCGCACTCGGACCTGAGATGCTCCGACAAGGAGATGCGGAGGAGTGATGCCGCAGCATAACTGACACTGCCGATCACTTGGATCTAATTTCAAAATGAGTTTAAGAAGTACTACGTGTTCGACAGTGCAATCTTTCAGAGCATGGTTCTAGATCCACGGTGGAAGCATAGGTTTAGGCTATGATCTTAGAAATTAAGTTACGATTTGCCCCTAAGTCACGATCTTAGGCATAAGTACCGATTTTTAGGCGTAACCAATGATTCTATATTAGACATGTTATTGGAAATAAAACGTGACCTTAGAAATTTAGTGATGATCCTACCCGTAAGTTACGATTTTAGACATAAGCGGCGATCTTGATTAAGAGTTGATCTTTGACTTAAGCATTAATTTTAGTCATAATCGCTGATTATATACTAAGTACGATTTGTAACTAAGAAGTGATCTTAGACATGACTTAAACATAAGCACTGGTCTTAGTCGTAAGCTTTGATTATATTCTAAGTATTGAACTTAGAAATAAGTAATGATTTTAGATGTAAGGAATGATGATACTAAGTATTGATTCTAGAAATAAGTCATGACATTAGACCTAAGTGATGATCGGATAAAGGATATGCCCACGTACACCTAGGGCACTCCATACGACTCTGAATTATTTGCCTTACTTAAGTGCTGATTAAAATCATTCGAATAATTCTTTAGATCTGACCCCTGCAAACTTGGTACCATTATGATAAATAAAGCAGGTTCATGCCCCTACTCTAACAGTAGTATCAGAACGTGACTAAGTCTAAGTTGGGATCGTAGCTCCTAAGAAATGATATAAAGTAAAACAAAAAAAATAGATTTATTAGCGTTACAATCAGTAGAGTTTAGCAATGATTGTTGTACAGAGGAGTTTATAGTTATGATTAAGAGGTTGAATTTTCGATCGTTTTATGTTGTGAAACAAGACATAGCTTTCCAAATATATATTTTGTTGAAAAAAAAAGACACCACGTTCAAAATTGTTTTTTTAAAAGAAGTTTTAAAATTTTTGTGTCTCAATTGTTTTGAAATAATTTTAACCGTAATACTCATACGAACAAGTTATATGATTGTTTATTAAATGCTCATTTGAGATACTGCGTTGCCAAAAAAAAATTTTCTAAAGAAAAATGTTTCCATGCACATACTTCGTATATTACGTTATTGATGATATCTCTGAAAAGTAAGGGGCATAATAATAGAACTAGCTCGTAGATATAAGATTGAATTCAAGAATTTGATGATAAAGGAGAGTGATGGATAGCATATTAGAGGACTCGATGGACATTTCAGATGGTCATGTAACTAGGCAATGAATAATATACGATGAGTTTAGGAATATGAAATTGTAGATTGCAAAAAGTCGAATGATACACGTCAAGTGGTGTAAGTAGAAGTTTATCTATTGTAACTATAGATAATTAAGTTAAAGATTATAATACACATAAGAATTGATTTTAGAAGGCTACTAATGACCGCAGATATGAATACGTTATAAACCGATGATTGGGGTATGGAACCCTGGTATGATGACAATCCTATAAGTTTGATCGTAGAATTTTAAGACGATATGTTATGATCTGAAACAAGCGAAGGGCAGTGGATTAGAACCAATCTTGTTGGTGTACAAGGAATGATTTTGAGGCCTTAGCCTATGATAAGAAAGTGAAATGAATAACATATTGGAAAACGCAAAGGGTAATTAGCTGAGCATTATCTAAATGAATAGATAAGTAGAACCATATTAAGTCACTGATTACACCATACACAAGTTTCGAGGACGAAACTTATTGTAAGGGGGGAAGAATGTTATAACCCGCGTATCCTACGTGGAAGTTTCCACGCAATACACCATGAACCCACGTAACACAAATAATAAATACATATATGTATATTATATAAGCACTACATACATATACGGCATTAGCAAAAGAAGAAAAGAAAAATAAAATAAAACCCTAAGAATCCTAATATGATTAGGAAGTGAATAGAAGATAAAGTTTAAATCAAATTACAAATCCTAATTAAATTAGGATAGGATAACCTAAATATCTTAGGATTTTACCTAATATAACCTATAAATATATATATACGCATCACATAAATCAAGCAAACCCTACTCTTTCAAAATTTCGGCAAGAAGTCCTCCCCAAACTCTCAAGCTTTCAGCCATCCCTTATTCTTCAAGATTTAAGCTCGCCGACCAGCCTTTAAAGGCCAAAAAAACGATTCTTTAATCGTTCTTCAATCCGTTCTTTGTATATCGCGTATAATCGAGACACAAGGCAAGTATCCTTGCTATATTTGCTATGTTTTTACGAAATTATTATGCTATTTTCATATCAAATTGAATCATGCATTCGTATTTGTGATTTGAATAAATTGATGTATATATGTATGTAATGGTTGTAGTTATGTATCGATTATGTGTACATACATATGAAAATCGTATTGGTGTTATTCCTGTTTTGGGCCGTGGGTTAAGGTGGCAGCGGCCGAAATTGATGTTTAAATTGCGGCTAACATTGATGATTATATGCATGAGGGTATGGAAGAATGTTATGGTTTTAGGTGCTATACTGCATGTTTAATAATAAGGTGTGCATAAGCGCTTATATTGTTTTTTTGCTTTATTTCGTGGTGTGTTGATGCTGCTTAAATTGTTATGGCTGGTTTTATATATAATTATGCAATGTTTACCAAACGAATTGGTGGCCACTGTCATTGATAGACAGTGGCCGATGTGGTAGTTTTTAAGCACCATATATAGAGAGAATATCAAATGTATATTTTATGCGTACATGAAAATATTATATTTCATCAAAGTATATTTTAAGTATATATGGAATTATTACACTTTATTGTTATGGCCGATTGTTTTTTTTCTTTCTGACCACTGATCTCTCTATTTTATATATATATATATTCATATGTTGGTTTGTCTGTGGAATATCAATAATCCTAACAGATTTCGTTGCCATATTCATTTGTTTGAGTATGTGGTATATTTTTGGGGCCGATGTGGTACAAATTTAAAGGGGCCAAATTTAAATTATAATAAATGAGGTATGACTTGGGTACTGTAGAAAGTTCACAAAATAGAAATGAAGTTGTGAATTTTATAAGTACATGGCGAAATGTATTTTATATCGTGTATGTATGTAAATGTATTTATATATGTAAATAAGTTGGTTTTCAAGTTTTGAATGGTTGAACAACACCTCTTTATAATATTAATTTTCAATTGAGTCACTCTCCAATGCATAAAACGAAAAGATGTTTAAAGTTGTATTTGTCAACTTCCTGGATTAAGTGTGAAAGTTAAAGTTTTTGTCCTTTTCCAAAGCAACCATCCGAGGCTTTTAGGAAGAAAGGAAGGATTTGTCCAATCCTAAGCATAGAGGTCAGCGGGGTTGGAAAGAAAGGATTCCGCGTAGAAAGTTAATTCGTCAAAAAAAAGGTAGGTGCCTCTTCCCCCCTCAGACGGATATGATTCTTGCATGCTTTAATGGTATACTAATGTGTTCGTTGTTTTATTTGTTTAAGTTGTGAATTTTGTCTCGTTGTTTTTATTTGTTTAAGTTGCTAATTATGTATATGTTGGAAAGCATGAGATATATTATTTGTGGCTGCTATGTGCGTGTATGTGTGTGAAATTGGTGGTATGATTGAATCGAAAACAAAATATCCTTAAAAATGGGGAAAAAGAGGAACTTTTACATTAGGAGCCTTTAAAAAGTTATGTTTTGGCCTTAGAATAGGTTCCTATAGACTGGAAATAGGAGAAAATAGGGGTTGGGAATGAAAAACGAATCACAGCGCGGGTTGCCACTGGTGGAACAGCCAATAAATAAATAAATAAATAATTAAATTAAGACGGAGAATAGGTCAGCCAACGGACCGGGTCGACTGGCCAGCGGGTCGGGCCGAAGGCGACCCATTTACCTCAAAAAACATGTATCGGGTCTGGTGGATCAGGCCAGGAAAATATAATTAAATACAAATAAAATTCAAATAAATTTCAGAAAAATAGAAAAGGTTAAAATTAAATTATTTTCACTTAATTTCTGAAGTTTGGTAATTTAAAAAAAATTAATAGTAATAAATAAAATTAAATAAGGGAATCATAGGGTAAATTAGTAGAAAATTCTAGTAAATTAATACAAGCTAAGGAAAAATAAGGGTGGTGATAAAGAACAACTTTCCAATATTCGTAAAATTTATGGAACCAAATATTGAGTGCCGGAGGATGGTGAGGATGGGCCAGGGGCCTCAGGCGATTGTGTTTTTGCATTCATGGCACGTGCATTGCATGATGGCGGGTCGTGACGTATGGGTCACGGGCGCTCAAGATGGTGTACGGTGGCGGGGCCACGACACTCAGGATGGCCACTGCACACTCAGTATGGTGACTGTGGGGTGTACGACCTGCAGCCACTCAGTAGGACCTGGGTTCATGCATTGCACAGTATAGATATCGGCATTCTGTGTGACATGACTTTGTTGTGTGTGACACGTTGATTGAGCATGCATCACGTACTTGCGCATTTTTATGTGGAGTGTTTTACTTACCACATTTACTTTATCTTATGCATGTTATCTTATATTTATGTGCTATGTGGTTTTATCTTATATTTATGTGCTATGTGGTTATGTCATATCTATGTGCTACGTGGCTATATCATTTCGGTATGTACATTTTGTATTGGT
Source organism: Eustoma russellianum (assembly GCA_036186865.1). Lineage (NCBI taxonomy): Eukaryota > Viridiplantae > Streptophyta > Magnoliopsida > Gentianales > Gentianaceae > Eustoma > Eustoma russellianum. The sequence goes on along the minus strand of AP025071.1, from coordinate 25,365,188 downwards.
TTGAGACGGGCATCTATTGGGTGATTTCTGTCACTCACCCCTACTTCCCAGGTGAGCCAGGTGAGGACTGCGAGCATATCTTCGCTGAGGACGGGACGGACATAGCGGAGTGGGCTGGTTGATAGCTGCATTTAGGTTACGAGGGGGCTCTGTAGCTGTTTGTGTTTACTTATATTTTGGAGATTTTTCACAGACTTCTCTATTACTTTTATAATCAGAATTTTGATTCAGTAATGTAATGTCGATTATTGAAGTTTAATTTAAGTTATGATTTACGTTTCTGCGAGAAAAATTTCTACGTTATTTCTGACGTGTAAGAGATTGATTCGACGCCTTGTATTCTCCTCAGCGAGATACGGCAGGTGCACTGTTCCCGATGATAGGGTTCGGGAGCGGGACGCTACACTTTCTCACACCATTCTTCTTCTGATGTGACTATGAGGAAGAAGGCAACCTCAGAGAGAGGAGAGAAAATGAGATAAAAAGATAAAATAGAGTTGCATTATTTTTGTTGTGTGGTATTATATAGAAGAAAATAAAATAGAAAATGGGATAGATTGTATCAGAAGAAGATTCAATGAAATAAAAGAGAAGGTGAACAAGAGAGAAACGGAAAAGGAAGAAGGAATTTAGAAGGAAAAGAAAAATGGACGTCTTTATGGATGAAAAGAGAGAAGGAAAAGAAAGAGAGAGAAGAAGAAGGAAGAAGGAATTCAGAAAGAAAAGATAAGATTCATAAAAAGAGGCTTATGTGGTGAAATCTTTGGAGCAAAAGTTAATTCCTTGGCCTTGAGGGCTTCTACTGTCCCAGTCCAAAGGAGCATTGTGGATGATGCAAATTAGGAGTTGAGCGGCCTCCTAGGTTAGGTAAAGACTTACTCAGTCTGTCTCCCTGCAAACCAGGCCTTCGCCTAGCAGCAGTGAAATTCCCACATTGAGTGTGTCCCCAAATTCGAACTCTTGACCTCTTGGTGTAAATCCCAACCCGAGTACCAACTGAGCTATGCCTTGAAGGCTGGTGTGTTGAAATCCTATGGAATGGCAATCCTATTTTTTGTCGGGATAGGATCCCATCACCGCAAGGAGGTGCGGTGATGCGTGACCGCGCGACACGTGGCAGCAAGAGGGGGTGGTGAGGCTAGATGCGGGTCACCCTCATCTAGCCTCATCACCCTCCCTTGATGCCACGTGTCGCACGGTCACAAAGAGGTGAGGAAAGTAGGGGTGAGGAGATCCCAACCCTTTTTTGTCCACGTTGAAGTGTGGTGTGGCCCACCTTTCACTTCGCATTATATTTTATATCCTCAGTCACGCGCCCTTCAATTTCTTTAGCTCCTGACATTCTCCTCTCTTAATAACGGCAAGATGTAATCGAAAGACACCATCCTCTTTGACGGAAACCCTTGAGCCAACCATTTCTTCATTTCATAATTATGGGATGAAAAGTAATTTTTTCAGGATGCATACACAGAACTTCTAGTGAAGAAAAGGGAAGAAAAGATGAGCCATTTGTAGACCACATGCCTTGTTTTCTTGTTGCAGCTCAGCAGTAAGATTAGGGGTGTTACTTGGGAAGAACCCTAAGGATTAGGAGTTCCACTTTGGGAGAACCCTAACAATTTTCTCGATTTTGCATCCTAGCCTTCTGTTTCTGTGTTTTCTATAAACTAAAAGCTAAATGCATAGGATGTCTTGCTCGCTGTCTTCTACAGAACTAAGGCTCTAGTAATACCATTCTTGGGCATCGAGTCATATTCAGAAATACTTGTTTTCTTTAAAAACAACACTTTTGGAGCAACCTCTCCAAGTACCGACTGATGTAGCAATGGAGGAGGAAGATTTTCAGAGATTCTTCAGTGAGCCACTGGTCTATAAATTGGGTTCAACCATTTGTTATGTATGAGTGATTTTGATGATTTGCACAAGTATAGTATGCTAAAAGGTTCAAAGATTCGGTTAAAATTGATGTTCAGACTTCAAGCGTAGCGTTTCAGCTCTCAGAAGATGAAACAGAAAGGTTGTCTAAGGTATAAGGCACCTCACCAAGCGCTTCATCTAGTGAAACCCCTGAACAGAGAGTTTTGACAAAAACATGAAGCACTATATAAAGCGCTTTATCTTTTGAACTCTCTTAACATAAAGGTTGGCTAAAACATGAAGCACTTCATCAAGCGCTTCATTTAATGAAACTTCTGAACAGAGTCTTTTGGCAAAAACATAAAACGGTATATAAAGCGCTTTGTCTTTTGAACTCCCTAAACAGAAAGTTTTAGATAAATCATGAAGCGCTACATAAAGCGCTTAATCTGCCTAAACAAAGTACTTGTAATATAAACGTTGAAATTATTCCTTTACTTCTGTATAAATAGTTAAGAATGAAGCATCTCACACTTCTCTGTTGTTAAATGCAAAGCCACATCAAACGCTTACTGTATAACGAAATTTCAGTACACTCTTCTCTCTCTGGATTTTTAGTTGACCAATGTGATTTTTATTGTCCCCATGTAAACATGACAACTGCAATCTATTTCAAAAAGCAAATACAAGGTAGTTGGAAAAATATTTCCATTTTGAGCTTAAAAAGACAAAGCTTCCTCAAGAAGCTTTGACTTCTTCCAAGAAGTGTTTTTTCAAGATAATGATGTACCAACAAGTGGGACAAAAATCTCTTCCTCTCCTTTTCTTTCCACTCCAGCGGCTAGGAGGTCTTCTATAAGGATTGAAAGACTTCATTTTTGAAGAACAAATTTCTACCTCAAGCTTTCAAGTCTTCATTGTTATTTTTGCTCTCAGATCATTGTAAAGATTATTTTATTGTTGAGAGTGTGTGACTATAAAGGAGTATAAGTCTTCTTCTAAGTGAGGATTGTGAGGCGCCAGATTTAGATTGTTGGTCAAGGAGAATGAGTGCTTCTTGTTGTGCAAAACTCAAGCTTCCAAGATCGAGTTAATGGTGTAAGAGCTACATCATACTCCATAGAAGGTTTCTTTGGTGCAAAGAAGATCTTAAGGAGGCTATGCTTCAAAGAGGTTGAGCATTCATTGTTCTTGAGCTAAGGTTGTTAAACCTAGCTTGTACTTGTATTTCCTTTTATTGTTGTTTTCCTCTCAAAGAGAAATAAATCCTCTTATTCAAAAATCCTTGTTGTTTAAAGCAAGAAAGTTGAGGAGTAGAGTCTTTGACTTGAACCTCTATAAATTTGGTGTTCGTTTATTTCATCAACTTATTTTCTTCAAAGAACACATCAAGTATTAGTTTAAACACTTCCATTACAAAAAGATTCAAAAAAGAACCATACTTGGATAAACACACTATTCAATCCCCACTTCTAGTGTGTTTCACGGACCTAACACCATTGTCTAGAAATGATGCATCTACAGCAAGAAGCAAGGAAGATGCCCATCCAAGCCATTGTGGCAAGTATATGAAACTTTTCTATAGTTCTATCACATCGACACAGGTATATCAAACTAATGACCAGTAATGGTAAACTCTTGCATAACTATCAGCTCTTATTATTCGTTAAATATGTGCTGTTTTATATTTATGCTGAAAAAGTATACTAGACCTTGAAACAATTGTGATGATAAATGTCTTAATTGTTGAGTCATTGGCAAATGAAAGATTATTGAGAAAAGAAGATTGCGGTGGAGATCGTCATACTTGAGAACTAAAAATTTGGTAGTCCTCTACGATTGCTTGTAATTATAACCTATCTTCTTGTTTTCTCTGGTGTTACTTGGACCTCTAATTTTTTTAGTTATTTAGTATTAGTTGTCTTGTATATTCTGCTTAATTCTGTTTACCTTGATTTAATACCATTGCGAAAGAGGTTAGATAGCTTTGCCTCATCGCTAAACAAATATTGGTCAGCAGCAACTGGAGTCTTAAATCATGTCAAAATTAATGAAAGTAGGAACATCTATAGAGCATGAAATAAGAGCAGGACATCTGGTAAATTTCCTTATTGTATGGTATTTATTTGCTAAGGCATGATACTATTCACAACAAAAGCTGCAGATCACCTTGGGGTGGCAGAAATAGAATCTATATTTTGGAATCCTTTCGTTGACTCATCAAAAAGTTTGCTGAAGGTCACTGAAGTAATACATCTAGCTGGGGTTTTGGCTGCAACAAAGACAAATTCCTTCAAAAAGCAGTGATAGATGAAATTTCTTTGAACTTTTTATTCTATGATCTACAGGCCAAATACTGGAATGTGACTGGGTATAATTTGTTAATTGAGTGATCAATAGAAACTAGCCTACCACCAAATGCATGACATACATCTCGGCTGCCATTGTAAGGAAAAGTGAGAGCCTTTAATAATATCCATTTGACCATGCCATTAATCGTTTACCAGTTTTTTGGTGAATAATGTGGCCTTATGTGTAACTTCTGAATCCTATATGCTGAACGAAATCTTTTTTCTGAAATGCTTTTTATACATTCAAATGAAGAGGGAAGAAAATACTGTGAAATGAGTATTCTACCTTACTAATTCTCGCCATCTACACGAAATACAAAGAGCACAAATGAGTTTTCATATCTTTAAATTGTCTCCCACCATCATCTTCTTATTCTCCGGCTATCCCTTTTCTTCTCCGATGTGATCCTTCCCTGGAATCTTTGAGATTCCCACGTGACACATATTGGAAGCCCTAACACGGATTGACAACTCACCATCATATCATCCTGACCTTCAATCTGTTGTTTGGTCCAACGACAGCTGCTCCACCAATGCTACTCCTCATTGCATTGTGCTTCTTCTTGTTTCTCTCTTTCAACACATGCTGTAACATCCTCATTCGAACCTGACTTGCTAAAAATATTTCATACTCCCATAGCAGAAGTCAGGTTTTGTAGTGTTATCGAATCTAAGGCCTTTGTAAAAACATCTGCCAGCTAAAATTCGGATGTAATGGGCATAGGATGGATCACTCTTTGCTGATACTTTTCTCTTACAATGTGGAAATCAATTTCAATGTCATTTCATGGAACACATGATTTTTCACAATATATATGGCACTCTTATTATCACAAAACAACTCAACTGGCCCTAACTGCTTTATGCCCAAATCATCTAAAAAGTACAAAAGCCATTGTGTTTTACATGTCGCCATTGCTAAAACTCTATATTCTGCTTCAGATGAAGATTTAGATATAGTACTTTGTTTCTTAGATTTCCAGGATATCAAAGAATTTCCTAAGAACATGCGATAACTGGTGACAGATTTCTTTGTTTCAGTACATCCTCCCCAATCGAAATCAGCAAATCCCTTTAACTCCAGCTTGCCGTAGGTAGGATAGAATATACATTGAACTGCTTTCCCTTTTAGATTCCTTAATAATTTATGTGGTACTTTGAGGTGTAACTCTGTAGACGTGGCAAGAAACTAACTTAATTGATGGATTATAAAGGAGATATCTGGTCTGGTTATGGTGAGATACAACAACTTTCTTATAAGTCTTCTATAACGTGAGACATCCATTATAAGCTTTGGATCACGATGAGCTAACTTAGAGTTCTGCTCCATAAGACTCCTTGTAGTTTTAGCACCGAAGAACCCTGTCTGTTCTACCAATTCCAATGCATACTTTCTCTGAGGGATCAGGATCCCCCAGTGAACTAGCCACTTCAATCCCAAGAAACTATCTTAAGGGACCCAAGTCTTTGTTTTTGAACGCTTGATGTAAAGTCTCCTTGAGATTAGGGACCTGTAAAAGTAGTTGTTAGCAACAATTATATCATCTACATAAACTAAAATGACTAGAAACGTGCCTCCTGTTTGGTGGATGAATATTGTATATCATTTTTGGATTGTGTGTAACCTTGGCCAGTAAGAAACTTTTGTCAATTTGAGGTTCCGTTCTCTTCTCGCTTGCTTTAATCTATAGAGTGACTTATCAATTTTGCAAACAATGTTGGTAGGGGCAATGACTCCCTCAGGTAAAGTCATGTATATCTCTTGGCTTAGGTCACCATGTAGAAAAACATTGTTCACATTCAGTTGATGCGCATGCCATTTTTTTATGGCAGACATAGCTAGAAGCAATCTGAAATTAGTTAACTTAGCAATATGAGAGAAAGTGCATGTGTAATTAACACCTAGTTATTGTGTACACCCTTTTGCCACAAGTCTTGCTTTGTACCTCTCTATGCTCCCATCAGACTAATACTTCACTTTTTAAACCCACTTGCAGCCAATGGGTTTTTTGCCAGAAGGAAAAAGATCTAAAGACCAGGTATGATTGGCCTCTAGTGCAGCTAACTCCAGCTGCATTGCCTTTTGCAAGTGAACATATTTGGCTGCTTCTTGATAAAATGTTGGCTCATGTGGCACACTAATATTAAGAGCATAGGATCTATATTTAAGTGTCAGTAATCAAAATTCATGTAATCCTCAATAGGGTAAGATGCACTAGATATTGTGTGAGGGGATAGAGAAGCTACAGACGAGGAATACATGAGACCATCATAGAAGTTTTGAAGATAGCTTGGAGGTTGTTTGACTCTGGCAGACCTGGAGAATTCATGGGGATCAGGTTAAGGTAGAGGCAATTGGACTTCAATTCCAGTACAAGGATGTGTAACATGTCGAGATGTGATAGAGTCAGACATGTTAGAGTCACCTGTGGTTGTTTCTGATACCTCAGGAGCCTTATCGTGTGAAAAAATTCTTGGAGATGATAAAGAAGATAAAGGTTGAAATAAATGTTCTTATGAAGGTTGCAGATGCTCAGGAAGGTCAACAAAAGTTCTTGTAATGTCATAGTGCAAAGTGTTGGGTGCATATGAAGTTGAAGATGAATCAATGGCAAATGGAAAGGTATATTCATGAAACTGAACATCTTTAGAGATGAATATGGCCTTTGTATCAATATTTAACAATAGATAACCCTTAGTATGATAAGGTAACCCAATATAAACACATGGAATAGCTCTAGGCTCAAACTTGGTTTTGTGTGAAGAAGTGTTGCTGTCATATGCCAAGCAACCAAATATTTTGAGATTTTCGTATGAAGGTGCAGTCTTAAAAAGGCACTAATGAGGTGCTCGTTGGTGCAATAAAGGTGTGGGTAAGATGTTAAAGAGATATACTACATATTGAGCACAAAATCCCCAATAGCAGATAGGTAATGTTGGCCTGAAACTTTAGGGCTCTTGCTGTATTGAGTATATGCTGATGTTTGCGTTCAACAACTCCATTTTGTTGTGGAGTGCTGATACAACTAGTTTGGTGTGTAATGCCTTTGGTCATAAAGAAATGGTTCATCTTAAAATCTTGACCATTATCAGTTCTTGTGCATTTAATGCACTTATCAAACTGGTTGGAAACATATTGATAAAAGCATTCAATATGTATGGTTTCTGATTTATGTTTAAGCAAATATAACCAAGTGTATCATGTATGATCAACAACAATGGTAAAAAATAACATTGAGTGTTTATAAAGCGACAAATATCAATATGCAAAAGATCAAATGGAGACTTGAGAAGAGATTCAAAGAAAGGAAATGAATTTCTCTTCATTTTGGTTAAAGGGCAAATAGTACATTTGTGTGAGGCCTCATGAGTACTTACAGACCTATCAAGCTTCTGTATTTCTTCTATTCTAGGTATTCATGCAAGACCCAATCTATAAAGCCATACCAAGGAGGGATCTGAAAGCTAGACAGCAGCTGACAAGCAACTAAAAGAAGTGGCTGCTTGTTTAGGAACTCCATGAAGATAGTATAAACCTTTGTATTATTCAGCTGAACTAATCGTCCTCAGGGACACAAATTCCTAAATGACACAATAATTTCCCAAGAACTGAATAAGAAAGGAAGGAATAGATAGTAGCTCACTGAGTGAAAGAAGATTATATGCAAAAGAGAAAACATACAACACATTGTGAATAATCAAGAAAGGGTTTATACCAACTGATCCAATGGGTGTAGCTGAAACTGAGAAATTATTAGCCAAATTGATATATATATATATGATCAATTGCTTTGTAAGAATAGAACAGACTGAGGTTAGAACCCATATGATCAGTGGCAACTGAATCTAGTATCTATATGTTCAAATTATTAGAATAACATTTACTTTGATCATTATCCAAGAGAGCAGATATCGTTGCTCCCTGGCTTCCATCGAAGTTTGCATGAGTCAAGACGTAATGACTTCCATCATTCATACTCAGCATTGGCATGAGCTTTTGAGTTTGCTCTGGTGTAAGCAAAGGTACTTGACATGCCTTACTGCCTTGATCCATCTACACAGACTCACATTCTCCATTAACCACTTCAGTTAGGTTCACTTGGCTCTTAGGTTTGAAACCTGGAGGATAACCATGCTTTCTATAACATCTCTGATCAACATGTCCAATCATACCACAATGTGTATATATAGGTCTCTTAGAGCCATTAGAGAACAATCTCCCACTCTCCCTTCTATAACCACTGCCTCCATCTCTACTAACATAGGCATTAACATTGGCAACCACTTTCATACTGTCAAAGTTTGCTGTCACAAGTGCTGTTGGATTATTACTAAAAGAACCTTGAAGGTTTAAACCATTCAAAATCCTCTTATACTTCAAAGCCATCGCAAATACAACATCAATCTTAGGCAGAAGAGTCATCACAAATACTTGTGATTTTGCATGATCAAACTCCTCATTTAATCCTTTCAAAAATTTTATGACATATTCACTTTCCACAAACTCATGCATTTTAATCCCTACATCACACCTACATCCATGACATACACCTCAGAACAGACCTTAATGCCATCATCTCCTTCCACAACACCTTTACTTTAGTGAAGTAGCCATTCATAGAATCATTCTCTTATGTAACTCCATAGAAATTTTCAACCAAATTCGAAAGCCTAAAAGCATCTCCAGTACCATATCTACGTTTTGAATCACTCTAGACTTCTATTGCACTATCATACCATATAATGCTCTGTACAATAGAAGGTAGCACACTATTCATAATCCATGAGTGGACCATAGAATTTACCTATCTCCATGCTAGATACTGTGGATCATACATTGCTGGTTGTTGAATAGATCCATCACTGAATCCAATTTTATTCTTGACGGTCAACACCATTTGAAACATCCTACTCCATTAAGGAAAATTGTGGGAATTTAACAGAGGTTGCGCAAGAATTATAGCAGGACTGTCATTAGGATTAAGGTAATATGGACTACAGAAGCGTGTGAGCCACTTGTCCTTTGAGTACCAGATGTAGAAGCCATAACAACTGTATTATAACATCAACACGCAATTAATCATAATCTCAGGTAATCACACGCAACTGAGCAAAAAAATTACAAAAACAATCTAAGTTGTATACTTAGCAATCAACCTCTCTCTAATACCATGTAAAAATTGATTGCTCTAATCAAAAATTTGGAATATGAAGACGAAAATAAGACACAAATGAGAGAATATCATAGAGAAAATAGAACAAATTTTTTATTCAATTTTCCAGATCAAAATGCATACCCGCAATCTGTTTTTATACATTCAAACGAAGAGGAAAGAAAATACTGTAAAATGACTATTCTACTCTTACTGATTGTCACCACCTAAACGAAATACAAAGGGCACAAATGACTTTTCAAATCTTTAAATTGTATCCCACGACATCTTCTTCTTTTCTGGCTATTCTCTTTCTTCTCAGACGTGATCCTCCCCCGATATCTTCAGGATTCCCACGTGACATATATTGGAAGACTTAACATGGATTGTCAACTCACCATCATATCATCCTGACCTTCAATTCATCGTTTAAATGACAACTGCTCCATCAATGCTACTCTTCACTGGATCGTGCTTCTTCTTGTTTCTTCCTTTCAACACCTGTTGTAATATTTAAGATATAAAATGTTTTGATGATGTGAAGATGTTTTAAATGATTTGAATTTAAACTTGATATTTGATGCAATATGAGAAAAATACACTATGTCAAAAATGGTTAAGGTTGGACCTTTACTGTCCAGATCGACGTCACTTCAGTCTCTCCAAGAGAGACTTCGATCGATCGATGTCAGGCCAGAAAGTTTCTGTCCAACATCGATCTCTCAGTCCAGAGGACATCGATCGATCGATGTCACTTCAGTCTCTCCAAGAGAGACTTCGATCGATCGACGTCAGGCCCGAAAGTTTCTGTCCAACATCGATCTCTCAGTCCAAGGGACATCGATCGATCGATGTCACATCAATCTCTCCAAGGGAGACTTCGATCAATCGATGTCAAGAAGGTTCAAAATTAGAAACTCTCTGGAGGACATCGATCTCTCACCCCAGGCACTTCGATCGATCGATGTCCCCCAGAATTCAAACTTCTATGAACGTTGGAACAAAATCCAAGGAAGATTCATGGTGTTTTCTCTTTCCAATCTTGCTCAAATTTCTTTTGGACTTTACTCTAACATAATACATGCTTCCTTGACTATTATATCCATGTCTAACTTATTCTAGGTTGCTATTGAGGATCAAATCGCTCCATAGGGTGGCTAAAGACTAAATGGACATTATCTTGACATTTGATGGATTTAAAGACATATGGAGGTTTAAATACATGGTGAACACCTCCTATAAATGGAAGAAGCTCAGATGAGGCATTAACACACTTTTACTATCATCAAGCTTTATTATTCTTTGTTGTATATTTCTCTCATATGTGTAAAAGTGCTTAAATCTTGTTAAGCCTTTCTTTGTTTTTTATTGTTGTATATTGAGAGATAGTGAGTGTAACACAAGAGAAACCATAAATATTTGATCTCTTGCTTGTGTTCAGACTAGTGAGAAAGTGTGATCCCCACTACTTCCTTAAACCCATTGTGAGAAAGTTCTTTGAGAGAACTTTGTTGAAGTTGTGAGGTAGCAAGAAGTTGTTCTTGCTTAGAGCGGGAGTTGTTGTAGTTGCACTAAGTTGTTTTGTGCAAGAAGTTGTTGTTGTGGTTGCTTACACTAAGTTGTTAGTATAAGTATTGCTGTGGTTGTTCTTATTAGCTTTAATAAGAAGAGTAGTTGTTGAAAATCTACTTTGGCAACAAAGTGGTAGTGGAGTAGAATCATTTACGATTCGAACCACCCTATATCCGGTGACTCATTCATTGTCTCTCATCTCGCATTCTTGCTTTCATTTTGAATTCCATTTAAGTTGAGGTACACAAGAAAATTCTACAAAATTGTCCAACACTCTATTCACTCCCCTCTAGAGTGTGTTACATACCTAACAATTGGTATCAGAGCCTAACCTTGATTGTTTGGCCAATCTTTGCAAGTAGCAAGGTTAAAGCTCATGGCAATGACAACCTCTTTATCCTACACTTGAACTTCCAAGCCAACTGCACTATTCTCAGGATCAAACACTAAAGCACATATGTTTGATGCCCAAAATTACTCTTTGTGGAAATTTTGAATGATCAATCATTTGAAAGGCTGTGGATTGGATATTTGGAGAGCCGTTATCAAAAGAATCGAAGTTCCTATGATTACCGACTCAAAAAAAGAATCAATGTTCAAATATGAGGATGACTACACCGACGAAAAGAAGATAAACTTCGCCATCAATGGCAAAGCATTCTATATTCTTTCAAGTGCTCTTACCACCACCGAGCTCATAAGACTTCAAGGTGTTGAAACAGCCCATGAAGCATAGAAAAGGCTATTGATACATGAAGGGACTGAGAAAGTTAGAATGTCCAAAAGACTTATGCTCATGAAGGAGTATGAAATGTTCAGTATGAAGAGCAGTGAAAAGATTGAGGAAACTATTGACCGATTCACTAGAATAGTGAATCAACTATCCATGGTGGACAAGAAAATCTCAAATGAAGACCATGTCTCAAAACTCCTCAACTCTTTTCCAGGAGAATAGACACCTAAAGTCACCGCCATCACTGAATCAAAGAATCTCAAGACTCTTACCCTTGATGAGCTATCCGGTAATCTTCTTACTCATGAAATTCTTATTGATGAACAAAATAGGATGAAACCGTATCAACTCCACACAAGCATCACAAAAAGAATTGGTGGTAGAGTCCGATGAATTGGATGAGGAAGTTGCTCTTCTTGTGAGAAAATTTAGAAGAATGGCCACAAGAAACAAGGCCCAAGCACGGAAGTTTTTCAAGAGATTTCAAACTATATCAAATGGATGTGAAATCTGCATTCTTGAATGGTTAATTCAAGAAGAGGTGTATGTAGTTGAACCACCGGATTTTAAAAATCATGATTATATCATGTATTTAAACTCAAAAAGACCGTTTATGGACTTAAACAAGCTCCTAAGGCATGGTTTGAAAAATTAAGTAACTTCGTATTTGAAAACGAGTTTTCAAGAGGAAAAGTCGACATTACTCTTTTTATTAAAGAACAAGGAAACCATCAATTGCTTGTTCAAATTTATGTGGATGATATTATATTTGGTTTCAGTAATGATTCTCTTTGTGAGCATTTTGCTATTTTGATGGAAGGAGAATTTAAGATGAACATGATGGGTGACCTCAATTATTTCCTTGGTCTTCAAATCAAGCAGGCTCAATATGGAGTATACACATCTCAAACAAAGTACACAAAGGATTTACTCAAAAAATACAAGTTTGAGGATGGAAGGAGTGTAAGCACATCGATGAGCACAAGAACAAAGCTTGACAAAGATGAAAAAGGAAAGACGGTTGAGGTAACCAAATATAGGGGTATGATTGGTAGTTTACTTTCTTTGACCGTTAGCATACTTGATATTTTACATGCTGTGTGTTTATGTGCTAGATTTCAAGGTATGCCTAAGGAATCACATCTAGTGCCAATAAACGTATTGTTAGGTATTTGAAAGGTACTTTGAACTTTGGGCTATTTTATCCCAAAAATAGGTGTTTTGACTTAAGAGGGATAGTGACTCCGACTACGCCGAAAACCTAGTCGATAGAAAAAGCACATCCAAGACATGCCAATTTCTAGGAGATTGCTTGGTTTCTTGGTTCTCCAAGAAACAAAATAGTGTGTCACTGTCAACGGAGGAATCCGAATATGTACCGGCTGCTTCATGTTGTGCACAATTACTTTGGATGATTAACACCTTAAATGATTATAACATTAAGTTTGATAAAGTCCCCAACTTATGTGACAACACATTAGGCATAAGTATAGCACAAAACCCGGTATACCATAGTAGGACAAAACATATTGAAGTGAGGCATCACTTTATAAGGGATTACATTCAAAAAGGTTTGGCATGCGTCTAATTTGTTCTAACCAATGACCAACTAGCGGATATTTTTACAAATTCCCTCCCTACTGAGACATTTGAATCCATTAGAACAAGATTATGGATGATAAACAATGTTAGAGGATCAAAATTGCCAAAAAAATAGATATCAGCATACATCGATCGATCTATGTAGCTGTTTCAGAGACTGATCAGACATTGCTCGATTGATGTCATCAGCAGCATGACAATTAAAAGCTGCAAAAATCAGAACATTTCCCATTTTCTTCTTCTCCATACATAACCCTAACCTCCATTCGCTAAGAACTCAAAAAATCCGACACTCAAACTCTAATTTCTTGCACACATCTTCATTTTTTTCTTTAATTCAATCACTCCTTTCATCACTTTAATCTATTTCATCACCATTCCCTGTAAATTTCGTGCCCTAATCTTCAAATGACTACAAAAAGCAAAAATCCTTCCAAAATAGCAAGAAAATATCGTGAGGAAGAAAATGCACCTCCAACATCTCATCCTCAAGTCCCAACTGGTTTAAGAACAAAGGGACTAAAGAAAATAGTAGAACAACCTCAAGATGCTATGTTGGCTGAGGTGAGGAGGAGACTTGTGGTCAACAACTTTCCATGGCTCGAATTCGGTGAGTATGAGAATGCTCTAACCGACCCAATGGGTCCAGGTGAATTTGTGCACATCTGCCTTAGAGCTCAAAATTTATTTAATGAATGGGAAGACCATAAAAGTTCCACCATTCCATTGAAATCACTCAAAATTGAAGATATTTTGAGCAACAAGGAATTAAGACCGATCATCAATTGGTTTGATGATAAAACATGGTGAGCTGTTTGGGATGTATCGGATATGATTTATATGTCCACTCGATATACTCGACTGTTTTATGCTAATATATGGGTAGAGTACCTAAATGGAATGCCCTTTTTGTTAAACTCGGTTATAGAAGGTCAACTTGTTTCATTTGATTCAAAAACTATAAATGACCTTCTTGGTGTTCCTGATGAAGGTCTAGACAATTTTGATCCTTGGAAGTGGGAAAATTATAAGTATAAAATATCTGAGAATGAATTTAAGACCTTCCCACCCGAAACACTAATGATATGCCTTTTGTGTATCGAATTTTGTTTGTCATTATCACCTTTTGTGTCAATGGTAAGTCAGCCAAACCCTCAAGTAATTTAGACTTTTATATTGCTTATCGTATAGTCATGAGGGAGCAATTAAATTTTGGGGAGATTGTGTTTACAAATATGTTGGAGGCGGTAACGAAAAAAATCAAAAGTGTTACCTTATAGCAATCTCATTTATAGATTGCTAGGAAAGTGTAATGTGGAGATGAATGAGGAATATGATGAAAAGATAGCCTCTAGAGACTATTACACAAAAGACAATATCTAACAAGTTCACAAATCCTGAAAGAAAGCCCAAAGACGGGGAGGTCAAAATGAACCTGAAGAGGAAGAAGCTGAAAACGTGCCTGCTGAAGATCCAATACATTCAACACATTCCACCGAGCCTCTCACTGAACCTCAACCTCAACCCAAAATACAACCCCAAACACAACCAAACCCTACCCCCAAGTGGATAAGAGAAAAGTTCCAATGGAGGAAGGTAGTGATTCGGAGTTGCCGTTTAATGCGGAGGAGGAGATTAACGACCTACATCGTTATCTAGATCAATAGGGAGAAGATCTCACAAAGGAAGCAGTTCGAATTGATGATCTTGATAAAGACAACGAAAAACTTAAGGAGAGAATCAAGACGCTAGAAACAAAGTTCAACACTCAAGTCACGACGTTACAAACAGAGCTAAGCCTTTAAAAGTCCAAGTATCAAAAACTCAAGACAAAACTTAAGGCGACCTTATCTCCCTCTGACGAAGAATAGAGTTCCTCATTCCCAATATCTCCCTCTTAGCTATAGCTTGAAATTGAGTTTCATTATGTATCTCAAACTTCGTATTAATGATATTTTCACTTATTCTTAATCTTTTTTTCTTATCCTTCATTATTTTTTGATGCTTTCAAAAAGGGGGAGAAGTTGATATTCGTATGATGATATGATTGCTTGACCGAAGTTGATATTGGCATATGCTTGCTTGGTAGTGATTAAATGGTTATGCATGCTTAATGGAAAGATATTGGTATATGATTACAATATGCTTGCTTGGTAATAGTATATGCATGCAAGCTTAATGGAAAAATATTGGTATGAGATTACAATATGCTTTCTTGGTAGTGTTTAAAATGATTGGCATGAGTACTTTGGTATGCTTGTTGATAGCACACATGTTGAAAAGTTGAAAATATAGAATTTGATGAATAGTTCGGTTGAGGGGGAGTATTTTGATATATTTATCATATTCATTGATTTTGGGATGATTACATGTTGAGGGAGAGTTTTTGATATGTTCATATGATTTATCTAATGAGGGAGCATGAACAAAGGGAGAGTTGTAAAATGTCAAGTTGAATTATTTAGCCAGCTCAAATGTAAATTTTCAAGCAAAAACATCTTTTGAATCATGGTTTTGAAATCATCAAAAAGGGTACGATGGTTAAGATATAAAATGTTTTGATGATGTGCAGATGTTTTAAATGAGTTAAATTTACACTTGAGATTTGATGCAAAATGAGAAAAATACAATATGTCAAAAATGGTTAAGATTGGAACTTTACTGTCCAACATCGATCTCTCAGACTGAGCACATCGATCGACCGATGTCACTTCAGTCTCTCCAAGAAAGACTTCGATCGATCAATGTCAGACCAGAAAGTTTCTGTCCAAAATTGATCTCTCAGTCCAGGGGACATCGATCGATAGATGTCACTTCAGTCTCTCAAAGGGAGACTTGGATCAATCAATGTCATGCCAGAAAGTTTCTGTCCAACATCGATCTCTCAGTCCAAAGGATATCAATCGATCAATGTCATATCAGTTTCTCCAGGGGAGACTTCAACCGATCGATGTCAAGCAGGTTCAAAACTGGAAACTCTCTAGAGGACATCGATCTCTCACCCCAGTCACTTCGATCGATCGATGTCTCCCAGAATTCAAACTTTTATGAACGTTGGAACAAAAACCGAGGAAGATTTGTGGTGTTTTCTCTTTCCAATCTTGCTCAAATTTCTTTGGACTTTACTCAAACATAATACATGCTTCCTTGGCTATTATATCCATGTCTAAGTTATTCTAGGTTGGCTATTGAGGATCAAATCGCTCCATAGGGTGGCTAAAGACTAAATGGATATTATCTTGGCATTTGATGGATTTGAAGACATGGTGGAGGTTCAAAAACGTGGTGAACACCTCCTATATATGGAAGAAGCTCAGATGAGGCATTAACACACTTTTACTATCATCAAGCTTCATTATAATTTGTTGTATATTTCTCTCATATGTGTAAAAGTGCTTAAAGCTTGTTAAGCCTTTCATTGTATTTCATTGTTCTATATTGAGAGATAGTTAGTCTAACACAAGAGGAACCATAAATATTTGATCTCTTGCTTGTTTTTAGACTAGTGAGAAAGTGTGATCTCCACTACTTCCTTAAACCCATTGTGAGAAAGTTCTTTGAGAGAACTTCGTTGAAGTTGTGAGGTAGTAAGAAGTTGTTCTTGCTTAGAGCTGAAGTTGTTGTAGTTGCACAAAGTTGTTTTGTTCAAGAAGTTGTTATTGTGGTTGCTTACACTAAGTTGTTAGTGTAAGTATTGTTGTGGTTGTTCTTATTAGCTTTAATAAGAAGAGTAGTTGTTGAAAATCCACTTTGATAACAAAGTGGTAGTGGAGTAGAATCATTTACGATTCGAATCACTCTATGTCCGGTGTACTCATTCATTCTCTCTCATCTCCCATTCTTGTTTTGATTTTGAATTACATTTTAGTTGAGCCACACAAGAAAATTCCACAAAATTATCCAGCACTCTATTCATCCCCTTCTAGAATGTGTTACGGACCTAACAGTAAAACATGCCTCGATCATCTCGTAGTTTCCGTTGATGTGGGTTACGGTACTAATGTAACTGGGCATAGCATGACACATAAATAAAATGTTGTAAAATAGTATGCTTGGTCCATAAACAGTCAAAAATTCAACAGTAACTAATAATCTTTAATATTCGTA
Organism: Eustoma russellianum; assembly: GCA_036186865.1. Taxonomy (NCBI): domain Eukaryota; kingdom Viridiplantae; phylum Streptophyta; class Magnoliopsida; order Gentianales; family Gentianaceae; genus Eustoma; species Eustoma russellianum. Next base: position 25,347,813 of record AP025071.1, on the reverse strand, counting down.
CCAAAAGTAAAGCACATGGACCTCTCATGCACCTTTATCTAGGTGAACTCTCTCTTGTATTAGTTTCGTCTCCGAGATTAGAAAAACCGGTCCTGAGAACTCGTGAGCCAATATTCGCTGGGAGACAAGAAGTTCTTGCTTATTCGTACAAAATAGACGTTGCATCTCATACACATGCTGACTATTTTACAAATGCGCAAAATATTCGTACATGAAATGATGAATGCGAAGAGCGTCAGATCATATGCACCTGTTCGGCTGGCCGAAGCCAAAACTATGATCTCTTTGGTTAGGAGTTCAGCTGGGAAATCGACCAACATGTCAGAGAGAATCTCCCACTAATCAGTACACGCGATGTGTAAAGCATTCGAGAGGTTATGCAAAGATCAAGACAAGATTGTAGGGCTGATAAACGAGTTTGGTGACTTAGCTAGTGGATTTGACCCGGTGATCTGTTTCCTTATACTGTTGCTCTTTTCTTAATGGATTGATGCATAAACTGTTGAAAGTTCATGGGAGACTTGATACTTTCTTGGAAGATATGATTAATGAATATATGAAGAACTTGGCCTCCTCAAAAAATGGTGGTGGCGAGGATGGGAAAGAATATTTCAGAGATAATTTACTCAAATTCAAGGACAATAGCAGCAGGCTGAAGTTCCGCTTCACAGACACAAATATCAAAGCATTGATAGCCGTAACTACCAGCATAACTTACTTTCATGCTTCATTTCTAGTCGTACTTAATGGTGGAGAGCAAAAAGAGCAATTAATTAAATACTAATTTATGCCGTTAATAAATAACTGCAAGTTAGCATATGATACGTCCTTGCACGTTGTGTACACATTTTCATACATCATCTACAGAGAAAATGACCTAAGGTTTGTCACTCTTTTACATGCCTACCGCAGAAATAACATGGGCCATGTCTGAGTTGGTGAGAAATCCTCATGTGATGGCAAAGGTGTTGAAAAAAATACTTACAAGTGTTTTAGGAATTGCTCTAAATTTATATAAAAATATGTAAGAAGATTGAATAGATAATAACATGAAACTTAGATTGGATAAGTGAAACGATACTTTGAATTATAAGGTGAATGAACGTTTGGTGAGTGAGACCAAACGTTCGATGAGTGAATTCCGAGTGCAATATTTGAGTTTGGTCCAACAGTAAAGCTTCTGTCTTCTCACTGAATGCTTCACTAAACGGCTTTATTGAATATTTGGTCTAAAGTTCAGTTACGAGTTCTGAGTTACAATGTTTAAAAATTTAGAACCTAACATTCGATAAAATTCACTGAACATTTGGCCGATGCAGATATCATAAAATTTTGATTTCTTTTGATGAAATGATGCAACTTTTGCAACTTTGGACATCTTCTTTTAATCTTGAACAGTCACAAACTAAATTTGCAAGTTAATTCTGTAGAGAGGTGTCAAATTAACTTCTGTCTAGTGAATTGAAGTCTATATATACAAGAATCAAAAAGTCTTGAAGATAAGCTTTGACATAATTTTGATAAATAGTTTTTCATAAACATTGGAATGATCCTCGAACAATTTTTTGTCTTTTCTGAAAATCTGTGGAACTTCTTCCTTGTTTTTTTGTTCTTTCTCTGGTATTAAGCACTTCAAATAGACAAGTACAATCTTTTTTTTACAGAGCAAACGAAATGAAAAAGTCGTTATATCCAGGAAAACATTTGTCGTGGCCTCTATCTTTCTCACCGGTGGAGGCTAAATTGCTTTTAAGGATGGTGTAGTACGTCTTGAAAATTCTCTTCTCCTTATGATTTTTCCTACTTTCTTGTACTTTCACAAAGAAAACTTAAGGATTCTAGGAATTATTTCCTTGAAGTTGTCTTCAATTTTATATGGATTTCTTCTGTGTTTTCATTTCTTTTTTGTTTAGTTACCATATTTTGCTTACATTTCGAACAATCTTAAAAGTAAATTTTTGGTTGGTACGGCTACCAAACAACGCATGGTTTCTAATATGTCCAAGCTGAAACCATATGAGGAAATAAATTCTACCATAAGGTTCGTTTGGAGATGTCGTTGTACATCAAAATCCTATGATCAACATGACAGCAATCTTAAAGCATAATAGGTTGTGGCGGATGATAGTACTTGAAATGAAGGAAAAATAAAGGAAGAAAAAGAAATTTTCTATTGTGGATGAATATAATAATCCACAAGAAGAAGAACAAATAGAAAAGAAGAGTAAAAACCGCTAGTCCATCGTCATTCCCTAGGCATTTTTCATCTCCATTTCGACAAATTGCAAGGGGTTGAATCTTCAACTAAAAACGTCATAAAGAAAGGACATTTTTGCAACCAGATCAACATGGTTCCATTTTCATTTCTCCGAACTGTGGGGGTTAATGTTTTCTTAAAGTGCTAAACACAAGCTTACTACGAATCCATCTCGAAAAGAACTAAAGGAGTTGATGGATGTCTAGAAAGTGTTCGATGAAGGACAAAGGTGGACTCAATAATTCCTAGCAACGAATGAAGAGAAGAAATGAATAGGAATGTCAACATGGTGAAAAGACAAGAAAATCACTGTGGTTATCATTTCCTGTGAGGTAACCTTGTTGGCAGTGCAACGGAATAGACGATAGACTTTATGCTTACAAAATACATTCTTACTCGTAGATATTTATATTTTGAATTTAAAAAGATAAAAATTGGTAAAAAAAATTTCTTTGAGAATGCACAAGAAATCCAAGTTGTTGGAAAGTTGAAATTGCACTAAAATTTAATTTGTTTTGTACTATATATGTGATCTTTCGACTTTTAATAGGTTTGCATCTAGTTTTTTATGTGTAATCGATTCATGTTTCTTTCACTATGTAAAGCAAGATTATGAAAATGTTCATATTATTAAGAGAAACAAGACGACGAATATTGTCACCGTTAAAATGATTAAAAGCACGTAACACTTGTTTTTGTTAATGTTTTGTGAATATGTGCATGTAATAAAATGTGTTTAAATGTATGACATAATTGGGCTTGGTGCATTGACAAAGATTTTATGTTGAAACCATGTTATGAGGTTTGTAGATGGCTTTATCATTGGAATTAGAATTTCATGTTAAGAAGTTATTTTCCTGGATGTTCAAATGTGAAGTATGCTAGTTGTATATAATATTTAAAGAGTTCTTTTGTAATTGAAAAATCCAAGAGTTAAAGATTTGACAGATTGACTTCATCCTTAGGAGGATAAAGATTGTTGTTGAAAATGAAATAACTAAGGTTAGTTATTTTATGATGGTACTAATATGTACATGATGATTTCTTGTCTTAGATATTTAGTGATTGTGTTAAAATGCTAATCAGTTTTGTGGAACTTAGAAATCATTTAAGATGGATTTCTAGGTTTGATGTTAGCATTGAGTTTTTTGAATGATAAACAAGTGTAATTCAGGAAAGTATGAAAATTTGCCTATGATGTATTGCATGCTTATACACTATTATAAGATAATATAATTGTATAAGTCAATAATCATTGTTATGAAGTTTGTTGATGTCTACTTCATCATGACGAGAAATTTGGTTTAAAAGTTGAAAGACTTGTATTTAGTGTAGCATGTAAATGGGTACACGAGTGTAGTGTTTATGTGCTTAAACTTAGATAGGAAAGTTATTTGCCTAATGATAAACACTAAATTAAATGTAATATTAATGATGAAATATGATTTTGTTCAATCTACCGTATGATTCAAAGATCAAAAGGTATTTCTTATGAATCTTTGATCATAAGATAGTTGTTGGAGTTTAGTCTAAAATGGCATAGAGATTTAAGTCTATGTTCATTGTTGAAAGCCTATTGAGTTAAATAATACAATAGCTTATTGTTGATTGCAAAATGATGAATTTGAAGTTGTGAAGTTGATGATAATCACTTAATGAATGCTGAATTTAGTACAAAGAATGAAGTTTTGTGATTAATGTTCACTTGAAATTAAGGAGAAACATGGAGGTTTAGTCCTTCAAGCATGTATGAAAGTAAAAGTTATTTTTGATATGTGAAGTTGAACATGTGAGTAGCTTGTATATGTTATATAACTTCTAAAGAATTTCAGAAGGTGGAAAAAGAAAATTAGATCAATATTAAAATGTTCGTTTGCTTTTTTTTTTTAAATTGGTTGAAGGTTTTGTTATTCGAGCTTGTGTGTGATAGGCTTTCTTGATGTATATGAAAGTAATGTCATTTGTTTTTTGACAAAACAAAGCCCTAGACAATGGCGTTTATGATGAATGTTGATTATATTTGTTTGAGGAGTTGGTTTATCGAAACATTTTATTGTACTTGAGTTTGATGGTTTTGTTCATAAAAACAAAATTCAATGTTTTCAAACTTGTTTCTAGTTAGTCTTTATGGGCTAATGAGATATTTTATTAAGTGATTGATTGACATAATCATCAAAGGCAATGATTTGAGAAGGTGCTAGCACTTGACGATTAATACAAAGTTGCGAATGCTCGATGTTTTTAGGATAAACCATAGACAATGTGAGGTCTATGAGAGTTGCACCGTAAATTACTTTGGAATAAATCATAGGCATTGTGAGGTGTATGAGAGTAGCCCACTAATAACTAAGTGTAAGTTAGCTCTTGTGATATTGAGTGGCATGAGATTATTTCATTTGATGTGAGCTCTATACGATGGCAACCTAACCTACTATCAGTAGAGATCCTACGAACGAGGTTCAATGTAGAGGTGATGTTGCTCACTATGATAGTTTGGAATAACTCACTTGAGCGCTTATGAAAACATTTGATTGGATGCATGATCGAATTCTCACCAAATTGCAAACTAGTGTGGAGTACACAATGACATATCTTTTGGTTGTTCATATAAATAGTAGTGGAATATGATTCAATACATCTATGTTATCTTACGTCCGTTTATATAACATCTGAATAGTGCCGATTCAAGACGCAAATCATCGTATCTATTATCTGTCATTATCTTTGTTTGGTACTAGGATGCCAGGTTGTAAGTGTTCATGGATGTCCTTATATAAATGTTGGATCAAGTAAGGGATTGTTAGAAAAAGTATATAAAAGTGCTTAGAAAGTGCTCTAAATTTATATAAAAAATGTAAGAAGGTTGACCAGAGAATGATGTGAAACTTGTATTGGATAGGTAAGGCAATAATCTGAATTCTCTAGATTCTGAGATGACTGAACATTCCATGAGTGAGACCGAACATTTAGTGATGAACTCTTAATGCAGTATCTGAGTTATGTCCAGTAAAATTTCTCTCTTGTCACTGAATGCTTCACCGAAGGTTTCGTAAAGTCGTTTGCAGAACACTCGGTCAAGTGTCCAGGTATGAGTTCTCATTTGCAATATTCAAATATTTGAATCCAACATTCAGTAAAATTGACCAAATGTTTGATCAGTGCAAACATCAGAAAATTTCAACTGTCCTTTGACAAAATGATGCAATTTTTGCAACTTGAGACACATTTTTCATTTTTGAATGGTCATAAACTAAATTTTTAAGTTAAATTCTACAGAGAGGTGTCAAATGAACTTCTTTATTGTAATTTGAAGTCTATAAATATAAGGATAAAAAACTTTTGAAGATATACTTCGATATAAATTTGATATAATTTTGAAATAGTTTTTGATATATTTTGAGATGATATTTTAAAAAACCTTTTTGAATCATTTGCGAAAACCTACATAGTTTCTTCTTTATTTTTTTCTTCTTTCTCTGGTATTAAACACCACAAATAGATATGTTTAATCTTCCATTTGTAGAGTAAATGAAAGAAACAAGCTGTAATATCCAGGAAAACATTTGTCGCATATTCTGCCATATTCATTGGTGAAGGCAAAAAAATTTTAAAGATGGCATAACATTTTTCATGTCTCGGCTATTCTCTTCTCTTTGTAATATTTCTTACTTTCTTGTGCTTCCACAAAGAAAATTTAAGGATCATTGAGAATTATTTCGTTTTAGTTCTATTTCATTTTCTATGGACTTCTCCTTTCGTTTTATTTCTTTCTATTTAGTTTTCATATTTTGTCTAAAGAGCGATCTGAAATCAAGCAAGCTTTATGAAGTCGGCATCGACGAGCTGAAGTATATAATGTTGGGATTAATTTGAGATACGTGTAATGCGCATCACGTTGATTAAGTTTATATGAATTAATCATAAGGTGGAAGTTATGTATGATAATATTATATGTCACATATGTCACGTAATAATATTAATTGTTACGTAAAACATCCACACGTTAAGTGATCATCGGGTATGTTCGTGGATGTATAGTGTGGTCTAAAATGAAAACCCTGAATATGTAGAAAGTCATATGGTCAGAGACCGTGATAGTTGAGCTCAAATGCAATGACCATAAAGTGTACGACGTCTGGTCCTCGACGGGCGACAACCTACTTGTGGTTAGTAGATAATTGTTGGTACAATACTTAAATGATAAATAATATTTAATAATAATATTTATTATTAAATATTAGATAATATTTGATAATGAATAAAGATAACTTGATGATAATATCAAGTATATCCCCAGGTGTCTGGGATAAGGGAATCTCTATCTATAAAGGAAGATAGGTTTGGTTTCAAATTAAAATTTGGATTCTATACCTATCAGGATTCTTCTTTTCTCTCTCTCTATATATAAAGGAGAAGGGGTTACAGCTCCTCACACACTTGAAAATTAGCCATAGAGGGTGCCATTGAGGGTGTGCCAACCTTGTTCCATAAAGCCCACACTGTCTAGCATCTCCATCGGGTAAAGCAGTGGATTGTTGAATCCATTCAAGGGGTGCATCGTCAATTGGTGGGAGGTCGTGAGTCCTTGAATCATGTTAGATTCGTCATCAGAACAATTTCATCGTATGTTGTCAGATTAACATCAGCAATGGAGCAAGGTACATTTTTCGCATTTTTTTACTTTGTCTATTGATTCGATTAAACGGTCCTATTCAGGGATATATTAAATTAAATCCAACAAGTGATATCAGAGCAGGCCTAATCGAATCAATTATGTTAATCTTTTCATGTATAAAAAAATGGAATTTTCGAGTAGCAAAACATTTTTTTATTTCTACCAGAATAAGATTCTGGTGGAATTCTGACGTTTGTATAAATAAAATTGCCTCAGCTTCAAAACAGAAAAGGTTGCTGGCTTGGTGGCCAACGCCCAAGATAGGCTGCGGTTGGTCATAGGATCGAATCTTGCCTTGGCCAAAATTCTGGAGCTTTTTGGCAATTTCTTAAAATTCCCGTTTTTAATATATAATTAAAGCATCCCTTTATTCAGCACAAAAAGGCTACCATCCTGCTGGAGGTCAGGAGTTCGACTCCCATCTAGCGAAAATAAGGAGGCCCTTTTGCTCCAGGGCTTCTGGCAGCAGATTTCGCTCTTGGGCCCAGATCCGGTCTGGTCCGGTCCGGTCCTATTCCAGAAAAAGGCTTCGGCCCAAATTTCAATTAAATAAAAAGTTTCAGGCAGGCTGACTGGCAGGTCGAATTTGTGTTCGATCCGGTTTAGAAACTTGGATCAGTCCAAAATTGCAAAAAAAAATAAATAAAAAAGAGAAAATTAAGAAATTGGGCCGGTTGGGTTCTGACCCGACCCAATCCGCTGCCTCCCCCTCCCATCCCTTTTAATTTTCAGGTTTTATTTATTTTGTTTTATTATTATTATTTTGGACAAAGTAATAAATAATATTTTTTTATTATTTAAATTTTAATTTAAGGAAAATAGTAATAAAAATAAATTATTATTATTATTTTAAAGTTTTATTTTTAGAGAAAATAACAATAATAGTGATAATAATTCAACTATAGTTATTGTTATTATTAAAAGAAAATAGTAACAATAGTAAGTAAATATTATTATTATTATTATTATTATTATTATTATTATTTTAAAGGAAAATAAAGTAAATAATAGTGATAATAATTCAATTACTATTATTATTATTGTTTAAAGTTTATTAAGGAAAATAGTAATAATGATAATAAATTCTTGTTATTATTATCATTTTAAAGAAATACAAAATAAAAATAATCAAGTGTCAAGTTTAATTTTCGGTTGCTGCATTATTTGTTTATATGCATGCAGTTATTTATTTATTTATGCTTTATGTTTATGAATGTTAATAAATAAATAAAATAAAGTTAAGGAACTTAACTCAATAACTATCCAAACCTTGTTTGACTCGATTCGACCGAGTTCAACCAAGTTAATTCGATGGGCTAAATTGACTATGTTGACCAATAATATCATGACTTATCAATCAATGCGGTTTAAAACTCGTGATAGATGACTTATTGAATTATGGTAAATACACCGTACACATACTTCTGTCTAGAAAGCCAGTTATTAAGCGAGACCATTGTGACTCCACTGGTGGCTTGGGAATTATGTGGAATGGCAATACACGATTATGGCAAGTGGGTATTACCGAATCGGTTCATTTCACATTCAATATGACTCATCATAAGGTTATATCACTTGTTAACTTGATTGATAAAATATTGTTTTCTCAAACCGTAAGGAGAACCAAGCTTGGTTCAAGGTTTTTTTTATTTGAGCCGTAAAGGGAATCAAGTTAGTTCAAATTGGTTTAAGCAAAACAAAAATGTATGTTAAGGTCAAAGCATGCACGGTATGTGCAAAAGGATCAGTCAGGAAACTGCGGATCATTTTAGAACCATAAAGTTACGCAACTTAGCAAATATAGAGCTTTAATTTGATCCCCTTAAAGTGCGGCAATCATATCATCGCCACAATATTTTTTATGATCGTGAAGGACACGTATGTTTTGGAAGTGTTGAGAAAAAAGTGTTTGAATGATTTAAAAATACATGATTTAAATAGTACGAGTTTACGAAATGCATGACAAAATTATTATTTGACACGTTTATGTGATATACATGCTCTGTATGTTTATATATGTAGTTGCCATACTAACAAGCTATGAAGCGTTAAAGCTTACATCATATGGCAAACATTTGTTGTCTTTCAACTATTTTCAGGTGCCACAATTAATGAACTAAACTAGTTCATTAAGTAAAGTACTTAAGTTAATGAACTAACTAGTTCATTAAATGGAGATATATTTGGACAAAGCTTTATGGAAACAAATGGAAATGGAAAGTCTCCTCCCTATTCTTCTTCACACGCCATAATATATATATTGTATATATATTCATATTTTGATTAAAAAGGTACAATACACATATATTCCGATGTACTACCGACACGTTACGCATATTACAAATGTATGTCGACGTCACACCACTATATACACCTCTATGAGTATATTCAGGTCTTATATCATATGATATAAGTCACGGTGATGACAAAATTATAACGACACATTACAACGTCATAAACCAAAAATTGTTGTGTCGGGTGACTACTGAAACTTCACCGACGTGTCAGTAATTTCCATATAAAGATGGCTAGCGCATATACTTCAGAAATAGCTAAAAATTTCGTGGCTCACAAATAGCCAAAAATTTTTTGACTCACATGTTCAAATAAGCCACTAAAGCATTCAATGTTGACACACACAAATCACCCACAATTTAGGCCAAATTTGTAGAGATTTCAAATTCAAGTATTTTAAGCACATGGGGGCGCCTTCTCCATCAGCCATTAGAGCTGAATATATACTTTATTTTATGATTATTATGTGTGACCTAAGATATATGACATGTGCAAGAAGTTTGAATTTAATCGAAGAAAAATCGTGTGATCGGCAAAAGTCGAAAATTCAGTTTTTGACGAACACAACACATGGAACGTTTTTTGGCAAGAGATGTAACATGTATCTAGACACTTTTTACACATACAAGACATGTTAAAGTGTTCTACAAAATTCAAAATAGGGCTGATTATTATTTACCATATATGTGTAAATATTGTGTATTACTTGACAAAGCTTGCTAAAGTGAAATTTCAGCACTTGTGCAGCTCCATACACACGCCTACTACATCATTTTGGAGCCAAGGTGGAACTTATTTGGCATCTTAATTGGTGGAGAATATACCACAAAAGATTAGTGACATAAAAGAGGGCACTACATATGGAAGGAATTCAAAACTACAACACATGATGAAAAATTTTCAGCACATGCCATAGTATGTGATTTTGGCGACTTAATGGTGCTTAAATTGCATCAAAAAAATTTAAGGGATTGAAGTTTGGTAGTATGGAAATGTTTTGACTACTTTTTGGCACATGTTTTGTAAGTTTTTTTTCCAGATTCTACAGCTCATTAAAGGATGCCAAGTTGGACCAATCATCAAGTGACAAGTAAGTAAGGTCAAATCATCCTTCCAATCATAGTGTGCCAAGTAAGCAAGATAGTGTCATCTCTACACAAGGCAATCTTCCAAGGACATTAAAGAGAATTTTCAAGGAAGGGAGAAGCCCTAGTGGGCGGACAAGCATGCATAAAAGGAAGAGAATAGTGCAAACAAGGCTAAGACAAGTCTCACATTTCTCTCAAGTGCAAAATGATCTACTACTCTCTTCTTCTACCTTTCTTTCTTCTTCTTCCTCTCTCAAGCCTATTGTTCATATATTCTAAATAGTGTATGGGCTTTAAATCTACTACTCTCTGCTTATTTCCACTCTTAAGTCTTTCAAGTTATTACCAAATGAATCTATCGTTGATAAGGACCTACGCTTGACTAACATCTACAATTCTCTTGAGTGTCTTGGAAAAGCATTTTCTACACAGGAAAAGGTACAAAAGGTGCTAAGGAGTCTCCCATCCGAATGGGACCCCTAAGTCACAGCAATTGAGGAAAGTAAAGAAACGAGATCAATAAAAATGGATGAACTAATCGGATCTTCAAAGGTATACGAAAACAAACTTACACTAAGGAAATTAGAATCAACGTCAAAACAAGGTAAGACTATTGCTTTTAAATCAAATGAATATGTCCCTACCTCTTCCAATCACATAGATGATTGATACTGAATCAGACAATGAAGATCTAATATTATTGGCTAAGGTTTTGAGAAAATTTATAAAAAGTCATTAAAAAACAAGCCTAAGGCTGTTCAAACTAAAAAAATAAAAATAAAAATAACGAAAAAGACATAGAGTGCTATGAATGTGAGAAACTTGGACACTTGTCATATGACTGCCCGAACAACTACAAACAAACAAACAAAAACAGTGACAAGGACTGGAACAAAAATAGACCTGTCTCAGAACCTAAACAAAGGAATTCAAGAAGAGCTCTCAAGACCTCCAGTTGGAGTGATTCATCTGACTCTGAGACTGATGATACCGAAGAAGAGACAGCACAAGTATGCTTTGCATCCAAAGCATCAAATGAGGTATCTTCTGATTCTGATTCAGAACCTTCTTATAATGATTTGTTTGGTCAATACCTTGAACTTCATAAATTCACAAAGAATCTTGCAAAAGAAAAGAAACGGTTAAGTGAAGACAAGAAGTTGTTAGAATCATCTAAGATGGACCTTGTTTCTCAATTAAAAAAATTCAAAAGAAGAGTCGTCTTGCAAAATTAATGCATTGGAATCAGAGGTCTCATCATTAACGGCACAAAATAATTAAATGAAATCTGAGATTTCAAATTTGAAATCAAGGAATGCAGACTTAGAAAAAATGGTAAAACAGTTTGACACGGGTACAAACATGCTAGATCGCATCATCTCTTCACAAAAGCATGATAGCGACGAAACCGGATTAGGATACGTTGAGAAAAACGAGACACAAAATAAATCAACCAAATTCATTCTATCATCGTCTAAGGAAAGATGCATTCAAGACAAATGTGGCGCCTAAAAGGAAGCCTAGATCACCCCTTACATCATCTTATCGTGCTTCTTCTTCATATCATACAAGATATAATTATGTGCCGCACAAATATGAAAAGAAACCATTGATGCATACAAGACATTCATTCAACATAAATGCATCTAGATCACACACCATGCATACTAACTCTATGGTATATCAAAAACGGAGACCATACCATGTGTAGCATGGGATTCTCGGCCAAAGGCCAAATGCATTCCCACCTAATGTCAATTATATTACTTCTTCATCTTTATTTTCACCATTTGTAAGACCGAGAAAGGTCACCCAAGTATGGGTACCAAAAGGTACTCTTACAAAGGGGTGAAGAACTTTGTAAGGACCCAAATAAAAGGGTACCTAAATCGTTGTTACACATTGCAGGGAACACATACATCTAAAGGTACATCAACCAAATGGTTCCTTGATAGTGGTTGCTCGAGGCACATGATGGGTGACCCGAGCTTATTCTCAAAGTTGAAAAAGGTTACAAAAGGTGGATCGGTGACCTTTGGAGACAACAATGAAGGAAGAATCAACGAAAAAGGTACAATTAAAAGTCCAAGTACTCTTCAAATCTCTAACGTCTTCTTGGAAAATACTCTATCCTACAACTTGCTTAGCATCTCACAGTTTCTTGACAATGGTTTTGATGTGTGTTTCACTCACCCATATTGCAACATAGTAAATAAAAACGGAGAAACAGTATTAAAAGAAAAAATAGAAGGAAATATTTTCACACTTTCTATGGATGACATGTTAGACGCTAAAGTTAAATGTTTTATGTCAAATGAACCTAACGTAAATTTGTGGCATAGGCGCGATTAAGACACATTGGCATCTCAACTCTTGAAAAAGTTCAAAGAAAGAATCTAGTACGAGGATTGCCTAAACTTGATTTAGACAACTTTCAGTTGTGTGAATTTTGTATTAAAGGCAAACAAACACGCGAGTCACTTAAATCTAAAAATGAAATTAGCACATCTAGAGTGTTAGAATTATTACACATTGACTTGTTTGGTCCTAGTCGTACTAGGAGTCTTGGTGGGCGACATTATGCATGTGTTATCGTTGACGATTTTTCTCGCTATACATGGACTTTATTTCGTGCGAATAAAGATGACAGTGCCGTTGAGATTGCTAAATTAATAAACAACTCGAAAATGATTATGGTTTGAATGTGAAAAAGATTATGAGCGATAGGGGCGGTGAATTTAAATATAAGGACATGATTGCATTTTGCGAAGAAAAAGGTATTAAACACGAGTTTTCGCCATCTAGAACATCATAGTTAAATGGAGTAGTAGAAAGAAAGAATAGGACACTACAAGAAATTGCAAGAACCATGTTATGTGAAAGTAAGTTGCCTAGATTTTTTTGGGCGGAAGCCGTAAACTGTGCATGTTATATAGTTAAACGCTTATCAATTAGAAAGAAAATAAATAAAACTCCTTATGAAATTTTGAATGATCTCATGCCTAAGATTGATTACTTTCGTGTGTTTGGTTGTAAATGCTTAGTTTTGAATACAAAAGATAATCTAGATAAATTTGAGTCTAAATCCATTGAATGCATCTTTGTTGGATATTCTGTGAATTCTAAGTCATATAGATGTTTTGATCCTATCACTAGACAAATTTTAGAATCTATTCATGTGAAATTTAATAAATTTGGTGAATATGAAAGAAATAAAGAAAATGACGATGATTTTGGACTCAAGCCTGTGTTAGATGATATAGAAGAAAATATCGTACATGATGAACACGACACACTAGAAATGCATGATCACTTAGAAATGCATGAAAACTTAGAAAATAATCAACCAAGATGGCATAGAGATCACCCACACGACCTTATCATAGGCGACATAACACAAGGTGTCCGACCACGTGGAAGAATAAATCCGGATGAAATAAATCAACTCCATACTATGATATCTGAAATTGAACCCAAGAATGTATTTGATGCTTTGAATGATTCTTCTTGGATTGACGCTATGCATGATGAATTAAATCAATTCACAAGAAATGATGTATGGGATTAATGCCACAACCACAAAACAAAACGATAATAGGCACAAGATGAGTCTTTAGAAATAAAATGAATGAAGCGGATAAAGTCGTTAGAAGCAAAGCAAGGCTTGTAGCACAAGGATATAATCAAGAAGAGGGAATAGACTACGACGAAAAATTTGCACCCGTAGCATGCTTAGAAGACATATGATTATTACTTGCTATTGCTTGCATGAAGGATTTTAAACTTTATCAAATGGACGTAAAAAGTGCATTTTTAAATGGCTTTATACAAAAAGAAGTATATGCGAAACGACCACCTGGTTTTGAGGATTTAAAATATCCTAATCACGTGTACATATTAAAGAAGACACTATATGGTTTAAAACAAGCACCTAGGGCTTGGTATGATCGTTTTGCTACTTTTCTTTTAAAAAATGGATTTAAAAGAGGCACCATAGATAGCACTTTATTCTTGAAACAAGAAAAATTGGATTTACTTATTATTCAAATTTACGTTGATGACACTGTTTTTAGATCTGCATCTCATAAACTTCTTGAATAATTTGAAATATGCATGAAATCCGAATTTGAAATGTCCATGGTTGGTGAATTAAATTATTTTCTTGTCTTGCAAATTAAACAAACTAGCAAAGGCATCCATATAAGTCAAGTAAAATATGTGAATGAAATGATTAAAAAATTTAATTTTGCAAACTTGAAACCATCCCACACCCCTATGAGTGTGGCAGCTAAACTTGATAAAGATGAGAACAGAAAAGACTTTGATAATGGTTGTATAGGTCTATGATTGGCTCTTTGCTATATCTTACCGCAAGTAGGTCCGATATCATGTTTAGTGTTTGTATGTGCGCACTTTTTCAAAGCAAACCTAAAGTGTCACACTATAATGCTATAAAAAGGATATTTCGATACATTAAGCATAGTCCCACTTTAGGAATTTGGTATGATAAGGATTGTGAATTTGACTTGCATGCTTATACTGATGTGGATTACGGCGGGTGCAAAATAGATAGAAAAAGCACAAGTGGCACTTGTCAATTTATAGGAAATTCATTAGTATCTTGGTTTTAGAAAAAGCAAGCAAGTGTGGCATTATCTACTACTGAAGCTGAATACATGGCACTTAGTCTTTGTCGCACACAACTCTTATGGCTAAAACAGCAACTATCTGATTTTGGAATCACGGTAAATCGCATCCCCATTTATTTTGATAGTATGAGTGCTATTAATTTGTCTAAGAACCCCGTACTATACTCTAAGGAAAAGCACATAGAATTACAATATCACTTTCTTCGTGATCATGTAAACAGTGGTGATATCGTTATAGAACATGTACATACTGAAGCACAAGTAGCCGACATATTCACCAAAGCACTTAATCAAACCACGTACGTAAATCTATGCTCAAAATTAGACATGATTTCTGCAAATTTGCTATAGATTAATATTTCTTTCTATCTTTACATGTACTTTTGATATCATTTACAAAATAAAGGGGGAGAGAGAGAGCATGATTTAAGGGGGAGAGAGAGCATGATTGCATGATTTAAGGGGGAGCACAACGATATGAAATTCAAAATTAAAAATTCGAATTTGTGCATATTTGAAGGAGGAGCAATTATATTTAAATCATGAACCAATGTTATTTTGTAAATCATCAAAAGGGGGAGATTGTTGAGAAAAAAGTGTTTGAATGATTTACAAATGCATGATTTAAATAGTACAAGTTTACGAGATGCATGACAAAATTACTATTTGACACGTTTATGTGATATAAATGCTTCATATGTTTATATATATTGTTGCGATACTAACAAGCCATGAAGCGTTAAAGCTTACATCATATGGCAAACATTTGTTGTCTTTGAACTATTTTCAGGTGCCACAATTAATGAACTAAACTAGTTCATTAAGTAAAGTGCTTAAGTTAATGAACTAACTAGTTCATTAAATGGAGACATATTTAGACAAAGCTTTATGACAACAAAACTGGAAATGGAAAGTCTCCTCCCTATTCTTCTTCACACGCAATAATATATATTATATATATTCATATTTTTATTAATAAGGCACAATACACATATTCTGACGTACTATCGACACGTTACATATATTACAAATGTACGTTGAAGTAACGCCACTATATACACCTCATATTTATGAGTATATTCAGGTCTTATATCATATGATATAAGTCATGGTGATGACAAAATTATAACGAAACGTTACAAGGTCATAAATCAAAAAATTATTGTATCGGGCGTCTACCGAAACTTCACCGACGTGTCACGTACTTACCATATAAAGATGGCTAGCGCATATACTTCAGAAATAGCCAAAACTTTCGTGGCTCACATGTTCAAATCAGCAACTAAAGCATTCCAAGTTGGCACACACAAATCACCCACACTTTAGGCCAAATTTGTAAAGATTTCAAATTCAAGTCTTTTAAGCACATGGGGGCGCCTTCTCCATCAGCCATTAGAGCTGAATATACACTTTATTTTATGATTATTATCTGTGACATAACATATATGACATGTGCAAGAAGTTAGAATTTAATCGGAGAAAAATCGTGTAATAGACGAAAGTCAAAAATTCAGTTTTCTAGGAACATAACACGTGGAACGTTTTTTGGCATGAGATGTAACATGTATCTGGACACTTTTTACACATTCAAGACATGTTAAAGTGTTCTACAAAATTCAAAATAGGGATGATAACTATTTGTAGAGAAAAAGGGGTTTGAGTGATTTTCAAATATATGATTTAAATGTGCATAAAAACGAGCATAAGATAAATGTGCATGATATATTGCTTATCACTTGCCTTATATAGTTCATATATTATGTTGCCGTACTAACGAGCCATGAAGCTACAAATCTTACATCAAATGGCAAACATTTGTTGTGTTTATACTATTTTCAGGTGCCACCATTAATGAACTAAACTAGTTCATGTGAAGTACTTAGTTAATTAAACTAAGTAGTTCATTAAAGGAAGCTACATTTGGAAAAGGCATAAAGGCAACAAGGCTAAGGAAGGAAAGTCTCCTCCTCCTCCCCTCATTTAATATGCACGCCTATATACATACATAAATACATATTTTCTGATTTTTTTGAAAAAGGCACATACACATGTATTCCAACGTACTACCAACACGTTATATATTTTACGTACGTTAATGTCATACCACTATACTTAACTCATATTTATGAGTATAGTCAGGTCTTATATCATATGATATAAGATATGGTGATGACAAATTAACTACGACACGATAAAAGGTTCTAAACCAAAAATTGTCGTATCGGGCGAATACCGAAACTTCGCCAACGTGTCACGTACCAGCCCCTATACTTCAAAAATTGATAAAAATTTCGTGCACATGACTATATTTTTAGCCAAAAATACTTTCCATGTTGGCACACACAAATCAGCCCACATTAAGGCCAAAATGTGAAGATTCCAAGTTTAATTTTGTCACATGTTAATGGTACCACTTTAGACCAGCCAAGTGCTGAGATTTAAAGTATATATTATATATATTATGTGTAACATAATATATATAACATGTGCAAGAAGTTGGAATTTAATTAGAGAAAAATCGGGTAATCGATAAATATCGAAAATTCGGTTTTCTACGCACACAACACATGGAACGTTTTTAGTACATCATGTGACATGTATCTAGACACTTTTTACATATGTTATACATCTTAAAGTGTTCTAGAAAATTAAATTAAGGGCTGATTAGAATATAACATGTGTGTATTATTAAATGTGCACTATTTTACAAAGTTAGCAAAAATAAATTTCGGCACATGCATATACATGTATACACGCCACCTACAGCTGAGATGGAGCATATGTGCAGCCTTTTTGGCATATTGATTGGTCAAGAATCAATCATACAATGTTGGTGATTTAAAGAAAGAAGCTACAAAAGGTAAGATTTCAAATTTTGTCACAATTGTGACACATGCTGAAAATTCAGCATGTGTACTATAGTGTTGGACGATTTTTATCATCCATTATGAGCTATATTTTGTGTTTTGATTAGGGTGGATTAATTAGTAGACAATTTGGAAGTGTTTTAAATATTTTATGGAATAAAGAAAGTGATATTCATGAATATCACACATGCTGAAAATTTCAGCATGTGTGCAATGTATCTAGGCGTTTTTAAGGCCTTTTTAGTGACTAATTTTTATTTCAAAAATGATGAAAATGTTGTCTACTAAATGGTGATTGATTTCTTATTTATTTTCAAGAAATAAATCAAATCAAACTTGGCAACATTTTGAATAGTAGACAAATGTTACACATGCTGAAATTTCAGCATGTAAAGTGAGTTAATGGCCGAAATTTACATGGTATTTTGGAGAAAATTGTCTTGCTTGATTTGGGTGATAATCTTATGAATTATGGTAATTATTTTGTGATGATTTTGGCACATGTTTTAAGTGTTATTCTTAGATTTTCCAAGTCATCAAATGATGACAACATTCAACCTATCATGAAGTGCCAAGTAAGCAAAGCTTAAATGATCATCCAATGAGAAGATGTCAAGTAAGCAAGACCATGTCACAATGGTGCTACACATTCTCCCAAGGACTTAGAAGGCAATTTTCAAGAGGGAATGGCACCAAGGGGGACGGCTGCAATGTGCTTAAAAGGAAAGAAGATGAGCAAAAATAGAACAAGAACAAGTGTTGCAAATTGAAAGATCAAAAGTGTTCTAGCCTTATTCTTCTACACTCTCTTTCTTTCTTCTTATTGAAAGCCTATTGTACCTATATTCTTATCCTTGAATAGGCTTGTATCATACCACCACATACTCTATATCTTTGTAAAAGATTGATCACGGTGTGATCAATCTTCAATCTTGCAAGGTGGTGGTGTTCGAGTGCATTGTATTGAACATACAAGGTTTGTAAAGGGTTAGAGTTGGTGTGCAACTCCATCAACCCTGTGGTAAGGTGTTTTTGAGTTGTGGGATTAGTCTGAACCAAGGAAGGTGTTCCTTGAAGACTGGAGTAGGTTGTTGATAACCGAACCAGTATAAAATTCTTGGTGTCATTTACTTTCAGCACTGATTTTCTGTTTCAGCAATGTTTACTGTTTTTAATCATATCCATAAAAATAGTAAACGAATTTCAAAAATCATGAAATTTTCAGGAAACATAGCCACACGTTTCAAGGTTCTTTTGGAGCAAGTTTCAACCCTTTTGGATAAGTATATGCCACTCAAACATCCAATGTTCTTAGACTAGTGCAGTCTGATTTTCAGGCTTGCAAAGGTTGAGACTTTGAGTGTATTTAACTAACTTCCCGAAAGAAGTTTTCAAAAATGTTTCAACCCATTTGAATACAACATATAAGGGGTTAGTGGTTAAAATTTCAGAACAATTGGAGTTAAGTACAAATAGGAATGAATTTTTCAAATCAGTGTATCGTTTCTGGCAGATTTGCGTAATCTGACCACCAACGTTTTTTCAAGAGGTTAAAGGTTGAATTATAATCTGAAATTTTTAGAATATACTCATAACATCTGAGTATAAGTTCTCTCCAAATTTAAGAATTTTTGAAGACCTGCAACCTAGTTTTAAAAACGTTTTAAAACTAGTCCTGAAAACAGAAACTGTTTACAGAAGTTGAGTTGTGTAGTTTTAAACAAATTTTAAAAACCACATTTTCCGCACCCACTATTCAACCCCCCTCCCCTTCTAGTGGTGCCTTGTAGATCCTACACTATTTACCATATATGTGTAAATATTGTGCATTATTTGACAAAACTTACTAAAGTGAAATTTCAGCAATTGTGCAGCTCCATACACATGCCTACTACATCGTTTTGAAGCCAAGGTGGAGCTTATTTGGTATCTCAATTGGTGAAGAATATGCGACATAAGATTAGTGACATAAAAGAGGGCACTACATATGGAAGTAATTCAAAACTACAACACATGCTGAAAAATTTTCAGCATATGCCATAGTAGGCGATTTTGGTGACTTAATGGTGCTTAATTTGCATCCCAAAATTTAAGGGATTGAAGGTTGGTAGTATGGCAATTTTTTGACTACTTGTTTGGCACTTGTTTTGTAAGTTTTTTTTTCCAGATTTTACAGCTCATTAAAGGATGCCAAGTTGGACCAATCATCAAGTGACAAGTAAGTAAGGTCAAGTCATCCTTCCAATCATAGTGTGCCAAGTAAGCAAGATGGTGTCATCTCTACACAAGGCAATCTTCGAACATTAAAGAGAATTCTCAAGGAAGGTAGAAGCCCTAGGGGGCGGCCAAGCATGCATAAAAGGAAGAGAATAGTGCAAACAAGGCTAAGATAACTCTCACATTTCTCTCAAGTGCAAAAGGATCTACTACTTTCTTCTTCTACCTTTCTTTCTTCTTATTCCTCTCTCAAGCCTATTGTTCATATATTCTAAATATTGTATAGGGTTTAAATATACCACCCACACTCATTCATTGTTGCAAAAGGTTGATCAAGGTGTGATCAAACCTTCATTCAATCGGTGGTGGTGTTCGTGATTCGTTTGCTCGATTGCATTGTTTGTAAAAGGGTGGAGTCAGTGTGTAACTCCAGTCACCCTTGTGGTAAGGTTTTTATTGTGTTTAGTGATAACCGAGGAAGGTGTCTTCGAAGACTGGAGTAGGTTGATTTAACCGAACCAGTATAAAATCATTGGTGTCTTTACCTTACTGCACTTTACTTTCAGTTTCCAACATTATGCATCAATTTCATTGCAAAGGTAAAAATAGTAAACGAGTTCCAAAAATCATAAAAGTTTGCAGAATCATAGCCTCGCCTTGTAGTTTTCATTTGGCGCAAGTTTAACTCATTTGGATAAGTATAAATCAGTCAAACTTGAATAGATATGAGACCAGTGCAATCTGATTTTCAGAGTTGCAAAGGTTGAGAACATCAACGTGATTGACATACTTCCCAAAGGAATTTTCAAACACTGTTTGAACCATTAGAATACATATCTTGAGGGGCGTTTCATTAAATTTTTAGCCCATTTGGAGTCACCAATTAATCGCAATAAAATTTTCAAGTCGGAGTACTGTTTCTAGCAGATTTGCATAATCTGACTAAAAACTTATTTTCAAGGGGTTAGGAGTGGATTTTTAATTTGAATTTTTATGAGATACTTAAAACACTTGAGAGTAGATTCTCAGCGAATGTCATAATTTTTGAAGGTCTGTAACTAGGTCTTTTAATTATTTCAAATCAGGATCTAAAAACAGAAACTGTTTTCAGAAGTGAGGTTTTTGGTTCAAAAGTTTTTAAAAACCAAATTTTCCGCACCCACTATTCAACACCCCTTTCTAGTGGTGCTATACAGGTTCTACAAGTGGTATCAGAATGCAGGCACACTCACGACACTAGGATCCAACGATCTTTGTGAGATGGCAAATACTAGTCACAAACCGAACAAGAAGGTATGTCGAGTCAAAGGCCTCTTCTTTTTGACGGTGAGTCTTTCATACAATGAAAAATCAGAACGAAACTTTTTCTTATGGCTATTGATATAGACTCGTGGTCAATTATAGAAGATGGTCCTTTTATTCCTTCTAAATTATCTACTGTTGATTGTGGCACACTAGAGGTCGTAAAACCGAAACAAGAATATACTAGTGATGACAAAAAGAAATTAAGTATGAATGCTAGAGTCATGCCACTTCTTTTAAATAGGTTGAGTAAAAGTGAATCGAGTTATGTGTCTAATTGCTCGAGTGCCCAAGAGATGCGGAGAATTCTTGAAATGAAATATGAAGGGACTAGTCAAGTTAAATAGTCTAAAATAAATATGATTATGTCCACTTTTGAGTCTTTCAAGTTATTACCAAATGAATCTATTGTTGATATGGATTTATGCTTGACTAACATCTACAATTCTCTTGAGTCTCTTGGAAAAGCATTTTCTACACAGGAAAAGGTACAAAAAGTGCTAAGGAGTCTCCCAATCCGAATGGGACCCCAAAGTCATAGCAATTGAGGAAAGTAAAGAAACGAGATCAATAAAAATGGATGAAATAATCGGATCTTTAAAGGTATACGAAAACAAACTTACACTTAGGAAATCGAAATCAACGTCAGAACAAGGTAAGGCTATTGCTTTTAAATCAAATGAATACGTCTCTACCTCTTCCGATCACGTGGATGATAGTGATACTGAATCGGACAATGAAAATCTAATTTTATTGGCTAAAGGTTTGAGAAAATTTATGAGAAAGTCGTTAAAAAACAAACCTAAGGCTGTTCAAACTAAAAGAAATAAAAATAAAAATAACGAAAAAAGACATAAAGTGCTATGAATGTGGGAAACTTGGACACTTGTCATATGACTGCCCGAACAAGTACAAACAAACAAACAAAAACCGTGACAAGGACTGGAACAAAAATAGACCTGTCTCAGAACCTAAACAAAAGAATTCAAGAAGGGCTCTCAAGGCCTCCACTTGGAGTGATTCGTCTGACTCTGAGACTGATGATACCAAAGAAGAGACGGCACAAGTATGCTTTGCATCTGAAGCATCAAATGAGGTATCTTCTGATTCTGATTCTGATTCAGAACCTTCTTATGATGATTTGTTTAGTCAATACCTTGAACTGCATAAATTCACAAAGAATCTTGTAAAAGAAAAGAAACGGTTAAGTGAAGACAAGAAGTTGTTAGAATCATCTAAGACGAACCTTATTTCTCAATTAAACAATTCAAAAGAAGAGTCGTCTTGCAAAACTAATGAATTGAAACCATCATTAACGACACAAAATAATGAAATGAAATCCGAGATTTCAAATTTGAAATCAAGGAATGCAGACTTATAAAAAATGGTAAAATAATTTGACACGGGTACAAACATGCTAGATCGCATCATCTTTTAACAAAAGCATGATATACATTGAGAAAAACGAGACACAAAATAAATCAACCAAATTCATTCTATCTTCGTCTAAGGAAACACATGCATTCAAGACAAATGTGGCGCCTAAAAGGATGCCTAGATCACCCCCTACTTCATCTTATTGTGCTTCTTCTTCATATCATACAAGATATAATTATGTGCTGCATAAATATGAAAAGAAACCATTGATGCACACACGACATTCATTCAACATAAATGCATATAAATAACACACCACACATACTAACTCTATGGTATATCAAAAACGAAGACCATACCATGTGCATGATGGGATTCTCGGCTAAAGGCCAAATGCATTCCCACCTAATGTCTATTATATTACTTTTTCATCTCTATTTTCACCATTTGTAAGACCGAGAAAGGTCACCCAAGTATGGGTACCAAAAGGTACTCTTACAAAGAGGTGAAGAACTTTGTAAGGACTCAAATAAAAGGGTACCTAAATCATTGTTACACATTGCAGGGAACACATACATCTAAAGGTACATCAATCAAATAGTTTCTTGACAGTGGTTGCTCGAGGCACATGACGGGTGACCCGAGCTTGTTCTAAAAGTTGAAAAAGGTTACAAAAAGTGGATCGGTGACCTTTGGAGACAACAATGAAGGAAGAATCATCGGAAAAGGTACAATTGGAAGCACAAGTACTCTTCAAATCTCCAACGTCTTCTTGGTAAGTTATCTATCCTACAATTTGCTTAGCATCTCACAGTTTCTTGACAACAGTTTTGATGTGTGTTTCACTCACCCATATTGCAACATAGTAAATAAAAACGGGGAAACGGTATTAAAAGGAAAAAGAGAAGGAAATATTTTTACACTTTCTGCGGATGACATGTTAGATGCTAAAGTTAAATGTTTTATGTCAAATGAACCTGACGTAAATTTGTGGCATAGGCGATTAAGACACATTGGCATCTCAACTCTTGAAAAACTTCAACAAAAGAATCTAGTACGAGGATTGCCTAAACTTGATTTAGACAACTTTTAGTTGTGTCAATCTTGTATTAAAGGCAAACAAACAAGCGAGTCACTTAAATCTGAAAATGAAATTAGCACATCTAGAGTGTTAGAATTATTACACATTGACTTGTTTGGTCCTAGTCATACTAGGAGTCTTAGTGGGCGACATTATGCATGTGTTATCGTTGATGATTTTTCTTGCTATACATGGACTTTATTTCTTGTGAATAAAGATGATAGTGCCGTTGAGATTGCTAAATTAATAAAACAACTTGAAAATGAGTATGGTTTGAATGTGAAAAAGATTAGGAGCAATAGGGGCGGCGAATTTAAAAATAAGGACATGATTGCATTTTGCGAAGAAAAAGGTATTAAACAAGAGTTTTCGCCACCTAGAACACCACAGTTAAACGGAGTAGTAGAAAGAAAGAATAGGACACTACAAGAAATTGCAAGAAACATGCTATGTGAAAATAAGTTGCCTAGATTTTTGTGGACAGAAGCCGTAAACTGTGCATGTTATATAGTTAAACGCTAATCGATTAGAAAGAAAATAAATAAAACTCCTTATGAAATTTTGAATGATCTCATGCCTAAGATTGATTACTTTCATGTGTTTGGTTGTAAATGCTTAGTTTTTAATACAAAAGATAATCTAGATAAATTTGAGTCTAAATCCATTGAATGCATATTTGTTGGATATTATGTGAATTCTAAGGCATATAGATGTTTTGATCCTTTCACTAGACAAATTTTAGAATCTATTCATGTGAAATTTAATGAATTTGGTGAATATGAAATAAGTAAAGAAAATGACGATGATTTTGAACTCAAGCCCGTGTTAGATGATATAGGAGAAAATATCGTACATGGTGAACACGACACACTAGAAATGCATGATCACTTAGAAATGCATGAAAACTTCGAAAATAATCAACCAAGTTGGCATAGAGATCATCCACGCGACCTTATCATAGGCAACATAACACAAGGTGTCCGACCACGTAGAAGAATAAATCCGGATGAAATAAATCAACTCCATGCTATGATATATGAAATTGAACCCAAGAATGTATTTGATGCTTTGAATGATTCTTCTTGGATTGACGCTATGCATGATGAATTAAATCAATTCACAAGAAATGATGTATGAGATTTAATGCCACGACCATAAGACAAAACGATAATAGGCACAAAATGGGTCTTTAGAAATAAAATGAATGATGAGGGTAAAGTCGTTAGAAACAAAGCAAGGCTTGTAACACAAGGATATAATCAAGAAGATGGAATAGACTACGACGAAACATTTGTACCCGTAGCACGCTTAGAAGCCATACGATTATTACTTGCTATGCTTGCATGAAGGATTTTAAACTTTATCAAATAGACGTAAAAAGTGCATTTTTAAATGACTTTATACTAGAAGAAGTATATATGAAACAACCACTCGGTTTTGAGGATTTAAAATATCCTAATCACGTGTACAAATTAAAGAAGGCACTATATGGTTTAAAACAAGCACCTAGGGCTTGATATGATCATTTTGCTACTTTTCTTTTTTGGAAAATGAATTTAAAAGAGGCACCATACATAGCACTTTATTCTTGAAACAAGAAAAATTGGATTTACTTATTATTCAAATTTATGTTGATGACATTGTTTTTGGATCTACATCTCATAAACTTGTTGAATAATTCGAAATATGCATGAAATCCGAATTTGAAATGTTCATGGTTGGGGAATTGAATTATTTTCTTCACTTGCAAATTAAACAAACTAGCAAAGGCATCCATATAAGTCAAGTAAAATATGTGAATGAAATGATTAAAAAATTTAATTTTGCAAACTTGAAACCATCCCACACCCCTATGAGTGTGGCAACTAAACTTGATAAAGATGAGAACGGAAAAGACTTTGATAATGGTTTGTATAGGTTTATGATTGGCTCTTTGCTATATCTTACCGCAAGTAGGTCCGATATCATGTTTAGTGTTTGTGTGTGCGCACCTTTTCAAAGCAAACCTAAAGTTTCACACTATAATGCTATAAAAAGGATATTTCGAAACATTAAGCATAGTCCCACTTTAGGAATTTGGTATGATAAGGATTGTGAATTTGACTTGCATGCTTATACTGATTTAGATTACGGCAGGTGCAAAATAGATAGAAAAAGCACAAGTGGCACTTGTCAATTTATGGGAAATTCATTAATATCTTGGTTTTTGAAAAAGCAAGCAAGTGTGGCATTATCTACTACTGAAGTTGAATACATGACACTTAGTGTTTGTTGCACACAACTCTTATGGCTAAAACAGCAAGTATCTGATTCTGGAATCACGGTAAATCGCATCCCCATTTATTGTGACAGTATGAATGCTATTAATTTGTTTAAGAACCCCGTACTACACTCTAAGGCAAAGCACATAGAAGTACAATATCACTTTCATTGTGATCATGTAAACAGTGGTGATATCGTTATAGAACATGTATGTACTGAAGCATAAGTAGCCGACATATTCACCAAAGCACTTAATCAAGCCACATACGAAAATCTACGCTAAAAATTAGGCATGATTTCTGCAAATTTGCTATAGATTGATATTTCTTTCCATCTTTACATGTACTTTTGATATTATTTACAAAATAAAAGGGGGAGAGAGAGCATGATTTAAGGGGAAGAGAGATCATGATTGCATGATTTAAGGGGGAGCACAACGATATGAAATTCAAAATTAAAAATTCGAATTTGTGCATATTTTGAGGGGGGAGCAATTATATCTAAATCATGAACCAATGCTATTTTGTAAATCATCAAAAGGGGAAGGTTGTTGAGAAAAAAGTGTTTGAATGATTAACAAATGCATGATTTAAATAGTACGAGTTTACAAAACGCATGACAAAATTATTATTTGATACGTTTATGTGATATAAATGCTTCGTATGTTTATATATATTGTTGCCATACTAAAAATCCATGAAGCGTTAAAGCTTACATCATATGGAAAACATTTGTTGTCTTTGAACTATTTTCAGGTGCCACAATTAATGAACTAAACTAGTTCATTAAGTAAAGGACTTAAGTTAATGAACTAACTAGTTCATTAAATGGAGACATATTTGGACAAAGCTTTATGACAACAAAATTGGAAATGGAAAGTCTCCTCCCTATTCTTCTTCACACGCCATAATATATATTATATATATATTCATATTATTATAAAAAAGGCACAATACACATATTCTGACATACTACCGACACGTTACATATATTACAAATATACATTGACGTAACACCACTATATACACCTCATATTTATGAGTATATTCAGGTCTTATATCATATTATATAAGTCATGGTGATGACAAAATTATAACAAAACGTTACAAGGTCATAAACCGAAAATTGTCATATCGGGTGACTACTAAAACTTCACCGACGTGTCACGTACTTGCCATATAAAGATGGCCAGCGCATATACTTCAAAAATAGGCAAAACTTTCGTGGCTCACATGTTCAAATCAGCCACTAAGGCATTCCTTGTTGGCACACACAAATCACTCACAATTTAGGCCAAATTTGTGGAAATTTCAAATTCAAGTCTTTTAAGCACATGGGGGCGCCTTCTCCATCAGCATTAGAGCTGAATATACACTTTATTTTATGATTATTATGTGTGACATAACATATATGACATGTGCAAGAAGTTTGAATTTAATCGGAGAAAAATCGTGTAATCGATGAAAGTTGAAAATTTGGTTTTCTACGAACACAACACATGGAACGTTTTTGGCATGAGATGTAACATGTATCTAGACACTTTTTACACATTCAAAACATGTTAAATTGTTCTAGAAAATTCAAAATAGGGCTGATAAATATTCACCATATATGTGTAAATATTGTGCATTATTTGACAAAGTTTACTAAAGTGAAATTTCAGCACTTGTGCATCTCCATACACACACCTACTACATCGTTTTGAAGCCAAGGTGGAGCTTATTTGGCATCTCAATTGGTGAAGAATATGCGACATAAGATTAGTGACATAAAAGAGGGCACTACATATGAAAGTAATTCAAAACTACAACACATGCTGAAAAATATTCATCACATACCATATTAGGCGATTTTGGTGACTTAATGGTGCTTAATTAGCATCCCAAAATTTAAGGGATTGAAGGTTGGTAGTATGGCAATATTTTGACTACTTTTTGGCACATGTTTTGTAAGTTTTTTTTCCAGATTTTACAGCTCATTAAAGGATGCCAAGTTGGATCAATCATCAAGTGACAAGTAAGCAAGGTCAAGGCATCCCTCCAATCATAGTGTGCCAAGTAAGCAAGATGGTATCATCTCTACACAAGGCAATCTTCGGACATTAAAAAGAATTCTCAAGGAAGGGAGAAGCCCTAGGGCGTGGCCAAGCATGCATAAAAGGAAGAGAATAGTGCAAACAAGGCTAAGACAACTCTCACATTTCTCTCAAGTGCAAAAGGATCTACTACTCTCTTCTTCTACCTTTCTTTCTTCTTATTCCTCTCTCAAGCCTATTGTTCATATATTCTAAATATATTATATGATTTAAATATACCACCCACACTCATTCATTGTTTTAAAAGGTTGATCAAGATGTGATCACACCTTCATTCAATCGGTGGTGGTGTCCGTGATTCGTTTGCTCGATTGTATTGTTTGTAAAAGGGTGGAGTCAGTGTGTAACTCCAGTCACCCTTGTGGTAAGGATTTTATTGTGTTTAGTGATAACCGAGAAAGGTGTCTTCAAATACTGGAGTAGGTCGATTTAACCGAACCAGTATAAAATCCTTGGTGTCTTTACTTTATAGCACTTTACTTTCAGTTTCCAGCATTACGCATCGATTTCATTGCAAAGGTAAAAATAGTAAACGAATCCCAAAAATCATAAAAGTTTGCAAAAACACAGCCACATCTTCTAGTTTTCATTTGGCGTAAGTTTCAACTCATTTGGATAAGTATAAATCAGTCAAACTTGAATAGATATGAGACCAGTGCAATCTAATTTTCAGAGCTGCAAAGGTTGAGAACATTAACATGATTGACATATTTCCCAAAGGTTTTTCAAACATTGTTTCAACCCATTATAATAAATATCTTGAGGGTTGTTTAATTAAATTTTCAGACCATTTGGAATCACCAATTAATCGGAATAAAATTTTCAAATCGGAGTACTGTTTCTGGCAGATTTGTGCAATCTGACCAAAAATGTATTCTCAAGGGGTTAGGAGTGGATTTTTAATTTAAATTTTATGAGATACTTAAAAAATTTGAGAGTAGATTCTCACCGAATGTCATAATTTTTGAAGGTCTGTAACTAGGTCTTTTAATTATTTCAAATCAGGATCTTAAAACAGAAACTGTTTTTAGAAGTGAGGTTTTTGGTTCAAAAGTTTTTAAAACCAAATTTTCCGCACCCACTATTCAACCTCCCTATTCTAGTGGTGCTATACAGGCACTACATGAAGCAATCATTGACGGGCCCATAGGAATTTGTGATTGTCGAAAACACATATGAGCATGGTAGTGGACCCTAATGAGCCCGGTAGCGAAGCTTTAAATGCATAGGTTAACTCACTGACCCAAAGGAAGGTGGTTAACTCGTGCTTGGAGAGCCGTCACATTGACCACTACACCCAATTGTTGGAAGGTATTAGGATGACTGCAAAGAACCCTAGTGCTGAAAGACAATTGGTAGATGGAATTAAGGCTCTATTTTGATATTCGGATTTTATGCAGTTTAAATATTACACGTGTTGTGTATTTACGTCCGTTTCTTGTTTGCTTTTCAGCAATAATGTCTAACATTAAGGATATTTCTACATTCAATGGTTCAAACTATAAGCAATAGAAAGATCAACTTGAGATCTTTCTGGGGATTGCTGATCTAGACACAGCGTTGCAGACAGATCTTCTAGTGCTAACAGATGGAAGTACCAGTGAGGAAAAATCTCACATGGCATGCTGGTTACGATCAAATCGCACGTGTCTCATGATCATGCAAAAGACTATCCTCGAATGCTTCAGGAGATGTATTTCTGAGTTCACGGCGGCCAAAGAATTTTTGACCGATCTCGAGCAAATGTTTGTAAAGATTGAGAAAGCGAGGCTGACAATCTCTTAAAGAAACTTTGCTCGAAACAATACCATAGAAACAGCAGCGTAAGAGAGTACATCCTAGAGATGACTCATATCACTTCTCAATTGAGAAACATGAAACTGGATGTCCTGATAACATGCTAGTTGTCATGATTCTCAACTCCTTACCTCCAAAGTTCAAACACTTCCTAGTTGGTTATAACTGCCAAAAGGAAAAATGGACAGTGAATGAACTTATCGCGCATTCCGTGCAAGAAGAGGAAAGGCTCAAGAATGAGGGACATGAGGTTGTGAATGTTGTCGCCACTAAGTCCGGTGGAAAGAAATGTAAGGGCTCAAGAATGAGGGGCATGAGGTTGTTAATTTGAGATATGTGTAATGCGCAGCACGTTGATTAAGTTTATACGAATTAATCATAAGGTGGATGTTATGTATGATAATATTATATGTCACATATGTCACGTAATAATATTAATCATTACGTAAAACATGCACACGTTAAGTGATCATCGAGTATGTTCATGGATATATAGTATGGTCTAAATGGAAACCCCAAACATGTAGAAAGTCATATGGTCAGAGACTGTGATGGATGGGCTCAAAGTGCAATGACCATAAAGTGTACGGCGTCTGGTCCCCGAGGGGCGACAACCCACGTGTGGCTCGTTGATAATTGTTGGTACAATAATTAAATATTTAATAATATTTAATAATAATCTTTATTATTAAATTCTAAATAATATTTGATAATGGATAAAGATAACTTGATGATAATATCAAGTATATCCCCAGGTATCTGGGATAAGGAAATCTCTATCCATAAAGGAAGATAGGTTTGGTTTCAAATTTAATTTTGGATTCTATACCTATCAGGATTCTTCATTTCTCCCTCTATATAAAGGAGGAGGGATTACACCTCCTCACACACTTGAAAATCGGCCATAGAGGGTGTCAGTGAGGGTGTGTCAACCTTTGTTCTATAAAGCCCACACTGCCTAGCCTCTCTATCGGGTAAAGCAGCGAATTGTTGAATCCGTTTAAGGGATGCATCATCAATTGGTGGGAGGTCGTGAATCCTTGGATCACGCCAGATTCTTCATCAGAGCAGTTGCAGCGTACGTGATCAGATTAACATCAGCAATGGAGCAAGGTATATTCTCCGCTTTTTGTTACTTTGTCTATTAATTCAATTAAACGATCCTATTCAGGGATTTGTTAAATTAAATCCAACACATAAATCTTGTAACTGGGGAAACTTTAAGATCACACCCTCCAGCACATTGTTAGTTTCTAGAGAATGTATAGAAGATTTTAAAGTAGATGGGTCACTATACCTGCCAAGGTTATGATCAATGCTTGGGCGATAGGAAGAGATCCAACATATTGGCCTGATCCAGAAAGTTTCATCCTAAAGAGATTTGTGAAAAACAACATTGATTTCATGGGAAGTAACTTCAAATTTTTACCATTTTGTTCGGGGAGGAGAATCTGTCCAGGAATTGCCTTTGGTATGGGAAATATACAGCTGTCTTTGGCTCTACTGCTCCATTATTTTGACTGGTGTCTCGCTGGAGGCGTCAAAATGGAAAGTTTATATATGTCAGAAAACTATGGCTCTACTGCCCTTGAAATTTTTATTCCACTTTCTTATTTTGTCTTTCGCCTTTATTTGTGGTTGTACTGATGGCCTCATTTTAAGTTAAGAAACCGTTGATTCTTTAAAGTTTTTCTGCCATTTGCAATAATTCTGCAATCCCTCCCAAAAAAAATGGAAAATTAGATCAGTTTGACTAATCAGGATTAAACTTTGTTAGAATAAGTAGCACTAAGTTGTCAAGAGTAGGGCGGTATACAAACCGAACAGGCCGAGTTTTGGCTGTTTTGAACTCGGCTCGTCAATGTAGTCAAACGAACTGAACAGGCTCGGCTTTGTAAACGAACATGATTTAACGTTCAGGCTCGCCTTGGTAAGGTATCGAACGAGCCCATTCGCGAACACCAAAAACTTCTTTTTCTCAATTATGTCTCCTTTTCCTACCAAAAACTTCTTTTTCTCAATTATGTCTCCTTTTCCTGTCTTTATCGCATCAGAAGAACAAACATCATACGCACAGGACACCCAGCAAGGTGTTGACGTACGAAATAAGAAACAAGTCAACAACAAGACACATTTTCCACCAACACATGGAAATAAAACTTTCAAGTTAAGACAAACTTCTATCCATTTTCTTGAAAACAAAACTTTCCACCAAACACATAGCAACAAAAATGGCTCCAACCACTCTACCTTCTTTAGCCGCATGCATTTCTTATGTGCACCAAAATTGAACATAAACCCGTTGCAGAAAAACAAAATCAAATTCACCAGAAACATCATAGAGATGCATACAAATATCCAAGTTGATGTTGCCAAAGGCCATAAGTATGAAACTCAGTTATGCTGGAAGCGAGAACTAGCATCGGATTCACCAAAAGCAGCATCTGAATCTCCTCAACTACGACTTCAGTCACACTCTGGAGAGACAAATCTTTACTAGTGAACACAAATAATCAATTCCAACTCTAATCAAATTCAGAACGCAAGTAATGTAACAAAGTGATTACAATCTGATAATATAATCTCCTCCCATGCATTCTGATCATCCGTTTCCGCCTACAGAAATAAAGAACAATTACAACAAGTATTATAAAATAATAAGTTAACTAATATAGTAAAGTTACAAATAATAGCTAATTTACCTTCATTGCATTCCTCGATTGTCGTACCCGATCGCACGCACACAATAGCATCTCCACAGTCCCCACTGATAGACTAGATCGGTAATCATCTATGACGCGTCTACCAGCCCTGAAGGTAGACTCTGAGACAACAGTACTAACCGGAACATATAGAAGATCACGAGCTATTCTTGAAAGAATGTTGAAGTGCCCACTGTTTAGTTTCCACCACAAAAACACATCCAAGTCTGGTGCGGCTTTTAATTTCTTTTCATTTAGATATATATCCACCTCTGAAAGAGCACTAGGTGCATCATCTTCACTTATGTAACCAATGTCGCCCCAGTCCTTTCCAACACAGGCTATATTTACCCTTGCTGGATGAAGCAACATTCAAACTAACCTGTGACAACGAATGTGTTGATCCTCCACTTGTACTTGTATGGGTAACCCTGTATTATTCAAACAAGACCTTCAACAGTGTTACTATGTCGTCTACATTGTTTTGATATGCAGATGGGCCGAAAATAATTTTAAAACAATGTGTCACAATCTTCTTCTTCAACATAGGATCAAGAAGAGCACCCAAAGAAAGCAACAATTACACTCCCCCCAGTACTTATCAAACTTCTCCAACATCACTTTAGCCATTGCCTTCATATCCTCATTGAAATCATCCTTCTTCTCATCCAACAATATTTTTATCCTAGCCAATTCTATGAGAAACATATTCGAGGTAGGATATTTGACCGCAGAAATAGTAGTAGTGATGGAGTATAAGAGCTTCAAAAAATCACAGACGCCACCAACTTTATCCCAATCAACCATGGATGGTACAAACTTCTCAAATCTTTTATCCACATCACCATATCTCGTAAAGGCATGCTTCACCGGTAAAGCAGCGGCCAACATCATGTAACTGTAGGACCTGTATAGCACCACCAGAAGGAGGAGTTGAATAGTGGGTGCGGAAAATTTATTTTTTAAAAACTTTTGAACCAAAAACCTCACTTCTGAAAACAGTTTCTTTTTTTAGATTCTGATTTGAAACAATTTAAGCACCTAGTTACAGACATCCAAAAATTATGAAATTTGGTGAAAATCTACTATCAGATGTTTTGAATATCTCATAAAAATTTCAAATTAAAATTCAACTCCTAACCCTTTGAAAATACGTTTTTGGTCAGATTGCGCAAATCTGCCAGAAACAGTACTCCGATTTGAAAATTTTATTCCAATTACTTGGTGGCTCCAAATGGCCTGGAAATTTAATGACAAGACCCTCAATATATGTATTTCAATAGTTTCAAACAGTTTTTAAAAATTCTTTTGGGAAGTATATCAATCACGTTGATGTTCTCAACCTTTGCAACTCTGAAAATGAGATTGCACTAGTCTTAGAACTATTCAAGTTTGATTGACTTATACTTATCCAAATGAGTTGAAACTTTTCCCAAATGAAAACTAAGAGGTGTGACTATGTTTCTGAAAAATTTTACGATTTTTGAAATTTTTTTGCTATTTTTACTCTTGCAATAAAATTGATGAAAAATGCTAAAAACTGAAAGTAAAGTGCAGTAAAGTAAAGACACCAAGGATTTTATACTGGTTCGGTTAAATCAACCTACTCCAGTCTTTGAGGACACCTTCCTCGGTTATCACTAAACACCAAAAACACCTTACCACAAGGGTGACTGGAGTTACACACCAAATCCACCCCTTTACAAACAATACAATCGAGCAAACGAATCACTGACACCACCACCGATCGAATGAAGGTTTGATCACACCTTGATCAATCTTTTACAAAAATGAACGTGTTTTGGTGGTATGTTCAAAGCTTATACAATATTTAGAATATATTAAAAATAGGCTTGAGAGAAGAAGAAGAAAGAAAGAAAAGAAGAAGAAGAAAGTAGTAGAGCCTCTTGCACTTGTGAGAATATGAGTTATAGTCTTTTTTGGCCTTGTTTGCACTATTCTCTTCTTTTTAATCATGTGTGGCCGCCTCCTAGGGCTTCTTCCCTTTCTTGAGAATTCTTTTTTTCCTTGGAAGATTGCCTTGTGTAGATATGACACCATCTTGCCTACTTGACACACTATGATTGGAAGGATGACTTGACCTTTCTGACTTGTCACTTGATGATTGGTCCAACTTGGCATCCTTTAATGAGCTGTAAAATCTGGAGAAAAAAACTTACAAAACATGTGCTCAAATATAGTCAAAATATTGTCATACAATCATACACTAATCCCCTTCAATTTTGGAAGGCAATTTGAAGACAAAATTGAGTGAAATTTTGTCCATAACAAACATGTGCTGAAATTTCAGCATGTGTTGTATTTTCAATTGTTTCCTTGTGTGTTGCCTTCTTCAATGTCACCAATCATGTGTAGCTTATTTTTAACTAATTAAAGTGCAAAATAAGCTCCACCTAGGCTCCAACAAAGCTGAAAATGGCATGTGAAATTCCTGCACATGTGCTGGATTTTCTTTTGGTAAACTTTGTCAAATAATGCACAATATTCACACATATATGGTAAATTATAATCAGCCTTAATTTGAATGTTCTAGAACACTTTAAGATGTCTTGAATGTATAGAAAGTGTCTAGATACATGTTACATCTCATGCCAAAAAAACGTTCCATGTGTTATGTTCGTTGAAAACCGGATTTTCGACTTTCGTCGATTACATGATTTTTCTCCAATTAAATTCAAACTTCTTGCACATGTAATATATATATTATGTCACACATAATATACATAAAATAAAGTAGATATTCAGCTCTAATGGCTGATTAAGAGGCGCCCCCATGTGCTAAAAAAATTTAATTTGAAGTCTCCACAATTTGGCTTAAATTGTGTGTGATTTGTGTGTGCCAACATGAAATGATTTAGTAGCTGATTAAACATGTGAGCCACGAAATTTTTTGCTATTTTTAAAGTATATGGGCTGACTATCTTTATACGGCAAGTACGTGATATGTTGACGAAATTTCGGTAGTCACCCGATACGACAATTTTTGGTTTATAACCTTGTAACGTGTCGTTATAATTTTGTCATCACCATGACTTATATCATATGATATAAGACCTGAATATACTCATAAATATGAGGTGTATATAGTGGTGTGACGTTGATGTACGTTTGTAATATATGTAACGTGTCGATAGTACGTCAGAATATATGTGTATTGTGCCTTTTTAAAAAAATAATATATATATAAATGGCGTGTATCTTGAAGGAATAAAGAGACTTTCCATTTTTCAATTTGTTGCCATCAAGCCTTCTCCAAATATATCTCCATTTAGTGAACTAGTTAGTTCATTAACTTAAGTACTTTACTTAATGAACTTGTTTAGTTCATTAATTGCGGCACTTGAAAATAGTTCAAAGACAACAAATGTTTGCCATATGATGTAAGCTTTAACGCTTCATGGTTTGTTAGTACGGCAACAATATATATAAAGCATATGAGGTATGTATATCACAAAAACGTGTCAAGTAATAATTTTGTTATGCGTTTCGTGAACTCGTACTATTTAAATCATGCATTTGTAAATAATTCAAACACTTTTTCTCAACAATAAGTGATGTTCTATCGTGTTGGACAATCCAAAATAAGCTTCTTATAATAACCATTGTATTGCTTCGCAATGGTACCAAAACCTCGAAGACGGGACTTTGACACATTCAAGTATTTCACCGCATCTCTAACAGTGTCAATTATGTCCCCGATCTCCTTCGATTCATCTTGGACCAACAAATTCACTATGTGCGCACAACAATAAACATGGAACAGTCTACCATGAATAGGAAGGGCTTTCCGCTGCATGAAATGTTCTTTCAAATTTTTTATGCATTTGTCATTGAAAGAAGCAGCATCCACCATAATGCTAGAAATCCTATCATTAAGATTCCAATCAATTAAACACTTGGTCAGAGCTTCAGCAATTAACTCCCCAGTATGTGGTAGTAACACATTGCAAAAGTTCAACACTCTTTTTTGCAACTGTCAATCGGAATTAATAAAATGTGTTGTCACCACCATGTACTGTGTCTTCTGGCATGATTTCCACAAGTTGGTGGTTATGCCAACCCTACCAATTTTCTTTAATTCATTAACCCTCTTACTCTTCTCCATATTGTAAACTGCGAAACAGTCTTCTCTCACTGAGCTCCTACTAATCTTTACAAACCAAGGATATGTAACTTTCATAATGTCGTTGAACCCCACATGCTCGACAATGTTGAAGGGATACTCATGTATAAAAATTGCACGAGCTACAGTCTCGCATACCTTAGCATGATCATACTTGAAATTTGTAATACTAGCCTCCTCTTTCTTCCCTCCATCTCTAAATTGCAAAATCTGTCGCTTTCTACCGCTAGATGCACCACCCGCATCCTTACTTTTATGAAACCTATTCAAATGCCGAGTATATTGTGTAGTAGTCCCGTCCTGATGCTTTGTCATTTTTTTCATGCAATTCTTGCATTGAATCATAATGACGCCATTAATCACTACCTCTGACATGTGCTCCCAAACTAGAGATGTTCTCTTTCTCTTATTTCTTTTAAATCCCTCATGACTCTCAGCATCAGTAGCTTCACCTTGACCCACCCTTTGAGCTGTTTACTTCTTCTTCTGACATCACATCAACGTTGTCAATTTCCTGCTCAACACTATCAACACTTTGCACTTTATTGCTTGCCATGATAATATAATCTGTGTAAGATAGGGGTAACCGGGTAAGCAGGACAAAAACAGATGATCTGTATACACCAAAATCATACCAAAACAAATCTAGGTGTGTGCATAATCATTCTTGACAAGTGAAACAAAATGGAAAAAGATATTCACATTCTTAAAAAGGAAAAACGAAAAATAGCTACAAGATATAACCGTTCTAGATAAGCATTTTCAACATATTTTAACAGCAAAACAAAACACAAAAATCAATAGCCACATTTCTTCCCCTTTACAAATCATCAAAAGAGACATAGCAATAAAAAAGTTTTGCAAGTATCAACAATTATTAAAGACCTAGGGGCTAAGCCTTAGTCCTCGTCAGAGGAGAAGCTGTTGCTGCTAATAGTCTTCATTTTGGCTTTGTAATATATTCATACGAGCATTCTGAGCTGCAAATTTGCCTTTGACAACGTCCTGTCCCAGTTTCTGGGCATAAGCGGTGGCATTTGATAACTCCAAGTGAATCTCTTCTATATCATCCTGCACACTAGCATATCTATCCCCATAGCTCACATCAACAAACTGGATGTAAACATTTACTGACTTTGCTATCTCCTCCCCTGCTCTCCCCGCATAAACCAACAAAAATTAACACCAAAATCCTCTTCAAT
Source organism: Eustoma russellianum (assembly GCA_036186865.1). NCBI lineage: Eukaryota > Viridiplantae > Streptophyta > Magnoliopsida > Gentianales > Gentianaceae > Eustoma > Eustoma russellianum. The sequence goes on along the minus strand of AP025071.1, from coordinate 25,309,803 downwards.
CATCCAGAGTGAAAGAACCACCAAAATACACCTCAGATGTAGCAAACAAGAACGGACACCCTAAAGAGACATTTCATCAAATACTTGATAGACACAATGAAAATTTCACTTATTTAACAATTAACATATAAATGAGCAATTGTAAAGATCAATGGAATAATGTAGAGGAATACATATAGCATGTGGGAGAATATCTAGGTAGCAGCCAAAAAAAACGCAGCCCTTGAAATCATGATGTTGCGGAAGCCCTTGAATCTTGAGTGGAGTCCTGGCAGTTGGATAGAGGCATACAAGAGGCAGTGGACGGTGGTACAGACTGCAGTCGTCGGTGGTGGATGGTGAGCGTGAGCAGGGGGTTTTGCGTAGTGCTGAGGGTGAGGATGAGGAGTCTCAAGACTATAGAAGAGAGTGACTGAGGAGAAGTGAGAGACGACTGACGAGGGGAGGGGAAGGGTATTTTTTTTTTTAAATACATATAAACCGAGCCGAGTCCTACCATTCACGAGCTTACTCGAGCTCGGTTCGTTATTAACCAAACACCCAACATTGTTCAAGCACGGTTTCAAATAACCCTAGTCGAGCCAAACGCGAGCCGATCTCGAGTCAAATGAGCCGAACAATCGAGCCGTTCGGTTCGTTTACAGGCCCAGTCACAAGCACAAAATATGTAAGGTTAACAAGATACATAACTTTTAACGTGGTTTGTAAATTATATACATCCACGAGTCAATGATATCATCAATATAAGATTATATAATACATGATAGAATGCAGTTATACTACATTATAGATTGTAGTTATACGAAACTAGGCTCTTTCTTAGAACTGTCACCTTCTGTATTTGTAACATTCAGCCTGACCAATGCCACTCGGAGCACCACTCGACTCGAGTCCTGGAATCTCTTCAAAACTTTGCATGAACCCTTCTTGTATTCACTGGTTCTTGCTGACACATCTACGCTGTTACACTCCAAAATTTTTGTTACGTTGATACGTGCTTGTTGTCATAGTTATATACTTATAAATTTGGCGTTTGTATTAAAACTTACCAAATACCGATATACGACGATGTTCGTTAACGAATGTTACAATTTCGTCCTAGAAATTAAAAACAATACAAATATGTAATAGCTTAAGCCCTAGAATAAATTAAAACAAAAATAAGCCACACGACACAAGAATTAGAGTATTTAAATAAAAAGGAAAAGAAAGCAAGACATGACTGGATATTTTGGACAAAAAAACCCTATACAATGTATAGTGTATATGGGTATTGGGCGGGTAAGAGGAAGGAAAAAAGAGGAAGAAATTGTGATTGGAATAATACTCCAACAAAATGCTAAGTATAGGAAAATCGTGTCGGAATCAAGTGATAAAATTTTGTCCCACTCTACCTACTCCTACTCAAAAATTTGGCCATGACATAAACAAAGAGGAAGAAGACTTTCTTCAACAAGAAACAATCATGGACTTATACAAAAAAGCCTTACAACTCCTACACACATTCTTACACCTTCTTACACCAATCAACAAACCGAACCTATCCCTCCCAACCCCATATGGCCGGGCATTTGAGTCAAGACAAAGGGGGAAGATTCCATTTCTTACACACCGCCTTTTTTCATTACAACTTCAACCAAGCAACCATCACTTCTTCCTCCAACTCCTTCCAACCCTCCTGATGTTTTCTTTCAACCTTCACTAGCCACAAATTTCAGCCAACTTTAGAAAAAGGGAAGAAGACTCTCATTCTTCTCATTTTCCTACACGTAGCAAATATTTCATCTTCCAAAATTCTCTCTTCTCTCTCTTAACCATGAAACAAGTCTTCCAAGCCTTCTTTATCTCCATTCTAGCCGAGAGTTACCAATGAAGAACCGAGGTGTCTTCTTCGTCTCTTCACCTCACACAACCATCTAAAATACTAACTATAGTACAATCTTTCATCCAAGCACTAAGGAGATCAAGTATAGTTGAGTTAAGAATCAAGTATCAATAAGGTAAGAACACTATTTATCTTAGGTTATTCTTCTTCCATTTATTCATTTGCATGGTTGCACACTTAGTCTCCATTTCTTGCTCAAAAACCATAGGTTCATAGGGGAGAAAAAGAAGAGTTCTCTTCAAGCCAAGTGAAACAATTTTCAGTTTTATAAAATGTTAAGTGATAAAGGCATGTATTCTCCTAGATCCTTTATAATTTTCAAATATCTATGTACTTATGTTCATATAAAGTTGGATCATCCATGATGTATGTTCAATGTTCTTGTACCAATAATATGTAAAAGTTATGTTCTTAAGTGATTTATAAATGGTCAAATACTACATACATATGCACGTCCATATTGAGGAAGAATGAACACGTATGTAAAAATGAAATAGAATGAACACTCTTATGGAGTATAGATGAAAGATAAAGAAGTAAAATGAAGATATATTCTATTTTAGCAAAAGTGTACTAAGAAGGTGACTTTGATGTATTTGGTCATGTATTTGTTCATGATGATCATCACTATGTATTTTTCCCAGACCCTAGCGATAGCTTTTGCTTTCGTTGGGATATACTGGGTAAATTGATGATTGATGATGATATTGGTTTATTATGCTTTATGATCGTGTTTTAGTATGTTTATGAATGCATCATAGGCATGTCTAACATACTTGATCATACATGTTGTTTTTTGATGATCATCATTTCATATATACACATATAAACACATGGCCTATATGGAGTTTTATAGCCTACTTGCTTTATTTTCATGATTTTCATTCTTTGACATGTTTATGTATTTGATGATGATTTTATGAGACTATGTGGATGGAAAATTTATATGTTTATGGTTAGTATAATACTCAAACTAAGATGTAATGAAAAGAGATGAAAAAAGAAAAGATTTATGTGATGTGATGTGTGTGTGTGTGTATTTTTTTATGGAAAGGAAATTTTATTAAAAACCTCTCTTATGGCGGAGGAAAACCATTTTACAAGGCTCATCGTATGTGAATAAGTGAAATAAAGAGCTAATAATTGTATATCTCCAGTCGTATATGATATGCCGCATTAAAACCTTGCCAAGTAAAACCACCCTTGTGGATAAAACCTTAGCGAAGGATAAAGCATACATATTTATACGGCTGTCATTGATATTGAAGCTATAGAAACTTAAATACATGGAAGTGATTGTTGTATAGTAAAAAACATTATTGGCTCGTTGGCGTGGAAGATCTCTTGACGTTGTTGAAGGACCGCGGCTGGTGGTAGATAAATCCAAGATATCGCTCTGTTTCAGCTTGAAGCTAAGCGGAGACGTCCTCATCAATAACAGTTGCAGTGAAGTCCACCATAACAAAAGAAACACAGATGTGAGGCTAAATGATTCAAATGAAACGATAAAAGGGAGTGGTGCATGATGAATAAATTGCATATTATAAGAGAACGCACCAACGTTGCCTGTGTTGAAAAACACAGACAACGACCAGGGTGAATAGCTGCTTAAAACGCCATCATAGGTCATCGCCAAAAACAGCTGTGAAGAATGAGGGGGCCAGGTTGTCTCATCCGCAGCATACATGTAGGCCATCCAGAGGAAGCATCCAAACCATGCACATGTTAGGAGAAAAACATCATTAAAAGTGGCAATGGAGCACAACAACTGTATCACCAATAAAATACAAAGCATACCAAGTCTGCTTGCATCCTGCAGGATACAGGCAGAGTAATGAAAAGTGTGCCAATCCATTTGGAAGACGTGATTAAGGAACACGCAAATGAGCTGTGGAGAGATCCAACGAAATAGAGCTACGCACTAATGGAGGAAGCGTGTGAGAAGTGTAAATGTATGTTGAGCAAGATAATGGGCAGCCATATTTGCCTCCCTATAAATATGCAGAAAGTCCAGTCGATGACGGTGTGTTAATGTATGGAGCAAGCGAAGATAGTAATTTCGATGAACCAAGCATGGCTGCGAGAGACGTGATATCAGCTGCGAACAATCCGTCTCTAGAATGATTGAGCGATACAGTGGAAGGAAGTACAATAATTCGAAGACGGCAGATTGGATCTCAGCATTTAGAGGTGTACTGGGGGGGTCAGAAGGAGACTGCCCCCACACATGAACCGGCATGATCACGCAAAATAGCTCCTCCTGCACTATAATGTCTGCCTACCGCCGGATCTATATTTAATTTGAATCTACCCGAAGGTGGAGTACACCAACGCACCAATATAGTACGCGGCGGCTGAGGCGAGGGAAACCAAACAAATTGCGGCAAAGGTCCATTCGCTAGTTTAGATCCAGCAATTGTTTTGCTCCTCATAGCAATGTCATAATTGACAGAAGCCCAAAAAGATGAGATGAGAAATTGTGCTTATCACCATATGTTAAAGATGAAAAGGAGCGCCATATATTGTAAACAATAACTGATGGAATAACAATTTTTAAAGCACCCGAGAGCGAGGAGAAAGTAGATCAGTACCACCAGGATAATAGATATTGACGGAGAGACAGCGATGACGGTGGGAAGACAAAGCAACTCACCAGCAAAATAATGCCAAATAGAACAAATGCGCGAGCAGTACATAAATATGTGATCTACCGTGGCCGATGCTGTCTTACAGAATGGGCATTGCGAAGGCCGAGAGGTAATATATCTGCCAATGTAATCCTCAAATGGTAGAGCCGAGTGGAAAATACGCCACAAAAAAATTTGAGTGACAGGAGGGTGATGCTTGAACCAAATAAATTTCATCGTGAGCAGTGCGGGACTGGGTTCTCGACATATATCATAAGCTGAACGTAATGAGAATTCGCCTGACGCCGTTGGAAGCCAGCTGAGATGGTCCTCTTGTCCCTCAGTCTGGGCAAGGCATATCGGGTGAATACGACAAATGAGCTTCTATATGGGTGAGTCATATAAATGAGGAGTATAATTGCCTCGGCGACCATATTTAACATGCATGTACTTGCTCCAAAGGGTGGAATGTTGCTGATAGGACCACCATATGCGACAATGATAGACTTGTTGAAATGCATTAAGATCTCGGAGGCCTAGTCCGCCCTCTGCAGTCGGTTTTGTGATAGTGTCCCAGGCAACCCAATGATGTCGGCGTCCCCAATAAAATGCTGCCATCTTCCTATTTATGATTTTGATCACTGACCTTGGAAGGGCTCCTGCTGCCATAATATTTTAAGGTAATGCCGAAATGACTGAACGTAGCAGAAAAAGACGACCAGCAGAAGAGAGTAAGCGGGAGTGCCAGCCCTGGAGCCGTGAGTCTATATGCTGTAATAACAGAGTGCAGAACCGTGCTCGGTTGATGCCTTTATGCAAATAAGATCCAAGATGTCGAAATGGTAAACCTGAGCATTGCATATTGAGAAGAGCGGCAAAACTGCGGCGCTGATGAGCTGATACAGTGGAGGATGGAATTAAATTGCTCTTTTGATAATTAACTTTTTGTCCAAAAGCTGCCTCATATTGCTTTAAGAAGTCATGAAAGCGCTGTAAATTTCTCTGTGTGCCCTTTAAAAATACTAGAAGATCATCCGCATAAGCTAAATGTGTAATAGTAAAAGGGACTCTGCCAAGACGAAAGGGCTGTATTGTTCCAGATGTAACCAGTGATTTTAAACCTCTGCTAAAGCCCTCTGAAGATAGAATGAAAAGCAGGGGGGATAAAGGGTCACGCTACTTGACCCCTCTATACGGACGGAACGTGGCAGATGGCAGTCCATTAATTAAGACGGACAATGTTGTTGCACGTAAATGATTTAAAATAATCTGACTGAAGAAACCAGAGAACCCGAAACTGTACAAGAGAAATTCCAGATATTCCCAGCTGACCCTATCAAATGCCTTCATCATATCAAGCTTCAAACACAGCTGAGAACCGCCCTTATCTAGCATATGTATCATTTCATGTGCCATTAACACCTGTGTGGAGATATCCAAACCTGGCAGGAAACCCATCTGCTCGGGCGATATTAGTTTCGGAAGTAGCTTATTCAGACGAGAAGCAATAATTCTTGTACATACTTTACTAAGAAAATTCGTTAGGCATATTGGTCGGAAGTCACTAAATGTTGTGGGAGACTGCTTCTTGGGAATCAAGGTTATGAGAGCACTAGCCATTACAGCTGGCTGTAGAACGCCGAGAAAGAATTCATGCACTAAGAACATCAGCATGTAGGACATACGATCAGCATGATGTGTGTGTGTGTGTGTGTGTATATATATATATATATATATATATATTTTTCTACAAGCTATTGCCCTCGAACATTTCCAACAACATTACTCCATTTTTTTAATTGCATGAATTAGATACAAAACAACACGACTATAGCTCCATGAAAACGATCACCCCAAAGTGCTTTGAGCTACTACGTTATAGTTACTCATATTTTAACTATAACATATGGTTACAAACTCTCTGCTACAACATCTCACCTCCACGACAATACAGGAAAGAGGTTTTTTCCCTCTTTTTTTGCCAGTGTACTTGCTCACCTCCTCTCTCCACATAAGCATCTACCAGCTTGTAAAGCAAAGTAAGTTAGGATGACGTCTGCCCCAGCCCGTCTAAGGCACATCAAGGATTCCATCATGACCCGTTCCTCATCAATCATTTTAAGAACACCCCGGTTTGATCATGGAGTACTCCCCGGAGACCTGATATGCAGCGATAGGCAAAGAGGAATTATCTCGGAGAAGCCTTATAATATCCAAGTAAGGCAACCCAGGTTTCACCAAAAGAATATCCGCTCCTTCTGCTTCATCTTCACTGGTCTCAATAAGAGCCTCTCTATAATTTGCTGGGTTCATTTGGTAAGTTTTCTTGTCGCCAAAGCGTGGATTTGAGTCTAAAGCTTCCCGGAAAGGACCGTAGAATGAGCTTGCATACTTAGCAGTGTAAGACATGATTGAGACATGCTGAAAACCTTCAGCATCAAGAGCTGTGCGAATAGCTCCAATACGACCATCTATCATATCGCTAGGACTAACAACATCTGCTCCTGCCCTGGCCTGCACAATTGCCTGCATGCATAATTGATGGACGGTTTCATCGTTCATTATATATGTATATATATATATATACATATATATATATATACATATATATATATATACATATATATATATACATATATATATATACTTCGGCCATAAGATAAAAAGGAAGAGAAAGTATAAGTTTTATGACATATGATAAAGATAAATATGTTTGATATGAAAAGAAGAAGTCATAAGATAAAAAGATGGAATAAAGAAATGTGTTATAAAAAATATTAAAATGTATATATATGGGTATTCGGCCAAATTCCCATGTCTACGATCTTCTTCTCCGGCACTTGATCTGCACTTCTTTCTCATCCTGTTACAATCCTCGATCTTCTGCACCCTTTTCTGTTCTATACGATACTTTTGCTCCATTTTCTATTCTATACGGCACTTGATCGCAACAATGGCGGATCCGCCATTACCACAGTCGGGAAAACAGCAAACTTTTGCCTTCCTATTCAAGACATCATCTAATCCTCCAATCGTTGACAAAACAATACTACGGTATAAAGGCAGTCCTGTGATCTCTTTCACAGATGATGAAATTTCTGCATTGGCCGAACCGTACAAATTTTCATTGGTTGGATCATTTTGGTATGGTAGGCCACCATCGGCTACCATTCGCGCCACTATTGATCGCTTTGGCTTTAATGGCACGATATGTATTGGATTGCTGGATTCAAACCATATATTGCTGGAATTTGCGCAGAACCAGACTACTTGCGGTGTTTTTCCCGTCAAAGTTGGATGATCGCCAGGAAATATATGCGTGTTACCAAATGGACCCCGGACTATGATCCTAAATTTGATGTGCCAATTATCCTGGTATGGATATCTTTTCCTGTCTTACCGGTCCATTTTCATCAAAAGGATGCGTTGTTTCAAATTGGGAAAATGGTTGGAACACCCATGAAGCTAGATAATGCTACTACCGAACGTTTGCGTCCGTCGGTAGCAAGATTGTGTGTTGAAGTGGATATCTCAAAAGAATTGCCATCACGAGTATATATTCAATTGTCCTCCCGAACTATATCACAGCCTATGACATATGAGGATATTCCACTATATTGTTCTTCATGCATGCGTCTAGGGCATACAATTGAAAATTGTGGGAAAGAAACTGATGCCCCTGCTTTAGTACAGAAAACTACCTCAAAGATCGCTGCAAAACAAAAGGATAAAGACACAAGATGGACTCCAAAAACAATTCCTACAACTACTGTGGCCAATACATCACATACAACCGAAACTCATTTAGTTGATGACAGCACTCGTCCGCCTTGCTCATCTCCACCCATTCAAATTAACCTGCAATCTCCTGAAATGTTACCAAAGGATCATATCACTATATCCCAGAATTTAACACGTTTGCAGAGTATTGATGACATCATAATAGGTGATTGTCCGGCTAGCCATCACTATTTGACAACAACAAAAGATGATTCACACATACCACAATACAACTGTTCATCAATTTCAACATATGATGAGTTTGTAAATTATGTCACGAACATTGTGCAAGCTGTGGTTATTGATAATGCACATAGACTCTTACAGACTCAACCATCTTCCAGTACATCATCACCGCCAGAAGCAGCTCCAGAGGACCAATTCCATGTACCACCTAGACTCCATCACCGTCGTGCTCGAAATATTGATCCAACGCCACCTCCTACTACAAGATCATGGGCGGGCTCTCAAACTTATTTGATATTCTATCTAATCAATGAATATGCTGATTTGGAATGTTAGAGGTATTCGTACCTCCCTGCCACGATTAATATCATTGAATCGTCATCATCATTTCCACATATTAGTAGTTATTGAGCTAAAGAAAAGAGTTACGGATTTACTTTCACATAGGCTATAGCTGGGTTTCTCCAACGCTATGTCAGTTTTTGATGATAACACTTGGATATTCTGGAGACATTCTTTAGTTCAGCTGGAAGATCAACGTGCAGGCATCCAAAATCATTCCCTGAAATTTAATTTCTTGCCTACTGGAGAGTCTTTTTGGCATAAAATAGTATATGCACTTCATATAATTATGGCTTGTCGCCCACTGTGGGATGATCTCACATTATTTCATACTACATTAGACAAGCCATGGATTATTGGTGGAGACTTCAATGCATATTTATCATTAGATGAACATCAAGGTAGATCGGTTCCTGCTCTGCGAACGCTGCAAGACTTTAATAACTTTGTTGCTGCTACTACATTACAAAATATTGCATTTCAAGGATCCCCATTTACGTGGTCCGACAGTAGAGGTTTGGGACGAGTCAGTCGAAGGTTAGATCACTATTTGTGTTCTGCAAGTTTCTTTGATCTTTTTGCAAGGGTTCAATATCAGCATTTGAACCGTACATCTTCGGACCATGCACCTATATTTTTACAATGCAAACTGGAAACCCGTCGACATTCGTCAGCATTCAAGTATTTAGACGTCTGGACAACACATCCAGACTTTGATGAATATGTGAAACACCACTGGCAATCTTTTCCTACGGTAGGTGGAATGTGGGGATTCTATGCCAAGTTACAAAAACTGAAGACATGTTTGACACGGTGGAATAAAGAAGTCTTTGGCAATATATTTGATGCTGTGATTGCAGCCGAAGAGGAAGTAACAAAAAGTGAGATTATATGATGCACAACAATCAGAGGATGCAAGAACGGCATATCACTGCGCTATGAGCCAGCTGCGTCTGGCACAAAAGCGTGCCATGCTATTTTGAAAACAAAAAGCTAATGTAAAGTGGATGAATGAAGGGGATGCAAACACAAAATTCTTCCATCAAAAGGTAAAAGAGAAACGGCAAAGACAGAGCATCCACCGTATTAGACGATATGATGGGGTGGAATTGGAATCCCAACAAGAAATTGAGAATGAAGCACTGAGATATTTTCAGCAATTATTTACCTCTGAGCCAACAAACAATTATGAGGAGATATTGCTGTATGTGCCACAACTGGTTTCAAATGAGGATAATACTGAATTACTACGAATGCCAGAACTTTCCGAAGTTAAGCCGGCAATATGGGAATTGAGTCCATCTAGTGCTGCTGGTCCGGATGGTTTCCCTGGGTCCTTCTACAGACACTTTTGGAATGTTATATCTATGGATGTTTACAAAGCAATGTAGGAATTCTTCATAGGAATTCGGCCTCCTGCTAAACTGGCATCTGCGCTCATTACTTTGATACCAAAGGTGACCAACCCTATATCATATACAGAATATCGCCCCATATGCCTCAAAAATTTTATGGCTAAGGCTATCACATGATTAATAGCCACACGTCTATCAATTTTGCTGCCTAAAATTATATCTCCAGAACAAGCAGGATTCATGAAAGGTAGGGATATCACGGAACAAATACTTTTGGCCCAAGAAATGGTACACCTTATGGATAGACCATCGCGTGGAGGTCATATTCTTATTAAACTGGATATGGCAAAGGCGTTTGACAGAGTTTGTTGGACCCTTTTACGTCTAATACTGGCAAAAATGGGATTCTATGCACGGCTTATTCGACCGATCATTAACAACCTCTCGGCCACACAGTGTTCAGTTTTAGTTAACGGGAATGCAGCAGGCTTTTTCGCAATTACACGGGGAGTCAAACAGGGAGATCCACTCTCTCCATTATTGTTCATACTTGCCTCTGAAGGTTTTTCACGTGGACTTAATGGGTTAATGAGTAATGGAACCATACAAGGTTTTCAAGCGGGCATAGTACCCCAGGTAACCCACCTGGGATTCGCTGACGACTTAGTCATATTTTTGAATGGCAGTTCCAGAAACTTGCAGCAATTTCGGAAGCTTTTAGACTCTTATCAGACTGCTTCGAGTTAGTTGGTTAATTTGCATAAAAGTCAAGTAGTGGTGAGCGCATGATTGCAAGGTACAAGAGTTTCACAATCTCTTGGCATGAGACTATCTAATTTTCCAATTAAATATATTGGATCATTCTTACGTAAGGGCATCAATCGGACAGCATACTGCAATTCGTTAATACAACATTTTGACAGTGCCCTTAACTCTTGGTCTTCGAAGCTCCTATCTATGTCAGACAGATTAATTTTAGTGCATCATGTTCTGTGTTCAATGTCATTACATATAATGGCAAGTTCTAAGCTTCCAAAGAGTGTAATCACTGCTCTGTCACGCAAAATGGCAAAATTTTTATGGCAAGGTGGGCACCATTGGAAATCATGGGAAACCATATGCATCCCAAAGGAAAATGCTGGATTAGACATAAGGCACTTAAACACATTGCATCAGGCTTATAATTGTAGACTATGGTGGAGATATCACCATTCCTCCACGTTATGGGCTCAATTTAGCCGAGCAAAATATGGAAGAAGATCAACATTATATGCTCATATTTACGACTCCGCTACTTGGAAACGCATATGTGCCATAGATTCATTTATGATACAACACGTACAACACACTCCGGATGGCTATATATTTCCGCGGACACCAACGGTCAGTTTTCACTTAAATCTGCATGCATGATATTAGCTACACTGTTATCTGCTTCATATCCGAAACATATTTGGTGGAAGACCTTGCCTCTAGGGTGCAGAATATTTTTATGGAGATTATGGAGAAGTGCACTACCAATACCTGATAATCTGCGGATTTGGCAAACTACTTTTCCTACACAATGTGCCTTTTGCAAGAAAGACACGGAAGATATGGATCATTTATTTTTAACATGTGCCAATATTTATCCATTGTGGCAAGAAATCTCTATCATTTTTCTGGTCCCCTCCCATCTGCTGAATCCATACGTGTATACTTGATGAAATGGTGGAGTGCATCATCTTCAAATTCTATGTTGGGCCAATTGCGAGCAATAGTTCCATCTTTCGTGGTTTGGGCCATATGGAAAGAATATGCTTGTATCAAGTTTGGTGACGATGTTTTCTCTAATCACCAACTGTTTCAAAAAGCACGGGACCATATATACATTTGGTGTGAGGCAACAAAGCATTGTAAATTTTCGCAACAAATTCCACATTTGGTGATAAGACATTTTTCTCCAAAGATAGCGATGAAACTGCCCAAGATCGTATGTTGGAAACATCCTCCTACAGGAAAGCTAAAGCTCAATGTAGACGCTGCAGTATCTAACACATCGGCAGCTGGAGGAGCGATTTTGAGGGATCATCAAGGCAATCTGGTATCTGCGATATGTTTTGGATTACCAGCGGTACCGCCCCTACGAGCAGAATTAATGGCACTGCAATATGCCATTATATATTATGCGATGAACTATAGTCAACTATTGGTCGAAACAGATTGTAAACAACAGATTCTAAATCTCTCATGCCATTCCAATTTTACAAGACCATATGCAGCAAATTTACATCGTATAATTAAATTTCTCAGACTAAATGGTGCGACTGTTCAACATTGTTTTTAGGAAAGCAACACGGCAGCTCATAAACTAGCCACATATGGATTTCGGTCTTCAGGAATCACGCTTTACTCCTCGTTGGCATCCTTGCCTGTTGAGGTCAGAGGGGCTATCTTGATGGACAATATGTTACCATCCCTTCGATTCTGATCATAAAGTCTTCCAATGGGTTGGCGCAACATGCATATGGTTGCCTATGTCTTTGCCAGACATCGGCAACGTTGGTATGACTTCACAATCATAATGTCTTCATTCTTTCAGCTTCCTTTCATACTGCTTTATACTTCTTACAATAATCTTTTGCGTGTTTTTGCTGAGGGAAATGCTGTGTATATGGATAAATTCCGGCAACATGGGCATCCATTGCATTCTCAAATTCGGTTGCCTGTATTCTGGATGAATACAGGCAATGTCGGTATATCACGTTGGCTCCATTATCATAATATTATTTTCATATAACCTCTGGTTCACTCTCTCGTTATTTTATGTTATTGGGGCGTCACACTGGGCTAAACAATCCAAATGGCAACAATGCTGTTTCTTCGTTGACTTCACATGTAGCATCAATGGCAGATCACTGTGGAACCGACAGCAGAATTATCACCCACATTTACGTTTTCAAGGATTTAAACGACTTATACTTCATTTACATTTCATTATCCCTGTAAATTCATTAGCTAATTTTTTGCGTAGCATGTACAATTTTAGAATGCTATTTTGTTTACTTTGGGAGAGTCTCCCAGCATAGCTAGGGTGACAATGTAAGCACGATATTCCTCCGCCACAAGTGAGGGTTCGATTTATTAATAAAACACCAGGACGATACCGCCCGTCTTTCAACTAAATATATATATATATATATATATATATATATATATATATATATATATATATATATAGGCCTATATCTATAATGGAGGTGAACTTAAGACTAAAATAAAGTGTAAAGAGGGGTGATACATAAAAAGAAAAAATAAATATGTATGTGTATGTATATTCGGCCAAATGGCCACTTTGCATACATACATACATACATACATACATACATACATACATACATACATACATACATACATACATACATACATACATACATACATACATACATATATATATATTTGACCAAATTACATGAGTGAGATGAAATAAATAACATTAGACATATTTATGGATATAAATATGTATAAAGAAAAGTATCATAGAAGCATGTGTATAAGATCCCAATGACGGCTGCTCTCTGGCGATTTCAACAGCATTCGTCGGCGGCATTCCAATGAGGATACTTTCCGGCATAGTAACGGCAATTCTCCTTCTTCTCCATAATCGCAATTTAGTTTTGATTTATTGTTGCTGTTTTTATATTATTCTTCGTAGCATATTGGTGGCAGCCAATTGCAGCGCCTGTTAGTACTGTGAATTTTCCTTTTTCTGTGATCACTATCCATGGCTTGTGATCCATCGCATCACCTTTTCTCAGCCATGCCATCGTCTGATAACAGCGCACCAGCGAAAACTTATGCTTCTTTATTTGCGACGACTCGCGGAAATTCAATCGCTTGCTGCTCCATATCGATTCACATTGGTGGGCATATTTTGGTACGGCCGTCCACCGATAGCAACAATCCGCTCTACAATCGATCACATTGGGTTTACTGGAGCTGTCAAAGTCGGCTTGCTTGATGCCACTCATGCTTTGCTTCACTTTGATCATGATAAAGATTATTTCTGATGTTTCTCTCGTCGTAGTTGGTTGATTTCGGGTAAGCATATGAGAGTCATTAAATGGACACCGAACTATGATCTGACGGTTGAAGTTTCGGTGGTTCCAATTTGGGTCTCCTTCCCAAGCCTCCCAATTCATTTTCAAAGAAAAGATGCGCTTTTTTAGATTGCCCATATAGTGGGAACCCCTCTGAAATTAGATGCGGCCACAACCTCAACAATTCGCCCGTCAGTAGCTCGTAGATGCATTGAACTGGATGTATCGAAAGAGTTGCCGCATCAGGTTTACATCCAATCGCCTTCGAGGGTAATCATGTAGCTGGTAGAATATGAGGACTTGCCTTCATATTGTTCTGGATGTTCTCGTCTAGGTCATACTCACACTGATTATGGTAAGGAAATGTCGAACACACAGCAGGATTGTGATTTGTAGCAAAAACAGGATCCTCATGAGGACAAGAGTCACAAGCAACTGGCGAAAGGGAAGAATAAGCACTGGACTCCAAAAAAGCATTCTACCGACGCTCTAGGAGTTGGTCCTGCTACAGCTAGCAGCCATCCTGTCCATGAAATTGTCCAGCCCACGTTAGCAATAGAAAAACTACCCTCAGCGCTAGAAATTTGTACTCAGCCTGAAATGCCTGAAATCTCTAATGAGCAAGATATGTCGCGTCTGGGAGGAGTAGATGATGGTATATTGGGAGAGCTGCCAGTGCGTGAGGTAAATTCTGCACTTTCAGATAGTGAATTGGTTCTCCCCCTAAATGTCAATTTGATGGATACTCAAGATCGCGACATTTATGACACTATGGCTAATATTTTTCAAGCAACATTTTTAGATACAAGCCGCGTTGAGGCACAGCCGGATTCCACCATCATTTCTCAGTCCTCTGCTGTCCCGTGATTGATGCGTCGTAGTCATCAGACAGCCCCTGTTTCACAAAAGATACAAGATTACGGGCTGCAAACATCTCAAACTCTTTTGATACTTTGTCGTAATGAAGATATTAATCTTGAATCTTAGAGGCATACGTACCTCTTTGACTCGTTTGCTTTCGTTTGTTCGTTGCTATCATTTACATATGCTAATTGTAATTGAACCAAAGGCTAGGGCATCATTGTTGCTCTCATATAGATTACAACTTGGTTTTTCCAAAGCTTTGTCTGCATGTGATGATCATATTTGGCTTTTTTGGAAGGATTACTATCGTCAGAAGAGGAGTGTTTGGGACAGCAAAATCACTCTATAAAGTTTAACTGGTTAGCATTGGGAGAGAGTTTCTGGATCACTGTGGTTTACGGATTGCACTCTATATCGGCTAGAAGGCCTTTGTGGGCGATATACAATTATTTCATGCTTCGCTCACGATTCCTTGGTTGGTGGATGGAGATTTTAATGCGTTCCGCACTTTGGATGGGCATCGAGGCAGGTCGACGCCTACATTGCTTTCGTTGCAAGACTTTAATGACTGTATTCAGGCTTGTGGTTTGCAAGAGAGATCATTTCAAGGGTCTGTATTTACATGGTGCGATGGCCGTTGCTTGGGCCAGGTTTGGTGATGCCTTGATCGGTTCTTCTGCTCTTCGACTTTCTTGGATATGTTTCCTATCACACATGTGCAGCATCTTGCTCGGGCTACTTCTGATCACACTCCCCTCTATCTCACATGTGATATTAACACTATAAGACGCCCGACGGCTTTCAGGTATCTTGATTCTTGAGCTTCACATCCAGATTTTACTGCGTTCATTCAGCATCATTGGAGATGATTTCCGACAGTGGGCGGTATGTGGGGTTTCTTTTGCAAGCTTCGTAGATTACGGAATCATTTAAGACAATGGAATAAGGAAGTATTTGGAAATATCTTTGATGCGGTGGCTCAGGCCAAAACTGAGGTAGCTGCTCGTGAACGGGCATTTGATTCTAAGCCAAATGAATCTAAGCGTGAAAGGTACCATCATAGTGTTGCACAACTAAAGGTTGCGCAAACACGAGCATTTCTCTATTGGAAGCAAAAGGCGAATGTTAAATGGCTCAAGGAAGGAGATGCTAATACTGTATTTTATCATCAAATAGTCAAGGATAAGAGGCGACAACAAACGCTCCATAGAATATTACTTCCGGATGGTACGGAATGTGTGATTGACTCGGATATTGAAACAGAGGCAATGCAATATTTTTCATCACTGTTTGCGGCAGAATCGGTTGATGAATGTGACATTATCCTTCAACGCATACCATTGATGTTGACATTGGAAGATAACAATATGTTGCAAGCAATGCCCACGTTGCAAGAGGTGAAACATGCTGTGTGGGATCTTAGTCTGTCTGGCCCAGATGGGTATCCGGGTTTGTTTTATAGACTCTTTTGGCAGCTTATACATCATGATGTTCTTCTGGCATTTCAGGAATTTTATCTAGGCATACAGATGCATAAGCAGGTTGCTGCGACTGTCTTGGTTTCTAAGGTGCAGAATCCTAGCACATTTGCAGATTTTTGACCCATTTGTTTGAAAAATTTTATATCTAAAGTTATTACGCGATTGATCTCTACTCGGCTAGGCAATCTATTGCCGCAGCTTATTTCACTAGAGCAAGCAGGGTTTTTGAAAGGCCGAGAAATTACAGAGCAAATCCTTCTAGCCTAAGAAATGGTACACACATTGGATAGGAGAACTAGGGGTGGTCATGTTATGGTCAAGTTGGACATGGCTAAAGTTTTTGTTCGAGTAAATTGGCGATATCTTGAGCTTCTTCTCCAGAAGCTAGGATTCCACTCCAGACTAGTTTGTATTTTGATAAATAATCTACGGGCCACACTATGCTCAATCCTGATAAATGGCAGGCAAACGGGCTTTTTTGCAGTCGGTAGGGGGTGAAGCAGGGAGATCCATTATCACCTTTATTATTCATTCTTTCTTTTGAAGGTTTCTCCCGTGGGTTGAACACATTGATGGCGGCGGGAATGATAAAAGGATTTACAGCAGGACGAGTACCGCGAGTTACACACTTGGGATTTGCGAATGATTTGTTGATATTTTAAGTGGTTCACCCAAAATTTAGAGAGGTTTCTTTCTTTTCTAACTTCTTATCAGAGGGCTTCTGGACAACTCGTTAATTATTATAAGAGCGAGATCGTGGTGGGTAGGGGGTTTCAGGTGACGCAGGATCGCATGCCTTGGGTATACGTTTATCTTCTTTGCTAATTAAATATCTTGGCTCTTATCTTTATAAAGGTATAAATAGATCCACGTATTGTGCACCTCTCATTGTTCATTTTGGCGTTAAGCTCACATCTTGGTCAACTAAGTTATTGCCAATGGCGGGCCAAGTGGTGTTGTTGAAACATGTCTTAAGCTCAATGCTCGCACATATTATTGCGAGCTCAAGTCTGCCACGGGGTGTAGTTAATATTCTACAGCGTAAAATGGCGGATTTTCTCTGGCGGGGCAGGCACCACTTGCGTTCATGGCCCTCTATATGCCGTGCCACAGAAGAGGATGAACTGGGTATACGAAGTTTGTTGGATGTTCAGAAAGCCTATGACTGTCAACTTTGGTGGAAGTATTTTCATTCTAATACACTGTGGGCAGAATTTTGTCCCAAGAAATATGGTCAACGATCATCAATATATTTGCATATTTATGATTCCCTTGTGTGGAAGCGTTTATGCAGAATAAATGAATTCATAGAGTCAAAGGTGGAACGCACGCAGGGCATTATGCAACGGCTGCCGAATGTTAATGGACAGTTTTCACTAAAATCTGCATATAATCTTATAACCGCCTCGGGCTGCTGTTTTGAGGAGTCTCGATATGTGTGGTGGCCGCAATCACAGCCAGGGCTGCGTATTTTCTTATGGAGACTTTGGACACGTTCTCTGCCTATGGTAGATAATTTCAGATCCTGGCAGGAGGTGTTTCCGTCGCAATGCGCCTTCTGTCGACAAAACTTAGATACTCAAGATCACGTCTTTCTCCACTGCCCACAGATACGACCACTATGGATAGAAATCTCCATCAATTTTTTGGGTCACATGCCTTCCAGTCATATCATTAAGGCTCATTTACGTCGATGGTGGCGTCTATCAAATAAAATGACTATGCAAGGACAGCTTCAGTGCGTAGTCCCATCACTTGTCACATGGAATGTATGGAAGGAATATGCGGCCATACGCTTTGGATCAGTGCACTTTGTCTATACGCGGTTATTCGAAAGGATTCGCTCTTCAATTTATTCATGGTGCTCCGCAATGAATGGTAAGATATTTGTAACACTCATCTAGCAGTTAGTGACTTTCTCATTTTTTCTCCTCCTCTGCGGACAAAGAGAATGTGAATCATTTGCTGGGAGTTGCCCCCGTCAGGGAGGATGAAGCTAAATGTTGATGCAGCGGTGGAAAGATCTCAAGCTGCAGGGGGCTATATTACGGAATGATCGGGGTCAGCTAGTCTCGGCTATTTGTTTTGCCCTACCTTGGGTTAGTCTATTACATGCAGAGTTATTGGTGATGACGCTGGCATTGATGTATTTGGGAGTGAATGGAATCATATCATTGTTGAGACAGATTGTTACTCCATTATTTCCTGCTATCCACATCTCAGCAGCATACTGGTTTTTTGGCTGCTGATCTCACACGAGCAGCTTTGTTTCTGTCGCTCGATCATTCCACCATTCAGCATTGTCCACGAGAGGCCAACATGGCATCTCATATGTTAGCTCGTCATGGCCTCTGATATTATACTACTCTCTGTGACCTCCCATGTGAAGTTCGCGGTGCAATAACTATGGACGTGCGGATTCTGGCTTTACGTCATTAATCAATGTCCCACATAGTAGTGGCGAAATTTTCATTTGGCTGCTTGTGTCATGATATGGCGCAGGCAACATTGATTGGTGTCTTTTGCGTTTTATTATAAGCTTCAGTTTCTCAATACATAATTATCTTTGGTTTGACTTTACATTCTTCTTGGCGGTTATGATTGAGGTGAGATCTTCATACTCCTGGTTATGGACCACTCGGTTGTCCATTCAGGCATTAGAGGATTTAATCCATAAATGGAGCCGCTGGATGTCGCAGGGGTCGCCTTGGTTCTTCTAGAACCAAGGCAGCATGGGTATGCGCTTTTGCCAAAATACTCTTCTCGTATACGCTATCTTTTTCATACTAACCTCTAAGTTCAATGTGCTTTGTTGTGAGGTGCGATGGAAACGTGACGACGGCATGGCATATCCGATGGCTTGCTTCATCTATTATTTCATGCCCCGATGCTATGGACTTCGATCAACAACGATATTATTCTTTTGGTTGTACTATGTATTTTTTCGCCATGTAATTGCTCAATCTTCCAATGGTATAAATATGTATGCTTTTTCCTTCGCCAACGTTTTATCCACAAGGGCGGTTTTACTTGGCAAGGTTTTAATGCGACATATCATATACGATTGGAGGTTGACACTCATTAGCTCGCTTTACTATTTATTTTCATACACTTATATTTTGTAATATGATATTCCTCTGCCAAAAGTGAGGTCATGCAATAATAAATTACTCTTTCATGAAAAATGTAAAGTATCATAGAAATTATGACTACTTTATATATATTATTATGAAATATACAACCATATATAAAGGAATAAGAAACTAGGGTTTATGGACCATTATAGCTAAGTTTAACAAGTGTAAATTAAGGAAATATTGACAGAGAAAAATGAAGAAAAAGTGGGCTGTTTTGGAGAAAATGGCCGAGACTTGGGGTGCGAAAAAGAAAGTGTAATTTTTATGATTTAAGGAATGGGTTATGTATATATATGTGAGGTTTTAGAATTTGATGATATGAGAAAGTTTAAGAAGCACATAAATGATAATACGTATGAGTGGTTAAGGCATATGCATACATGTGTCATATTTTATAAAGTGTTTTTCAAAAGTTTACTTGACACGTCAAATTGTATAGTATAGTCGGTTATATCATCTCATGTTACAGTATTTACTTGTTCACTTGAAGCGTCTCATGACATCGGAACCGGAGTGGTGGATGTCGTGGGGCATACCTGATGTTATTGAGTGGAGCGTCGCATGATATCAGAACCCAAAGGGGTTGATGTCGTGGGCATACCGACTTGAGTGTATTCTTTGTTGATGGGCAAGGGATCACCGACATACCGATTTACTGTTGGAATATATATAGTTTCACAGTTATCATATGAAAAAGGGTCATTTTTATGAAAAGGTATATTTTTACATGTTTCAGAAAAAAGGGAAGATGATTCCATGATAACCGTTTAAGTTTATAACATTGTTTATAGACATCTCATCATAAGAGCATCGCATTGACACGATTTGTATAGGTCTTGATGAATTCAGATGATAAGAATAAGTATGATAATATCTTAGACTTGGATTCTGATTCTAAGTGTGGAGACATATGTTAGTGGCGTTTTCTAGATACTTTATAGCCTAGAATATTACATGATAGAGATATATGGGTTCCATGGTATTTATTTACCTTTATGCTATTGTTTATTTAAGTTGGAACGTAAAATGTTATGTTTTTTTATTTATGTATCGTTGCTTTATTACCCCATCTCCCATGCAGGATCCACATGATGTATCTAGACCGATTACTTGCTAGGCAATTAGTGTTTTATCACTCATACTTGCGTTATCACATTACAGATTATAAGGACTCTAATGCCTTGTTCATTGAGGAAACACCCCGACTAGAGTACCCGTGAGCTGAGATGTAGGCATGAGTCATGTATTGGCTATGTTGGATATTTTTATCATGATGTACTTAGATTATTTTGAGACATTGTACATTATGATTTGTACGCACTTATGACAATTTGTATTATTACACATGTCGTATGTTTATCTTTATTTTACTTTTGCTATGTCAATTTACGATTCATTTTGACATGCACATGTATAGTATCGATGCCTTGTACTTCTCGTAGTAGAGTACATGGAGTGCAGCGTTCCAAAACCCTAGTTTCGGGCGGCGCACTACAGGTTGTATCAGAGCCTAAGGCTCTAGCTCCACGGTGGAAACAGTAAAGTAAACACTTAGAGTTGAAGTGATGATCTTAGAACTTGAGTGATGATTTTAGACCGAGCGTTCAGCCATAGACTAAGTTGATTAGAATGGATTAGGGTTAACGGACAAAATAGCCTTACTTTGTAAAGAAAATGACGGATATAGTGAAAACCCTAATAATTAGAAATGCTGTCTAAGGAATATGGAAAACGACTTGAATGAATATTTTCATTAAGTATTTGTAATAGTTATATTGATAGAAAATGCCTCTAATAGGATATCTTCACGACCGAGAGGCAGATCGCGCGCCGATAGAACAACATAATCACCTGCTCCCCTGCCGCAGCCACAGGTACCTCCGTCAACAGAGTTGGCACCACCTTATGCTGAGCTCGTACTCCCATCTTAGCAGCAGCAGTATCAGGGGGATTTTCATCATGTTGTAATTCAAGCTCGAGTATAGATTAGATAGACCATTGGGAATAACGGTCATAATAATCATGTTGCACCGCCACCGCCACCACCGCCTCCACCCTCACAGGAAGGCACCCGATTCTTTTATGGGGAGCTAAAGAGGGCCCAAGTGCCTAATTTTGATCTGATTAAGGTACCTGACAAGATGAAAGCGCAGGTTATCCGACCTTTTCTGGTTGGCGAGGCCGATCAGTGGTAAAGTACTAGTTTCATCATCTGCTAGTGCCAGTTACTCGGGAGAGATTTTTGAGGGATTTCTGTAAGTTCTACATTCCAACCTCAGTCACCTTGCAGAAGATAGGGTTGTTCGAGTCGTTGGTGCATGCGCCAGGTATGACCGTGCCAGATTACGCCAATCAGTTCACAGTGTTCGAGAGATATGACCCGGCTATCATGGGGGACGAGCAGTTAAAAATGACTAATTTTCAGAGGGGTTTACATTCACGTATCTGCACGTGGACCGTGAATGCAAATCCAAGGGATTTTGGAGAGCTACTGGATGCATGCTATCATGTTGAGCGTGATATTCTGAGGAGAGATAGAGAGATGAAGGGCAAGAGGCCACGATAGATTGGAAGCGATCGGCCCAGACAGTGGACTAAGGTACAGAGGGGACCTAGTGGCTGACCAAAGCAATAGTAGCCTCAGCATCTGACGCAGTTTCAGAGGCAGCCGCAGCTTCAGTGGGCCCCACAGACGCCACAACAGCAGCCACAGCAGTATAGGGCAGGACCACATATAGCCATTCCTCTTTGCCCCACTTGTCAAAGAGTGCACACGGGAAGATGTCTACGATTGACCGATGGTTGTTTTAGATGTGGTAAGACAGGTCACACGATGGAGGATTGTCCGGTGCCGAGGAATGGACCACAGGGGAATGTGTAGCAGAGGGATCGCCCACATGCCAACGCCTAAGTTCATGTGATGACAGATGCTGAAGTCTTAGATGTGCCCGACGTAGTGACAGGTGCCCTTAATTTTGCAATTTAATTGTTATTACTTTATACCTCTTTAGAATTCGCTACTTGAATTATTAATTGTGTCAGGTGCGATATTAGGAGACCATGTATCTACAAATGTATTGTTTGATAGTGGTGCAATTCACTCTTTCTTGCCTAAGAGGTTCGTTAAGAACCTTAGCAGCTGTCCGACGTAGTTGGAGACACCTTATCGTGTTTAGGCAGATGGCGAGCTAGTCCTTATTTCATATCACCTGTATAAGGATTGTGAAATTAAGATGGAAGGGTAGAAGTTCGAGGCTACCCTAATTCCTATACAGATTGGGGACTTCGACATTATTCTAGATATGGATTGGCTATTCAAGCGTCATTCTTCGATTGACTGTCGGGAAAAGCGCATAGTAATAATGGATCCGACCCAAGAGGAGGTTGTCTATCATGGCAACTCTAGGCTGAAAAAGATACCGAGAGATGTATATCTAACAACTGCACAGGCATACCAAGCACTGAAGAAAGGAGATGAGGGTTTTCTGGTATATGCCCTCGGCGATGATTCAAAGATGCCTACACTTTACAGTATTCTGGTAGTCCGCAATTTTTCAGATGTATTTTCAGATGGCTTGCCTGGTTTACCTCCGGATAAGGAGATCGAGTTCGAAATAAACTTTGTACCCTGAGCAGTCCCTATTTCTAAAGCGCCATATCGGATGGCCCCAACAGAGTTAAAAGGGCTAAAGGTGCAGTTACAGGAGTTGATTGATAAGAAATTTATACGGCCTAGCATATCGCCCTAGGGAGCACCAATTCTATTCGTGAAGAAAAAGGACGGCAGTATGCGACTGTGCATCGATTACCGTGAGTTAAACAAAATCACGATCAAGAAAAAGTATCCACTGCCAAGGATTGATGACTTTTTTGATCAGTTGAGTGTAAGTATTTTAAATACTTATTTGACGCTGATATGTTTGAATATAAATTGTAGTCGTTGCATACAGGGTGCCAAAGTGTTCAATAAGGTTGATCTTCGATCCGGATATCACCAATTGAAGATCAAGACAAATGACGTGGCTAAGACTACTTTTCGAACTCGTTATGGTCATTATGAGTTTCTAGTGATGCCATTTAGATTGACTAATGCCTCCGCAGCTTTTATGGATCTGATGAATAATGTCTTCCAGGAGCAGCTAGATAAGTTCGTGATGGTATTCATTGATGATATTATTGTATATTCACTAGCTGAGGGGACTCACACCGAGCATTTGAGGATGGTGCTGAGTATACTGCAAGAGAAGTAGCTTTATGCCAAGTTCAGCAAGTTTGAGTTCTTGCTACACAGTGTAGTGTTTTTGGGGTACGTTGTTTTTGAAGATGGCATGTTAGTGGATCCCAAGAAGATTGAGGCTATTACTGAGTGGCCAAGACCGCGAACGTGACAAAGGTTTGGAGTTTCTTGGGGTTAGCCGGATATCATCGAAAATTCACCGAAGGTTTTTCTAGGATTGCAGTTACGTTGGCCAGATTGACACAGAAGAAGACTAAGTTCAATTGGACTACATCATGTGAACAAAGCTTCGTCGAACTTAAACAGATGCTGACGTCAGCCCCAGTGTTGGCACAACCTATATTTTGTGAGGGATTCTTAGTGTACAACAACGCATCCAAAAATGAACTAGGTAAATGAATAAATGAGTTCCTTATTTTTGTTAAAGTATACATGTGTTAACCTTTTTCTTGAAGGTTGCGTATGTAGAATGAGTGGGTAATTGTTTATACCTTGAGGCAGTTAAAACCCTATGAGCAGAATTACCCTACCCATGATTTGGAGTTGGCAGCAGTATTGTTGGCATTAAGGATCTGGAGACACTACTTGCATTATGAAAGGTGTGAGGTTTATATAGATCATAAAAGTTTGAAGTACTTTTTTACCCAGAAAGAGCTAAACATGAGACAGACGAGATGACTTGAGCTTATAAAAGACTATGATTTGGCAAATCATTATCACCCGGAGAAGGCAAACAAGGTAGCAGATGCACTGAGTAGGAAATTGAGCAATGCCCGACATATGCCTCGGGAGAGAGAGATAGCCAAGTTTGGATTTGATGTGGTTGATTCGACTGCCAGTATTCTAGCTACATTGATGATCATTCCTACTTTGATTGATCGAATTAAAGAGGCGCAGAAGAATGATACTGGGTTGATGAAGATATTTGAGTAGTTTAAAGAAGAGCCGGGGAAAGATTTTTAGCTTCATGATGATGGTAGCCTTTGGTTCAGTAAGAGATTGTGTGTACCGGACAATAATGAGATTAAGAGGGAGATCATGACTGAGGCTCACAGTTTGCGATTTTCTATTCATCCGGGAGCCACCAAGATGTAACAAAATCTTAAAAGAAATTACTGGTGGAATGACATAAAGCAAAAGATTGTGGAGTTTGTGAAGAGATGTCATACTTGTCAGCGAGTTAAGAGGACCATCAGAGACCTGCCGGACTATTACAGCCGTTGGAGATTCCAGAATGGAAGTGGGAGCATGTCAAGATGGACTTTGTTACCCGACACCCCAAGGCTCATAGCAGATATGATACGATTTGGGTAATCGTTGATCGAATCACTAAATCGACACATTTCTTACCTATATCGATTCAGGAGTCTATGGAGAAGCTAGTATGTATTTGGGTGATATCGTCAGCTTACATTTGACACCTGTCAGTATTGTATGTGATCGAGATCCGTCCTTTACTTTGCGATTTTGGAGGGCTTATAAGCATGCTATGGATACCGAGATCCGGATGAGTACTGCATTTCACCCGCAGATCGACAGGCAGTCAGAGCTTACCATACAGACATTGGAGGATATGTTACGTGCTTACGCTATGGATTTCAAGGTTAGTTGGGATAAATCAATGAAGTTGATTGTCTTTTTGTATAATAACAGCTACCACAGTTCTATTGGCATGGCATCATTCGAGGCACTACATGGACGGAAGTATCGATCTCCACTATATTGCGACCTGGTTGGCGAGAGAGCTATTATAGGGCCGGAGTTGGTGGAGCAGACCTTGGGAAAGGTCAAAGTGATTCGTGATAGATTGAAGGCTGCTCAAGACTGTAGCAAAAGCTGGGCGGCACGAAGGGACGACCGATTGAGTTTGAGGTGGGCAAGAAAGTATATTTGAGGGTTTCGCCGACCAAGGGCTTGATGAGATTTGGAATTAAGAGGAAGCTAAACCCTCGATTTATTGGCCCCTATGAGATTTTGGAGAGAGTTGGAGGTGTTGCTTACTGGTTGGCCCTACCTCCTATATTATCACAGGTGCATGAGGTGTTTCACATATCTCAGTTGCGATGTTTGTACACGATTCGACTCATATACTGGAGCAGCAGCTAGTGACAATTAGAGATGACGCTACATATGAGGAGGTTCCGGCACGGATTGTGGACTACAAGGAGCAAATATTGAGGAGGCGGTCGATTTCGTTGGTTAAAGTACAGTGGAGCAATCATACGGAGCGAGAAGTGACATGGGAGCCTAAGCAGCAAATAAGGAAACAATATCGACGACTCTTCCATTATAGGTATGTAAGTTTTAAGGACGAAACTTTTTATAAGGGGGGAGAACGTTATGCCCCAAAATTTTTGTTACGTTGATACGTGCTTGTTATCATAGTTATACACGTACAAATTTTGCGTTTGTATTAAAACTTACGAAATACCGATATGCGGCGAAGTTCGTTAACAAACGTCACGATTTCGTCCTAGGAATTAAAAACCATACAAATATCTAACAACTTAAACCCTTGAATAAATTAAAACAAAAATAAAACACATGACACAAGAATTAGGATATTTAAATAAAAAGAAAGCAAGACATGGCTAGATATTTTGGACAAAAAAAAGGAAAAACCATATAATGTATAGTGTATATGGGTATTGGGAGGGTAAGAGAAAAGAAAAAGGAAGAAGAAATTGTGATTAAAATAATACTCCAACAAAATACCAAG
This sequence comes from Eustoma russellianum, assembly GCA_036186865.1. Lineage (NCBI taxonomy): Eukaryota > Viridiplantae > Streptophyta > Magnoliopsida > Gentianales > Gentianaceae > Eustoma > Eustoma russellianum. The sequence goes on along the minus strand of AP025071.1, from coordinate 25,283,111 downwards.
TGTAGGAACATTGTGTAGGAATCAAGTGATAAAATTTTGTACATTCTACCTACTCCCACTCATGAATTCGGCCATGGCATAAACAAAGAGGAAGAAGATTTTCTTCCACAAGAAACAATTATGGACTTATACCAAAAAGCCTTACAACTCTTACACACATTCTTACACCTTCTGACACTAATCAACAAACCAAACCTACCCCTCCCAACCCCATATGGCCGGCCATTTGATTCAAGACAAAGGGGGAAGATTCCATTTCTTACACTCCACCTTTTTCTTTACATCTTCAACCAAACAACCATCACTTCTTCCTTCAACCCCTTCCAACCCTCATGATGTTTTCTTTCCACCTCCACTAGCCACAAATTTTGGCCAGTATTAGAAAAAGGGAAGAAGACTCTCTTTCTTCTCATTTTCCTACACTTAGCAAATATTTCATCTTCCAAAATTCTCTCTTCCGTCTCTTAACCAAGAAACAAGTCTTCTAAGCCTTCTTTCTCTCCATTCTAGCGAGCGTTACCAAGGAAGAACCAATGTGTTTCTTCTTCTCTTCACCTTATACAACCATCTAAAACACTAACTATAATATCCTGTTTCATCCAAGCACTAAGGAGATCAAGTGTAATTGAGTTTAGAATCAAGGATCCACAAGGTAAGAACACCATTTATCTTAGGTTATTCTTCTTCCATTTATTCATTTGCATGGTTGCACACTAACTCCCCATTTTTCGCTCAAAAACCGGGGGGTTAATAGGGGAGAAAAAGAAGAGTTTTCTTCAAGACAAGTGAAGCAATCTTCACTTTATCAAAGGTTAAGTGATACAGACAAGTATTCTTCCTAGATTCCTCAAGATTTTCAAAGATATATGTACATATGTTCATATAAAGTTGGATCATCCATGATGTATGTTCAATGTTCTGGTACCAAGAAGATGTAAAATTTATGTTCTTAAGTGATGTGTAAATGGTTAAATACTACCTACATATACACGGCCATATTGAGGAAGAATGAACATGTACGTACAAATGAAATAGAATGAACACTCTTATGTAGTATATATGAAAGATAAAGAAGTAAAATGAAGATGTATGGTATATTAGGAAAAGTGTACTAAGAAGGTGAATTTGATGCATTTGTTCATGTATTTGTTCATGATGATCATCACTATGTATTTTCCATGTTATGTTGGTTTATTATATTTTATGATCTTGTTTTAGTATGCTTATGAATGCATCATAGGCATGTCTAACATACTTGATCATACATGATTTTTTTATGATCAGCATTTCATATATACACATGTAAACACACGGCCTATATGGAGTTTTATAGCCTACTTGCTTTATGTGGATGGAAAATTTATCTGTTTATGATTAGTATAATTCTAAAACTAAGATATTGTTGGAGAAAAATTTGTAAATGGGTTTGTCCAAAGTTGGTGAGAAACATACTTTGAGCTTAATTAAGATTAGTTTTCGTTAATAAAAAATGAAAACTAATGAATCCTAAATTATCTACGTAATGAGTAGATGATTTTAGGCTTTTGAATCACTCAATTTCGATATCGGGTGAATGAGAAATTAATGTTCAAAGTAGGAATAAAAATTGGTTGCAAATTGGAAAATTTGTGATGTGGCTTCATGAGAAGAAGACACATCACCTTTTTGTAAATATACCACATTGACAAATTGAAGGGAAAATGCCACCAAATATAGTGCTAGGAGAGACACTTTAGATGTGCCCTAAGGGCATGAGAAGTTTTTGACCGGAGGGAAGACCTAGAAAGTGTGTGCGCTCGTGCCGCTGCCGCCCGCCCGTCCGGCCGGCTCGGCTCGGCTCGGGCTCGGGCTCGTGGCACGTGGCACGTGGCACGCCCGCCCAGTTCTTATATTTAAATTTTCCAGAAAATAATTTACTTGACAATTTCAGCTGACTGATTCCTACCAGTCATGGGTTAATGGCCGATCAGAGGCAGTCGTGGGGTGCGTGGTGAACGTGGGGGTTACTGGCCGATCAGTGCGGTCATGGGTTGTCGTGACCTCCAAGATTTCCCTCTATAAATAGAGGCAGTGTACTGCTTCTGAAAGACACAGAAATTTTCCTTCTCTTCTCCTACTACATACAAGTATTCTGCATAATATATTGCTGCATATTGCATAAACTGCTGCTGCATTTCATCCATTTGAGGAAGTCAGAACATTTGTTAGGTTCGTGGAGTTCTAACGTAGTAGTGCCACTCGTTTGAGCTATTAGCTGTTGTATCCTGGGAGACGTTTGCAATTTCTGGTTGGGCACAGTATACTGAAGCGATTCGTCTTAAGGATAGAGTCCTGGACTCGCCTGGTTTGCATGTTGAACTCTATCCTGTGTTGAGCTCATCTATGTGTTGAGCTCATCTCTGTGCTGAGTTCTTGAGCTCTTCTCTGTGTTGAACTCTTCCCTGTGTTGAGCTCATCTCTGTGCTGAGTTCTTGAGCTCATCTCTGTGCTGAGCTCTTTCTGTGATGAGCTCTGTTCATCCTATGTTAAGCTCAGCACTTCCTGCGTCGAGCTCAGCTCTTCCTCCCTTCAGCTCAGCTCTTCCTGCGTTAAGCTCAGCTTTTCCTGCGTTGAGCTCAGCTCATCTAGCGTTGAGCTCAGCTCTTCCAGTGTTGAGCTCAGCTCATCCCTGTGCTGTACAGAATGTCAGTTTAATTCTCTAATAAAACTGAGTTTGTATCTGAGACAACAATCTTAAGACGAATTTCTTTGTTCTTATCTCAGTTCTGTACTGGTTTATTTACAGTATTCTGTTATATACTGACTTTTTGTTTCTAAATTTGTCAGAAATTGAAACGTGATGGAGAACGAAAGCTCTAATTCGTTCAATGCTGTGCACATTGGTTCTCAGGAACAGAACAGTGCTGTTCCAATTGCACCTACTATTGCTGCGCCTGTTCCTGCTCCTGTCCCTGCGGTTGGACAGGTTGAGAAGCCGGAAAAGTTTGGAGGCAGTTTCTTCAAACGTTGGCAGCAAAAGATGCTGTGTTTCTTGACAACGATGGGTTTGGCTAAAATGCTGACTGAGGATCCTCCGGAGGTGGTTCCGGTTGAAGATCAACATCAGAATATGCAAAACAGTTTGATGGCTGAAGCGTGGAATTATAGTAATTATGTTTGCTTGAGTCATATTTTAAGTTGTTTAGACAATTCGTTGTACGGACTGTACTGTACCTTTAAAACTGCAAAGTCATTGTGGATGACCTTAAATAAGAAGTACCGCACTGAGGATGCCGGTACAAAGAAGTTTGTCGTTGGCAAATTTCTTGATTTTAAAATGTCAGACTCCAAGACTGTTGTTTCTCAGATCGAGGAACTACAGATGTTAGTGGCCGAAATGGAAGAATAGGGCATTGTCGCTCAGTGAATCTTTCTTAGTGGCATCTGTGATTGAGAAGCTACCTCTTTCGTGGAGGGAATTTAGAAGCTATCTCAAACACAAGCGAAAGGAGATGACATTGGAGGATCTGATTGTTCGACTCCGTATAGAGGAGGAGAACCACAGATCCAAAAGAAAGTCAAGTTCGAGTTCTGGTCATGCAAAGGCGCATGTCGCAGAGGAGAAGAAAAAGAAGAAGGTAAATCCTGTCGGAGTGAACACAAAAGTCAAGAAAGTTGCCAAAAAGTTCACTGGAAAATGTTATAACTGTAGAATTCAGGGGCACCGTAGTGTTGACTGCCGTAAGCCCAAGAAGAAACAGGAAAAAGCAAAAGCCAACCTTGTCAGTCAGATGGATGATCTGGATTTGTGCGCTGTTGTTTCTGAGTGCAACGTAGTAGGAAATCCTCGTGAATGGTGGGTGGACACTGGAGCCACTCGACACGTCTGTGCCAACAGGACGATGTTCAGAGATTATTCTCCGACGAAGAATAATGAAAAGCTGTACATGGGGAACTCTGATAGCTCGAAGATTGAAGGTTCGGGAAATGTGATTCTGAAGATGACTTCAGGAAAGGAATTGACCTTGCGAGATGTATTGCACGTTTCTGACATCCGCAAGAACTTAGTTTCTGGAGCTTTACTGGTCAGTCATGGTTTTAGACTAATATTTGATTGTAATAAATTTATTCTGAGTAAAAATGGGATATTTCTGGGGAAGGGGTACTTGACTGACAATATGTTCAAACTTAGTGTGATGACTGTTGTACCCAAGAAAACTTTGCCCGAAGAGGCCAATAAGAATGCTTCTACTTCTGCTTATATGCTTGAGTCTTCTTGTTTATGACATTTTCGTTTGGGACATGTTAATTATAAGTCAATACAAAGGATGATTAATCTTGACTTATTACCCAAACTGAACATTAATAAAGAAAAATGCCAAGTCTGTGTTGAAGCAAAAATGACAAAGATGCCATTTCCTTCAATAGAAAGGAACACTAAACCTTTGATTTAATTCATACGGTATGTGATTTAAAATTTGTGCAAACAAGAGGTGGTAAAAAGTATTTCGTAACTTTTATCGATGATTGCACATGATACTGTTATGTCTATTTGCTAAGTAACAAAGACTATAAAAATGAAGTTGAGAATCAACTTAGCAAACGAATTAAGACAATTCGTAGTGATAGAGGTGGCGAATATGACACACCGTTTAATGAATTCTGTTCAGAACATGGCATTATTCATCAAACGACTGCACCATATTCACCTAAATCGAATGGTATTGCTGAACGCAAAAACCATACTCTAAAAGAGATGATGAATGCTATGTTGATAATTTCGGATTTACCACAAAATTTGTGGGGGAAGCAATTCTCTCAGCCAACGTCATTTTAAATAGAATTCCACCTAAGAAGATGGATGAAACCCCAACGACCTTTGGAAAGGCCATAAGCCTAGTTACAAATACTTGAAAGTGTGGAGGTGTCTGGCGAAGGTTGCAGTACCCAAACCAAGTCGAGTTAGAATTGGGCCTAAAACAATTGATTGCATATTCATAGGATATGCAACTAACAGTAGTGCATATCGATTCTTGGTGCACAAGTCAGACATTCATGACATACATGAGAATGTTGTCATGGAATCAAGAAATGCAGTGTTCTTTGAAGATGTCTTTCCAAAGAAAGACAAAAACAACGAAGAAGCAAGTACTAGTAAGCGAGTGCGTGAGACGACTCCTCAAGAAATTGAGGAACTACGTCAAAGCAAACGAGCCAGAATACCAACATCTTTTGTACCAGATTTTCTAACATATTTGGTAGAAAACGATCCAAGAACCTTTCCTGAGGCGATGTCAACTCCAGAAGCTCCCTTTTGGAAAGAGGCAGTAAATAATAAAATAGAATCGATTCTTCAAAATCACACTTGGGAGCTGGTTGATCTTTCACCAGGAAGTAAACCACTCGGATGCAAGTGGATCTTTAAGAAGAAGCTAAAAGAGGATGTGTCTATTGACAAGTACAGGCCCGGTTGGTAGCTAAAGGCTATCGACAAAAGAAAGGTTTTGACTTTTTTGATACCTACTCACCGGTAACTAGGATCACTTCAATAAGGATGCTAGTTGCTATCGCTACAGTCTACGACTTAGACATCCATCAGATGGATGTGAAGACTGTCTTCCTGAATGGTGAGTTAGAAGAAGAAATTTATATGGAGCAACCTGAAGGGTTTGCTGTACCAGGACAAGAGAAACAGGTGTGTAAACTTGTTAAGTCTTTGTACAGACTTAAACAAGCACCCAAACAGTGGCATTTGAAGTTTGATGAGGCAATGTTGTTAAATGGCTTTAGGATCAACGAGTGTGGCAAGTGTGTGTACATCAAGAACACACCAGAGGCTTATGTGATAGTATGTCTATATGTAGAAGACATGCTTATCATCGGTAGTACTCGTGACATCATCTTTAATACCAAGAAGATGTTAACACGGAATTTTGATATGAAAGATATGGGGGTTGCCAATGTTATTCCAGGGATTAAAATTTCATGGATAACTGAAGGCCTTGTTATGTCACAAACTCATTATATTGAATCTGTTCTCAAACGATTCAATATGTTTGATACAAAACCAATAAAGACCCCACTAGACTTAAGTATACACTTAAGAAAGAATCGAGGTGAACCTATAGCTCAATTGAAATACTCATAGGTAATTGGAAGTCGGATGTACATAATGAACTGTACAAGACCAGACTTAGCTTGTTCAGTAAACAAATTGAGCAGGTTTACCAGTAATCCAAGTGAAGATCATTGGAAAGCTCTAAATAGAGTGATGAGGTACCTGAAGTACACAATGAACCTTGGATTACACTATACAAGATACCCAGTAGTATTGGAAGGATACTGTGATACAAATTGGATATCAGATAGCAAGGACTCTAAGTCCACCAGTGGATACATCTTCACTGTTGGTGGTGGTGCTGTGTCATGGAAATCCACAAAACAAACGTGCATAGCTCGGTCCACTATGGAAGCCGAGTTTATAGCACTAGATAAAGCTGGAGAAGAGGCTGAATGGCTTCGAAATTTCCTAGAAGATGTTCTATGTTGGCCTAAGCCAATCGCTTCTATCAGCATACACTGTGATAGTCAGTCTGCTATAGTACGAGCACAAAGCAGCATGTACAATGGTAAGTCACGACATATACGTTGGAGACATAATACCATTAAACAATCGATCTCTAATGGCGTGATTTCCGTTGATTACATAAAATCAAAAGAAAATCTTGCAGATCCGCTTACAAAAGGCTTACCTAGAGATCAGATGTCAAAATTGACAAACGGAATGGGACTTAAGCCTACTACGCAAGAGTCTTTGTAACGGTAACCCAACCTTGTTGATTGGAGATCCCAGAATCTTGGTTCAATGGGACAACTAAGTTATGAAGGTTCAGTTTAGCATTTACTCATTCCACTACATAAAAGTACTGTCTGCAGAGAATATTTAGGTTAAGCTAAAGTTTTTAATGATGTCCTATATCTTGATACATCAAGTGGGGTATGGCAGAATGCTCCTGATAGGAATCACCTATGTAAGTGTAAAGTGGGGCCGCTTCTATGAGAATTCTGTGAGACAAAGAAATATCTAAAACACTTTCTGAAACCAGGTTTTTCATGGCCAAAACGAACACAACCACGAGAACCAAAAGAATGTTAAAGGAAATGTTGTGTGAGTATTGTTGTCTAGGTTCACAGCAAAGGCTGACTAGTTCAAGACATTAAGTCACTACTTAGCCGAGTGATTCCGATGGTACATCAATACGAAAGGTTCAAAGCCAGAAGCTACCTCTTCTGATGCAACATTTTCTTGTCTGACTTCTTTTTAGAGTCTGCATCTGCATTTGCATTAATTTCCATTCATGTGGGGGATTGTTGGAGAAAAATTTGTAAATGGGTTTGTTCAAAGTTGGTGAGCAACATACTTTGAGCTTAATTAAGATCAGTTGCCATTAATCAAAAATGAACACTAATAAATCCTAAATTATCTGCGTAATGAGTAGATGATTTTAGGCTTTTGAATCACTCAATTTGGATATCGGATGAATGAGAAATTAATGCTCAAAGTAGAAATAAAAATTGGTTGCAAATTGGAAAAAGGTGATGTGGCTTCATGAGAAGAAGACACATCACCTTTTTGCAAATAAACAACATTGGCAAATTGAAGGGGAAATGCCACCAAATATAGTGCTAGGAGAGGCACTTTAGATGTGCCCTAAGGGCATGAGAAGTTTTTGATCGGAGGGAAGACCTAGAAAGTGCCACACACGTGCACACATGCGCGCGCCGCTGCCTGCCCCTCTGGCCAGCTCGGCTCAGCTCGGGCTCGGGCTCGTGGCACGTGGCTAGCCCGCCCGGTTCTTATCTTTTTGGACAAATTTTTGGGCTCGGCTCAGCTCGGGCTCCGGCCGGCTCGGCTCAACTCTTCCCTGTGTTGAGCTCATCTTTGTGCTGAGTTCCTGAGTTCATCTCTGTGCTGAGCTCTTTTTGTGATGAGCTCTGTTCATCCTACATTGAGCTCAGCTCTTCCTGCGTTGAGCTCAGCTCTTCCGTGTTGAGCTCAGCTCATCCCTGTGCTGTACAGAATGTCAGTTTCATTCTCTAATAAAACTGAGTTTGTATCTGAGACACCGGATATAACTAAAAGAGGTGAAAAAGAAAAAGATTTATGTGATGTGTGTGTGTGTGTAAACTTTGGCCATAAGGTAAACATGAAGAGAAAGTATAAGTTTTATGACATAAAATAAAGATAAATATGTTTGATATGAAAAGAAAAAGTCATAAGATCAAAGGACGGAATAAAGAAATGTGTTATATAAAAAAATTAATATATATGCGTATTCGGCCAAATGGCCATGTCTATTTTTTTTAAAAGCAAATTTTATTCATTGCAAGCCTCACTTATGGCGGAGGAAAGCCTTATTACATTGTTAAATCATACGAAAACCAAAAATGTAATGAACTTAAGATTGTCAACCTCCAATCATATATGATATATATATATATGTATATGTGTGTATATATATATATGTGTGTGTGTGTATATATATGTATAATTGGTCTGTATCTATAGTGGAGGTGAAAGTAACACTAAAATAAAGTGTAAAGAGGGGTGATATATAAAAAATATAAATATGTATGTCTATGCATATTAGGCCAAATGGCCATCTTTGCATACATATATGTATTTTCGACCTAATTACATGAGTGATGTGAAATAAATAGCATTGGACGTATTTATGGATAAATATGTATAAAGTAAAGTATCATAGATTATATGACTACTTTGTATATATTATTATGAAATATACAACCATATATAAAGGAATAAGAAACTAGGTTTTTTGGACCATTATAGCTAAGTCTAGGAGGTGTAATTTAAGGAAATATTGATAGAGAAAAAGAAGAAAAAGTGGGCTGTTTTGGAGCAAGCCGAGACTTAGGGTGTGAAAAAGAAAGTGTAATTTTTATGATTTAAGGCATGGGTTATGTATATATGTGTGGGGTTTTAGAATTTGATTATATGAGAAGGTTTAAGAAGCACATAAATGATAATATGTACAAGTGGTTAAGGCATATGCATACATGTGTCATATTTTATAAAGTGTTTTCCAAAATTTTACTTGACATGTCGAATTGTATAGTATCGTTGGTTATATCATATCATGTTACAGTATTTACTTGTTTAGTTGAAACACCATGATAACTTCGGAACCGGAGTGGTGGATGTCGTGGGGCATACCTGATGTTATTGAGTGGAGCACGCATGATATCAAAACCAAGGGAGTTGATGTCGTGGGCAAACCGGCTTGAGTGTATTCTTTGTTGACGGACAAAGGATCACCAGCATACCAATTTACTATAAGAATATGTATAGTTTCACAGTTATCGTATGAAAAAGTCATTTTTATGAAAAGGTATGTTCTTACATGTTTCAGAAGAAAGGGAAGATGATTCCATGATTACAAACATCTCATCATAAAATGTTTATAACATTGTTTACAGACATCTCATCATACGAGATCGCATTGACATGATTTGTATAGGTCTTGATGAATTTAGATGATAAGAATAAGTATGCTGATATCTTAGACTTTGATAGATTCTAAGGATGGAGACATATGCTAGTGGTGTTTTCTAGGGACTTGATAGCCTAGGATGTTACATGATAGAGATATATGCGTTACATGTTATTTATTTACCTTTATGCTATGCACTTTGTTTATCTAAGTTGGAGACATGAAATGTTATGTTCTCTATTTAAGTGTTGTTACTTTATTACCCGTCTTCCATGCATGATCCACATGACATACTAGACGGATTACTTGATGGGCGATTAGTGTTTTATCGCTCATACTTGCTTTATCACATTACAAATAACAGGGACTCAGATGCCTTGTTCATTGAGGAAGGACCACGGCTAGAGTACCCGTGAGTTGAGATGTAGGTCGGAGTTATGTATTGGCTATGTTGGATATTTTGATCATAATGTACTTAAATAATTTTGAGATATTGTACATTGTGATTTGTACGCATTTATGACGATTTGTATTATTGCACATGTCGTATGTTTATCTTTTTTTTGCTTCCGCTATCTCGACTTACTATTCATGTCGACATGTACATGTATAGTATCGAAGCCTTGTACTTCTCGTAGTAGAGTACGGGCAGTGCACTTTGTCGAAACCCTAGTTCCCGGCCGGGCACTACATACGCCCATTTCCATTAGGCTAATTAAGCTAACATATGGAAACCTCAGCGACGAAGTAAATTTGATCGGTTTAGCAACTGAGTTGTGACTTGACATAGTACCTGTCACATGGTAAGCTCTTGACAGATCGCGAGGCTCCAATTGAGATTCTTAAAAGATAGCAAATAATGAAATATGCAAAGGATAGTTCTCCAAGTTCACAATTACCGTCAACTTACAGTGAGAGGATCATACCAATTAAAGCGAGAATATTTCGTAACTAAACACAATTGACATGACCAGATCAAATCTATAACACTTTCCATTCTTAAAGAATCACTCATAATAGAAGAGAATCTTCTAGATGATATTTATTTCTTTAACTGATTGGTGATTCTATAAAATCGGTCCCATTGAATACCAAATCAGTTAGCCAACTATGGAAGGTATTTGGATTATATATTATGCAATAAGTCGAAAAGAAAAGCCAATACAGGTATAAAAGAGGAATAGCAGAATCTTTTTCTAACCTTTTCCTTGTTTGCCTTGTTTTGACAAAACTTTAGTAACAGTCATAATGTACGAGACTTCCCTTACATGTTGTAAACCAAGCACAGGTCTGACTGCAAAGTGATCGCAGTAACCTTAGCATAATGTCCTGCACTTAGTAAAGATTGCACAGAATCCGGCACAACGCAACCATAACCAACAGAAGCCAAAGTGCATAAAAACACAACAACAACAATCTGCGTAAGTTAGTCTGAGTGCATTAATACTGCAGACAACATTACCTGAATTAATTTTATTAACCGAAGCAATAGAAAAGAATGAATCCCCTTAAGTTAGATCCCCCTGTTGAAGGAGGCCTTCACCAGCAAGCTGCTATTGAAGGAAGAAGTGCAGAAGACAACAAACAAGCACAATCCGTGACGAGTGGTTCATGATAATTTATGTACGTTAGATTAATACTACAATCAGAGGTTAGGATTGATTGTTATACCAGGTTGTATGGATGGATCACGAGAGTGGAAGGTGTTACGCAGGTGAAGTGAGGAAGGAGGTTGGAGAAAAAGGAGACGCGTGAGAGTTTTTAAATAGGAGTGAAAAGACACTTTTGCCCTTAGTTCATATATTGTAGCGTTTTGATAATAAGGGCAATTTAGTTATTTTGTGTCTATTTTTCTGTTATAACTGCTGTACAAAAACGGGTTGAGTATGACCCGTTCTCAGACAGTTAATCTTTGAAGCATCGATTCCTCTTTGTGCTATTGTTTCTCTCTCTGGTTTTTCTTCCTATTTTCCATTGGTGCTTTATCTTTCGATTGCTTGATTCAATTTTTGACATGGTATCAGAGACTTGTTGTGATCATCATTGATCTGGCTTGAGAGTATACTATGACTGTATCCTTGTTTTTGTTCATTTTGAATTGCTTCTGTAATGGCTTCCCCAAGAACTATTGAGGTACACCTGTTAAGAGTAACTCACAGAATATAATGTTCGGAACAAGAACAAATCAGAATCAAACTTCAGAGAACACACTGCAGAATCCTTTCTATCTGCATCCTTGTGAGAGTCCTTCGACTGTGTTAACCCAGCCTCCATTGAGCACTCACAACATCCACACCTGGATCCATACTTTCAGAATGGCATTGCTAGTGAAGAATAAAATTGGCTTCATAGACGGCACAATTCCAAAACCATTGGAGACTGATCCATTATATCCTATATGGAGGCAAGTAAATTGTATGGTATAATCTTGGATAGTGAATTTTGTTTCTCAATCTATTGAGAAAAGTATTATGTGGTATGATAGTGCTGTTGATATGTGGAATACTTTGACTCTAAGGTGTGGTAGTATGGATGAATTTAGACTCTCTTAATTACTTGAAAATTTCTACTGTATAAAGCAGGATACCTTGTCTGTGACTGATTACTTCACAAAGATAAAAGTGGTTTGGGAAGAACTTATGGCTTTAAGATATGTGCCTGCCTATAATTGCAGAGGTTGTAGGTGTAATGTAACTGTAGAGATGAAGAAGTTTGTTGAGAGTGACTATGTCATTAAGTTTGTAAAAGGATTGAATGATAATTTTGATCCAGTTGAATCACAGGTGTTTGTGATGACACCCCTACCTGATATCGATACTGCGTTTTCAATGGCCTTAAAATTTGAGAGAAAGTTATGTCTGAGTCTTCTGTGGTTGTTCTTGATGGTAATGCTACGTTAATGAGTGATGGTGTTGAAAATCCAGAAGGTCTGATTGCCAATGCTTATGTGAAGAGCTAACAGACTGCTGGATATAAAAGAGGTAGTGGTAGGTACTCTCAAATGGATAACTGACGTTGTGAATGCACTCATTGTGGTATGTTAGGACATACTGTTTACAGATACTATAAGAAGCACGGGTACCCCCTTTGGGTTTACTCCATCTAAACCTAGAATTAATATGTTTGAGGTGGTTGAAACAGAACCTAAGGTGAGTCAGGTTGAAAGGAGTGTTCAGTCCTTGATGTTAACTCCTCAACAAAATCAGAAATTGCTGAAGCGGTTGAACAGGCAAGAAGAGAGTTCAGAGGAAGGAGTGAGGCCTGCTGTTCAGGGTGCTATCATGTCTGCTCAGACTGGTAAGTTAACAGGTAATACTCCTACTAATGTCTTAAACACATGGATTTTGAATTCTGGTGCAACTGATCATATTACATCAAACCTCTCCTTATTTTTTCTTATAGGCCTGTAAACCACATCTCCGTTAAACTACCTACCAAGATGACAATTGCAGCAACACATATTGGCACAATTGTTGTTAATCCCTATCTAATTCTCAAAGACGTCTTGTGTGTTCCAGTTTTTGCCTTCAATCTTTTATCACTTAGTAAGCTCACTTCTGATCCTAGCTTACTTATTCAATTTCATTGTGACACTTGTTTAATCCAGGATCAATTGTCCAAGAGGATGATTGATTTAGCTAAACTGTTCCATGGCTTATACTACCAACAAGGGACTGAAGTCTTGAGTGATGTGCCAACTTGTCTTGCTACAAAAGTGTCTGACAAAGCTAGTGAACTATGGCATTGCGAGTTGGGACATGGCCTCAATGCCCAGAATAAAGGAAATCCAGAAGCAAGATGCTTCAGTATCAGCACAAGAACTCTCCATTCCCTGCTCCATATGTCCCCTAGCAAAGCTCAGAAAGCTCTGTTTTCCTGTTTCCTTTTCAATTTGTAAAAATCCTTTTGATCTAGTCCATGTTGATATTTGGTCCCTCACACTGTATGCCCAAATATTCTTCTTTACAATTGTAGATGACTACAGTAGATATGTCTAGGTCTACTTGTTGAAATCAAAATGTGAAGTTAGAAGTTTATTACAAAACTTCTGTCAGTTTGTCACCACTCAATTTTGGAAAACCATTAAAGTCATTAAAACAGATAATGGCTAGGAGTTTAATATTCCTGAGTTTTATATGAAGCATGGAATGATCCATCAGAAAATTTGGGTATACACACGATAACAGAATGGTGTGGTGGAAAGAAAACACCAGCACATACTCACAGTTGCAAGATCACTGAAATTCCAAGCATGTCTGCCCATGTCTTATTGGGGCTTTGTCGTCCTACATGCTGTACATCTCATTAATCTTATACCAACTCCTATTCTTCATCATAAAACACCCTTTGAAATGCTATACAAAAATAAACCTGTTTACCAATACCTTAAAATGTTTGGATGTCTTGCATATGCCTATAACCAATTACCTGGCAAACATAAGTTTACTCCTAGTGCCATTAAATGCCTCTTTCTTGGGATCTCTTCTACCACAAAAGGTTATATTTTAAAGAACTTTGTAACCAAAGCCATCTTTGTATCCAGAGATGTTCAATTTGATGAACATTACTTTCCTTGTAATCCCAAATCAGATCACAAGCATACTGAACCACCCATTCAAACTAAACTTGCATCTCCCAGGTTCTTCACTGACCCTTCACTTTTCCCATCCTCTGTGCCACAGTGTCATGTTTCTTCACATTAAACACCTAATTCTCACATTAAACACCTAATTCTTTTAACATTCTTCAACTGATCCTTCTACAACTAGCTCTTCTTCTCAGCCATCGTCTTCCACATCACCATCACATCCTACCAACACAGTCTCACAACCTAGCCCTAAATTCACTCTAGACATTCCCCTCGTCATTGATCCAGATGATCAAATGTTAATTTTTGGCCCTACTATTCCTCATATATCAGAATCTGAACCTTCACTAAGGCCTGTGAGACAAAGAAAACCACTTGCCTATCTCCATGATTATCATTGTAATCATCTTACAACATCTGCTCCTAAGTATCATCTTCAATCTCATTACTCATTACATCAGTTAACACCAAAATACAAAAATTATGTGCTTAACATTAGTTTGCAGCAGGAACCTACAACCTATCATCAAGTAGCACAGTTAGCTCATTGGAAGCAAGGTATGCAAACTGAGTTATCAGCCTTGGAGGCTAATGATACTTGGAGTTTGGTCCAGTTACCTGCAGGTAAAAGATCAATTGGATGCAAGTGGGTGTACAAAATAAAGAGGAAGGCAGATAAAAGCATTGAACGATATAAGGCTAGGTTGGTGGCCAAGGGATACACTGAGCAAGCTGGGATTGATTGCAGTGATACCTTCTCTCCTGTTGCCAAAATGACAACTGTCAGGCTCATCATTGCATTAGCTTCCCTTAGAAACTGGCATCTTCATCAATTTGATGTCAATAATGCCTTTCTTCGCAGTGATTTTCATCAGGAAATCTATATGACCTTGCCTGAGGGTGTATTATCTCCTGCTCCTGGTATAGTATGCAAGTTCACCAAGTCCTTTTATGGTTCGAAGCAAGCTAGTAGGCAGTGGAACAAGAAACTCACTCAGTTTCTCTTATCCAGTGGCTATAAACAGTCCAAGCATGATTACACCATGTTCACCAAAGAAACTGCAGGGACATTCCTTGTTCTTCTGGTTTATGTAGATGACATCTTAGTGGCTAGTGATTCTCTGTCTGAAATTCAAGCTCTGAAGGCTTCTCTGCATCAGGTTTTTCAATCAAGGACCTTGGCTCTCTCAAATATTTTTTGGGCTTAGAAGTGGACAGGTCTCAGGGGGAATTGTGTTATGTCAAAGGAAGTATACCTTGGAGCTGCTACAAAAAATTGAAACCCTAGCCTCTAAGCCAGCCAAGAGCCCCATGGAGCAAAACCGAAAGTTGACGCACAATGATTCAGAGTTAATAGAAGATGTATCTGGATATAGAAGAATGATTGGGAAACTATTGTACTTGACTATTACCAGACCAGATATTACCTATGATGTACAACAACTCAGCCAGTTTCTTGATGTTCCTACTAGCTTACATCACAAGGCAGCACAGAGAGTATTGAGATACCTGAAAGGCACACCAGGGCAAGGACTTTTTTATCCAAGTACAGGTGATTTGAAGATGACAGCCTTTTCAGACTCAGATTGGGGAGGATGCTCAGAGACAAGAAAATCAGTAACAGGATATTGTGTATTGCTTGAAAATTCATTGATATCTTGGAAGGCTAAGAAGAAAACCACAGTCTCCAAGTCTTCATCAAAAGCAGAATATAGACCTCTTGCCTCAACCACTTGTGAGGCGTAATGGATACTATATTTGATGAAGGATTTGCAGGTTGATCATAGTGAGCTAGTTGATCGATTTTGTGATAATAGGAGTGCCATTTACATTGTAGAAAATCCAGTATTTCATGAGAGAACATAACACATAGAAATTGATTGCCACATTGTAAGAGACAAGTACCAAGAAGGTATTATCAGACCTGTGCCTATTAGTACTAGATTGCAGCTTGCTGACATTTTCAGCAAGGCATTAGATTCATGCGGATCAAGCATCCTGACTGAGGCTTTAGGGGTTTGCAATCTGTTTGATCAGCCAGGATTGAAGGGGGGTGTTGAAGGAGGCCTTCACCAGCAAGCTGCTGTTGAAGGAAGAAGTGCATAAGACAACAAACAAGCACAATCTGTGACAAGTGGTTCAGGATAATTTCTGTACGTTGGATTGACACTACAATCAGAGGTTAGGATTGATTGTTGACCAGGTTGCGTGGATGGATCACAGAAGTGGAAGGTGTTGCGCAGGTGAAGTCAGGAAGAAAGAGGTTGGAGAAGAAGGAGACGCGTGGGAGTTTCTAAATAAGAGTGAAAAGACACTTTTGCCCTTTGTTCATGTATTGTAGCATTTTGATAATAAGGGCAATTTAGTAATTTTGTGCCTATTTTTCTGTTATATCTACTATACCAAAACGGGTTGAGTATGACCCGTTCTCAGACGGTTAATCTTTGAAGTACCGACTCCTCTTTGTGCTATTGTTTCTCTCTCTTGTTTTTCTTCCTCTTTTCCATTCGCTGCTTTATCTTTCGATTTCTTGATTCAATTTTTGACAAATCTCTCCATCTTTGTCAAACAAGTAAAACTAACTAGGGGGAAGGAATTTATCCATATATTCCTGAAACTTTACCTCCTCGTGCCATCGAGCTAACTTCTTTTACCAATCCACCTGTGCCAAGCTGATGCACCTTTTCTTTTCTTTCTTCTGAGTTGTCAACCCAACATCTTCAGTACCCTCCTCAATTCTGACTCCTTGTAAATGTTGCACACCCCCAAAACTGAAGTCAAGAATTGCAGTCTGTGTGAGCCCAATGATTTAGTGAATATATCTGCCACTTGATATTCTGTCTTAACAGGCATTGGCTTAATTACTCCTTCTTGAGATTTATCTCTAACTGCATGACAATCCACTTCTATATGCTTTGTCCTTTCATGAAATACATGATTCTCAACTATATAAATCGCACCCTTGTTGTCACAAAATAGTTCCAAAGGCTGATCTTGTTCCACTCCTAGATCTTTCAATAAATAAAGTAACTATTGTATTTCACAAGTTGCTGCAGCAAGTGACCTATACTCTGCTTCTGAGGATGGCTTAGATACAGTGGTATGCTCTTTAGCTTTCTAGGGCACCAATGCATTGCCAAAGAACATACAATATCCTGTAATAGACCTTCTGGCCTCTGAACATCCACCCCAGTCTGAGTCTGCATAAGCCTTGAGCAATTTTGACCCTGTACTAGGAAACAACAAGCCCTGACCTGGATTACCTTTTAAGTATCTCAACAATCAATATAACACTTTCATATGAAACTCTGTAGGAGTGTCCAAAAACTGACTCAACTATTGATTACTATATGATATGTCAGGTCTAGTAATAGTAAGATACAACAGTTTTCCAATTATTCTTCTGTAACAAGACACATCTGATATTAATGGTGAATAATTTGTTCCAATTTCCGATTTTGATCCATTGGAGTCAATGCAGGTTTAGCAGCCAGGAATCATGCCTCCTCTAATAACTCTATTTTATACTTTCTCTGACAAATCATGATCCCCTCTAAGACATTGCAACCTCCAGACCTATAAAGTACCTTAGCATTCCTAGATCTTTTATCTGAAATATAGATTGCAAATGATCTTTAAGTTGTTGTACCTGGAACATAGAATCACTTGCCACTATGATATCATCAACATAAATGAGTAACACTATAACAAAATTTAAAGACCTCTTGGTAAACATAGTATAATCATTCTTAGACTGTTGGAATCCCTGAGAAAACAAATAAAGGGTAAGTTTTTCATTCCACTGTCTTCTTGCCTGTTTAAGGCCATATAAGGATTTATGAAGTTTGCAGACAACATTGGGAACAAATGAATGAACTCTCGGTGGCATATACATATAAATCTCCTGATATAGATCACCATAAAGAAATGCATCATTGATATCCAATTCATGCACATGCCAATTATTCACATATGCCAAAGCAAGAAGGAGACGTACAAAATTCATTTTGGCCACAGGAGAAAAAGTATCAGCATAGTGTATACCTGGTCGTTGAGTGTACCCTTTAGCTACAAGCCTTGTTTGTACCTTTCTACTGAATCATTAGCCTTTCTTTTTCACTTTGTAGACCCATTTACGGCCAATGGGTCATTTTCTAGGTGGCAAGGAAACAATGGTCCAGGTTTTAGTGGCTTGCAATGCTGCTAATTTTACTTGCATAGCCTGTTGCCAGGCTGCTGATGCTGCTGCCTGTTGATATGTCACAGGTTCCTGCTCAATACTTATATTAATAATGTAGGACCTGTATTCATGGGCCAAAGCATCAAGAGAGTGATAAGACTGAATAGGGTAAGGTAGAGAAACCGAAGGAGATGGTTGACAGAAAGAAGAATAAGGTGAATAAGTAAGATTACAATAGTAGACCTGTAAGTAAGAGGGAGCATGTCTTGGTCTGGTAGGTATGTGATCCGTTACTCATGTGATGGCAAGGCAGATGATGATAATGGAGGCAAGTGGACTTGTAGTTGTGTAATAGGTATTTGGTCAAGAGAAGAGAAAGCAGAATCACCAGGTGAAGAAGATGATAGTAGTGACACTATAGATGACTCAAGGCTATCCGATTGTGCAAGATCAGGTGTAGAAGGAAGAACATGTAAATGGTTCAACTGAGGAGGAGTTTGAGATGATGATGGATCATCTGTTAACTCGGGAGCTACTAGCACTGATGTTGCTGGTAAAGAAGTAGCATCAGGAAAAGGAAAAGAATTCTCATAAAACAACACATCTCTAGATACAAAGACAGATTTGTCATTTATTCTCTATCGTTTCATATTCATAGGTATCCCAAGGAAGATACAAGGTATGGATCTGGGTTCAAATTTTGATTTATGTGGAGTGTTATCACAAGCAAACGCTAGGCATCCAAACACTTTCAGATGATTACATGTAGGTTGCGTCTGATGTAGTATTTCATATGGAGAGGTATTAAATTTATCAAATATGTGAGATGATGAAGGCAGAATCCTCAATAGGTGATAGGTAAAGAAGCATGGAATCTGAGTGCGCTAGACACAACAAGAATATGTTGATGTTTTCTTTCTCCTACCCCATTCTGTTGGGGAGTATAGCTACATGTAGTTTGGTGAATAACTCCATGTTGCATATAGAATTCAGACATTTTAAACTCAAGCACATTGTCACTTCTAACCACCTTGATATGATCATTAAACTTAGTAGAGGCATAATGGAAGAAACTTTACAAAATTTTCCTAGCTTTAGATTTTGTTTTGAGAAGAAATATCCAAGTAATATTTCTAGAACAATCATCCACTATCGTCAGAAAATATTTTTGATTGTACATAGTGGGATGTCTATCAGGACCACATATGTCTAAATGTATGGTATCAAAAGGAAGTTTAAAAGCTGTAACAGACACAGGGAAATGAGTTCTCTTTAATTTTGCCAAAGGACAAACTGTACAAATTTTCTTTTAAACTTTTCCAGAAAATAATTTACTTGATCATGCGGTTATGATTTAATCCTACGATCTAACGGCTCAGATTGAGCTGACAGTTTCAGCTGACTGATTCCTACCAGTCGTGGGTTAATGGCCGATCAGAGGCAGTCGTGGGGTGCGTGGTGAACGTGGGGGTTACTGGCCGATCAGTGCAGTCCTGGGTTGAAGTAACCTCCAAGATTTCCCTCTATAAATAGAGGTAGTGCACTGCTTCTGAAAGACACAGAAATTTTCCTTCTCTTCTCCTACTACATACAAGCATTCTGCATAATCTATTTATGCATACTGCATTTCATCCATTTGAGGAAGTCAGAACATTTGTCAGGTTCGTGGAGTTCTTACGTAGTAGTGCCACTCGTTTGAACTGTTAGCCGTTGTATATTGGGAGACGTTTGCAATTTCCGGTTAGACACAGTATACCAGAGCAATTCTTCTTAAGGACAGAGTCCTGGACTCACCTCGGTTTGCATGTTGAACTCTATCCTGTGTTGAGCTCATCTCTATGCTGAGTTCTTGAGCTCTTCTCTTTGTTGAACTTTTCTTTGTGTTGAGCTCATCTCTGTGCTGAGTTCTTGAGCTTATCTCTGTGCTGAGCTCTTTCTGTGATGAGCTCTGTTCATCCTATGTTGAGCTCAGCTGATCCTGCGTTGAGCTCATTTTTCCTGCGTTGAGCTCAGCTCTTCCTGCGTTCAGCTCTGCTCTTCCTACGTTCAGCTCAGCTCTTCCTGCGTTGATGTTGAGCTCAGCTCATCCCTGTGCTGTACAGAATATCAGTTTCATTCTTTAATAAAACTGAGTTTGTATCTGAGACAACATATATAACTAAAAGGGGAAAATCTCACTTATTAGCCTAACGTTTGGCCCATTACTCAGTAAGCAGCCTAACGTTGATGAAACTCACTTAACACCCAATCTTTGTCCAAAATGGCTCACTTGTAGCCAGGTGACCATTGACCAACCGTTGACTAATCTTTGACTTTCTCAGACCAACTAGGAGTTGAAACGTGGCGACCCTTTTTAATTAAAAAATAAAATTGTATTTTTGAATAAAGTGATTTAAAAGGAATTTAAAAAATTCTAAAAAATTGTAAAAATTAATTAAAAAATATTTTAAAAATAGAAAAATTAGGAAAAAAGATAAAAATAATAAAAAATTACCCACAACGCCCCAGCACTCCACCCACCCATCCACCCCCACCCCCACGCACACCCCAGGCCAAATTTTTTTAAAATTTTTTCTAACTCACTCATAACGCTCCGACCACCCCTGCGTCCCCCCACCCCCTCCGCTCGCCAATTTTTTTTAAATATTTTCTAACTCACCCATAACGTCCCAACCACCCCTGCGGGGGTGGGGGAGGGGACGCGGGGTTGGTTGAGATGTTATGGGTGAGTTAGAAAATATTTAAAAAAAATTTGGCGAGAGGAGGGGGTGGGGGGACGCGGGGGTGGTCGGAGCATTATGAGTGAGTTAGAAAAAAAATTTTAAAAAAACATTTGGCCTGGGTTGGGGGTGGGGGTGCGTGGGTGGATGGTTGAGGCGTTGTGGGTAATTTTTTATTATTTTTATCTTTTTTTCCCTAATTTTTTGATTTTTAAAATATTTTTTAATTAACTTTTACAATTTGTAAAAATAATAACATTTTATTAGAAATGATTTTTTTATAAAAAAAGAGAAAACCTGCTGTAGTAAGTCACCTTCCGGTGATTGGCTACAAGTGAGCCATTTTGGACAAAGATTGGGTGTTAACTGTGTTTCATCAACGTTAGACTGCTAACTGAGTAATGGGCCAAACGTTAGGCTAATAAGTGAGATTTTCCCTAACTAAAAGAGGTGAAAAAGAAAAAGATTTATGTGATGTGTGTGTGTATAAACTTTGGCCATAAGGTAAACAGGAAGTAAAAGTATAAGTTTTATGACATAAAATAAAGATAAATATGTTTTATATGAAAAGAAAAAGTCATAAGATCAAAGGACGGAATAAAGAAATGTGTTATATAAAAAAATATAAAAATTAATATATATGCGTATTCGGCCAAATGGCCATGTCTATATATATACATATATACATACATACATACATACATATATATATATATATATATATATTTAACAAAAAGATTTTATTAGGAGAAAACCTCACTTGTGGCAGAGGAAAACCATTTTACAAAATGTCCGAATATGCAAACCTATGAATTAAAAAAGTAATAATTGTATAGCTCCAGTCATATACGATATGCCGCATTAAAACCTTGCCAAGTAAAACCACCCTTGTGGATAAAACCTTGGCGGAGGAAAAAAGCGTACATATTTATACGACTGTCATAGATATCAATTATGAAACATATTAAATACAATGATCTGGCATGTATTGACGTCCGAGTGAGAAGCATCTCCAGTGCGTGACCAAGCTCTCGACATGATAACATACGCGCCATCATGAGTTGCATTCAGAGAAGGGTGAGAAGGCCCCATAAAAACTTCCAATGTCCTTTGGCAGCACATACACCGTTCTTGTGGAAACAAACCATCAGCGAGTCCAGCCATGCAACATACAAACCACAGCATGCATGAGGCACATTTGGGCAAAATAATGAAAAGACACCAACCCAACGAGTGTAAGACATACCCGGTCTGCCTGCACCCGCAGAGGCACAGGCAGGGCAGCAGAAGATGAGCCAATCCATACGGAAATTCAGGAAAGCAGCGACCATCCAAAGTTGAAGACACCAAAACGCCCATGCAGCAGCATAACCGAAAGTGACATCAAATATGCATAGCAAATCCATACTTAGTAAATGTAAGAACAAGATGATAGGCTCACCAAAGCTGCCTGCACTGGCAAGAGTACAGGCAGCGACAGCCGATGTGTGCCAATCCCCGTGGAAGACATTAGTATAGCGGCGGCCGTCATAGTCTCCAATCGTCATCGGACCCTCACAACGTGTAAGCCATGTGGAAGGGAAAAAGATGTGTGTATATATAATGAGAACCGCAATGATGAGGAGATGAAAAAATACAGGAAACGTACCATGTCTGCCTGCACACATATGAGCACAGGCAGAGGATAAGAAAATGCGCCAAACCATTCGAAAGACTTGATGATCAGCCTATGCGTAGACCTGCGGATGTGAGATCAAGCAATATAGAGGCACGGACCATCGATGGCAGAAGCTGACTAGCGAAGGAGGTTGTCTCTGGATGGAGCATAGCATGTTGAGCTAAGTAATGAGCTAGCATATTAGCTTCTCGATACACATGTGTGATTGACAACTCATTCGCCTGAAGTAACGAGTGTAACTGGCACAAATGATAATTGCCAAAAATGGGCTGCGTGGATCTCAATCTCGACACCAAAGGCTCACAGTCAGATTCTATCATAATTGTGCGGTATAATGGAAGAAATATAAGAGACCAAATAAAGTTGCCTGGATTTCTGCCAGCAATGGCGTGCAGCTCGGCAGACGGAAGGATATGGCTCTCACACACTCCCCATGATGATTGCGCAATAGTGCTCCGCCTGCAGCATACCGAGCTCCCACGGCAGCATCCATATTAATTTTGAATCGACCAGGGGGTGGGCATTTCCACCGAACAATCTTAAGGCGAGCGGACCGAATGCGTGGGATCCAGGAGAGAGAAAGAGTTGAACCAGCTGTAAGCTTGGTTCCCTGTATCTTGTGAATCCATATATTAATGTCAAAATGTATCACATGTCATAGCCTAGTAGTCGAGAAGGATGTGGCATCCCCATATATAAGCTGCGCATAGAGTTTCCAGATGTTTAGAACAGTGAGAGCTGGAATAACAATTTTCAACACTCCAGAGAGTGAAGATTCTGATGATCGATACCACCATGAGAGTAGATATTGCCGAAACGTTGATGGTGTCGGCAGCAAAACCCGAAGTTCAGAAGAGAAAAAAAGCCCAGATTAGAGAAATGCACGCGCAGCTCATAAAGACGTGAGCGACTGAGGCAGAAGCTTGCCGACAGAAAGGACACTGCGTAGGGCGTATCACTGTATAGCGGCCAATATAGTCCTCAAAAGGTAGTGCAGAGTTAAAGATGCGCCATAACAACAATTTCGTGGATGGAGAGTGGTGCTTAAACCAAATAAACTTGGATGATAATTGCGTTGAAACAGAGGTACGACAAATAGTGTAAGCCGATTTAAGTGTGAACTCACCAGTGGAAGATGGAGTCCATGATAGGAATTGCCCGGTACCCGTCGTATGTGAGATACCTACAAGGTGTATACGACAGATTAATTTCCATATCGGCGAGTCTGGAAGTCGTGGCACAAAATCTCCCCGCCTACCATATTTCATGTGCATATAGGAGCTCTATAAAGTGTCGTTTTTATGATATGACTACCAGATTCTGCAATGATATGCCTTTTGTAATGAAATAAGGTCACGGAGACCCAGCCCACCTTCATCAAACGGTCGTGTAATTCTGGACCAAGAGACCCAGTGATGGCGGTTGCCCCAAAAGAAAGAAGCCATTTTTCTGTGGATGAGATGGATTACTGATTTGGGCAAACCCCCCGCAGCTAGAATGTGTAATGGGAGAGCAGCCATCACAGATTGTAGCAGTACCAATCGACCAGCATGGCCAAGAAAACGTGTGTGCCACCCATGCAAATGTGTCTCCATGTGCTGGAGCAAAAATGTGCAATACCTTGCCCTATTGATACCTTTGTGTAGATATGATCCAAGATATCGAAAGGGAAGAGAAGATAGACGCATACCAAGGATTTCCTTAAATCTTCTTCGCTGTGGCGAGCTAACATGGAACGAAGGAATGACGGTACTTTTATGATAATTAACTTTTTGGCCAGATGCAGTTTCGTATTGAGTTATGAAAAGGTATGTTCTTACATGTTTCAAAAGAAAGGGAAGATGATTCCATGATTATAAACATCTCATCATAAAATGTTTATAACATTGTTTACAGACATCTCATCATACGAGATTGCATTGACATGATTTGTATAGGTCTTGATGAATTTATATGATAAGAATAAGTATGATGATATCTTAGACTTTGATTGAGATTCTAAGTATGGAGACATATGCTAGTGGTGTTTTCTAGGGACTTAGATAGCCTAGGATGTTACATGATAGAGATATATGCGTTACATGTTATTTATTTACCTTTATGCTATGCACTTTGTTTATCTAAGCTGGAGACGTGAAATGTTGTGTTCTCTATTTAAGTGTTGTTACTTTATTACCTGTCTTCCATGCATGATCCACATGACATACTAGACAGATTATTTGATGGGCGATCAGTGTTTTATCGCTCATACTTGGTTTATTATATTACAAATATCAGGGACCCTGATGCCTTGTTCATTGAGGAAGGACCATGGCTAGAGTACCTGTGAGTTGAGATGTAGGTCGGAGTCATGTATTGGCTATGTTGGATATTTTGATCATGATGTACTTAAATAATTTTGAGATATTGTACATTGTGATTTATACGCATTTATGACGATTTGTATTATTTCACATGTCGTATGTTTATCATTTTTTTGCTTCCGCTATCTCGACTTACTATTCATGTCGACATGTGCATGTATAGTATTGAAGCCTTGTACTTCTTGTAGTAGAGTACGGGGGTGCACTTTGTGGAAACCCTAGTTCTGGGCTAGGCACTACACACGCCCTTTTCCATTAGGGTAATTAAGCTGACATATGGAAACCTCAGCGACGAAGTAAATTTGATCGGTTTAGCAACTGAGTTGTGACTTGACACAGTACCTGGCACATGGTAAGCTCTTGACAGATCACGAGGCTCCAATTGAGATTCTTAAAAGATAGCAAATAATGAAATATGCAAAGGATAGTTCTCCAAGTTCACAATTACCGTCAACTTACATTGAGAGGATCATACCGATTAAAGCGAGAATATTTCGTAACTAAACACAATTTACATGACCAGATCAAATCTATAACACTTTCCATTCTTAAAGAATCACTCATAATAGAAGAGAATCTTCTAGATGATATTTATTTCTTTAACTGATTGCTGATTCTATAAAATCGGTCCAGTTGAATACCAAATCAGTTAGCCAACTATGGAAGGTATTTGGATTATATATTATGCAATAAGTCGAAAAGAAAAGCCAATACAAGTATAAAAGAGGAATGGCAGAATCTTTTTTCTAACCTTCTCCTTGTTTGCCTTGTTTTGACAAAACTTTAGTAACAGGCGTAATTTACGAGACTTCCCTTACATGTTGTAAACCAAGCACAGGTCTGACCACAAAGTGATCGCAGTAACCCTAGCATAATGTCCTGCACTTAGTAAAGATTGCACAGAATCCGGCACAACGCAACCATAACAAACAGAAGCCAAAGTGCATAAAAACACAACAACAACAATCTGCTTAAGTTAGTCGGAGTGCATTAATACTGCAGACAACATTACCTGAATTAATTTTATTAACCGAATCAATAAAAAAGAATGACTCCCCTTAAGTTAGATCCCCCTGTTGAAGGAGGCCTTCACCAGCAGGCTGCTATTGAAGGAAGAAGTGCAGAAGACAACAAACAAGCACAATCCGTGACAAGTGGTTCAGGATAATTTATTTACGTTAGATTAATACTGCAATCAGAGGTTAGGATTGATTGTTATACCAGGTTGCATGGATGGATCACGAGAGTGGAAGGTGTTACGCAGGTGAAATGAGGAAGGAGGTTGGAGAAAAAGGAGACGTGTGAGAGTTTTTAAATAGGAGTGAAAAGACACTTTTGCCCTTAGTTCATATATTGTAGCGTTTTGATAATAAGGGCAATTTAGTTATTTTGTGCCTATTTTTCTATTATAACTGCTGTACAGAAACGGGTTGAATGACCCGTTCTCAGACGGTTAATCTTTGAAGCATCCTTTCCTCTTTGTGCTATTGTTTCTCTCTCTGGTTTTTCTTCCTATTTTCCATTTGCTGCTTTATCTTTCGATTGCTTGATTCAATTTTTGACATGGTATCAGAGACTTGCTGTGATCATCATTGATCTGGCTTGAGAGTATACTGTGACTGTATCCTTGTTTTTGTTCATTTTGAATTGCTTCTGTAATGGCTTCCCCAAGAACTATTGAGGTACACCTGTTAAGAGTAACTCACAGAATATAATGTTCAGAACAAGAACAAATCAGAATCAAACTTCAGAGAACACGCTGCAGAATCCTTTCTATTTGCATCCTGGTGAGAGTCCTTCGACTGTGTTAACCCAGCCTCCGTTGAGCACTCACAACATCCACACCTGGAGCCATACTTTCAGAATGGGATTGCTAGTGAAGAATAAAATTGGCTTCATAGACGGCACAATTCCAAAACCATTGGAGACTGATCCATTATATCCTATATGGAGGCATGTAAATTGTATGATACAATCTTGGATAGTGAATTCTGTTTCTCAATCTATTGAGCAAAGTATTATGTGGTATGATAGTGCTGTTGATATGTGGAATACTTTGACTCTAAGGTGTGGTAGTATGGATGAATTTAGACTCTCTTAATTACTTGAAAATTTCTACTGTATAAAGCAGGATACCTTGTCTGTGACTGATTACTTCACAAAGATAAAAGTGGTTTGGGAAGAACTTATGTCTTTAAGACCTGTGCCTGCCTGTAATTGCAGAGGTTGTAGGTGTAATGTAACTGTAGAGATGAAGAAGTTTGTTGAGAGTGACTATGTCATTAAGTTTGTAAAAGGATTGAATGATAATTTTGATCCAGTTAAATCACAGGTGTTTGTGATGACACCCCTACCTGATATCGATACTGCGTTTTCAATGGCCTTAAAATTTGAGAGAAAGTTATGTCTGAGTCTTCTGTGGTTGTTCTTGATGGTAATGCTACGTTAATGAGTGATGGTGTTGAAAATCCAGAAGGTCTAATTGCCAATGCTTATGTGAAGAGCTAACAGACTGCTGGATATAAAAGAGGTAGTGGTAGGTACTCTCAAATGGATAACTGACGTTATGAATGCACTCATTGTGGTATGTTAGGACACACTGTTTACAGATACTATAAGAAGCACGGGTACCCCCTTGGGTTTACTCCATCTAAACCTAGAATTAATATGTCTGAGGTGGTTGAAGCAAAACCTAAGGTGAGTCAGGTTGAAAGGAGTGTTCAGTCTTTGATGTTAACTCCTCCACAAAATCAGAAATTGTTGAAGCGGTTGAGCAAGCAAGAAGAGAGTTCAGAGGAAGGAGTGAGGCCTGCTGTTCAGGGTGCTATCATGTGTGCTCAGACTGGTAAGTTGACAGGTAGTACTATAGCATCAAACCTCTCCTTATTTTTTTCTTATAGGCCTGTAAACCACGTCTCCGTTAAACTACCTACCAAGATGACAATTGCAGCAACACATATTGGCACAATTGTTGTTAATCCCTATCTAATTCTCAAAGATGTCGTGTGTGTTCCAGTTTTTGCCTTCAATCTTTTATCACTTAGTAAGCTCACTTCTGATCCTAGCTTACTTATTCAATTTCATTGTGACACTTGTTTAATCCAGGATCAATTGTCCAAGAGGATGATTGATTTAGCTAAACTGTTCCATGGCTTATACTACCAACAAGGGACTGAAGTCTTGAGTGATGTGCCAACTTGTCTTGCTACAAAAGTGTCTGACAAAGCTAGTGAACTATGGCATTGCGAGTTGGGCCATGCCTCAATGCCTGGAATAAAGGAAATCCAGAAGCATGATGCTTCAGTGTCAGCATATGTCCCCTAGCAAAGCTCAGAAAGCTCTCTTTTCCTGTTTCCTTTTCAATTTGTAAAAATCCTTTTGATCTAGTCCATGTTGATATTTGGTCCCTCACACTGTATGCCCAAAGATTCTTCTTTACAATTGTAGATGACTACAGTAGATATGTCTAGGTCTACTTGTTGAAACCAAAATGTGAAGTTAGAAGTTTATTACAAAACTTCTGTCAGTTTGTCACCACTCAATTTTGGAAAACCATTAAAGTCATTAAAACAGATAATGGCTAGGAGTTTAATATGCCTGAGTTTTATATGAAGCATGGCATGATCCATCAGAAAATTTGGGTATACACACGATAACAGAATGGTGTGGTGGAAAGAAAACACCAGCACATACTCACAGTTGCAAGATCACTGAAATTCCAAGCATGTCTGCCTATGTCTTATTGGGGCTTTGCCGTCCTACATGCTGTATATCTCATTAATCTCATACCAACTCCTATTCTTCATCATAAAACACCCTTTGAAATGCTATACAAAAATAAACCTGTTTACCAATACCTTAAAGTGTTTGGATGTCTTGCATATGCCTATAACCAATTACCTGGCAAACATAAGTTTACTCATAGGGCCATTAAATGCCTCTTTCTTGGGATCTCTTCTACCACAAAAGGTTATATTTTAAAGAACCTTGAAACCAAAGCCATCTTTGTATCCAGAGATGTTCAATTTGATGAACATCACTTTCCTTGTAATCCCAAATCAGATCACAAGCATACTGAACCACCCATTCAAACTGAACTTGCATCTCCCAGGTTCTTCACTGACCCTTCACTTTTCCCATCCTGTGTGCCACAGTGCCATGTTTCTTCACATTAAACACCTAATTCTTTTGTACATTCTTCAACTGATCCTTCTACAGCTAGCTCTTCTTCTCAGCCATCGTCTTCCACATCACCATCACATCCTACCAACACAGTCTAACAACCTAGCCCTAAATTTACTCTAGACATTCCCCTCGTCATTGATCCAGATGATAAAATGTTAATTTCTGGCCCTACTATTCCTCATATATCAGAATCTGAACCTTCACTAAGGCCTGTGAGACAAAGATAACCACTTGCCTATCTCTATGATTATCATTGTAATCATCTTACAACATCTGCTCCTAAGTATCATCTTCAATCTCATTACTCATTACATCAGTTAACACCAAAATACAAAAATTATGTGCTTAACATTAGTTTGCAGTAGGAAAGTACAACCTATCATCAAGCAGCACAGTTAGCTCATTGGAAGCAAGCTATGCAAACTGAGTTATCAGCCTTGGAGGCTAATGATACTTGGAGTTTGGTCCAGTTACCTGCAGGTAAAAGATCAATTGGATGCAAGTGGGTGTACAAAATAAAGAGGAAGGCAGATAGAAGCATTGAACGATATAAGGCTAGGTTGGTGGCCAAGGGATACACTGAGCAAGCTGGGATTGATTGCAGTGATACCTTCTCTCCTGTTGCCAAAATAACAACTGTCAGGCTCATCATTGCATTAGCTTCCCTTAGAAACTGGCATCTTCATCAATTTGATGTCAATAATGCCTTTCTTCGCAGTGATTTTCATCAGGAAATCTATATGACCCTGCCTGAGGGTGTAGCATCTCCTGCTCCTGGTATAGTATGCAAGTTCACCAAGTCCTTATATGGTTTGAAACAAGCTAGTAGGCAGTGGAACAAGAAACTCACTCAGTTTCTCTTATCCAGTGGCTATAAACAGTCCAAGCATGATTACACCATGTTCACCAAAGAAACTGCAGGGACATTCCTTGTTCTTCTGGTTTATGTAGATGACATCTTAGTGGCTAATGATTCTCTGTCTGAAATTGAAGCTCTGAAGGCTTCTCTGCATCAGGTTTTTCACATCAAGGACCTTGGCTCTCTCAAATATTTTTTGGGCTTAGAAGTGGCCAGGTCTCAGGGGGGATTGTGTTATGTCAAAGGAAATATACCTTGGAGCTGCTACAAAAAATTGAAACCCTAGCCTCTAAGCCAGCCAAGAGCCCCATGGAGCAAAACCAAAAGTTGACGCACAATGATTCAGAGTTAATAGAAGATGTATCTGGATATAGAAGAATGATTGGGAAACTATTGTACTTGACTATTACCAGACCAGATATTACCTATGATGTACAACAACTCAGCCAGTTTGTTGATGTTCCTACTAGCTTACATCACAAGGCAGCACAGAGAGTATTGAGATACCTGAAAGGCACACCAGGGCAAGGAATTTTTTATCCAAGTACAGGTGATTTGAAGATGACAGCCTTTTCAGACTCAGATTGGGGAGGATGCTCAGAGACAAGAAAATCAGTAACATGATATTGCGCATTGCTTGGAAATTTATTGATATCTTCGAAGGCTAAGAAACAAACCAAAGGCTCCAAGTCTTCATCAAAAGCAGAATATAGACCTCTTGCCTCAGCCACGTGTGAGGCGCAATGGATACTATATTTGATGAAGGATTTACAGGTTGATCATAGTGAGCCAGTTGATCGATTTTGTGATAATAGGAGTGCCATTTACATTGTGGAAAATCCAGTATTTCATGAGAGAACCAAACACATAGAAATTGATTGCCACATTGTAAGAGACAAGTACTAAGAAGGTATTATCAGACCTGTGCCTATTAGTACTAGATTGCAGCTTGCTGACATTTTCAGCAAGGCGTTATATTCATGCGGATTAAGCATCCTGACTGAGGCTTTAGGGGTTTGCAATCTGTTTGATCAGCCAGGATTGAAGGGGGGTGTTGAAAGAGGCCTTCACCATCAAGCTACCGTTGAAGGAAGAAGTGCATAAGACAACAAACAAGCACAATCCGTGACAAGTGGTTCAGGATAATTTCTGTACATTGGATTGATACTGCAATCAGAGGTTAGGATTGATTGTTGACCAGGTTGCATGGATGGGTCACAGAAGTGGAAGGTGTTGCGCAGGTGAAGTCAAGAAGAAAGAGGTTGGAGAAGAAGGAGACGCGTGGGAGTTTCTAAATAAGAGTGAAAAGACACTTTTGCCTTAGTTCATGTATCGTAGCGTTTTGATAATAAGGGCAATTTAGTAATTTTGTTCCTATTTTTCTGTTATAACTGCTATACAAAAACGGGTTGAGTATGACCCGTTCTCAGACGGTTAATCTTTGAAGTACCGACTCCTCTTTGTGCTATTGTTTCTCTCTCTGGTTTTTCTTCCTCTTTTCCATTCGCTGCTTTATCTTTCGATTTCTTGATTCAATTTTTGACAAATCTCTCCATCTTTGTCAAACAAGTAAAACTAACTAGGGGGAAGGAATTTATCCATAAATTCCTGAAACTTTACTTCCTCGTGCCATCGAGCTAACTTCTTTTACCAATCCACCTGTGCCAAGCTGATGCACCTTTTCTTTTCTTTCTTCTGAGTTGTCAACCCAACATCTTCAGTACCCTCCTCAATTCTGACTCCTTGTAAATGTTGCACACCCCCAAAACTGAAGTCAAGAATTGCAGTCTGTGTGAGCCCAATGATTTAGTGAATATATCTACCACTTGATATTCTGTCTTAACAGGCATTGGCTTAATTACTCCTTCTTGAGATTTATCTCTAACCACATGACAATCCACTTCTATATGCTTTGTCCTTTCATGAAATACATGATTCTCAACTATATAAATCGCACCCTTGTTGTCACAAAATAGTTCCAAAGGCTGATCTTGTTCCACTCCTAGATCTTTCAATAAATAAAGTAACCATTGTATTTCACAAGTTGATGCAGCAAGTGACCTATATTCTACTTCTGAGGATGGCTTAGATACAGTGGTCTGCTCTTTAGCTTTCTAGGGCACCAATGCATTGCCAAAGAACATACAATATCCTGTAATAGACCTTCTGGCCTCTGAACATCCACCCCAGTCTGAGTCTGCATAAGCCTTGAGCAATTTTGACCCTGTACTAGGAAACAACAAGCCCTGACCTGGATTACCTTTTAAGTATCTCAACAATAAATATAACACTTCCATATGAAACTTTGTAGGAGTGTCCAAAAACTGACTCAACTGTTGAACACTATATGATATGTCAGGTCTAGTAATAGTAAGATACAACAGTTTTCCAATTATTCTTCTGTAAAAAGACACATCTGATATTAATGGTGAATAATTTGTTCCAATTTCAGATTTTGATCCATTGGAGTCAATGCAGGTTTGGCAGCCAGGAATCATGCCTCCTCTAATAACTCTATTTTATACTTTCTCTGACAAATCATGGTCCCCTCTAAGACATTGCAACCTCCAGACCTAGAAAGTACCTTAGCATTCCTAGACCTATTATCTGAAATGTAGATTGCAAATAATCTTTAAGTTCTTGTACCTAGAACATAGAATCACTTGCCACTATGATATCATCAACATAAATGAGTAACACTATAAAAGAATTCGAAGACCTCTTGGTAAACATGGTATAATCATTCTTAGACTGTTGGAATCCCTGAGAAAACAAATAAAGGGTAAGTTTTTCATTCCACTGTCTGCTTGCCTGTTTAAAGCCATATAAGGATTTATGAAGTTTGCAAACAACATTGGGAACAAATGAATGAACTCTCGGTGGCATATACATATAAATCTCCTGATATAGATCACCATAAAGAAATGCATCATTGATATCCAATTCATGCACATGCCAATTATTCACATATGCCAAAGCAAGAAGGAGACGTACAGAATTCATTTTGGCCACAGGAGAAAAAGTATCAACATAGTGTATACCTGGCTGTTGAGTGTACCCTTTAGCTACAAGCCTTGTTTGTACCTTTCTACTGAATCATTAGCCTTTCTTTTTTACTTTGTAGACCTATTTACAGCCAATGGGTCATTTTCCAGGTGTCAAGGAAACAATGGTCTAGGTTTTAGTGGCTTGCAATGCTGCTAATTTTACTTGCATAGCCTGTTGCCAGGCTGCTGATGCTGCTGCCTGTTGATATGTCACAGGTTCCTGCTCAATACTTATATTAATAATGTAGGACCTGTATTCATGGGCCAAAGCATCAAGAGAGTGATAAGACTGAATAGGGTAAGGTAGAGAAACCGAAGGAGATGGTTGACAAAAAGAAGAATAAGGTGAATAAGTAAGATTACAACAGTAGTCCTGTAAGTAAGAGGGAGCATGTCTTGGTCTGGTAGGTCTGTGATCCGTTACTCATGTGATGGCAAGGCAGATGATGATAATGGAGGCAAGTGGACTTGTAGTTGTGTAATAGGTATTTGGTCAAGAGAAGAGAAAGCAGAATCACCAGGTGAAGATGATGATAGTAGTGACACTAGAGATGACTCAAGGCTATCTGATTGTGCAAGATCAGGTGTAGAAGGAAGAACATGTAAATGGTTCAACTGAGGAGGAGTTTGAGATGATGATGGATCATCTGTTAACTCGGGAGCTACTAGCGCTGATGTTGCTGGTAAAGAAGTAGCATCAGGAAAAGGAAAAGAATTCTCATAAAACAACACATCTCTAGATACAAAAACAAATTTGTCATTTATTCTCTGAAGGATGTATCCTTTCATATTCATAGGTATCCCAAGGAAGATATAAGGTGGATCTGGGTTCAAATTTTGATTTATGTGGAGTGTTATCACAAGCAAACGCTAGGCATCCAAACACTTTCAGATGATTACATGTAGGCTGCGTCTGATGTAGTATTTCATATGGAGAGGTATTAAATTTATCAAATATGTGACATGATGAAGGCAGAATCCCTAATAGGTGATAGGTAAAGAAGCATGGAACCTGAGTGCGCTATACACAACAAGAATATGTTGATGTTTTATTTCTGCTACCCCATTCTGTTGGGGAGTATAGCTACATGTAGTTTGGTGAATAACTCCATGCTGCATATAGAATTCAGACATTTTAAACTCAAGCACATTGTCACTTATAACCACCTTGATATGAGCATTAAACTTAGTAGAGGCATAATGGAAGAAACTTTACAAAATTTTCCTAGCTATAGAATTTGTTTTGAGAAGATATATCCAAGTAATATTTCTAGAACAATCATCCACTATCGTCAGAAAATATTTTTGATTGTACATAGTGGGATGTCTATAAGGACCGCATATGTCTAAATGTATGGTATCAAAAGGAAGTTTAAAAGCTGTAACAGACACAGGGAAATGAGTTCTCTTTAATTTTGCCAAAGGACAAACTGTACAAATTTTCTTTTAATTTTTTCCAGAAAATAATTTACTTGATCATGTGGTTATGATTTAATCCTACGATCTAACGGCTCAGATTGAGCTGACAGTTTCAGCTGACTGATTCCTACCAGTTGTGGGCTAATGGCCGATCAGAGGCAGTCGTGGGGTGCGTGGTGAACGTGGGGGTTACTGGCCGATCAGTGCAGTCGTGGGTTGAAGTAACCTCAAAGATTTCCCTCTATGAATAAAGGCAGTGCACTGCTTCTGAAAGACACAGAAATTTTCCTTCTCTTCTCCTACTACATACAAGCATTCTGCATAATCTATTGATGCATACTGCATTTCATCCATTTGAGGAAGTCAGAACATTTGTCAGGTTCGTGGAGTTCTTACGTAGTAGTGCCACTCGTTTGAACTGTTAGCCGTTGTATCCTGGGAGACGTTTGCAATTTCCGGTTGGACACAGTATACCGGAGCAATTCGTCTTAAGGACAGAGTCCTGGACTCACCTCAGTTTGCTTGTTGAACTCTATCCTGTGTTGAGCTCATCTCTGTGCTGAGTTCTTGAGCTCTTCACTGTGTTGAACTCTTCTCTGTGTTGAGCTCATCTCTGTGCTGAGTTCTTGAGCTTATCTCTGTGCTGAGCTCTTTCTGTGATGAGCTCTGTTCATCCTATGTTGAGCTCAGCTCATCCTGCGTTGAGCTCAGCTCTTTCTGCATTGAGCTCAGCTTTCCTGCGTCCAGCTCTACTCTTCTTGCGTTCAGCTCTGCTCTTCCTACATTCAGCTCAACTCTTCCTACGTTCAGCTCAGCTCTTCCTGCGTTGATGTTGAGCTCAGCTCATCCCTGTGCTGTACAGAATGTCAGTTTCATTCTTTAATAAAACTGAGTTTGTATGTGAGACAACATATATAACTAAAAGGGGAAAATCTCACTTATTAGCCTAACGTTTGGCCCATTACTCAGTAAGCAGCCTAACATTGATGAAACTCACTTAACACCCAATCTTTGTCCAAAATGGCTCACTTGTAGCCAGGTGACCATTGACCAACCGTTGACTAATCTTTGACTTTCTCAGACCAACCAAGAGTTGAAACATGGCGACCCTTTTTAATTAAAAAATAAAATTGTATTTTTGAATAAAGTGATTTAAAAGGAATTTAAAAAATTCTAAAAAATTATAAAAATTAATTAAAAAATATTTTAAAAATAGAAAAATTAGGAAAAAAAGATAAGAATAATAAAAAATTATCCACAACGCCCCAGCACTCCACCCCCACGCACACCCCAGGCCAAATTTTTTTAAATTTTTTTTCTAACTCATTCATAACGCTCTAACCACCCCTGCGTCCCCCACCCCCTCCTCTCGCCAAAGTTTTTTTAAAATATTTTCTTACTCACCCATAACGTCCCAACCACTCCCGCGGGGTGGGGGAGGGGACGCGGGGGTGGTTGAGACGTTATGGGTGAGTTAGAAAATATTTTAAAAAAAATTGGCGGGAGGAGGGGGTGGGGGGACGCGGGGGTGGTCGGAGCACTATGAGTGAGGGGTGGGGGGACGCGGGGGCGGTCGGAGCATTATGAGTGAGTTAGAAAAAAAAATTTAAAAAACATTTGGCCTGGGTTGGGGGTGCACGGGGTTGGGGTGGGGGTGGGGGTGCGTGGGTGGAAGGTTGAGGCGTTGTGGGTAATTTTTTATTATTTGTTTTCTTTTTTCCCTAATTTTTTGATTTTTAAAATATTTTTTAATTAATTTTTACAATTTTTAGAAATAATAACATTTTATTAGAAATGAATTTTTTTTAAGAAAAGAGAAAACCTGCTGTAGTAAGTCACCTTCCGTTGACTGGCTACAAGTGAGCCATTTTGGACAAAGATTGGGTGTTAACTGAGTTTCATTAACGTTAGGCTGCTAACTGAGTAATGGGCCAAACGTTAGGCTAATAAGTGAGATTTTCCCTAACAAAAAGAGGTGAAAAAGAAAAAGATTTATGTGATGTGTGTGTGTATAAACTTTGGCCATAAGGTAAACAGGAAGAGAAAGTGTAAGTTTTATGACATAAAATAAAGATAAATATGTTTGATATGAAAAGAAAAAGTCATAAGATCAAAGGACGGAATAAAGAAATGTGTTATATAAAAAAATATAAAAATTAATATATATGCGTATTCGGCCAAATGGCCATGTCTATATATATACATATATACATATATATATACACATATATACATATATATATATAGTTTAAATAAAAAAACATATATATATATATACATATATATATATATATGCTCCATACTGTATTTCCACCACAACAACCTTTTCAGATTGGAAAAGAAAATGAAATAAGACATTTTTCTGCTTTTCAAAAATTATTAGACAATAATACTCTTTCAGTTACAATTGCTCATATTAATATGATATTAACACAAAAAAATTATAGTAATTTATATATGGTTGTGTTAGGAGAACAATTAAAAGATATAAATACTAAGATAGATAATATTTTATCATATGTAAAACAAATAAATAATAAAGTACAAGCTACAAATATAGCTAGTACTAGTAAGAGCATAATAGCTGCTCCTACTATTGAACCTCCTCCAGATATAAAAGATTTTAAATTAAAATCAACTATTGATTTAGAAAAATTATTAGAAGATAAATTTAAATATATACATATATATATATACATATATACATATATATACATATATATATACATATATACATATATATACATATATATATATATACATATATATATATATGTATGTATAATTGGCCTGTATCTATAGTGGAGGTGAAAGTAACACTAAAATAAAGTGTAAAGAGGGGTGATATATAAAAAAATATAAATATGTATGTCTATGCATATTAGGCCAAATGGCCATCTTGCATACATATATATATTTTCAACCTAATTACATAGTGATATGAAATAAATAGCCTTGGACATATTTATGGATAAATATGTATAAAGTAAAGTATCATAGATTATATGACTACTTTGAATATATTATTATGAAATATACAACCATATATAAAGGAATAAGAAACTAGGTTTTTTTGGACCATTATAGCTAAGTTTAGGATGTGTAATTTAAGGAAATATTGATAGCGAAAAAGAAGAAAAAGTGGGCTGATTTGGAGCAAGCCGAGACTTAGGGTGTGAAAAAGAAAGTGTAAATTTTTATGATTTAAGGCATGAGTTATGTATATATATGTGGGGTTTTAGAATTTGATGATATGAGAAGGTTTAAGAAGCACATAAATGATAATATGTACAAGTGGTTAAGGCATATGCATACATGTGTCATATTTTATAAAGTGTTTTTCAAAAGTTTACTTGACACGTCGAATTGTATAGTATCGTTGGTTATATCATATCATGTTACAGTATTTACTTGTTCAGTTGAAACGCCATCATAACTTCGGAACCGGAGTGGTAGATGTCGTGGGGCATACCTGATGTTATTGAGTGGAGTGCCGCATGATATCAAAACCAAGGGAGTTGATATCGTGGGCATACCGGCTTGAGTGTATTCTTTGTTGACGGACAAAGGATCACCAGCATAACGATTTACTATTAGAATATGTACAGTTTCACAGTTATCATATGAAAAAGTCATTTTTATGAAAAGGTATGTTTGTACATGTTTCAGAAGAAAGGGAAGATGATTCCATGATTACAAACATCTCATCATAAAATGTTTATAACATTGTTTACAGACATCTCATCACACGAGATCGCATTGACATGATTTGTATAGGTCTTGATGAATTTATATGATAAGAATAAGTATGATGATATCTTAGACTTTGATTGAGATTCTAAGTATGGAGACATATGCTAGTGGTGTTTTCTAGGGACTTGGATAGCCTAGGATGTTACATGATAGAGATATATGCGTTACATGTTATTTATTTACCTTTATGCTATGCACTTTGCTTATCTAAGTTGGAGACGTGAAATGTTGTGTTCTCTATTTAAGTGTTGTTACTTTATTACCCGTCTTCCATGCATGATCCACATGACATACTAGACGCATTATTTGATGGGCGATTAGTGTTTTATCGCTCATACTTGCTTTATCACATTACAAATATCAGGGACTCTGATGCCTTGTTCATTGAGGAAGGACCACGGCTAGAGTACCTGTGAGTTGAGATGTAGGTCGGAGTCATGTATTGGCTATGTTGGATATTTTGATCATGATGTACTTAAATAATTTTGAGATATTGTACATTGTGATTTGTACGCATTTATGACGATTTGTATTATTTCACATGTCGTATGTTTATCATTTTTTTTGCTTCCGCTATCTCGACTTACTATTCATGTCGACATGTGCATGTATAGTATTGAAGCCTTGTACTTCTTGTAGTAGAGTACGGGGGTGCACTTTGTCGAAACCCTAGTTCTGGGCTAGGCACTACACACGCCCTTTTCCATTAGGGTAATTAAGCTGACATATGGAAACCTCAGCGACGAAGTAAATTTGATCGGTTTAGCAACTGAGTTGTGACTTGACACAGTACCTGGCACATGGTAAGCTCTTGACAGATCACGAGGCTCCAATTGAGATTCTTAAAAGATAGCAAATAATGAAATATGAAAAGGATAGTTCTCCAAGTTCACAATTACCGTCAACTTACAGTGAGAGGATCATACCGATTAAAGCGAGAATATTTCGTAACTAAACACAATTGACATAACCAGATCAAATCTATAACACTTTCCATTCTTAAAGAATCACTCATAATAGAAGAGAATCTTCTAGATGATATTTATTTCTTTAACTGATTGCTGATTCTATAAAATCGGTCCAGTTGAATACCAAATCAGTTAGCCAACTATGGAAGGTATTTGGATTATATATTATGCAATAAGTCGAAAAGAAAAGCCAATACAAGTATAAAAGAGGAATGGCAGAATCTTTTTTCTAACCTTCTCCTTGTTTGCCTTGTTTTGACAAAACTTTAGTAACAGGCGTAATTTACGAGACTTCCCTTACATGTTGTAAACCAAGCACAGGTCTGACCACAAAGTGATCGCAGTAATCTTAGCATAATGTCCTGCACTTAGTAAAGATTGCACAGAATCCGGCACAACGCAACCATAACAACAGTGTTGGATTTAATTTAATAAATCCCTTAATATGACCGTTTAATCGAATCAATGGACAGAGTAAGAAAATGCGGAAAATATACCTTGCTCCATTATTGTTGTTAATCTAAACACGTACACTGCAACTGCTCCGGCTGATGAAGAATCTGGCGTGATCCAAGGATTCACGACCTCCCATCAATTGCTGATACACCCCTTGAACGGAATCAACAATTCACTGCTTTACCCGATGGAGAGGCTAGGCAGTGTGGGATTTATAGAACAAGGTTGGCACACCCTCCCATCTTTCTCTCTCTATGGCCGAATTCTTAATTGATTTTGTTTGATGATATGAGGAGGTGAAGTCCTCCTCCTTTATATAGAGGAAGAATAGGGGAATCCTAATTGACATATTCCTTAATGGATAAAGTTTCTTTTATCCCAGATGCATGGAATATACTTGATGCTATATTCAAGTTATCTTTATCCATTATCCAATAGGAATCCTGGTGGGCATATTCTTTTATGGATAGAGATTCATTTATCCCAGATACATGGAATATACTTGATGCTATATTCAAGTTATCTCTATCCATTATCAAATATTATCTAATATTTAATAATAAGTATTATTAAATGTTATTTAATATTTAATTATTATACCAACAATTATGTACTAGCCACGCGTGGGTTGTCGCTCCTCGGGGACCAGATGTCGTAAGTTTTTGGTCGTTGCACTTTGAGCCCATCCATCGCGGTCTCTGACCATATTACTGTCTACATATTCGGGGTTTCCATTTAGACCACACTATACATCCATGAACATACCCGATGATCACTTAACGTGTGGATGTTTTACGCAATAATTAATATTATTACGTGACATATGTGACATATAATATTATCATACATAACGTCCACTTTATGATTAATTCGTATAAACTTTATCAACGTGCTGCGCATCACACGTATATCGAATTAATCCCAACAATCTCTCACTTGGACTATGTATGTATCTTAAAGATTATATGTCACCCTTTTTGAGCTCATATACCGTATGTCCCTTAGTGTTTCTTTCCTTTTCCGGTCCATCAGCAAATGTTAGCAAAAGACTTAAGCCGCATGCCGCCACATTGAATTAGTGACTTGTCCCTCTTAAATCATGATGCTAACGTTCTACTGAATGACATGGATACTGAAATGGATATGTAGTGTGGAATTAATATGCTAGGTGATCATACATATTTAATTCAAACTTGGCCCTCTTTAGCGAGATCAATAGAATTCAGAATGTATGCCGTAACTGCCCAATGTACATTACTTCTGCAGAAAAACTTTAATGAAACCGAAATGTACATTATACTGTTTGTCTGAAATAAACAACTTTATTGAACACAAGAAAAACCTTACAGACTCCCACTAGGATAAAACATCATCAACTAGACTAAGACCCATACGGCTAACATGCTTGTGAAACACAACCGGTTCCACGGCCTTAGTTAAAGGTTCGACCACCATAGAGTCTGTACTGATGTGCTCAATACTGATCAGACCACTCTGAATTCTTTCTTTAACAGCAAGATACTTCATCTCTATGTATTTCGCTTTAGATGAACTCCGGTTGTTATTTGAATATAGCACCACAGCTTTACTGTCACAGTAAATCCTCATTGGAGACGAGATAGTCTCTAATACCCGCAGCTCTGTGACAAAATTGTGAAGCTATATCGCCTGATTGGATGCATGGAATGATGCAACGAATTCCGTCTCCATAGTGGAAGACGCCAATAAGGTCTGTTTCGCGCTTTTCCATGATATCGCACCTCCGGCTAAAGTAAACACATAGCCCAAGGTCAATTTCATGCTATCCTGACATCCAGGAAAATCAGAATCTGTATATCCAGTGATCTCTAGCTCATAGATCTCCGATACGTCAGTACGTGTTGCTTCATTCCTTGTAAGTATCTCAGCAGCCTCTTTGCCACGGTCCAGTGATCCTTGCCCGGATCAGAGAGGTATCTGCCTAACATTCTTGTAATGAATGTCAAGTCTGGTCGTGTACATACTTGGGCGTACATTATACTCCCTACTACCGAAGCATAGGGAGTATTCCTCATCTCTGAACGTTCAAACTCTGTTTGGGGATATTGTTTCAGACTGAATTTATCTCCTCTTGCCACAGGGGTATTAAGTGGTTTACACTTATCCATGCTATACTGCTTCAACACCTTTTCAATGTATGTCTGTTGTGAAAGAGCTAAGATACCTTAGGTGCGATTCCTCCGTATCTCAAGTCCTAGCACATATGAGGCTTCACCAATGTCTTTCATCTCGAAATGTTTTCTCAGAAAGGCTTTGGTATCACTCAATATGTTTACATCGTTTGTTGCAAGCAGTATGTCATCTACGTACAAGATCATGAATATGAACTTGCTCCCACTGAACTTGTGATACACGCATTCGTCAATTTGGTTTGCCTCAAAACCGAAGGAGACAACCACTTTGGCGAATTTGAAGTACCAATGTTGAGACGCTTGCTTGAGCATATAGATGGATTTCTTTAGTCGACAAACCATGCCTTTTGGATCTCCCACCTCGAATTGAGGTGGTTAAACCATGTAAATGGTTTCGTCAAGTTCTCCGTTTAGAATCACAGTCTTAACATTCATCTGATGTAGCTCAACATCTGAGTGTGCCACTAAAGCCATGATTATCCGGAAGGAATCCTTTGTGGATACTGGAGAGAAGGTTTCCGTATAGTCTATGCCCTCCTTTTGGGTACACCCTTTAGCAACAAGTCGAGACTTATATCATTCTACATTGCCTTCTGAATCCCGTTTGGTTTTAAATATCCATTTGCAACCAACGGATTTCGAGCCTTTAGGCAACGAGACGATATCCCAAACCTTGTTGTCGTGCATAGACTTTATTTCTTCTTCTATGGCTTTTATCCACTTTTCTGAATTTCGACATTGCAATGCTTGTTGGACGTTTTCGGGGTCATCGTCCAACATATCAATATCGAATTCGTGTTCTTGGAGATACACCACATAATCGCTAGGTATGGGGTTTCTCCGTTCACGAGTGGATCTCCTTAGAGGCACTTGTTCTTGGGATACTGTAGGTTCCTGAACTGCATCAGCCGACAATTCATCGGGTTCTTCAGTAACTTCCTCAGGAACATGAATTTGTTTCTGTGGAGCGTCACTACTGGGATGAGGTACCTCAGGTGCGGGTATCGCTGATGCTATCTCCCCAAAAGATGGTTTGATTCGCATTTCTGTTGCATCTGAGTGTGCCTCATCTAACTCGATGATCTGCTGATGCAAATCATTTCCCCCGGAACCAAAGGATCCTTAAAAAACTTTACCGAATTTGTCTCGAAAAACACTTTACTTGTGGGATCATAGAATTTATACCCTCGTGACCTTTCCGAGTAACCAACGAAATAGCAACTAACTGTTTTGGTGTCCAGCTTTCTTTCATATGGCTTGTAAGGCTTCGCCTCTGGTGGACAGCCCCAAACCCTTATGTGGTTAAGGCTAGGCTTACACTTAATCCATAACTCATAAGGGGTCCTTATCGTTGCTTTAGTTGGTACTCGGTTGAGGATGTAAGCTGCGGCTTTAAGCGCTTCTCCCCAGAGGAATAATGGTAGCGTAGTTTGACTCATCATACTACGAACCATGTCCATAAGTGTACGGTTTCGTCTTTCAACTACACCATTCATGCTTGGTGACCCAGGCATGGTGTATTGAGGGACGATTCCGTTTTCCTCTAGGTATTTAGCAAATAGTCCTGGACACTGTTCTTCTAATCCATCATATCGACTGTAGTATTCAACCCCACGGTCTGATCTTACGGCATTAAACCTTTTATTGAGTTGTAACTCAACCTCAGCTTTAAAGGATTTGAACATGTCTATTGCTTGCGCTTTTTCTTTAATCAAGAATATCTAGCCATATTGTGAATAGCCGTCAATAAAGGTAATAAAATAAGAGTGGCCATTTCAAGTAACCAGATGAAATGGGCCACTAATATCGGTATGAAACAACTTTAATGGACTATTTGCACGATTTGCTTCATATCTTCGAACTTTAGTTTGTTTTCCTTTAGCACAAAATACACACGAATCTAAGTCGGTTAAGTCTAAAGGATTGAGAATTTCTGTTTTGACAAGACGTTCTATTCTGTTTTGGACACGTGTCCTAAACGTCAATGCCAAAGTGATCCTGAATTCTCATGAGTTAATTTTGCTTTAACGTTTCGTGTTACAACATGCAAGGTTTCTTGATTTGAAGCAACATTTATTGAATAAAGTTTATCAATTTCGGACATTATACCGTGACCAATCAATCTAGAATCATGATAAAGTTGGAAATTTCCATTCCAAAATAACCGTAATATCCACTTTTATCCAATCGATAAAATGAAATAAGATTTCGTTTAAACGATGGTACTACAAAAGTGTCATGCAAATCTAGATAGAAACCGGATGTCAACAGCAATTTGAAATGCCCGATGGCTTTAACCTTTATGCCGCTGCCATTTCCCCAATAGACGTATCTTTCGTCGTCTCTTGGTTTTCTATGGCTTAGGCAACCTTGCATAGTCACAGATAGGTGAGTCGTGGCTCCCGTATCGACCCACCAAGTGGCTATATCCGAAACAAAATTAACTTCAGAACAAACTAAGAATGTACCCTTTTTCTTGAGACAAGATATATAACCGGTACAATTCTTCCTTAAATGTCCTTCCTTATTGCAAAAGAAACAAGTCATGCTCTTGGGTGTGTCAGTAGTAGGCACCCCCTTTTTGTTTTGACTTGCCTTTTGCACAGTAACCATTTCCGCAGCCTTGCGTTTCTTACCACCGAACTTGGTGGCGACAGCATTCATAACTTTATGCACCCTTATGCTGTCGATTCCACGGTACTGTTTCGAGCAAAGTTTCTTTAAGAGATTGCCTGCCTTGGATTTCTCATTCTTTACATATCTTTGCTCGAGATCGGCTAAAAATTCTTTAACCGTCGTGGACTCAGAAACGTGTCCCCTGAAGCATTTGGGGATAGTCTTTTGCATGATCATGAGACACATGCGATTTGATCGTAGCCAGCGTGCCATGTGAGATTTTTCTTCACTAGTACTTTCGTCTGTT
Source organism: Eustoma russellianum (assembly GCA_036186865.1). Taxonomy (NCBI): domain Eukaryota; kingdom Viridiplantae; phylum Streptophyta; class Magnoliopsida; order Gentianales; family Gentianaceae; genus Eustoma; species Eustoma russellianum. The sequence continues at coordinate 25,238,307 of AP025071.1, read as the reverse complement.
AGCACAGCTGGACGATCTATTTGTAACGCATTGTCTAGATCAGCAATCCCTAGAAAGATCTCAAATTGACCTTTCCATTGCTTATAGTTTGAACCATTCATTGTAGGAATATCCTTAATGTTAGACATTATTGCTGAAAAGCAAACAAGAAACAGACTTAAATACACAACACGTGTAATCTTTAAACTGCATAAAAACAAATATCAAAATAGAACCCCGATTCTATCTACCAATTGTCTTCCAATATTGGGGCTCTTTGGAGTCATCCCAATACCTTCCAACAATTGGGTGTAGTGGTCAATATGACGGCTCTCCAAGCACGGGTTAACCACCTTCCTTTGGGCCAATGAGTTAACATATGTATTTAAAGCTTCGCCGCCGGCCCTATTTGGGTCCACTACCATGCTCGTATGTGTTTTCGACTATCACACATTCCTTTAGGCCGGTTAATGATTTCCTCCAACACATACATGTCCTTCACGATCATAACAAATATAGTGGCGATGATATGATTGCCGCACTTTAAGGGATCATATTAAAGTCCTACATTTGCTAAGTCGCGTAACTTTATGGTTCTACATGATCCACAGTTTACTGACTGACCCTTTTGCACATACCGTGCATACTTAACACCAACATCCGTTTTGTTTTACTTAAACCAATTTGAACTAGCTTGATTCCCTTTACGGCTCAAATAAGAACCACCTTGAACCAAGCTCAGTTCTCCTTACGGTTTAAGAAAACAATATCTTTATCAATCAATTTAACAAGTGATATAACCTTATGATGGGTCACATTGAGTGTGAAGTGAACCGATTCAACAATACCCACTTGCCATAAGGGTGTATTACCATTCCAAATAATTTCCATGCCACCGGTGGAGTCACAATGGTCTCGCTTAAGTACCGGCTTTCTTAGACAAAACTATGTGTACGGTGTTTTTATCACAACTCAATGAGTCATCTATCACGAGTATAAACCGCATTGATTGATAAGTGTTGGTTAATTCAGTCAACTTAGCCCATCGAATTAACTTGGTTGAACTCAGTCAAACCGGGTCAAGCAAGATTCGGATCCTTACTGAGTTAAGTTCCTTAACTTTATTTCATTTATTTATTAACATGCATAAACATAAGGCATAAATAAATAAATAAACAATTAACTGCATACATATAAAGAAATACTGCAATAATAACCGGAAATTAACTTAACACTTGATTATTATTATTTTGGATTTCTTTAAAATAATAATAATAATAATAGAAAAGAATTTATTATTATTATTATTACTATTTTTCTTAATAAACTTTAAATAATAACAATAATAATCAAATTATTATCATTAGTATTTACTTTATTTTCCTTTAAAAGGAATTTAAAATAATAATAATAATAATAACTTATTATTGTTACTATTTTCTGTTAATAATAATAACAATAATAATTAAATTATCATCATTATTATTATTTTCTTTAAAAGGAAACTTTAAAATAATAATAATAAAAATTTATTATTATTACTATTTTCCTTAAAAGAAACTTCAAATAATAATAATAATTATATTATTATTTACTTTATCCAAAATAATAATAATAAATAAATAAAAGAAACTGAAATTAAAAAAAATATTTTGGGCCGAAGCCCTATCTGAAATATTTTTTTTAAATACGAATTGGATCGAAGCCTTTTCTCAATCAGGTTCCCGGATCAGGAAACCAGCCTAGCCCACTTGAAACCCGTTTTTTTATTATTAGAATATAATTTTGGACCGAAGTCCTGTCCAGAACCGGGTTGAACCCAGATTGGACCCAACCCACCAACAACTGGCCTCCCTGAAAAAAATATGCAGGGGTGTCTCCAGTGAGTCTCGAATGAGAGACATTCTGAAGGCTGAATGGCGGTACTTCCACTAGAGCAGCAGGCCTTTTGTGCAAAATACAAGCATGTTTTTTTTATTTCTATAAGGAACTGTAGTTTCAGAAACACTCAAAATTGCAGCCGAAAATTTCGCAAGAGAGAATTGAACCATAGACCTCCTGTCCGTAGTCAGAAGTGATGACCACAAGCCAGCGACACTTTTCTTTAAGAAAACAGAGGCCGTCAATTATATAATTTCCAAAAACAGAAGTTATTCTCTTAACCAAAAATTGTTCCGAAAAAACGTTTTTGACCCAAACAATTTCGTTTTTCAGCATGAACAGATTAACATAATTGATCCGATTAAACATGTCTCTGATACCACTTGTTGGATTTAATTTAATAAATCCCTGAATTGGACCGTTTAATCGAATCAATGGACAGAGTAACAAAATGCGGAAAATATACCTTGCTCCGCTGTTGCTCCACAAAGTGGACGTTTATCCCAGATGCCTGGAATATACTTGATGCTATATTCAAGTTATCTTTATCCATTATCCAAAAGGAATCCTGGTGGGCATATTCCTTTATGGATAGAGATTCCTTTATCCCAGATACATGGAATATACTTGATGCTATATTCAAGTTATCTCTATCCATTATCAAATATTATCTAATATTTAATAATAAATATTATTAAATATTATTTAATATTTAATTATTATACCAACAATTATCTACTAGCCACACGTGGGTTGTCGCCCCTCGAGGACCAGATGTCGTAACTTTATGGTCGTTGCACTTTGAGCCCATCCATCGCGGTCTCTGACCATATGACTGTCTACATATTCGGGGTTTCCATTTAGACCACACTATACATCCACGAATATACCCGATGATCACTTAACGTGTGGATGTTTTACGCAATAATTAATATTATTACGTGAAATATGTGACATATAATATTATCATACATAACGTCCACTTTGTGATTAATTCGTATAAACTTTATCAACGTGCTGCGCATCACACGTATCTCGAATTAATCCCAACAAACAGAAGCCAAAGTGCAAAAAAACACAACAACAACAATCTGCGTAAGTTAGTCTGAGTGCATTAATACTGCAGACAACATTACCTGAATTAATTTTATTAATCGAATCAATAAAAAAGAATGACTCCCCTTAAGTTAGATCCCCTAGTTGAAGGAGGCCTTCACCAGCAAGCTGCTATTGAAGGAAGAAGTGCAGAAGAAATCAAACAAGAACAATCCGTGACAAATGGTTCAGGATAATTTATGTACGTTAGATTAATACTGCAATCAGAGGTTAGGATTGATTGTTATACCAGGTTGCATGGATGAATCACGAGAGTGGAAGGTGCTGCGCAGGTGAAGTGAGGAAGGAGGTTGGAGAAAAAGGAGACGCGTGAGAGTTTTTAAATAGGAGTGAAAAGACACTTTTGCCCTTAGTTCATATATTGTAGCGTTTTAATAATAAGGGCAATTTAGTTATTTTGTGCCTATTTTTCTGTTATAACTGCTGTACAAAAACGGGTTGAGTATGACACGTTCTCAGACCCTTCACTTTTCCCATCCTGTGTGCCACAGTGCCATGTTTCTTCACATTAAACACCTAATTCTTCTGTACATTCTTCAACTGATCCTTCTACAGCTAGCTCTTCTTCTCAGCCATCGTCTTCCACATCACCATCACATCCTACCAACACAGTCTAACAACCTAGCCCTAAATTCACTCTAGACATTCCCCTCGTCATTGATCCAGATGATAAAATGTTAATTTCTGGCCCTACTATTCCTCATATATCAGAATCTGAACCTTCACTAAGGCCTGTGAGACAAAGAAAACCACTTGCCTATCTCTATGATTATCATTGTAATCATCTTACAACATCTGCTCCTAAGTATCATCTTCAATCTCATTACTCATTACATCAGTTAACACCAAAATACAAAAATTATGTGCTTAACATTAGTTTGCAGTAGGAACCTACAACCTATCATCAAGCAGCACAGTTAGCTCATTGGAAGCAAGCTATGCAAACTGAGTTATCAGCCTTGGAGGCTAATGATACTTGGAGTTTGGTCCAGTTACCTGCAGGTAAAAGATCAATTGGATGCAAGTGGGTGTACAAAATAAAGAGGAAGGCAGATAGAAGCATTGAACGATATAAGGCTAGGTTGGTGGCCAAGGGATACACTGAGCAAGCTGGGATTGATTGCAGTGATACCTTCTCTCCTGTTGCCAAAATGACAACTGTCAGGCTCATCATTGCATTAGCTTCCCTTAGAAACTGGCATCTTCATCAATTTGATGTCAATAATGCCTTTCTTCGCAGTGATTTTCATCAGGAAATCTATATGACCCTGCCTGAGGGTGTAGCATCTCCTGCTCCTGGTATAGTATGCAAGTTCACCAAGTCCTTATATGGTTTGAAAGAAGCTAGTAGGCAGTGGAACAAGAAACTCACTCAGTTTCTCTTATCCAGTGGCTATAAAAAGTCCAAGCATGATTACACCATGTTCACCAAAGAAACTGCAGGGACATTCCTTGTTCTTCTGGTTTATGTAGATGACATCTTAGTGGCTAGTGATTCTCTGTCTGAAATTCAAGCTCTGAAGGCTTCTCTGCATCAGGTTTTTCACATCAAGGACCTTGGCTCTCTCAAATATTTTTTGGGCTTAGAAGTGGCCAGGTCTCAGGGGGGATTGTGTTATGTCAAAGGAAATATACCTTGGAGCTGCTACAAAAAATTGAAACCCTAGCCTCTAAGCCAGCCAAGAGCCCCATGGAGCAAAACCAAAAGTTGACGCACAATGATTCGGAGTTAATAGAAGATGTATCTGGATATAGAAGAATGATTGGGAAACTATTGTACTTGACTATTACCAGACCAGATATTACCTATGATGTACAACAACTCAGCCAGTTTGTTGATGTTCCTACTAGCTTACATCACAAGGCAGCACAGAGAGTATTGAGATACCTGAAAGGCACACCAGGGCAAGGACTTTTTTATCCAAGTACAGGTGATTTGAAGATTGCAGCCTTTTCAGACTCAGATTGGGGAGGATGCTCAGAGACAAGAAAATCAGTAACATGATATTGTGTATTGCTTGGAAATTCATTGATATCTTGGAAGGCTAAGAAACAAACCAAAGTCTCCAAGTCTTCAGCAAAAGCAGAATATAGACCTCTTGCCTCAGCCACTTGTGAGGCGCAATGGATACTATATTTGATGAAGGATTTACAAGTTGATCATAGTGAGCCAGTTGATCGATTTTGTGATAATAGGAGTGTCATTTACATTGTGGAAAATTCAGTATTTCATGAGAAAACCAAACACATAGAAATTGATTGCCACATTGTAAGAGACAAGTACTAAGAAGGTATTATCAGACCTGTGCCTATTAGTACTAGATTGCAGCTTGCTGACATTTTCAGCAAGGCATTAGATTCATGCGGATTACGCATCCTGACTGAGGCTTTAGGGGTTTTCAATCTGTTTGATCAGCCAGGATTGAAGGGGGTGTTGAAAGAGGCCTTCACCATCAAGCTACCGTTGAAGGAAGAAGTGCATAAGACAACAAACACGCACAATCCGTGACAAGTGGTTCAGGATAATTTCTGTACGTTGGATGGATACTGCAATCAGAGGTTAGGATTGATTGTTGACCAGGTTGCATGGATGGATCACAGAAGTGGAAGGTGTTACGCAGGTGAAGTCAGGAAGAAAGAGGTTGGAGAAGAAGGAGACGCGTGGGAGTTTCTAAATAAGAGTGAAAAGACACTTTTGTCTTAGTTCATGTATCGTAGCGTTTTGATAATAAGGGCAATTTAGTAATTTTGTTCCTATTTTTCTGTTATAACTGCTATACAAAAACGGGTTGACTATGACCCGTTCTCAGACGGTTAATCTTTGAAGTACCGACTCCTCTTTGTGCTATTGTTTCTCTCTCTGGTTTTTCTTCCTCTTTTCCATTCGCTGCTTTATCTTTCGATTTCTTGATTCAATTTTTGACAAATCTCTCCATCTTTGTCAAACAAGTAAAACTAACTAGGGGGAAGGAATTTATCCATAAATTCCTGAAACTTTACTTCCTCGTGCCATCGAGCTAACTTCTTTTACCAATCCACCTGTGCCAAGCTGATGCACCTTTTCTTTTCTTTCTTCTGAGTTGTCAACCCAACATCTTCAGTACCCTCCTCAATTCTGACTCCTTGTAAATGTTGCACACCCCCAAAACTGAAGTCAAGAATTGCAGCCTGTGTGAGCCCAATGATTTAGTGAATATATCTGCCACTTGATATTCTGTCTTAACAGGCATTGGCTTAATTACTCCTTCTTGAGATTTATCTCTAACCACATGACAATCCACTTCTATATGCTTTGTCCTTTCATGAAATACATGATTCTCAACTATATAAATCGCACCCTTGTTGTCACAAAATAGTTCCAAAGGCTGATCTTGTTCCACTCCTAGATCTTTCAATAAATAAAGTAACCATTGTATTTCACAAGTTGATGCAGCAAGTGACCTATATTCTACTTCTGAGGATGGCTTAGATACAGTGGTCTGCTCTTTAGCTTTCTAGGGCACCAATGCATTGCCAAAGAACATACAATATCCTGTAATAGACCTTCTGGCCTCTGAACATCCACCCCAGTCTGAGTCTGCATAAGCCTTGAGCAATTTTGACCCTGTACTAGGAAACAACAAGCCCTGACCTGGATTACCTTTTAAGTATCTCAACAATAAATATAACACTTCCATATGAAACTCTGTAGGAGTGTCCAAAAACTGACTCAACTGTTGAACACTATATGATATGCCAGGTCTAGTAATAGTAAGATACAACAGTTTTCCAATTATTCTTCTGTAACAAGACACATCTGATATTAATGGTGAATAATTTGTTCCAATTTCAGATTTTGATCCATTGGAGTCAATGCAGGTTTGGCAGCCAGGAATCATGCCTCCTCTAATAACTCTATTTTATACTTTCTCTGACAAATCATGGTCCCCTCTAAGACATTGCAACCTCAAGACCTAGAAAGTACCTTAGCATTCCTAGACCTATTATCTGAAATGTAGATTGCAAATAATCTTTAAGTTCTTGTACCTAGAACATAGAATCACTTGCCACTATGATATCATCAACATAAATGAGTAACACTATAAAAGAATTCGAAGACCTCTTGGTAAACATGGTATAATCATTCTTAGACTGTTGGAATCCCTGAGAAAACAAATAAAGGGTAAGTTTTTCATTCCACTGTCTGCTTGCCTGTTTAAAGCCATATAAGGATTTATGAAGTTTGCAAACAACATTGGGAACAAATGAATGAACTCTCGGTGGCATATACATATAAATCTCCTGATATAGATCACCATAAAGAAATGCATCATTGATATCCAATTCATGCACATGCCAATTATTCACATATGCCAAAGCAAGAAGGAGACGTACATAATTCATTTTGGCCACAGGAGAAAAAGTATCAACATAGTGTATACCTGGCTGTTGAGTGTACCCTTTAGCTACAAGCCTTGTTTGTACCTTTCTACTGAATCATTAGCCTTTCTTTTTTACTTTGTAGACCTATTTACAGCCAATGGGTCATTTTCCAGGTGTCAAGGAAACAATGGTCTAGGTTTTAGTGGCTTGCAATGCTGCTAATTTTACTTGCATAGCCTGTTGCCAGGCTGCTGATGCTGCTGCCTGTTGATATGTCACAGGTTCCTGCTCAATACTTATATTAATAATGTAGGACCTGTATTCATGGGCCAAAGCATCAAGAGAGTGATAAGACTGAATAGGGTAAGGTAGAGAAACCGAAGGAGATGGTTGACAGAAAGAAGAATAAGGTGAATAAGTAAGATTACAACAGTAGTCCTGTAAGTAAGAGGGAGCATGTCTTGGTCTGGTAGGTCTGTGATCCGTTACTCATGTGATGGCAAGGCAGATGATGATAATGGAGGCAAGTGGACTTGTAGTTGTGTAATAGGTATTTGGTCAAGAGAAGAGAAAGCAGAATCACCAGGTGAAGATGATGATAGTAGTGACACTAGAGATGACTCAAGGCTATCTGATTGTGCAAGATCAGGTGTAGAAGGAAGAACATGTAAATGGTTCAACTGAGGAGGAGTTTGAGATGATGATGGATCATCTGTTAACTCGGGAGCTACTAGCGCTGATGTTGCTGGTAAAGAAGTAGCATCAGGAAAAGGAAAAGAATTCTCATAAAACAACACATCTCTAGATACAAAGACAGATTTGTCATTTATTCTCTGAAGGATGTATCCTTTCATATTCATAGGTATCCCAAGGAAGATATAAGGAGGATCTGGGTTCAAATTTTGATTTATGTGGAGTGTTATCACAAGCAAACGCTAGGCATCCAAACACTTTCAGATGATTACATGTAGGCTGCGTCTGATGTAGCATTTCATATGGAGAGGTATTAAATTTATCAAATATGTGACATGATGAAGGCAGAATCCCTAATAGGTGATAGGTAAAGAAGCATGGAACCTGAGTGCGCTAGACACAACAAGAATATGTTGATGTTTTATTTCTGCTACCCCATTCTGTTGGGGAGTATAGCTACATGTAGTTTGGTGAATAACTCCATGCTGCATATAGAATTCAGACATTTTAAACTCAAGCACATTGTCACTTATAACCGCCTTGATATGAGCATTAAACTTAGTAGAGGCATAATGGAAGAAACTTTACAAAATTTTCCTAGCTTTAGATTTTGTTTTGAGAAGATATATCCAAGTAATATTTCTAGAACAATCATCCACTATCGTCAGAAAATATTTTTGATTGTACATAGTGGGATGTCTATAAGGACCGCATATGTCTAAATGTATGGTATCAAAAGGAAGTTTAAAAGCTGTAACAGACACAGGGAAATGAGTTCTCTTTAATTTTGCCAAAGGACAAACTGTACAAATTTTCTTTTAAATTTTTCCAGAAAATAATTTACTTGATCATGCGGTTATGATTTAATCCTACGATCTAACGGCTCAGATTGAGCTGACAGTTTCAGCTGACTGATTCCTACCAGTTGTGGTCTAATGGCCGATCAGAGGCAGTCGTGGGGTGCGTGGTGAATGTGGGGGTTACTGGCCGATCAGTGCAATCGTGGGTTGAAGTAACCTCCAAGATTTCCCTCTATAAATAAAGGCAGTGCACTGCTTCTGAAAGACATAGAAATTTTCCTTCTCTTCTCCTACTACATACAAGCATTCTGCATAATCTATTGATGCATACTGCATTTCATCCATTTGAGGAAGTCAGAACATTTGTCAGGTTCGTGGAGTTCTTACGTAGTAGTGCCACTCGTTTGAACTGTTAGCCGTTGTATCCTGGGAGACGTTTGCAATTTCCGGTTGGACACAGTATACCGGAGCAATTCGTCTTAAGGACAGAGTCCTAGACTCACCTCAGTTTGCTTGTTGAACTCTATCCTATGTTGAGCTCATCTCTGTGCTGAGTTCTTGAGCTCTTCTCTGTGTTGAACTCTTCTCTGTGTTGAGCTCATCTCTGTGCTGAGTTCTTGAGCTTATCTCTGTGCTGAGCTCTTTCTGTGATGAGCTCTGTTCATCCTATGTTGAGCTCAGCTCATCCTGCGTTGAGCTCAGCTCTTTCTGCGTTGAGCTCAGCTTTCCTGCGTCCAGCTCTACTCTTCCTGCGTTCAGCTCTGCTCTTCCTACATTCAGCTCAGCTCTTCCTGCGTTCAGCTCAGCTCTTCCTGCGTTCAGTTCAGCTCTTCCTACGTTGATGTTGAGCTCAGCTCATCCCTGTGCTGTACAGAATGTCAGTTTCATTCTTCAATAAAACTGAGTTTGTATGTGAGACAACATATATAACTAAAAGGGGAAAATCTCACTTATTAGCCTAACGTTTGGCCCATTACTCAGTAAGCAGCCTAACGTTGATGAAACTCACTTAACACCCAATCTTTGTCCAAAATGGCTCACTTGTAGCCAGGTGACTGTTGACCAACCGTTGACTAATCTTTGACTTTCTCAGACCAACCAAGAGTTGAAACGTGGCGACCCTTTTTAATTAAAAAATAAGATTGTATTTTTGAATAAAGTGATTTAAAAGGAATTTAAAAAATTCTAAAAAATTATAAAAATTAATTAAAAAATATTTTAAAAATATAAAAATTAGGAAAAAAAGATAAGAATAATAAAAAATTATCTACAACGCCCCAGCACTCCACCCACCCACCCACCCCCACCCCCACGCACACCCCAGGCCAAATTTTTTAAAATTTTTTTTCTAACTCATTCATAACGCTCTAACCACCCTTGCGTCCCCCCACCCCCTCCTCTCGCCAAAGTTTTTTTAAAATATTTTCTAACTCACCCATAACGTCCCAACCACTCCCGCGGGGGTGGGGGAGGGGACGCGGGGGTGGTTGAGACGTTATGGGTGAGTTAGAAAATATTTTAAAAAAAAATTGGTGGGAGGAGGGGGGTGGGGGGACGCGGGGGCGGTCGGAGCACTATGAGTGAGGGGGTGGGGGGACGCGGGGGCGGTCGGAGCATTATGAGTGAGTTAGAAAAAAAATTTTAAAAAACATTTGGCCTGGGTTGGGGGTGCGCGGGGTTGGGGTGGGGGTGGGGGTGCGTGGGTGGAGGGTTGAGGCGTTGTGGGTAATTTTTTATTATTTGTTTTCTTTTTTCCCTAATTTTTTGATTTTTAAAATATTTTTTAATTAATTTTTAAAATTTTTAGAAATAATAACATTTTATTAGAAATGAATTTTTTTTAAGAAAAGAGAAAACCTGCTGTAGTAAGTCACCTTCCGTTGACTGGCTACAAGTGAGCCATTTTGGACAAAGATTGGGTGTTAACTGAGTTTCATCAACGTTAGGCTGCTAACTGAGTAATGGGCCAAACGTTAGGCTAATAAGTGAGATTTTCCCTAACTAAAAGAGGTGAAAAAGAAAAAGATTTATGTGATGTGTGTGTGTATAAACTTTGGCCATAAGGTAAACAGGAAGAGAAAGTGTAAGTTTTATGACATAAAATAAAGATAAATATGTTTGATATGAAAAGAAAAAGTCATAAGATCAAAGGACGGAATAAAGAAATGTGTTATATAAAAAAATATAAAAATTAATATATATGCGTATTCGGCCAAATGGCCATGTCTATATATATACATATATACATATATATATATATATACACATATATACATATATATATATAGTTTAAAGAAAGCATATATAAAAATGGAAGATATGTTCGAAGGATCTACTTCGTGCAACTCGGTAACATGTGCAAATAAGAATAAAATTGTCAACACTAAAGAAATAATAATAGAGAATTTTGACAAAGCAGTAAATAACTGGGTCATTCCAAAGATCAAGAAAAATGAAATATATGAGTCTTCAATATTCAATATGTTAAAATCAGATTATATAATTAACACAGAGGAAAGAGATATTCCACTCTCTAAACCATTTAAAACAATACAACTTTTATCTTATAAATCACTTGAAAAACATAAAAAGAAAGGATATCAATATTTACATGTTGGTTTAATACAAGTAGGTATCAAACCTTTAACAAGAGAAGGTTTAGATACATCAATATTAGTTGTCTTAAGAGATATAAGACATAATAATTTTGAACAATTACTTCTTAGTTCTGTAGAGTCTAGTCTATGTACAGGACCAATCTCTTTTGATTGTTATCCTAATTTTTCATGTTCTTTGAAAGATACACAAATATTGAAAACTTTAGTACTTCAAATCAAAACACATGGATATGATATGTTGCCAGGATCAATTCCATTGGCTTTAATATATCGGATTCATTACAAAGTAATGAGTTCCATGTTTATTGGTCCAAAACCCAAACACTCTTTAAAAAGAGGAGAAACAATGATTTTACATACAGATCTTACCAGATCTAATGCTGTAATTTCAAGATCTATAAAATGGAAGGATGTCATTCTTCCAGATGAATGGATTTTGGAAGGAGCAGTTAAAGCTACAAATAAAATACATGAACCAAATACTGAGGTCAACAAAATAAGACAATTAAATGATGCATCAGTTAAACTGAGTTTTGCTAGAAGTTTCTCCGCTAGAGAAAGAGATAATGCATCTATTTCTAGTACAATAAATTTAGGAAGATTTTCACAGATACCATCTGTGATAGATGTTCCTTACCAAAAACAAAGATTATTTTCAACATCAGATGTTGAATATGCAACCTCTTCATTTAGAAAAGTTGATTATTCTACGGAAATTCCTAGACCAGTTTATTCTAAAAAAGAGTATTATTCTAAATCTGATATTAATGCACCCAATACATCACAAAATATTTACAATAAATCAGACTTTAGTGAACCTAATAGTCCAACACAATCAGCAATAACAGATAATATTGCAAATGAATTAAATGTTATAGAAAAAGAATTTGAGGTAAATAAAATTATATTACACAATGATTTTTATAGCCAGGAAAATACTAGTAAAAGATAATGGTTTTTTAAACATTATTGTAATATTAGAAAACAAATACAAAAAGATTATTATGAATTTATAAATACTCATAAAATAAATATATTTTTCTTTGATTGGTTTCAAATATATGCTTCACAAAATAATATAGAATTTCCTTTTAAAACTTAAACCCAATAATTGAAAAACCAAAAGAATGGATAACCATCACAGCATCAAAAAAGATAGTGTCAAATCATCCACCTTTAGGAGGAATAAAGTTAGATGTATCAGGGAATCCAATAGAAGCTATTCCTTACAAAAATATGACAGATGATTCTCTTACAAATACTAAACATATTATTCAACAAAATAATTATACAAATACACATCTACATACAATAGGAAAACAATTAGATAAGTTAGAAAAATATTATCAAACAACAACAATAAAATCTACAAGTGAAGAAATACCTAACCAAAAATTTAAACAACCATTATTCAAACCTTTTCAAATATCATCTTCTAGTATGCAAACTATATCTAATAAAGATGATTTCAATCAATTTATAAAACAACAATTAAGTCGTATAGAAAAAAGTCTAGAAAATAGTAATTCTATAACAAATGAGGTAGTTGCAGATTCAAATGTTAATACTTCTATAGCTAGCAGAACTAGAAATAAAGAAAAAGAAGTTACTTCTTCTAAAATTAATAATTTAGAAGAAAACGAATCTTCAAATAATTCGGATAATTCTGATAGTTCAGATAATGAAATAAGCAAAGCATTTGAACAATTCCAGAATAACAATTCTAATAAAGTAGAAAAAATAGAATGGGATAAATCTATAATACCAGTACAAATGTCTACAGATCTAAAAATAAAACCTATTTCCCAATATCGTTTTAATGCACAATCAATATATTCTTGGAATATAGATGGTATGTCAGAATATCAAATAATAAATGTATTACAACAAATGACAATGGCAGCCAATGCTTATAGAACTCAGTTAACACCTGATGATAAAGCAATTGCCTGAATATCTTATTTCTGGTTTCTCTGGACAACTTAAAGGTTGGTGGGATCATTATTTAACTCCCATACAGAGACAAGAAATATTAAATGCAATAAAAGTTGATGAAGAAAATAATCCTATAATTATAGATGAAGGAACAATATCTGATTCGGTTGCTACACTTATATTATGTATATCCTTACATTTTATAGGAGACCCATCACATATCAAAGATAAAAATGCTGAATTATTAGCAAATCTAAGATGTAGAAAACTTAGTGATTTTCAATGGTATAAAAATACTTTTCTAACCAGAGTCATGATTAGAGAAGATTCTAATCAGCCATTTTGGAAAGAAAAATTCCTTGCAGGATTACCAAATTTACTAGGGGAAAAGGTTAGAAATAAAATAAGAGAAAATTCAGGACAACAAATAATATCTTATTCAAACTATACATATGGAGAATTAATAAGTTTTATACAAAAAGAAGGATTAAGATTATGCCAAGACATAAGATTACAAAGTGGTTTAAAGAAAGAATTAAGACAGACTAAGTCTGAATTAGGAACTTTTTGCAAACAATTTGATAATGATCCATATAAACCTTATCATAAAGAATGTCAAGGAGAATGTTCTAGAAAACCTTATAATAGAAATATTAGAAAGCCATACAATAATAAATATAACAATAGATATAATAAAAACACTAAATATAATAAAAGATTTCAAAAATCCTCTAATGAATTCTATAAAAATAAATACAACAATAAGTATACTAAAAAACCTTACAGAAAGACAAATTACAAGAAAAATAAAAATACAAAAGATTACAAAAATATTGAATGCTATAAATGTCATAAGAAAGGTCATACTGCAAATTATTGTAGATTAAAAACAAAATTACAAGAATTAAATCTAGAAGAATCTATACTAGAGAAAATTTCAAATCTACTTGTTGAATCTTCTTCGGAGACAGATGAAACATCTTTCGAGTCTGCTGAAGATCTTCAAGTTGATGAAATATACACATCTTCTTCAGAAACCTCTGATGAAGAAAAACATCTTTATGTTCTAACAAAAGAACAAGAATCAATATTAGAAATGTTAAAACATATAGAGAATCCCTAATTACAAAAAGAATATTTAGATAGAATAATAGATATAAATTCAAAACAAAAGAGACAAATAAACCAACTATATTACCAAATGTTTCAACTAGTTATTATGATTTAACTAGTATATTAAATAAAAACAAAGATACAAAGAATAAAAATGCAACAATCCCAGATTTACAAAAAGAAATAAAAGAAATAAAAATAGAATTAAAAGAGTTAAAAAATAAACAAAAACAAGATTCAGAAGTTATGAAATTAATACTTACAAAATTACAGACTACAGAAGAGTCTCATCAATCTTCAGAAACAGAACCAGTAAATATAGATAACAATATCATAGAAAATATTTCTAATGTGCCAGAAGATTTTTTATTTGTTTTAAGAGAGATAACATCAAGAAAATATTTAATAAGAATAACAATAAAATTCTCAGAACAATTTCAGTTAGATACAATTGCTCTATTTGATACAGGAGCAGATCTTAATTGTATTAAAACTAATTTGGTTCCAAAATCATATAGAGAATCTACAACTACTAGACTCTCTACAGCAAATAATACCAAATTACAAGTCAAAAGTAAAACTGAAGCTTATATTATAAAATCCAATACATCAATTAAAACTATGTTTTTAGTTGTAGATGATATTCATCATGCAGTTATACTAGGAACACCTTTTACGAATCTAATTACACCATATAAAGTAGGAATTAATTCTATTTCTTTTAAAATAAGAAATAAAAAATTACATTTTGAATTTTTAGAAAAACCTAAAACAAAAAATTTAGATTTAATAAAAGCTTGTTCTATTCATAAAGAACAAATAAATACAATAATTAAAAGTAAAATTTTTCAATTACAATCATTAAAAGATACAGTAAATATTAATAAAATAGAACAATATTTAAAGGATCCAAAGATAATTACTAAAATACAAAATCTTAAATTATCATTTGAAAATGAACTTTGTTCAGATCTTCCAAATGCTTTCTGGTCAAGGAAACAACATATAGTTGATCTTCCATATACTCCAGAATTCAGAGAAGAAGATATACCTACAAAAGCAAGACCAATTCAGATGAATGCAGAATTAGAAAAACATTGCAAAAAAGAAATACAAGATCTAGAATCAAAAGGATTAATTCAAAAATCAAGGTCTCCTTGGAGTTGTGCTGCTTTTTATGTCAAATAAAATGCAGAAATAGAAAGAGGAACACCTAGATTGGTAATAAATTATAAACCACTAAATAAAGCGTTAAAATGGATAAGATACCCATTACCTAATAAGAAAGATTTATTAACAAGATTACATTCTGTATGGATATATTCAAAATTTGATATGAAATCAAGATTTTGGCAAATACAAATATCTGAAAAAGATAGATACAAAACAGCATTCACAGTTCCATTTGGGCAATATGAATGGAAAGTAATGCCATTTGGATTAAAAAATGCACCTTCTGAATATCAAAGAATTATGAATAATATATTTATGGATTATTCTAATTTTTGCATTGTCTATATAGATGATGTATTAATATTTTCCAAATCAATAGAAGAACATTTTAAACATTTAAAAACCTTCTTTTATATAGCAAAGAAAAATGGTTTAGTATTATCTAAATCTAAAATGTCTTTATTTCAGACTAAAATAAGATTCCTAGGTCATCATCTGACTCAAGGAACAATTTTACCAATAGAAAGATCTTTAGAATTTGCATCCAAATTTCCAGATAAAATATTGGACAAAAATCAATTACAAAGATTTCTAGGATCTTTAAATTATGTTGTTGATTTTATTCCAAATATAATAATAATTGCAAAACTATTACATAATAGATTAAAGAAAAATCCACCAATATGGACTGAAGAACATACTTCAGTGGTTAAGAAAATAAAAAGTCTAGTATCTGATATACCCTGCTTATATATAGCAGATCCAGATTTATTTAAAATAGTTGAAACAGATGCTTCTGATATAGGATATGGTGGAATATTAAAACAATTACAAAACGGAAAAAAGTCTATAGTTCAATATACTTCTGGTCATTGGAATGATACCCAAAAATCATATTCTACTATTAAAAAAGAAATTTTGAGTATCGTATTATGTATTAATAAATTTCAAAGTGATTTATTAAATAAAAAATTTCTTTTACGTATTGATTGCAAATCTGCGAAAGAAATTTTGCAAAAAGATGTTAAAAACTTAGCTTCAAAACAAATATTTGCTAGATGGCAAGCTTTATTAAGTATTTATGATTTTGATATTGAATATATAAAAGGTGATACAAATTTTGTTCCAGACTTTCTGACCAGAGAATTCCTCCAAAACAGACATAATGCCGAGGAAGTCCAAAGACAAAGGAAAGCTACCGGCGGATAATGACAATAATATCCCACGGAAAACGTGGGCAGATAAAGTTGAAGAAGAGGAAGAACTTCTTCAAAAAACCCCAATAGCCGCAGTTCCAATATCCCAAATATCTCCAAATAAAACACCAATATCCATTATTGAAAGCCTATCCAATAGTTCTGAATTTCAAGCATTGCTTGAAAGATTCAATATTCCAAAATCTACAGAAATAGCAGAGACTTCATCAGCAATATCAAAACAACAGCCAACTACTTCAATAACCTAAAAAACCAATAAAGTTTTCAAACCCCAATCCACAGAAATTACCAGCAAAATGCCCACATATAAAAAAGCCGTGCAAACAACCCAGTTTGTGGAAAAGTCTTTTTATCAATATATTACTAATATAGAAAAATCATATTATGATAAAAATCCATTAATTTCTTTACAAAATTATTTTGGAAAAGATTTTTTCTATAAATCATGGAATATTGCAAAAACTACAGAATATTATCAACATCTGTTGATAATGACAAATTCCGTTGAAATAAAACATCATTTTAATAAAGATAATATAGAGTATGCCTTCTCCAACTTTAAAATAGTGTCTATAATGACACCGGAGCAATGGCAAAAACAATTTGGATCTTTATCTGAGGAAATTAATTTTCCTGCAGGATATAATTCAAATTTATTTTCAAATGTCTCTTTTAATTATTGGGATTACCAACAAGCTTGGTATAATTCCCTATATTTTCAAAACTCCAGGGGTTCACACACCTGGTTAATATTTTTTGATACCAGAAGAATAACGACGAAGAATATTCCATATTGGTTCGCAGCATGGTGGGATCATTTTGGCTCCTGTGCAGAATATTTGAATGATGTAGTGAGACCATCACTACAAGTATTTACGAAGATGTATTCTCCCACAGATGAAGAGAAGATATTTTCGGAAATGATGATATTTCATATGAAGTTCTATTTGCCATGGGTATTCCAATGGAGAGCAGAATATACTCCAAATATAAAAGTACCCTTGATAAAAAGAAAATTTTATATCAAATGGTGGACAGCATTCAATATTCCAGAATCCATTTACCCTCACAAAGTAATGGAACAAATAAAAATATGGAATGCGCAAAAACAAATTGCAGATAGCAGAAAAACAATAACAGCACCGGTGAAGCCCGGACATGAACAATTTTTATTACACAAATCAAGGATGCAATCTCAACTGGCAATGGCGAAAGACCCTGAAGAGATGCAAAATATTTTGATGAAATTTGCTCCTTTATTGCAAGAAGCAAAACCTTCATCATCTTCAGGATCGACAAATGCAGTGGATGAAGATGTTGATTTGATAGAATAAGATAATCATTTGTAATATTTGTAATAATTTCATATTTGTAAAATTTGAATTGATATTGTAATAGTTGATATAACATGCAAAAAAAAAATCGGAAATATCCACGCAAGTGTAAATATATATATATATATATATATATATATATATATATACATATATATATATATGCTCCATACTGTATTTCCACCACAACAACCTTTTCAGATTGGAAAAGAAAATGAAATAAGACATTTTACTGCTTTTCAAAAATTATTAGACAATAATACTCTTTCAGTTACAATTGCTCATATTAATATGATATTAACACAACAAAATTATAGTAATTTATATATGGTTGTGTTAGGAGAACAATTAAAAGATATAAATACTAAGATAGATAATATTTTATCATATGTAAAACAAATAAATAATAAAGTACAAGCTACAAATATAGCTAGTACTAGTAAGAGCATAATAGTTGCTCCTACTATTGAACCTCCTCCAGATATAAAAGATTTTAAATTAAAATCAACTACTGATTTAGAAAAATTATTAGAAGATAAATTTAAATATATGCATATATATATATATATATACATATATACATATATATACATATATATATACATATATACATATATATATACATATATACATATATATATATATACATATATACATATATATATATATACATATATATATATATATATGTATAATTGGCCTGTATCTATAGTGGAGGTGAAAGTAACACTAAAATAAAGTGTAAAGAGGGGTGATATATAAAAAAATATAAATATGTATGTCTATGCATATTAGGCCAAATGGCCATCTTGCATACATATATATATTTTCGACCTAATTACATAGTGATATGAAATAAATAGCCTTGGACATATTTATGGATAAATATGTATAAAGTAAAGTATCATAGATTATATGACTACTTTGAATATATTATTATGAAATATACAACCATATATAAAGGAATAAGAAACTAGGTTTTTTTGGACCATTATAGCTAAGTTTAGGATGTGTAATTTAAGGAAATATTAATAGCGAAAAAGAAGAAAAAGTGGGCTGATTTGGAGCAAGCCGAGACTTAGGGTGTGAAAAAGAAAGTGTAATTTTTATGATTTAAGGCATGAGTTATGTATATATATGTGGGGTTTTAGAATTTGATGATATGAGAAGGTTTAAGAAGCACATAAATGATAATATGTACAAGTGGTTAAGGCATATGCATACATGTGTCATATTTTATAAAGTGTTTTTCAAAAGTTTACTTGACACGTCGAATTGTATTGTATCGTTGGTTATATCATATCATGTTACAGTATTTACTTGTTCAGTTGAAACGCCATCATAACTTCGGAACCGGAGTGGTGGATGTCGTGGGGCATACCTGATGTTATTGAGTGGAGCGCCGCATGATATCAAAACCAAGGGAGTTGATGTCGTGGGCATACCGGCTTGAGTGTATTCTTTGTTGACGGACAAAGGATCACCAGCATAACGATTTACTATTAGAATATGTACAGTTTCACAGTTATCATATGAAAAAGTCATTTTTATGAAAAGGTATGTTTGTACATGTTTCAGAAGAAAGGGAAGATGATTCCATGATTACAAACATCTCATCATAAAATGTTTATAACATTGTTTACAGACATCTCATCACACGAGATCGCATTGACATGATTTGTATAGGTCTTGGTGAATTTATATGATAAGAATAAGTATGATGATATCTTAGACTTTGATTGAGATTCTAAATATGGAGACATATGCTAGTGGTGTTTTCTAGGGACTTGGATAGCCTAGGATGTTACATGATAGAGATATATGCGTTACATGTTATTTATTTACCTTTATGCTATGCACTTTGTTTATCTAAGTTGGAGACGTGAAATGTTGTGTTCTCTATTTAAGTGTTGTTACTTTATTACCCGTCTTCCATGCATGATCCACATGACATACTAGACGCATTATTTGATGGGCGATTAGTGTTTTATCGCTCATACTTGCTTTATCACATTACAAATATCAGGGACCCTGATGCCTTGTTCATTGAGGAAGGACCACGGCTAGAGTACCTGTGAGTTGAGATGTAGGTCGGAGTCATGTATTGGCTATGTTGGATATTTTGATCATGATGTACTTAAATAATTTTGAGATATTGTACATTGTGATTTGTACGCATTTATGACGATTTGTATTATTTCACATGTCGTATGTTTATCATTTTTTTTGCTTCCGCTATCTCGACTTACTATTCATGTCGACATGTGCATGTATAGTATTGAAGCCTTGTACTTCTTGTAGTAGAGTACGAGGGTGCACTTTGTCGAAACCCTAGTTCTGGGCTAGGCACTACACACGCCCTTTTTCATTAGGGTAATTAAGCTGACATATGTAAACCTCAGCGACGAAGTAAATTTGATCGGTTTAGCAACTGAGTTGTGACTTGACACAGTACCTGGCACATGGTAAGCTCTTGACAGATCACGAGGCTCCAATTGAGATTCTTAAAAGATAGCAAATAATGAAATATGCAAAGGATAGTTCTCCAAGTTCACAATTACCGTCAACTTACAGTGAGAGGATCATACCGATTAAAGCGAGAATATTTCCTAACTAAACACAATTGACATGACCAGATCAAATCTATAACACTTTCCATTCTTAAAGAATCACTCATAATAGAAGAGAATCTTCTAGATGATATTTATTTCTTTAACTGATTGGTGATTCTATAAAATCGGTCCAGTTGAATACCAAATCAGTTAGCCAATTATGGAAGGTATTTGGATTATATATTATGCAATAAGTTGAAAAGAAAAGCCAATACAAGTATAAAAGAGGAATGGCAGAATCTTTTTTCTAATCTTCTCCTTGTTTGCCTTGTTTTGACAAAACTTTAGTAACAGGCGTAATTTACGAGACTTCCCTTACATGTTGTAAACCAGGCACAGGTCTGACCACAAAGTGATCGCAGTAATCTTAGCATAATGTCCTGCACTTAGTAAAGATTGCACAGAATCCAGCACAACGCAACCATAACAAACAGTGTTGGATTTAATTTAATAAATCCTTTAGTATGACCGTTTAATCGAATCAATGGACAGAGTAACAAAATGCGGAAAATATACCTTGCTCCATTATTGTTGTTAATTTGAACACGTACACTGCAACTGCTCCGGCTGATGAAAAATCTGGCGTGATCCAAGGATTCACGACCTTCCATCAATTGCTGATACACCCCTTGAACGGAATCAACAATTCACTGCTTTACCCGATGGAGAGGCTAGGCAGTGTGGGATTTATAGAACAAGGTTGGCACACCCTCCCATCTTTCTCTCTCTATGGCCGAATTTTTAATTGATTTTGTTTGATGATATGAGGATGTGAAGTCCTCCTCCTTTATATAGAGGAAGAATAGGGGAATCCTAATTGACATATTCCTTAATGGATAAAGTTTCTTTTATCCCAGATGTCTGGAATATACTTGATGCTATATTCAAGTTATCTTTATCCATTATCCAATAGGAATCCTGGTGGGCATATTCTTTTATGGATAGAGATTCATTTATCCCAGATACATGGAATATACTTGATGCTATATTCAAGTTATCTCTATCCATTATCAAATATTATCTAATATTTAATAATAAATATTATTAAATGTTATTTAATATTTAATTATTATACCAACAATTATGTACTAGCCACGCGTGGGTTGTCGCCCCTCGGGGACCAGATGTCGTAAGTTTTTGGTCGTTGCACTTTGAACCTATTCATCGCGGTCTCTGACCATATGACTGTCTACATATTCGGGGTTTCCATTTAGACCACACTATACATCCACGAACATACCCGATGATCACTTAACGTGTCGATGTTTTACGCAATAATTAATATTATTACGTGACATATGTGACATATAATATTATCATACATAACGTCCACTTTATGATTAATTCGTATAAACTTTATCAATGTGTTGCGCATCACACGTATATCGAATTAATCCCAACAATCTCCCACTTGGACTATGTATGTATCTTAAAGATTATATGTCACCCTTTTTGAGCTCATATACCGTATGTCCCTTAGTGTTTCTTTCCTTTTCCGGTCCATCAGCAAATTTTAGCAAAAGACTTAAGCCGCACGCCGCCACATTGAATTAGTGACTTGTCCCTCTTAAATCATGATGCTAACGTTCTACTGAATGACATGGATACTGAAATGGATATGTAGTGTGGAATTAATATGCTAGGTGATCATACATATTTAATTCAAACTTGGCCCTCTTTAGCGAGATCAATAGAATTCAGAATGTATGCCGTAACTGCCCAATGTACATTACTTCTGCAGAAAAACTTTAATGAAACCGAAATGTACATTATACTGTTTGTTTGAAATAAGCAACTTTATTGAACACAAGAAAAACCTTACAGACTCCCACTAGGATAAAACATCATCAACTGGACTAAGACCCATACGGCTAACATGCTTGTGAAACACAACCGGTTCCACGGCCTTAGTTAAAGGGTCGACCACCATAGAGTCTGTACTGATGTGCTCAATACTGATCAGACCACTCTGAATTCTTTCTTTAACAGCAAGATACTTCATCTCTATGTATTTCGCTTTAGATGAACTCCGGTTGTTATTTGAATATAGCACCACAGCTTTACTGTCACAGTAAATCCTCATTGGAGACGAGATAGTCTCCAATACCCGCAGCCCTGTGACAAAATTGTGAAGCTATATCGCCTGATTGGATGCATGGAATGATGCAACGAATTCCGCCTCCATAGTGGAAGACGCCAATAAGGTCTGTTTCGCGCTTTTCCACGATATCGCACCTCCGGCTAAAGTAAACACATAGCCCGAGGTCGATTTCATGCTATCCTGACATCCAGGAAAATCAGAATCTGTATATCCAGTGATCTCTAGCTCATCAGATCTCCGATACGTCAGTACGTGTTGCTTCATTCCTTGTAAGTATCTCAGCAACCTCTTTGCCACGGTCCAGTGATCCTTGCCCGGATCAGAGAGGTATCTGCCTAACATTCTTGTAATGAATGTCAAGTCTGGTTGTGTACATACTTGGGCGTACATTATACTCCCTACTACCGAAGCATAGGGAGTATTCCTCATCTCTGAACGTTCAAACTATGTTTGGGGATATTGTTTCAGAATGAATTTATCTCCACTTGCCACAGGGGTATTAAGTGGTTTACACTTATCCATGCTATACTGCTTCAACACCTTTTCGATGTATGTCTGTTGTGAAAGAGCTAAGATACCTTGGGTACGATTCCTCCGTATCTCAAGTCCTAACACATATGAGGCTTCACCAATGTCTTTCATCTCGAAATGTTTTCTCAGAAAGGCTTTGGTATCACTCAACATGTTTACATCGTTTGTTGCAAGCAGTATGTCATCTACGTACAAGATCATGAATATGAACTTGCTCCCACTGAACTTGTGATACACGCATTCGTCAATTTGGTTTGCCTCAAAACCGAAGGAGACAACCACTTTGGCGAATTTGAAGTACCACTGTTGAGACGCTTGCTTGAGCATATAGATAGATTTCTTTAGTCGACAAACCATGCCTTTTGGATCTCCCACCTCGAATTGAGGCGGTTGAACCATGTAAATGGTTTCGTCAAGTTCTCCATTTAGAATCACAGTCTTAACATTCATCTGATGTAGCTCAATATCTGAGTGTGCCACTAAAGCCATGATTATCCGGAAGGAATCCTTTGTGGATACTGGAGAGAAGGTTTCCGTATAGTCTATGCCCTCCTTTTGGGTACACCCTTTAGCAACAAGTCGAGCCTTATATCATTCTACATTGCCTTTTGAATCCCGTTTGGTTTTAAATATCCATTTGCAACCAACGAATTTCGAGCCTTTAGGCAACGAGACGATATCCCAAACCTTGTTGTCGTGCATAGACTTTATTTCTTCTTCTATGGCTTTTATCCACTTTTCTGAATTTCGACATTGCAATGCTTGTTGGACGTTTTCGGGGTCATCGTCCAACATATCAATATCGAATTCGTGTTCTTGGAGATACACCACATAATCGCTAGGTATGGGGTTTCTCCGTTCACGAGTGGATCTCCTTAGAGGAACTTGTTCTTGGGATACTGTAGGTTCCTGAACTGCATCAGCCGACAATTCATCGGGTTCTTCAGTAACTTCCTCAGGAACATGAATTTGTTTCTGTGGAGCGTCACTACTGGGATGAGGTACCTCAGGTGCGGGTATCGCTGATGCTATCTCCCCAAAAGATGGTTTGATTCGCATTTCTGTTGCATCTGAGTGTGCCTCATCTAACTCGATGATCTGCTGATGCAAATCATTTCCCCCGGAACCAGAGGATCCTCAAAAAACTTTACCGAATTTGTCTCGAAAAACACTTTACTTGTGGGATCATAGAATTTATACCCTTGTGACCTTTTTGAGTAACCAACGAAATAGCAACTAACTGTTTTGGTGTCCAGCTTTCTTTCATATGGCTTGTAAGGCTTCGCCTCTGGTGGACAGCCCCAAACCCTTATGTGGTTAAGGCTAGGCTTACACTTAGTCCATAACTCATAAGGGGTCCTTATCGTTGCTTTAGTTGGTACTCGGTTGAGGATGTAAGCTGCGGCTTTAAGCGCTTCTCCCCAGAGGAATAATGGTAGCGTAGTTTGACTCATCATACTACGCACCATGTCCATAAGTGTACGGTTTCGTCTTTCAACTACACCATTCATGCTTGGTGACCCAGGCATGGTGTATTGAGGGACGATTCCGTTTTCCTCTAGGTATTTAGCAAATAGTCCTGGACACTGTTCTTCTAATCCATCATATCGACTGTAGTATTCAACCCCACGGTCTGATCTGACGCATTAAACCTTTTATTGAGTTGTAACTCAACCTCAGCTTTAAAGGATTTGAACATGTCTATTGCTTGCGCTTTTTCTTTAATCAAGAATATCTATCCATATTGTGAATAGCCGTCAATAAAGGTAATAAAATAAGAGTGGCCATTTCGAGTAACCAGATGAAATGGGCCACTAATATCGGTATGAAACAACTTTAATGGACTATTTGCACGATTTGCTTCTTATCTTCGAACTTTAGTTTGTTTTCCTTTAGCACAAAATACACACGACTCTAAGTCGGTTAAGTCTAAAGGATTGAAAATTTCTGTTTTGACAAGACGTTCTATTCTGTTTTTGGACACGTGTCCTAAACGTCAATGCCAAAGTGATCCTGAATTCTCATGAGTTAATTTTGCTTTAACGTTTCGTGTTACAACATGCAAGGTTTCTTGATTTGAAGCAACATTTATTGAATAAAGTTTATCAATTTCGGACATTATACTGTGACCAATCAATCTAGAATCATGATAAAGTTGGAAATTTCCATTCCAAAATAACCGTAATATCCACTTTTATCCAATCGATAAAATGAAATAAGATTTCGTTTAAACGATGGTACTACAAAAGTGTCATGCAAATCTAGATAGAAACCGGATGTCAACAGAAATTTGAAATGCCCGATGGCTTTAACCTTTATGCCGCTGCCATTTCCCCAATAGACGTATCTTTCATCGTCTCTTGGTTTTCTATGGCTTAGGCAACCTTGCATAGTCACAGATAGGTGAGTCGTGGCTCCCGTATCGACCCACCAAGTGGCTATATCCGAAACAAAATTAACTTCAGAACAAACTAAGAATGTACCCTTTTTCTTGAGACAAGATATATAACCGGTACAATTCTTCCTTAAATGTCCTTCCTTATTGCAAAAGAAACAAGTCATGCTCTTGGGTGTGTCAGTAGTAGGCACCCCCTTTTTGTTTTGACTTGCCTTTTGCACAGTAACCATTTTCGAAGCCTTGCGTTTCTTACCACCGAACTTGGTGGCGACAACATTCATAACTTTATGCACCCTTATGTTGTCGATTCCACGGTACTGTTTCGAGCAAAGTTTCTTTAAGAGATTGCCTGCCTCGGCTTTTTCATTCTTTACATATCTTTGCTCGAGATCGGCTAAAAATTCTTTAACCGTCGTGGACTCAGAAACGTGTCCCCTGAAGTATTTGGGGATAGTCTTTTGCATGATCATGAGACACATGCGATTTGATCGTAGCCAGCGTGCCATGTGAGATTTTTCTTCACTGGTACTTTCGTCTGTTAGCACAGCTGGACGATCTATTTGTAACGGATTGTCTAGATCATCAAACCCTAGAAAGATCTCAAATTGACCTTTCCATTGCTTATAGTTTGAACCATTCATTGTAGGAATATCCTTAATGTTAGACATTATTGCTGAAAAGCAAACAAGAAACAGACTTAAATACACAACACGTGTAATCTTTAAACTGCATAAAAACAAATATCAAAATAGAACCCCGATTCTATCTACCAATTGTCTTCCAATATTGGGGCTCTTTGGAGTCATCCCAATACCTTCCAACAATTGGGTGTAGGGGTCAATATGAAGGCTCTCCAAGCACGGGTTAACCACCTTCCTTTGGGCAAATGAGTTAACATATGCATTTAAAGCTTCGCCGCCGGCCCTATTTGGGTCCACTACCATGCTCGTATGTGTTTTCGACTATCACACATTCCTTTAGGCCGGTTAATGATTGCCTCCAACACATACATGTCCTTCACGATCATAACAAATATAGTGGCGATGATATGATTGCCGCACTTTAAGGGATCATATTAAAGTCCTACATTTGCTAAGTCGCGTAACTTTATGGTTCTACATGATCCACAGTTTACTGACTGACCCTTTTGCACATACCGTGCATACTTAACACCAACATCCGTTTTGTTTTACTTAAACCAATTTGAACTAGCTTGATTCCCTTTACGGCTCAAATAAGAACCACCTTGAACCAAGTTCAGTTCTCCTTACGGTTTAAGAAAACAATATCTTTATCAATCAATTTAACAAGTGATATAACCTTATGATGGGTCACATTGAGTGTGAAGTGAACTGATTCAGCAATATCCACTTGCCATAAGGGTGTATTACCATTCCACATAATTTCCATGCCACCGGTGGAGTCACAATGGTCTCACTTAAGTACCGGCTTTCTTAGACAAAACTATGTGTACGGTGTTTTTATCACAACTCAATGAGTCATCTATCACGAGTATAAACCGCATTGATTGATAAGTGTTGGTTAATTCAGTCAACTTAGCCCATCGAATTAACTTGGTTGAACTCAGTCAAACCGGGTCAAGCAAGATTCGGATCCTTACTGAGTTAAGTTCCTTAACTTTATTTCATTTATTTATTAACATGCATAAACATAAGGCATAAATAAATAAATAAACAATTAACTGCATACATATAAAGAAATACTGCAATAATAACCGGAAATTAACTTAACACTTGATTATTATTATTTTGGATTTCTTTAAAATAATAATAATAATAGAAAAGAATTTATTATTATTATTATTATTACTATTTTTCTTAATAAACTTTAAATAATAACAATAATAATCAAATTATTATCATTAGTATTTACTTTATTTTCCTTTAAAAGGAATTTAAAATAATAATAATAATAATTACTTATTATTGTTACTATTTTCCGTTAATAATAATAACAATAATAATTAAATTATCATCATCATTATTATTTTCTTTAAAAGGAAACTTTAAAATAATAATAATAAAAATTTATTATTATTACTATTTTCCTTAAAAGAAACTTCAAATAATAATAATAATTATATTATTATTTACTTTATCCAAAATAATAATAAAAAATAAATAAAAGAAACTGAAATTAAAAAAAATATTTTGGGCCGAAGCCCTATCTGAAATATTTTTTTAAATACGAATTGGATCGAAGCCTTTTCTCAATCAGGTTCCCGGATCAGGAAACCAGCCCAGCCCACTTGAAACCCCTTTTTTTATTATTAGAATATAATTTTGGACCGAAGCCCTGTCCAGAACCGGGTTGAACCCAGATTGGACCCAACCCACCAACAACTGGCCTCCCTGAAAAAATATGCAGGGGTGTCTCCAGTGAGTCTCGAACGAGAGACATTCTGAAGGCTGAATGGCGGTACTTCCACTAGAGCAGCAGGCCTTTTGTGCAAAATACAAGCAGGTTTTTTTATTTCTATAAGGAACTGAAGTTTCAGAAACACTCAAAATTGCAAAATTTCGCAGGAGAGAATTGAACCATAGACCTCCTGTCCGTAGTCAGAAGTGATGACGACAAGCCAGCGACACTTTTCTTTAAGAAAACAGAGGCCGTCAATTATATAATTTCCAAAAACAGAAGTTATTCTCTTAACCAAAAATTGTTCCGAAAAAACGTTTTTGACCCAAAAAATTTCGTTTTTCAGCATGAACAGATTAACATAATTGATCCGATTAAACATTTCTCTGATACCACTTGTTGGATTTAATTTAATAAATCCCTGAATTGGACCGTTTAATCGAATCAATGGACAAAGTAACAAAATGCGGAAAATATACCTTGCTCCGCTGTTGTTGTTAATCTAAACACGTACACTGCAACTGCTCTGGCTGATGAAGAATCTGGCGTGATCCAAGAATTCATGACCTCCCACCAATTGCTGATACACCCCTTGAACGGAATCAACAATTCACTGCTTTACCCGATGGAGAGGCTAGGCAGTGTGGGCTTTATAGAACAAGGTTGGCACACCCTCCCACCTTTCTCTCTCTATGGCCGAATTCTTAATTGATTGTGTTTGATGATATGAGGAGGTGAAGGTCTCCTCCTTTATATAGAGGGAGAATCCTAATTGGCATATTTCTTAATGGATAAAGTTTCTTTTATCCCAGATGCCTGGAATATACTTGATGCTATATTCAAGTTATCTTTATCCATTATCCAAAAGGAATCCTGGTGGGCATATTCCTTTATGGATAGAGATTCCTTTATCCCAGATACATGGAATATACTTGATGCTATATTCAAGTTATCTCTATCCATTATCAAATATTATCTAATATTTAATAATAAATATTATTAAATATTATTTAATATTTAATTATTATACCAATAATTATCTACTAGCCACACGTGGGTTGTCGTCCCTCGAGGACCAGATGTCGTAACTTTATGGTCGTTGCACTTTGAGCCCATCCATCGCGGTCTCTGACTATATGACTGTCTACATATTCGGGGTTTCCATTTAGACCACACTATACATCCACGAATATACCCGATGATCACTTAACGTGTGGATGTTTTATGCAATAATTAATATTATTACGTGACATATGTGACATATAATATTATCATACATAACGTCCACTTTATGATTAATTCGTATAAACTTTATCAACGTGCTGCGCATCACACGTATCTCGAATTAATCCCAACAAACAGAAGCCAAAGTGCAAACAAACACAACAACAACAATCTGCGTAAGTTAGTCTGAGTGCATTAATACTGCAGACAACATTACCTGAATTAATTTTATTAACCGAATCAATAAAAAAGAATGACTCCCCTTAAGTTAGATCCCCTAGTTGAAGGAGGCCTTCACCAGCAAGCTGCTATTGAAGGAAGAAGTGCAGAAGAAATCAAACAAGAACAATCCGTGACAAATGGTTCAGGATAATTTATGTACGTTAGATTAATACTGCAATCAGAGGTTAGAATTGATTGTTATACCAGGTTGCATGGATGAATCACGAGAGTGGAAGGTTCTGCGCAAGTGAAGTGAGGAAGGAGGCTGGAGAAAAAGGAGACGCGTGAGAGTTTTTAAATAGGAGTGAAAAGACACTTTTGCCCTTAGTTCATATATTGTAGCGTTTCAATAATAAGGGCAATTTAGTTATTTTGTGCCTATTTTTCTGTTATAACTGCTGTACAAAAACGGGTTGAGTATGACACGTTCTCAGACGGTCAATCTTTGAAGCATCGATTCCTCTTTGTGCTATTGTTTCTCTCTCTGGTTTTTCATCCTATTTTCCATTTGCTGCTTTATCTTTTGATTGCTTGATTCAATTTTTGACATGGTATCAGAGACCTGTTGTGATCATCATTGATCTGGCTTGAGAGTATACTGTGATTGTATCCTTGTTTTTGTTCATTTTGAATTGCTTCTGTAATGGCTTCCCTAAGAACTATTGAGGTACACCTGTTAAGAGTAACTCACAGAATAATGTTCGGAACAAGAACAAATCAGAATCAAACTTCAGAGAACACGCTGCAGAATCCTTTCTATCTGCATCCTGGTGAGAGTCCTTCGACTGTGTTGGCCCAGCCTCCGTTGAGCACTCACAACATCCACACCTGGTGCCATACTTTCAGAATGGCAATTCTAGTGAAGAATAAAATTGGCTTCATAGTCGTCACAATTCCAAAACCATTGGAGACTGATCCATTATATCCTATATGGAGGAAAGTGAATTGTATGGTACTATCTTGGATAGTGAATTCTGTTTCTCAATCTATTGAGCAAAGTATTGTGTGGTATGATAGTGCTGTTGATATATGGAATACTTTGACTCTAAGGTGTGGTAGTACTGTAGCGGCCTGGCCCGATACCGTCATCGGAACCAGTGCACCCGCCGTAGTCTACTATGAGAACTACGAAGCGTCAAAGCGGATCAAGCATACATCATCTATGACGAAAGATAAATCAGCGGAAACATTGATAAACTTAAAACTTCATCGTCATTAAAACCCGAAAATGCAGTGGAATTAAAAAGTGTTTGGTCTTCTAGCTAACACAAATGTCAGAACAACATAATAACATTGAGTTTCCAATCTCAAGAAATAATCCAGCACCTATCTATTCCCATGTCCGTCTTCCCACTGAGCCCACTCGCCATCGTCCTCGATAAATAACAACTCATATTCAGGCTCACCTGAAAAGGAATAGAGAACTGTTCTTAGCGAAATTATCGCCAGCAAGTAACCCGTCTATACACCTTACAGAATCACACACGACGAGTCACCAGTGTATAAATCATTTCCCAAAATATAGGTGCTCGGGTTAACAAATAGCATCTCAATAAGAATTTCTCAAAACAGATAAAGCACATATATGGTACACGGGTACGAGAACAAGCATGTATTAAAACAACGTATCACATAAGCAAGTCATAAACTAACCACGTTTCTTGCATATCAAGTCTTATGCTTCGTGTATCATGATGCATGTACTTCTTTAAAATCACACACAACACCCATGCATATGTCTTCTTTCATAAACATGTCATGCGTGTCATTTCACAAACTTTTCATAATACTTCTTATCATATTCTTCGCGTAGCAGAACTTTATACCCTGTAGGTGATCAGTCCACAGCAAACATAACTTTATACCCCGTGCTGAATGGTCCACGGCCCCATATCATATAACTTTATACCCCGTGCTGAAAGGTCCACGGCCCCATTACATATATCATATATCCGTGCTGAAAGGTCCACGGCCCCATTACATATATCATATATCCGTGCTGAAAGGTCCACGGCCCCATAAAATAACTTTATTTTCCGTGCTGATAGGTCCACGACCCCATAAAATAACTTTATTTTCCGTGCTGATAGGTCCACGGCCCCATAAAATACTTTATACCCTGCTGTTGATTCACAGATCACGCTTTTATACCCTGCTTCTGCAGGCGTGACTTTTATACCCTGCGATCAACCAGCAGCCATCTTGTCTTTCGAAAACTTCAAACTTTTCTTGTAAACACATGTTCTTTCGCAAAGCAATTCTCAAATCAAATGCAAGTGCCCATGTCGTGATGTAGAATGCTCATGTAACATCATATCAAACGTGTAAACATGCACACACACTTTACATATCAAGTACAAAGTCCTGAACCCCTATCCCATTCTGCTCGTATCATTTCATGTCCCTTCGTATTACGAAATCATCTCGAGTTCACACTTAACCTTGCTCGTTCATACTTCCTCAAACACACCCTTTTCGTACCATTTTGTGCTCTTTCATATTGCTAACTCACTTTGGATTCATACCTAACTTTACTCATTCACACTTAATGTTTACTACTCAAATACACCTCATTTATACCACTTCATGCCCTTTCGTATCACGAATCCACTTCGAATTCATACTTAACCCTACTCATTCACACTTAATGTTTACAACTCTAGCACACTTTCAAAACACTTTGTAATTTATGAGCAATGGAAGATAATAAAGGTATCTCACACACACATCTTACATATCAAGTATACGGTCTTGCACCTCAAACACTCTCTGTTTGTATCTTTCCAAGACCGTTCGTCTCACTAATTCACTTGGGATTCAAACTTATTCTTACTTGATCAAACTTACCATCTACACCTCAATTTCACCTCAAATAGCTTTGCATTTTATGTTCAGAAGAAGTGTATAAAGTTACTACACATACATAGGGCGCCTAAAGGGTCAAAAAGACTTCCAGTATACTTGGAACGCCACATGAGGCGCCTAAAGTGATATAAAGCGCCTATACTAGACGTTCGAAGTGTTCGGGGATGCGTCGTAGACATTGAACGCTTACATGAAGCGCTTAATGTGACATAGAGCGCCTATACTAGGCGTTCGAAGTGTTCGGGGATGCTTCAGGACACATTGAACGCTACATTAGGCGCCTAATGTGACATAGAGCGCCTAATGTAGGTGTTCGAAGTGTTCTGACGGTTCTAAACTGCAGTTTTTCTGTACGGAAAAGCTTCAGGACACATTGAACGCTACATTAGGCGCCTAATGTGACTTGAAGCGCCTAATGTAGGCGTTCGAAGTGTTCTGACGATGCCAAACTGCAGTTTTTCTGTAGTAACTTCCTCCCATCATCCTCCTCCTTCAACCCTTTCATGTTAAACCTCTCAAGATCCATCTTACCATCTAGATTCATCGTACTTAACACACATCTAATCATGAATTGATGCTTAGTTATGTCTAACAATATCCCCTCTTAACCTTCAATCATTCACAACCTTCAAAAGATATCATCAACATTCCCAACACAACAAGTCTACAACAATGCCATCACTCATCCTTCAATTCCCTGCACTTACTCCCAAACGTCTAAGTGTAGACAATCAACATGAGAATAGAACAAGACAATAAGCACATCAAATATACACTTTCATGGGCATGCTTGACAAACAACAAAGCACACCTAACTACTTTCAGAAATATGGCCCAAAGAACAAGACTTTACACAATCATCAACAACAATTACATGTATAGTAAAACATTTAGCATAGACAAATCAAAACTACTAATGTGTGATCCAAGTTTTCTCTTTGTAAGAACATAGGGCCTAAAGTATCAAAATTTGCGTAAAGCGTATAGAAAGATTACTTGCCTTTGTTTCTTGTTAGCCTTACGAATTTACTGCAGAATCTTGGTAAAGATTGAACCTAGATTGGCCTTCTTCCTTCCTTTTTCCTTCTTCTCTTCTTCTTCTCTTCTCTCTCTTTTCCTCTCTTCTTTCCTCTCTTTTTCCTGTGGCCGTTTTCTCCTCTCTTTTGGTATGCTAACCAACGGCTGAATAATGGGGAGGTTATACAATTGTTGTATAACTTCCTCCATAGGCACTTGGGCAACTTTTGGTATTTGGCCAAGTTCCCTCATTTTTCCCTTTTTGTATATTTCTCCCCTTAAGTTTTCTCTAATTAAACTTCATGGCCTATACCCTTATTGAAATTTACATTTTAAATTGTTTTTCTAATTATTAAAAGCCGGACTAAAATTTGCGGGGTATGACAAGTACAGATGAATTTAGACTCTCTGAATTACTTGAAAATTTCTACTGTATAAAACAGGATACCTTGTTTGTGACTGATTACTTCACAAAGATAAAAGTGGTTTGGGAAGAACTTATGGCTTTGAGACCTGTGCCTGCTTGTAATTGCAGAGGTTGTAGGTGTAATGTAACTGTAGAGATGAAGAAGTTTGTTGGGAGTGACTATGTCATTAAGTTTGTAAAAGGATTGAATGATAACTTTGATCCAGTTAAATCACAGGTGTTTCTGATGACACCCCTACCTGATATCGATACTGCATTTTCAATGGCCTTAAAATTTGAGAGACAGTTATGTATGAGTCTTCTGTGGTTGTTTTTGATGGTAATGCTACGTTAATGAGTGATGGTGTTGAAAATCCAGAAGGTCTGATTGTCAATGCTTATGTGAAGAGCTAACAGACTGCTGGATATAAAAGAGGTAGTGGTAGGTACTCTCAAATGGATAACTGACGTTATGAATGCACTCATTGTGGTATGTTAGGACATACTGTTTATAGATACTATAAGAAGCACGGGTACCCCCTTGGGTTTACTCCATCTAAACCTAGAATTAATATGTCTGAGGTGGTTGAAGCAGAACCTAAGGTGAGTCAGGTTGAAAGGAGTGTTCAGTCCTTGATGTTAACTCCTCAACAAAATCAGAAATTGCTGAAGTGGTTGAGCAAGCAAGAAGAGAGTTCAGAGGAAGGAGTGAGGCCTGCTGTTCAGGGTGCTATCATGTCTGCTCAGACTGGTAAGTTGGAAGGTAACAATCCTACTAATCTCTTAAACACATGGATTTTGGATTCTGGTGAAACTGATCATATTGCATGAAACCTCTCCTTATTTTCTTCTTATAGGCTTGTAAACCACATCTCCATTAAACTGCCTACCAAGATGATAATTGCAGCAACACATATTGGCACAATTGTTGTTAATCCCTATCTGATTCTCAAAGATGTCTTTTATGTTCCAATTTT
The DNA here is from genome assembly GCA_036186865.1 of Eustoma russellianum. Taxonomy (NCBI): domain Eukaryota; kingdom Viridiplantae; phylum Streptophyta; class Magnoliopsida; order Gentianales; family Gentianaceae; genus Eustoma; species Eustoma russellianum. Next base: position 25,203,354 of record AP025071.1, on the reverse strand, counting down.
TGCCTTCAATCTTTTATCACTTAGTAAGCTCACTTCTGATCCTAGCTTACTTATTCAATTTCATTGTGACACTTGCTTGATTGAGGATCAATTGTCTAAGAAGATGATTGATTTATCTAAACTGTTCCATGGCTTATACTACCTACAAAGGACTGAAGTCTTGTGTGATGTGCCAACTTGTCTTGCTACAAAAGTGTCTGACAAAGCTAGTGAACTATGGCATTGCGAATTGGGGCATGCCTCAATGCCCAGAATAAAGGAAATCCAGAAGCATGATGCTTCAGTGTCAGCATAAGAACTCTCCATTCCCTGCTCCATATGTCCCGTAGCAAAGCTCAGAAAGCTCTCTTTTCCTATTTCCTTTTCAATTTGTAAAAATCCTTTTTATCTAGTCCATGTTGATATTTGGTCCCTCACACTGTATGCCCAGAGATTCTTCTTTACAATTGTAGATGACTACAATAGATGTGTCTAGGTCTACTTGTTGAAATCAAAATGTGAAGTTAGAAGTTTATTACAAAACTTCTACCAGTTTGTCACCACTCAATTTTGGAAAACCATTAAAGTCCTTAGAACAGATAATGGCTAGGAGTTTAATATGCCTGAGTTTTATATGAAGCATGACATGATCCATCAGAAAATTTGTGTATACACAATAACAAAATGGTGTGGTGGAAAGAAAACACCAGCACATACTCACAGTTGCAAGATCACTGAAATTCCAAGCATGTCTGCCCATGTCTTATTGGGGCTTTGCCATCCTACATGCTGTATATCTCATTAATCTCATACCAACTCCTATTCTTCATCATAAAACACCCTTTGAAATGCTATACAAAAATAAACATGTTTACCAACACCTTAAAGTGTTTAGGTGTCTTGCATATGCCTATAACCAGTTACCTGGCAAATATAAGTTTACTCCTAGGGCCATTAAATGTCTCTTTCTTGGGAACTCTTCTACCACAAAAGGTTATATTTTAAAGAACCTTGAAACCAAAGCCATCTTTGTATCCAGAGATGTTCAATTTGATGAACATCACTTTCCTATAATCCCAAATCAGATCCCAAGAATACTGAACCACCCATTCAAACTGAACTTGCATCTCCCAGGTTCTTCACTGACCCTTCACTTTTCCCATCCTATGTGCCACAGTGCCATGTTTCTTCACATTAAACACCTAATTCTTATGTACATTCTTCAACTGATCCTTCTACAGCTAGCTTTTCTTCTCAGCCATCGTCTTCCACACCACCATCACATCCTACCAACACAGTCCCACAACCTAGCCCTGAATTCACTCTAGACATTCCCCTCATCATTGATCCAAATGATCAAATGTTAATTTCTGGCCCTACTATTCCTCATATATCAGAATTTGAACCTTCACTAAGGCCTACGAGACAAAGAAAACCACTTGCCTATCTCCATGATTATCATTGTAATCATCATACAACATCTGCTCCTAAGTATCATCTTCAATCTCATTACTCATTACATTAGTTAACTCCAAAATACAAAAATTATGTGCTTAACATTAGTTTGCAGCAAGAACCTACAATCTATCATCAAGCAGCACAGTCAGCTCATTTGAAGCAAGCTATGTAAACTGAGTTAGCAGCCTTCGAGGCTAATGATACTTGGAGTTTGGTCCAGTTACCTGCAGGTAAAAGACCAATTGGATGCAAGTGGGTGTACAAAATAAAGAGGAAGGCAGATAGAAGCATTGAACGATATAAGGCTAGGTTGGTGGCCAAGGGATACACTGAGCAAGCTGGGATTGATTGCAGTGATACCTTCTCTTCTGTTGCCAAAATGACAACTCTCAGGCTCATCAATGCATTAGCTTCCTTTAGAAACTGGCATCTTCATCAATTTGATGTCAATAATGCCTTTCTTCGCAGTGATTTTCATCAGGAAATCTATATGACCCTGCCTGAGGGTGTATCATCTCCTGCTCCTGGTATAGTATGCAAGTTCACCAAGTCCTTATATGGTTTGAAGCAAGCTAGTAGGCAATGGAACAAGAAACTCACTCAGCTTCTCTTATCCAGTGGCTATAAACAATCCAACATGATTACACCATGTTCACCAAAGAAACTGCAGGGACATTCCTTGTTCTTCTGGTTTACGTAGATGACATCTTAGTGGCTAGTGATTCTCTGTCTGAAATTCAAGCTCTGAAGGCTTCTCTGCATCAGGTTTTTCACATTAAGGACCTTGGCTCTCTCAAATATTTTTTGGGCTTAGAAGTGGCCAGGTCTCGGGGGGATTGTGTTATGTCAAAGGAAGTATACCTTGGAGCTACTACAAAAAATTAGAACCCTGGCCTCTAAGCCAGCCAAGAGCCCCATGGAGCAAAACCTAAAGTTGACACATAATGATTCAATGTTAATAGAAGATGTATCTGGATATAGAAGAATGATTGGGAAACTATTGTACTTGACCATTACTAGACCAGATATTACCTATGATGTACAACAACTCAGCCAGTTTCTTGATGTTCCTACTAGCTTACATCACAAGGCAGCACAGAGAGTATTGAGCATTAAACTTAGTAGAGGCATAATGGAAGAAACTTTACAAAATTTTTCTAGCTTCAGATTTTGTTTTGAGAAGATATATCCAAGTATATCTAGAACAATCATCCACTATTGTCAGAAAATATTTTTGATTATACATGGTGGGATGTCTATAAGGACCACATATGTCTAAATGTATGGTATCAAAAGGAAATTTAGAAGCTGTATCAGACACAGGGAAATGAGTTATCTTTAATTTTGCCAAAGGACAAAACGTACAATTATTTTCTGAAATATAAGATGGAACATCTGGATGCAATCTATGTATTTCTTGAATTCTGGCTGATGAAGCATGTCCAAGTCTGGCATGCCAGAGGTATAAATTAGAGTCTAAGCTTGTTGAAGAGAGAACAGAAGGCAACACATATAGATTTGAAACTTCAGGTTGAGCAGGTAGGCTACAATCATACAAGTAAAAGAGTCCATGATGCTTCCTAGCTGAACTAATCATTCTCCTGGACAACTGATCTTGGATAAAGTAGCAAGAATCATGGAATGAAACAAGCAGATGGGAGGAGTAAGTTAGTTTACTCAGTGAGACAAGGTTAAAAGAGAATGAAGGCACATGTAACATATCCTTTATAACAAGGCTACTATGAAGCCTAATCATTCATCTATGAGTTGCATCAACTGTGATATTATTTGGAAGCTTAATGGTAACATGATCAATAGGATAATAAGAGTGAAACAAAGTCAGAGAACAAGAGATATGGTTCGTGGCACCTGAATCCAGAATCGATACATAGTTAATATTTTTAGAACACTTACTTGAAATCACATCAACCTACGTAGTCATGACAGCATCCTAGGACTCCTTGTTCACTACTGCCCCTGAAACAACATCATCAACATCTAACAACTTTAAAAGCTTACAAAACTGTTTTAGTGTGAGACAAAGAGTTGGTTGTGCTGGACCACAACACCTGCAATAAACACCACTAGAGGGGGTGAATAGTGGTTAGCAGAAATTACACTACTACACTTGAATTAAAAACCCCTTTGAAAACAGTATCTGAGACCTCCTCAGATTCAGTACCTGTTTTTATAAAATTCAAAATTCAGTTTACACAACTACAAAAATTATGAAAATTACTAGAAATCAACTTCAATTTCTTGACTAGACTCTATCCAAACCTGAACAAAAAATAAGATTGTTTGGCCCTTCAAGTATATAAAAAGATGTCCAAATGGTCAATCTGGACAAAATTGGACAGAATAGTGCTAAACTTTGAAAACGTGTTTCTCTGTCATTACTCAACCAAAAAAGGATGATCTTTATTTCAAAACACTCCTTAAGATGTCTAGTTTAAGTTTGAAAAAGGCCTTGACCTGAGGCTATACTTGATGAAATCGGAATTCAAGTTTCTTTGAGACTGGTCAGATTGAAGCAAGAATAGAGCAGTTATCTTGCAATGACTGAAAGACTAACTTTTCTTTGCTCAAATCAAGTGATTCTTGTTGCAAATGAAAGCTAACAGCTTGATATATAACTCCACCAAAAATCATAAATTTTGAAAATGTTTTGCTATTTTTTCAAGACATTGGATATTGGATGAAAACTGCAGTAAAAAACAGACAGAATGCAGAAATGTAGAAACAAGACAAGAATACCAAGAATTTATCCTGGTTCGGTCAATGTGACCTACTCCAGTCCCAAGGAAGACCTTTTCTTGGATTTCACTATGAATCAAACACCAATACAACAAGAACCAAGCTTGATCATTGGGTTACACACCAACCGTATTGAAGACTTGGATTATCACCTCTATACAACTTTGGTTGCAATACCTCAAACACCTATTCATATAGACTTATAAAATTGGCTAATAAATCTTACAAATACAACACAAGAGGCGTGTATAGTGTAGCTAGACAACAACTAGAAATGAAACACCTTAGCTACACAAAGAATGAATCAAGAAGAGAAGAGAATAACAATACAATGAGCTTCAACTTTTGCAATCAAGTGTGTGTTCTCTTCTTCACCTTTGCCTCCTATTTATAGTGTGAAATAGGCCTTGAAGATAAGACCTCCAAAGTTTCACCATCTTCATCATCAAGTCTTAGTTTTCTTCACATCATTGGTTGGCCACACAATCACTTTGTACACTTGACAACGTAGAGAAAAATAATTGGTCCACCTTGTCATCTTATGTTGGCCAATTTTATCACCTCAAAATTGACATGGAAATAGTTTGCAAAATGAAGATAATATTGCAGGCATAGTCCTCCAAGATTACCTCAGCTTTTTGGCAAGATAATAGGCCATGTGATGGCTGCAAAATTTGAAAAAACTCAGCTCCCCAACTGCTTTTACTAGCCGTTATTTTCAAATTGAAAATCCATGTTGGTAGCTTGTATTTGGTTGGTCCAAGTGGCATAATCTTGTACATATGCCATGAAACGAATGGAACACCTTCTCCACATAATTAACCACGTTTTGAGCCATTTATATATTTATATACTCAGATTTGCTGAAGAGAAATAAGTAGATAAAGTTGAGAAGACTTTGTTAACCAATTATTCAAAATTCTCATATTTTTCTCCTTGAAAGTTTTGATGAATTTTGTACCAATAACACCTTTAGAATCTAAAGTTGATAAAACTTTATCAACCAATGATCCAAAATTCCCACATTTTTCTCATTGAAAGTTTTGGTGAATTTTATACCAATAACACTTTTAGAATCTCTTAAAAATGATGAGTGAGAACCTCCAATAAAAAATATATCCAAGAGTAAAATAGAATAGGACATCAAAACCCGTCAAATATCCCGCTACTGTCGATAATATCACCAAATAAAGAATAGAATAGATAATCATCAAATGATCTTCAAGAAAACCATAAATAAGCTCCATAATAGAGATAATATAAAACTCAAGTGTCGTCCCTGAGTGAAATGACCAAAATGCTTTGGGGGGTAAAATAACGAAAATATCTCTGAAGATAGAAAACTCCAAAAATATCCTCGTTGTCCAGAAATAAATATAAGAACACCTTTGTAATGATGAATAAGTCATAAAGAAGCCTTGTATGATTTTCTCCATGTCATGTACCTACAAGAACTCAAAGTGCTACTTTTGCCTTTTTTGGTAAGTTATAGGAACTTCCAAGGCACATTAGTCACAAGGCATAATAATATTCATCAAAATCAAATAATAAAATCAAAAAAGTCATGTATGAAACATTAAAAACATATATGCAAATGAATACATATATTTATCGCATTTTAGATAGCATGAAGCGCTTTGTTAGAAGAGTGAAGTAACACATAATTACTTCTTCATAGGTTAAGCGCTTTATGTAGCGTTTCATGTTGTCACCAAAACTCTCTATTCAGAATTTCCAAAAGATGAAGCGTGTTATGTAGCGTGACATATTGCCACCAGAACTCTCTGTTCAGAATTTCCAAATGATGAAGCACTTTATAGAGCGTTCATTGTTTGATCTAAAGTTTCTGTTTAAACTTTCTGAAAGATGAAGCGCTTTATGAAGCGTTCAATGTTCGATCTAAAGTTTCTCTTTAAACTTTCTAAAAGACAAAGCGCTTTATGAAGCGTTCAATGTTCTATCTAAAGTTTCTGTTTAAATTTTCTGAAAGATGAAGGTCTTGATCAGGCGCTTGAAGCCTGAAGAAAAGTTTTAACATATAATACTTGTGCAAATCAATATAACCAAATCATACACCAAAATTTTCTCACATGTTTAATATATTTCAACTCCTTAACACTTATACCATCATGTGTTACATCCCTTGGTATTATTTAAGTATGTGTCACTTAAAATCATAATCTTGAAAATTTTCCAAACATATTTATCAATAGGCTGTGTTGGCAGGCTAGAAGGATTCTGAAATATCTGATCACCATTATTGCATTGAGCCTTCTCTTCCACTGCCTCAGACACATTTACCTGATTTCTGAATTTAAATCTAGGAGGAAAACCATGTTTTCTGCAACATCTGTCACTTGTATTCCCAATCATACCACAATGAGTACACTGTAAACGCTTGTTCCCTTCCTGATTGGATCTCCCATTTCCTTTTCTATAGACTGGGCCTTGTCTTCTGTTGGCACACGTATTGGCTACAAAACTTTCTTGTTCATCATTACTACTCATTAAGGCCGCAGAGGCATAGGTGAAATTAACTGGTGCAATGTTATTAACAATCTCCCTTTCAAACTTCACAGCCATTGCAAACACAGTCTTAATGTCTGGCAATGGTGTTATTACAAATACTTGTGACTTCACTGGATCAAATTCTTCGTTTAATCCTTTAACAAACTTTATAACATAGTCATTTTCAATGAACTCTCTTACTTTTCTGGTAATATGACAAACACATCTGAGACAATCGTATTTTGGTATGGACCTTAAGGCAGTTAACTCTTGCCACAAGACTTTCAGTTTTGTAAAGTAATCGTTAACGATGAGATTTTCTTGTTTTACAGCATAGAACTCAGAGAGCAAATCAGACAATCTAAATGGATCACCACTACCATATCTCATAATCAAATCATTCCAAATATCTAAGGCACTGTCATACCACATTATGCTTTATGCAATTGAGGAGAAACGCAGTTCATGATCTAAGATTGGATCATAGTGTTTACCTGTCGCCATGCTTGAAACCGAGGGTTGTTTGGTGCTGGTTTAGGCATAGATCCATCAATGAAACATGTCTTATTCTTTACCGGCAACGGATCTTGAAAGTCCTGCTACACGAGTGAAAGTTATGTGGATTACGTGGTGGTTGCACCAGCACAATTGCTGGACTATCATTTCGATGCAAGTGATACGGATTATTTGATTGATTATCGTTGATTGTGTGATTGTTATGAGAACTAGAGGATGCTGCACTCGCATTTTCCATGATCAGACTTCAGTTGCAAACTGATTGGGTGTAGAGAAGATTTGCACAAAACAGAATCAACATTGAGAAGAACAGAGAATCGATGATGAATTATTCGAGCTCTGATACCATGTTAAAATTGCTTTATAAGCTGAATCAAAACATCACAGCAATGTAATCACAAAGCAAAACAAACAAAAATGCAACAGAATTTTGCATATTGAAGAAATGGCGCCAAAGAGCGCAACAAGATGAAGGGGAGCAGTTTTGTGAGATATTTTTGTATCTTCTTTCTCTAAACTGATATTTACGACATTACTAAGTATTTATATCAGCTATAGAAACAACTAGAGTCTAAGTAGCACGTACAAACTGAATTCTGGCTAGCTGCAACCACTGCACACCAATTATACTTCAGTCGCCAGCGTGTCAAGCCTGCCAAACGTGCTAAGCGTGCCAACTCCCTCGTGCCATCGAGCTAACTTCTTTACCAATCCACCTGTGCTAAGCTGATGCACCTTTTAGTTTCTTTTTTCTGAGCTGTCAACCCAACATCTTCAACAGATGAAGAGATAGAGTTTTAGGGAGCGGACGAGTCAACCACGAAACAATTGTGTAACATATCAAATGGATTTTAGACTCAAACTTGAGTAGAATTTGAAGAACAGCTTCCAAGCGAAACCACCAAAAAAATTTGCGTTCCTTCACTCGTTTTAGTGCATACTTTTGTGTTATCTTGGAAATGATGAATTGATAACGCGTCACTTCTATTTTAGTTGTGATATACAAAAAAAAATGCTATTATTTTAGTTCATACTTTTCTGTTATCTTCGAAATACTTAATTGCTAACACTCACTTATATTCTAGTTGCCATAAAATAAAAGCGCATGAAATTATTTGTATTTTAATCACTTTTGTCAATGAAAGCTAGCGATCATTAATTTGGATTTTGCGGTATGTCACTGGATTTGTACTAATGCAACTTTAATATGAGACAACGTGACTCGCACTGTTTATTTCTTTACCTTTTTCGTGTTACATTTTTATTTTTGTAACGATACGTCTTATTTTCAGTTATTATCATAAATATAATTCGTACAGCATGGAAATTAAAAAAAACTGGTATTTCTTATAATTTACTTTCAAACATGTGTCGATCATCTCGCAGTTTCCTTTGCTCTGGGTTCCGGGACTCAGATCAGTGGCATAGCATGACAAATATGTAATATGATGTAAAACAGTAAACTTATCTATTGCTTTAAGGTCCGTCTTCTATAACTCTTACCGCATGAGAATTTAAGAAAAATAAATACTGAAAGTTGTTACATTTTACTTTCAAACAACATGTCTCGATCGTCTCGCAGTTTCTTTTTCTCTGGGTTACGATACTAAGTCACTGTCATAGCATGACAAATAAATAACATTATGTAAAATAGTATGCGCGTGACTTCTAGCAAAGTCAACTTTACATCATAAACTTATATATTACTAAAAATAAAGGCACATGAAACTCTGAGCACCAGTACACCTTACAAGTATATAAGCAGGGGATAGAAAACTAAATTAAGAGGTACGGTACTTTCTAAATAAATTTATTTAATTGGATGTTTGTCCATTATATAAAACTAAAAGGTTAGTATTTTATTATTTTGCCGTGGAAAATTGGAATGGCCGAAAAAACAAGTCCTGTATTTTACTTTGATAAAAGTTAAAATTAGTTAAAATGGCAGTTCTAGTTGAGCCCATTATTAGGTTGTTTAGTAGTTGTTAAAATTCAGTTAGAAATAAAGTTTTAGCGGACGTAAGAAGAATGAAATTTTAACGACTATGATTGACATGCATTATTGATCTTCTCCCTTTGGTTTTGACTTCCCAGATTTTGAGTATTAAGTTTTTTCTAAAGAAGCTTTTCAAGTTAGTTTCTATTGGATAACGTTAACACTTATGCTACAGAAAAAAGTGAGAGAAACATTTTATAATCAATGTATCAATGTAAGCCAAGGATCATTAAAGAAATACTGCCAGTTGTCATAATAATTTCATAACTTGATGCAAGAAATCCCTCTTTTCGGAAGTTTCACCGTTTCAGCCCCAAAGAGTATGTGTGGAGGATACAAATCAGGAGTACTAATTGGAATCGAAATCTTGACCTCTTAGAGCAAATTCCAATACGAGTACCAACTGCACTATACTCTGAGGCATAATTTCATAACTTTGCTGCCAATAGGTTATATCGTCGTTACAGTGCTGGTGGGACCTGCTACTGTCAAAATTTGTTGTATGTGTATGCATTCTTTTATATTGTATAACGATATGAGCACAACTCTAGAGCATAGTTAATTGGTATTCGGACTGGAACATTACTTCAGAAAGGTGCAGGCTCGAACCAAGACACACGCAGCGTGGGTGCAATATTGCTGTCTAGACCAGTAATGATGAAGGCATTGTATCTGGCCCAATTAGGACGGAGTGTTACTGGCCCGGTTTGCAGTAGGTATCTTACAGTGGATCTCTGGTAAAGCCTTGCTAACCTAAAAAACCGCTGAGTTTCTGATTTGTATCCTCTATGAAACTCTTTGAAGATACGACGGTAAAAGCCTATAGAGACAGGAGCATTGGCCTTTTCCTCGAGAACAGTATGAGCACCGTATTATGCTAGCAACGGATCCTACCAAACTGTTTGAACTATTTATACTTAATAATAAAACAGCTACTCGATTATATTACCTGGCAATAGAAGCATCATATTTTGCTATCAACAGATACCATCTGGTTTTAGTGGCTCCGAGTCACAGGAATAAGGTCAGTGCATTGCATAACAAACAAATAAAATGATGTAAAATAGTATGTATTTGGCCCATAAAAGTCAACTTCTTGTGATAAATTTAAATGTTACTAAAATAAAGGGAAATGAAAGTATGAAATTCTGAGGACCAGTGCATCTTACAAGTATGCTACTAAGAGAATACTAGACGTTCCAAATAAAAGCTAGTAGAAAAACAAATCAAGAGGGCACGGCACTTGCCAAATTATTCTATTTAATTGGATGTTTGTCCATTATATAAATTATTATTACAAATATATGATTGTAGGGGGATTAATTTTGTATATTAATTTTATTCAATGCTGAAAGGTGACATGGGATTTTTTAAATGGATCCATGATTCTCTTTTTTTTTCTTTTTCCTTTTTTAAGAACAAATAGAAAGAACATGCTGAACCTGTGGTGTGTTAGTAGAAAGTGAATAATAAATAGGGGATGACTAGAACTAGAGGGTGATTAAGAGAAGAAAAGAAGCAAAAGAAATGGAGTTGTTTTCTCCCTTCAAGCCTTTTACTTACTTTCTTTCTTTCCCTATCTTTTCTGCTATCCTTATTCAATTACTACAGAAACAGAAACCAAGCCAAGAAATTATGTTGAAAATGCAACTGAGTTACTGAAGAATGATGAGACGAAGGACAACCCAAGAGAAGTAAGGAATGGTGTGCAAGATGACTGCAATCCGAACAAAGAAATATCTGGATCGTCAAATAGGAGGATTAATCCACGGTGTGTGTTAGTTGCGTCACAAGTTGGAGAGCTGGAAGATGAGATCACGTGCTGTGAAGGAGGAGTAAAAGCAGTTGAGAAGTGAAGCGAAGGAGGAAGAAAGGTGGCGCAGGCGGGAAGAAATTAAATACGGCCAAATTACGTTTATGCCCTTAAGTTTGCTCTGTACGGTAGTTATTCAGTAGGGATATTTTTGTGCTTTCACAATGTTTTCTGTTGATAACCGTTTCCTTCTCTGTATAAGGCTTGTTCGACGAAATTGATTCAAAGTGTGGAAAACCATTCTTTCAATTTCTGTGTGGCAGTTATCTTCTTCTCTCTTATTTGCCTTGCTGTTTTCTCTCTCTATTCACCTTCTCCGTCAGTTCTCGACATACCTTGAGAACTGATTAGCGATTGTATTTTTGATTTGAATTCTCTGCAACTCAGTCAATCGTTGCTTCAATCGGTGAATGTTTGGTGTTTGATGCGTTTGGAGAATTTTCGCACAGTATCAGAGCCTTAATCGGTTGTTTGATGAATTTCGGTACATTCATGTCGTCAAATCATGATTCACCCAGCAGATCCACTCATTCTCCGATGAATACCATGTCTGGTGCAGTTGATCCATCTGAGGATCCACGTTATATTCATCCCGGAGACAGTCCGTCTCTAGTGCTCGTACAGCCTTTGTTGGATGGGAATAATTATCATGGATGGAGCAGGACGTTTCGCAGAGCACTCGAATCAAAGAACAAGGTTGGCTTCATCACAGGTACTGTGTCTAAACCTCTAGAGACTAACCGTAGGTTCGCTGCTTGGACAAAGACAAATAACATGGTTGCCTCTTGGATTGTGAATTCCGTTATACCATCAATTGGACAAAGTGTGATGTGGTTTGATAATTCTTTAGATATTTGGAATGATTTAAAACATAGGTACAATAATGCGGATGTTTTTAGACTGTCCGACCGACAAGAACAGTTTTATGCTACTAAACAAGACGATGGTTCTGTAACTGAATATTATACAAGACTTAAGGTGTTGTGGGAAGAACTTATGGTGCTGAGATCCATACCTAACTGTATATGTAATAGGTGCACATGCAATATATCCAGTCAAATTAACAAATTAGTGGAGGATGATCACGTTATAAGGTTCATAAAAGGTCTCAATGATGAATATGAACCCGTAAAGTCCCAAGTGTTGTTGTCTAGCCCCTTGCCAGACCTCAAAACAACCTTTGCCATGGCAGTAAAGCTGGAAAGGAAATTGCATTATTCTAGTGGGTAAGGTCATTTTACCAATAACCAATCGGTTGTCCTTAGTACTAACAGTATGACAAAGCCAGGAAGCGTTAGTTGGCAGAAGCCTGGTGGGAGAGGGGGGCAAAGAGAATTTCAGAACAAGAGATCTAGCTATGGTTCTAAGGCTCCTACATGCACTTTTTGCAATATGACTGGTCACACCGTGGCTAAATGTTACAGAAAACATGGCTTTCCACCAGGCTATAAGGGTAAGGGGCGGGTAAATTGTGTAAGAAATGATGTTGGTACGTTTCATGACCCTGCTGTCTATACTCAACCAGAGGGTGGTACATACCAAGCAGTTGGTGCAGTGAATGTGGATGATCAGGCTGCGAATGTTACTCCTTCCTTAACGCATGAACAATATATGAAGTTAATTAGTTTGTTGCAGGAACACAGGGACAAGGGAATTCTGATGCATCCAAATACTGTGGAAGGATCGAATGATCAGCACGCTGTTCTGTCAGCCATGAACCTGGTAAGTGGCAAGGTAATGTACCTCCTAATATTTCTCATATATGGATATTGGATTCAGGTGCTACGGATCACATATGCTGTTTCCTTTCTTCATTTGAATCTTACCAGCCAGCTTCAGGAATATCTGTTAAATTGCCAAATAATCATTCTATCACCGTTAAACACATTGGTACTGTCAATGTCTTACCTAATCTCAAGCTTCATAATGTACTGCACATTCCCTCTTTTGCCTTTAATCTCATATCCCTTAGCAAGCTTACAATGACTGGTGAAATTGACTTAACATTTCACTCCAATATGTGCTGCATTCAGGAGCATATGAACAAGAAGATGATTGGTTCAGCTGAAGTACACCAAGGGCTATATCATCTGATCAGTCAGCCACTGTCTAAAGTTCCTGTTGCCCGTTCATGGCAAGCCTTTGCCGTCTCCAAACCTCACTCTTCCCTTTGGCACTTTAGGCTTGGTCATCAAGCTTCATCAAGATTAAAGGAGTTAAGCAAGCCAGCAGAGAGTGGAACGCAAGGTTAACGACATTTCTCATTTCAAAAGGCTTTGTACAGTCAAAGAATGATTATATGTTGTTTACAAAGAAGACAGAAACTTCAATGTTAGTACTCCTGGTGTACATGGACGATCTCATAATGGCTTGTGATGATTTAGATGCTATTGAGTGGATCAAAGGGGACCTGCATAAAGAATTTAGGATTAAGAACCTTGATGACTTAAAATTCTTTTTGGGTATAGAAGTTGCACGATCTCATAAAGGGTTGCTTATCAACCAGAGAAAATATGTCTTGAAGGTGTTGGATGAGTTTGGATTTATGGAGTGTAAGCCAGCTATAAGTCCAATGGAGGTGCACCTGAAGCTGACTCACAAGGATTCTGAACCATTTGAAGACATAGCTGCATATAGAAGACTCATTGGTAAACTAATCTATCTTACGATCACGAGGCCGGACATATCATTTGCGGTACAGAAGTTGAGTCAATTTCTTGACTGTCCCACACTTAATCATTTGAAAGCTGCTCACAGAGTTTTAAGGTTTCTTAAGGGTACGGTTGGCCAGGGGCTGCTACTGCCTAGCACAGGAGATATGAAATTGAAAGCGTTTGTTGACACCGATTGGGCTGGATGCAAGGAAACCAGAAAATCTGTGTCAGGGTATTGCGTTTTTCTGGGGGATGCGTTGATATCTTGGAAGGCTAAAAAGCAGACAACGGTCTCATGTTCATCTGCAGAGGCAGAGTACAGGGCCATGGCCTCATCTGTGTGTGAAGTCCAATGGCTATTATATCTGTACAATGATTTGGGAATGAGCAGTCAAGGTCCGGTTGAAATGTTCTGTGATAGTAAAAGTGCGCTGTATATAGCCGAGAATCCAGTTTTTCATGAACATACTAAGCATATTGAAATTGATTGCCATATAGTAAGGAATAAGGTGCAGGAGAAGGTAATCAAATTGATGCCCGTTAGGACGCAATTTCAGCTCGCAGATTTATTTACTAAAGCATTGGATAGTAGACGGTTAAATGAGCTTCTAGTAAAGCTTGGAGTATGCAACATTTATGGCAAGCATAGCTTGAGGGGGGGTGTTGAAAATGCAACTAAGTTACTGAAGAATGATGAGACGAAGGACAACCCAAGAGAAGTAAGGAATGGTGTGCAAGATGACTGCAATCTGAACAAAGAAATATCTGGATCGTCAAATAGGAGGATTAATCCACGGTGTGTGTTAGTTGCGTCACAAGTTGGGGAGCTGGAAGATGAGATCACGTGCTGTGAAGGAGGAGTAAAAGCAGTTGAGAAGTGAAGCGAAGGAGGAAGAAAGGTGGCGCAGGCGGAAAGAAATTAAATACGGCCAAATTACGTTTATGCCCTTAAGTTTGCTCTGTACGGTAGTTATTCAGTTGGGATATTTTTGTGCTTTCACAATGTTTTCTGTTGATAACCGTTTCCTTCTCTGTATAAGGCTTGTTCGACGAAATTGATTCAAGGTGTGGAAAACCATTCTTTCAATTCCTGCGTGACAGTTATCTTATTCTCTCTTATTTGCCTTGCTGTTTTCTCTCTCTATTCACCTTCTTCATCAGTTCTCGACATACCTTGAGAACTGATTAGCGATTGCATTTTTGATTTGAATTCTCTGCAACTCAGTCAATCGTTGCTTCAATCGGTGAATGTTTGGGGTTTGATGCGTTTGGAGAATTTTCACAAATTACCTCCAGGTCCATGGAAGCTACCAGTGATAGGAAACCTTCATCAATTGGTAGGAGGGCTACCTCACCATATTTTAACAAACTTGGCTCGCAAACATGGACCTTTTATGCACCTACAGCTAGGAGAACTCTCTCTTGTGGTCCTCTCCTCTCCAAGACTAGCAAAAGAAGTCCTGAAAACTCGCGACCCAATCTTTGCTGGGAGACCAGAGGTTCTTGCATTGAAGACAATGTTCTACCAAGGTAAAGACCTTATATCTCTTACATCTTACGATGACTACTTTAAACAAATGCGCAGAATATGCGAACATGAAATGCTGAATGCGAAGAACTCGCGTTCATTAGCACCAGTTAGACTGGCTGAAGCTAAACATATGATATCTTTGGTGATGAGTTCGGCTGGAAAATCGACCAACATGTCAGAAAGAATCTCACATTACACAATGTCCGTTATCTGTAGAGCAGCATTCGGGAGGTTATCCAAAGATCAAGACAAGTTCGTAGGGCTAATACACGAGTTCGCTGACTTATCTAGTGGGTTTGACCTTGGTGACCTGTTTCCTTCTTATAGTATTGCTCGTTTCCTTAGTGGATTGATGCCTAAAGTGTTGAAAATTCGTGGAAGAATTGACGCTTTTCTGGAAGACATGGTTAATGAACATACGAAGAACTTGACCTCTTCAGAAAGGGGCAATGGCGAGGACGGGGAAAATGATCTACTAGATAATCTACTCAAAATCAAGGACAATAGCAGCAACCTAAAGTTCCCCTTCACAAACACAAATATCAAAGCATTGATAGCGGTAACTAATATGATAACTTACTTTCATGCTTCGTTTCTAATCGTTGTACTTACCGGTGATCAAATTTTGGCTATGGACATTATTGAAGAACATTTCCGTGAAAAAAATAATATTAAATGACCAAGACTTGTTGATATTTTACAGAACGTGTTCGTAGCGGGAACCGAATCATCTACAACAGCAACAGTATGGGCCATGTCCGCGTTGATGAGGAATCCTCATGTGATGGCAAAGGTGCAAATGGAAATCAGGCAAGCGTTCGAGGGAAAAGAATCCATAGATGAAGTGGTCGTCCATAACCTCAAGTACCTAAATCTTGTAATAAAAGAAACTTTGAGGTTACACCCTCCAGGCCCATTGCTATTTCCGAGAGAATGTACGGAGGATTCCGTAGTAGATGGGTACACCATACCTGCCAAGACCAAGGTTATGATCAATGCTTGGGCAATAGGAAGAGATCCAACAGTTTGGTCTGATCCAGACAGTTTTATTCCTGAGAGATTTGAGAACAACAACATTGATTTCATGGGAAATAACCTTGAACTTATACCATTTGGTGCAGGGAAGAGAATTTTCCCAGGAATTGCCCTTGCTATAGCAAATATGAAGCTGCCTTTGGCTTTACTACTCCATTATTTTGACTGGAGTCTCCCTGGAGGCGCTGAAGGGGAATGTTTGGATATGTCAGAAAACTTTGGATGTGCAACTAGAAGGAAAACTGACCTCTGCCTCATTCCTACTTTGCGAACTGCGTTTGTTGATCTCCTTTAAAGTGGTGTATTTTGTTTATTTCTTCCATCTACTGCTGTTGAATATACAGATGAAGATAAGAAGAAGAAGCAGTCTGTGATATAATCAGATGACATTGGCACGCATGGCACGGTTGTGTGCATGGCACGCTTAGTCTTGGCACGCATGGCACGGTTGGCGTACATGGCACGATTAGTCTTGGCACGAGTGGCACGGTTGGTGTACATGGCACGCTTAGTCTTGGCACGCATGGCACGGTTGGCGTACATGGCACGATTAGTCTTAGCACGCATGGCAAGGTTGGCACGGTGGCACGCTTGGTGACTTGCCTGAGAATTCTGCAGTAGAAGCTACTGCTTCAACATTAAACCGACTTACTTCTCACGTGTTAATTTTAGTTTCTAGATAGTTCCTTAGATTAGTATAAATACAAGTAATGATTGTACTGCTAATGTGAAGAGCACAATAAAATTTCTGATTCATTCTTCTTTCTCAAGTTGAAGACATTCAACTTTGGCGCCAGAGCATTCTTTGCTCGTCATTTGATTTCTTCTTTCACAATTGTTCTTAGTTCATTATACATTGATCAATTTGATCGTTAGTTTTGAATTTCACACGAATTTTGACATGGTATCAGAGCCATGACAATTCGTTATTAATTCCTTGAACGCTCTTGATCAAACTCTACATCACATCGGTGTTTCCTTTCGTAAATCACTTTGACTATAGTGTAAACATGGCGAATGCAAGTGTTGCTTCATCTAGCTCACGAATTAATCATGTGAACAATGAGAATCTGGCAAGTAGCACGTACTACTTGCATCCGAATGACAGTCCAGCTATCGTTCTGGTTCAACCTCCTCTCAATCCGCACAATTTCCACTCATGGAGCAGAACATTTCAAATGGCGTTGTTAGTGAAGAACAAGACCTGTTTTATCGATGGATCCATACCTAAACCTGCACAAAATGATCCTCAATTTCAGCAATGGAGGCAGGTAAACACCATGATCCAGTCCTGGATCATGAACTGCGTCTCTCCTTCAATTGCACAAAGTATAATGTTGTACGATAGTGCTCTGGATATATGGAATGATTTAGCTATGAGGTATGGAAGTGGTGATCCATTCAGATTATCTGATTTACTATGTGAATTTTATGCTGTGAAGCAGGAAAGTCTTAGCGTAAATGATTATTTTACGAAACTGAAAGTGCTATGGGAAGAACTAGCTTCTCTAAGATCCATACCAAAATGTGACTACCTTCGATGTGTGTGTGACATAACTAAGAAGGTGAATGAATTCATTGAAAGTGACTACGTCATAAAGTTTGTTAAAGGACTGAATGAGGAATTTGATCCAGTGAGATCACAAGTATTTGTAATGACTCCTCTACCAGATATTAAGACTGTTTTTGCAATGGCATTAAAGTTTGAAAGGAAAATTTCTAATAATGCTGTCAACTGGTTTTAGCAATGCACCTACTGCGTTGGCTGCGAATTGTGATGATCAGGAAGGCTTTGTAGCGAATGCGTATGCTAATAAGAAGCAAGGACAATCATATAGAAGAGGAAATGGAAGATTTTATCAAGAAGGAAATAAGCGCTTGCAATGTAATCACTGTGGTATGATTGGACATACGAGTGACAGATGCTACAGAAAGCACGGATTCCCTCCCGGATTCAAGTTTAAAAGTCAAGTGAATGCTGTTGAAACAGTTGAAGAGAGATCTCCGAACTGTGATGTTGAATTGCCTCCGTCTGTTTTGTTTCCACAATCTACACAATCTCTTACTCAAAAACAATTTACTAAACTACTGAAGTTGTTGGATGTTGATGATGTTGTTTCAGGAAGCAATGGAAATAAGGAGGTACAAGGAGCTGTCATGACGGCACAGACTGGTATGTTCACAGGTAAGCAATCTGTAAGTACTAGTTGTGTGTGGATTTTAGATTCAGGAGCCACTGATCACATTTCATGTTCCTTGTCGTTATTTCAGTCTTATAATCCTATTGATCATGTCTCTATTAAGCTTCCTAACAATGTCACAGTTGAATCCACTCATAAAGGAATCGTTGTTTTGCATAGTGGTCTGATCTTGAAGGATGTTTTATACGTTCCTTCGTTTTCTTTCAATCTTGTCTCTCTCAGCAAGCTTACTGACTCTCCACATCTGCTTGTTTCATTTCATGATTCTGGTTGTTTGATTCAGGATCAGTTGTCCAGGAGGATGATTGGTTCAGCTAGGAAGCATCATGGGCTTTATTACATATATGATTCCAGTGTAGCTCTGCAATGTGAAGTGTCCAGTACATGTCCTTTGCCTTTTGCTTTGTCTTCTGCCAGTCTTGAGTCTGATGCGTATCTATGGCATGCCAGACTTGGGCATGCCTCATCCACTAGAATACAAGAGTTGCATAGGCTACATCCAGACATACCTTCTTTTGATCAGAATAATGTTTGTACAGTGTGTCCCTTAGCGAAATTGAAGAGGTCACCATTTCCCACTTCTGTTACAGCCTCTAAGCTTCCTTTTGATGTTGTTCATGTTGATGTTTGGGGTCCTTATAGGCACCCTACAATGTACAGTCAAAAATATTTTCTGACTATAGTTGATGACTGTTCAAGGTATACTTGGATATATCTCCTTAAAGCAAAGTCTGAGGTTAGGCAAGTTTTGCAGAGCTTCTTTCATTATGTGTTTACTCAATTTAACGTTCATATCAAGATTGTTAGGAGTGATAATGGACTTGAATTTAAAATGTCTGAGTTTTATATGCAACATGGGGTAGTTCATCAGACAACCTGTAACTATACTCCCCAACAGAATGGGGTGGTTGAAAGGAAGCATCAACACCTTTTGGTTGTAGCTAGAGCACTTAGGTTTCATGCCTCATTGCCTATTGAGTATTGGGGATTCTGTCTTCAGCATGCCACTTATTTAATAAATTTGATGCCATCACCCGTACTTCAAAATAAGACTCCTTATGAGGTTTTACATCAGAATCAGCCTGTTTATATTCATCTGAGAGTATTTGGGTGTTTGGCGTTTGCTTGTGACAACACCCCTCATAAGGCAAAATTTGAGCCCAGGTCTATGCCTTGTGTTTTTCTTGGTTTTCCTATGAATACAAAGGGGTATATCCTTCAAAAACTGGAAGACAAATCTATTATTGTGTCTAGAGACATTCTGTTTTATGAAAGTTCATTTCCATTCTCCAATGGATCTTCTTTGCCAGCGGCATCAGTCCCAGTCCCTCATGCTGTGGCTGACGTTCCTCTGAGTTCTTGTCCATCTCCTACTCAAGTACATCCCTTACATGAGTTGCCACCTTCTCCTGATACTCCTCATTCGACTGATACTGTGTCTCCTTCAGAGTCACCATTGCCTTCATTGTCATCTTCTCCTACTTCGTCCTCCAAGGCTTCAGAATTCCTTCCAAATGATCAGATACCTGTAACTCAGTTGGAAGTTCATTTGCCTCCAGTGTCAGGTTCTGATCACTCTCTTACAGCTTTGGCTCCTGAATACAGATCCTACATCCTCAGCATCAGTGCTGAACAAGAACCTGTGGCATATCAGCAGGCTGCTGCATCAGCAGCCTGGCAGCAAGCTATGCAGCTTGAGTTGGCAGCCTTAGAGGCCACACATACCTGGGACATTGTTCCCTTGCCACTGGGTAAGCAGCCTATTGGCTGTAAGTGGGTTTACAAGGTCAAACGCAAGGCAGATGGCTCCATTGAGAGATATAAAGCCAGGCTTGTGGCTAAGGGGTACACCCAGCAACCAGGTATAGATTATGTTGATACCGTTTCCCCTGTGGCCAAAATGACTTCTGTACGTCTACTTTTGGCTTTGGCATCTGTGAATCATTGGCATGTGCATCAATTAGATATCAATAATGCCTTTCTTCATGGTGATCTATATCAGGAGATTTATATGGAGTTGCCTCAAGGTGTCCAGTCATCCATCCCTAATGCAGTTTGCAGGCTTCAAAAATCTCTTTATGGACTTAAACAAGCCAGTAGACAATGGAATGAAAATCTTACTTTGTACTTACTGTCTCAGGGTTATACACAGTCTAAAAATGATTACACCTTGTTCACTAAAAGAGCTTCAGATTCTTTCATAGCTTTGCTCATTTATGTTGATGACATTATTGTAGCTAGTGATTCATTATCTCATATTCAACATCTGAAAGAGCATTTGCATTCTACATTTCAAATCAAACATTTAGGTGTTCTTAGATATTTTATGGGGCTTGAAGTGGCAAGGTCTCGGGGGGGGTTTATGATTTGTCAAAGAAAATATGCACTGGAATTGTTAGAAGAGACAAGTTTTTTGGCAGCTAAACCTGTTTTGACACCTATGGAGCAGAATCTAAAACTGGAACATAATGATTCACCTTTGTTTTCAGATATGTCTTGTTACAGGAGGATTATTGGCAAGTTATTGTATCTTACAATTACAAGGCCTGATATTTCATATGCTGTCCAACAATTAAGCCAGTTTTTAGATTGTCCCACAGAAATGCATATGAAGGCTGTTCATAGGGTGCTTAGGTATCTGAAGGGTAGTCCTGGTCAAGGACTGTTGTTTCCTAGCACAGGTTCAAAATTGCTTAAGGCTTATTCAGATTCAGACTGGGGTGGGTGTACTGAAACCAGGAGATCAGTTACAGGGTATTGTATGTTCTTTGGTGATGCTCTGGTATCTTGGAAAGCAAAGAAACAAACTACAGTGTCAAGATCCTCTTCAGAGGCTGAGTACAGGTCACTTGCTGCAGCTACTTGTGAAGTACAGTGGTTGCTATATCTGTTAAAGGACCGGGGGTAGAACAGAAAGAACCGGTGGAGCTGTGTTGTGATAATAAGAGTGCCATATATATAGTAGAAAATCCAGTGTTTCATGAAAGAACAAAACATATAGAAGTGGACTGTCATGTAGTCAGAGACAAGTTTCAAGAAGGGGTGATTAAGCCAATGCCAGTCAAGACTGAGTTTCAGGTGGCTGATTTGTTTACTAAGGCATTGAGTTCACAGAGACTGCAATTTCTGACTTCTGCTTTAGGGGTTTGCAACATTTACAAGAAGTCAGAATTGAGGGGGGGTGTTGAAGATACAGATGAAGATAAGAAGAAGAAGCAGTATGTGATATAATCAGATGACATTGGCACGCATGGCACGGTTGGCGTACATGGCACGATTAGTCTTGGCACGAGTGGCACGGTTGGTGTACATGGCACGCTTAGTCTTGGCACGCATGACACGGTTGGCGTACATGGCACGATTAGTCTTAGCACGCATGGCAAGGTTGGCACGGTGGCACGCTTGGTGACTTGCCTGAGAATTCTGCAGCAGAAGCTACTGCTTCAACATTAAACCGACTTACTTCTCACGTGTTAATTTTAGTTTCTAGATAGTTCCTTAGATTAGTATAAATACAAGTAATGATTGTACTACTAATGTGAAGAGCATAATAAAATTTCTGATTCATTCTTCTTTCTCAAGTTGAAGACATTCAACTTTGGCGCCAGAGCATTCTTTGCTCGTCATTTGATTTCTTCTTTCACAATTGTTCTTAGTTCATTATACGTTGATCAATTTGATCGTTAGTTTTGAATTTCACACAAATTTTGACAACTGCACCCAAAACTTCTATGTTTCTTATGCTGGGAAATTTCATTCCACTTTCTTATTTTGTATCTTTCACCTTTATTTGCATGGTTATACTTAAGAAACTGTTGCTTTTTTTTATTATATTTTTCACGAACTTCTAATTATTCTGCTTCAATCTCTCAAAAACGGGAAATTAGATCTCTTCAACAATTCTGGATTAAACTACCATTAGAATCGAGTCCCGGACTTAAAGGTGATGGAATCTACTTGTCCTAGTGTTACGTGAAATAGCAATGGAATTTTTTAACTCCTTACGTCATTTAATTTTAGTTATGCTGCTCGAAGAAAATGTTTCAGCTGATATCATACAGTTATCTAAGTTAAGCATCTCGCAAGATTTGAATGTTAAGCAACTGCTAATACAGTCTTAGGAACTAGAAGTTTTATGGTCGGTGGTGCTGCTGTCAAAGTCACTGGTGATGCAGCACGGTGTAAATGTAGCAGCTATCGAGAGACACGAATGGGATCGAAATATTGTGAAGAAGAAAAAGTGAATTAAGCAAATTGAGAGTACATAAATAGCAATTGGTGAAGGAGGAATGTGATCTTGAATGGCTGCGATTGAATTGTTCCAAGGTGCACGGACCAGATCAGGAAAGGGAGTTCAGCTGGAGGAAGAAGACGCGCGAGACAGTTGACGGGCAGTTTAAATAAAATATAAAATGACTTTTATACCCCTTGTAAATGAGTGTACAGTAGTTAAACGAAAGGGCTTTCTTGTAATTTTGTTTTCTTCTTCTTTCTTGATTCGTCAGAAGCAGCGATATAAACTGCTTTTGCAGTAGTGGATTGAGCAGCGAAGTTGAGATATTTTCTTATGGCAGTTATATGAAAATTCCTCTCTCTCAGCTTCTCCGTCTGTCTTCTATTCGATTTCATCTTTGATTAAGTTGAATTGGTTGTTATTTTGATCATATCAATCGATCAAGTGTGTGTTCTTGTAGTTTGAATCTCAAGGTTCAATTTTATCATGGTATCAGAGATCTTTCCTATTGATATTGTGTGTGGTTAAGAGTTACGATTTGTGTGATCATGGCTTATTGATATCGTGTGTGGTTAAGAGTTACGATTTGTGTGATCATGGCTTCTACTTCCACTGCCAACGCTCGAAACAATAGTGTTGAGAATATAGGCTCCAATCCTCTTTATTTGCATCCGAATAAGAGTCTAGCTGCGGTGTTGGTACATCCTCCACTCAATGGGCACAACTTTCGTTCATGGAGTAGGACATTACGCATGACTTTGACGATTAAAAGCAAGTTGTGCTTCATTGATGGTTCCATGAAGAGACCTGATGAAGATGATGTGAATTTTCTTGTGTGGAACCAATGCAACACCATGGTGCAATCATGGATACAGAATTGCGTCACACCGGCAACTGCTCAAAGTATCATGTGGTTTGAGACGGCATATGATGTATGGAAGGATTTGACACTAAGGTACGCAGGAGGTGATTTATTTCGTTTGTCATATTTGTTGGAGCAATTCTATACGGTAAAACAAGAAGGTATGTCTATAAACGAATACTTTACCAAATTGAAGTCACTTTGGAAGGAAATGTTAATTCTGAGACCAATACCAAAATGTTCATGTAATAGATGTACTTGTGACATTGTTGGGAAGGTGAGCAAGTTTGTAGAAGGAGATTTTGTTATTAAATTCATAAAAGGACTAAGCGTTGAATTTGATCCCGTGAGATCTCAGATATTTGTAATGACTCCTTTATCTAGCATTTCCACTGCATTTTCTATGACATTGCAATATGAAAGGAAAGTTATGATTGCTAATGTACAACCATAGTTTACTAACAATGCATATGCTTTGATGATTGATACTGTTGAGGAGTTTAATCCTACGAGTTTTGCAGTTAGTAATTTCAATCCTAGAGGACAGAACATGAACTTTAGAGGAAATAGTAGAGGCACAAACAGAGGCTATCACGATTTCTCCCAGAGGCCTATGTGCACTCATTGTTGTATGAGTGGCCACACAGTTGAAAGATGTCACAAGAAGTACGGGTATCCTCCTTGATTTAAGGTCAAACAACAGGTGAACATGATGGATGCCCAGAGCCAGGAGGTGAACTTGTCAGGTGGGAATGAAGGACATGAGTTCCAATCATGTGTGACACAGATTCCTGAGCAGAGTGTACCTATGCCTATGTCGACAGCAAAGCAATATAACAAATTGATGAATATGCTAAATGAAAAGGGTGACGTGAAGACAGGAGCTTTTCTGAATTTATAGTTGCTCAACCTGCAGTCGTGAATGCTCAGGCTATGGTGAATTCTAATAAAGTTGCAGGTCAGTTGCAATCTAATATACCTAGCATTTGGATTTTAGACTCAGGAGACACTAATCACATTTCTTGTTCTTTGTTAATCTTTGATTCTTATACACCCATTGAAAATGTATCTGTGAAAATGACAAACAATGTTTCAGCTATGGCAACCCATACAGGATCAGTCACCATTAATCCTTATCTTGTTATTACAAATATCCTATTTGTTCTAGCCTTCTCTTTCAATCTTCTTTCATTGAGTAAACTATCTCTGACTTCTCACATATGTGCTTACTTCTATAATCATGAATGTATTCTTCAGGACCAATACTCCAAGAGGAAGATTGGTTCAGCTAGGCTGAGAAATGGCCTTTACTATGCCATTGGCAATCAGAGAATGCTAGGCACCGAAGCCACTCCTTCAGTGATCACAAACTCTTTGGATGAGAAGTTTTTACCTACTTTTTTTTCTTCCTGTTCTCGTTGCAATTCTCCTTCTATGTTGTGGCATATGAGACTTGGCCATGCATCCAGGACAAGAATAAAAGAGATAAAAAAATAGAGCCTTTTGTTGTTGCTTCTAATGTTAATTCACATTGCAAAATTTGTCCCATGGCTAAACAAAAGAAATTATCATTTCCCATTTCCATTTCAGTTTCAAAAGCCTGTTTTGATTTGTTGCATATTGATATATGGTGACATACAGGGTCTCAACCCTTTTTGAACATACCTACTTTCTTACCTTAGTGGATGACAAGAGCAGGTTCACTTGGACCTATGTACTGAAAACTAAATCTGAGGCAAGGCAAGTCCTTGAGAATTTCTATCACTTTGTTGAAACTCAATTTAACAGAAGAATAAAGGTAATCAGATCAGACAATGCATTAGAGTTGGCTCCAAATCAGTTCTTCTTGCAAAAGGGCATTGTACATCAAAAGTGTTGCCCTTATACCCCCAGCAGAAGGGCTAGTTGAGAGGAAGTAACAGAATTTGCTAACTGTTGCTAGAGCTTTAAGATTTCAAGCAAACCTTCCTCTGAAATATTGGAATTTTTGTATACAACATGCCACATACCTTATAACTATCCTAACCACACCAACCTTAAACTAGAAAACACCCTTTGAAATTCTCTATAATTAAACACCACAATACAACCACCTCAAGGTATTTGGCTGTCATGCCTTTGCTTATAATACAGCACCTCAGAAAGGAAAGTTTGATACTAGAGCAAAGTCATGTGTCTTCCTTGGCTTTCCTCTAAATACCAAAGGTTATATACTTCAACACATGGATACCCAAACTGTCTTCACTTATAGACCTGTCACATTTCATGAACATACCTTTCCATTTCATAGTCACCAACCATGTTAACTGAGCCCACCATATATCCATCCTCTCATTTGTCATTTCAAACTTCTTCAGACTTAACCTCAGAAGCCACAAGTCCAACTCCTCCATCAAACTCCAACCCAAGCATGGTCCCTCATGACTCTTCATCCTTGTCAACCATTATGCCTTCAGTATCATCTCAGTCACCTTCACACTATGCCACAGGTTCATCTCTTGTACAATCCCCTGAAAGGCCACAACCAACACTTTTAATTGATTTGCCACCCATTCAGGACATACCCAGGCCAGCTAGACAAAGGCAGAAGCCTTCATATCTAAAAGATTATTATTGCAATGTGCTTACAAATTCATCTTCTTCTTATGCTACTACCACTTCACATCCCATTGAACATTAGTTTTCTTTTGATTTGTTGTCTCCTGAGTATAAGGCATATGCTTTGAATATTATCTTGCACTCTGACCCTGTTACTTACCAGGAAGCACCACAGCAGGAGTGCTGGTGCCAGGCAATGCAACAAGAATTAGATGCCTTAAATGTTAATAATACTTGGTCTCTAGTGTCTTTACTTGCAGGAAAGATACCAATTGGATGCAAGTGGGTGTATAAAACCAAGTACAAGGCTGAGGGATCTGTGGAACGCTGTAAAGCCAGGCTGGTGGCCAAAGGCTTCACATAGCAGCTTGGTGTTGACGATACAGACACATTCTCACAGTGGCCAAACTCACCACAGTCAGACTGGTGTTAGCTTTAGCAGCAAGCAAAGACGGGTTCATTCATCAATTAGACATCAATAATGTATTCCTCAATAGTGATCTATCTGAGAAAATCTACATGGAGCCCCCACAGGCTTATCAGTGTCAACACCAAACATAGTATATAAGTTACAAAAATCCCTATATGGATTGAAACAGGCCAGCAGGCAGTGGAATGAGAAGCTCATCCAGGCCCTTCTCCACTAAATATTTAGACAATCTGAGCATGATCACACACTATTCATAAAGAACACCCCTTATGTTTTTGTAATCCCACTTTTATATGTAGATGTGACTAGCCACTCACTGCCAGCCATTCAACCCCTCAAGACTTATTTGCATCACACTTTTCAGATTAAAGACCTTGGCAACTTGAATTATTTCTTAGGAATTGAGTTTGCTAGATCAAAGGGGGCATTATTTTGTGTCAGAGAAAGTATGCCATGGAATTGTTGGATTACACAGGATTTCTTGGAGCAAAACCGGCCAAAACACCTGTGGATAAAGGGATAAAACTGCAACATAATGATTCAGTCTTGATTGAGGATGTAACCAGATACAGAAGACTCATTGGCAAATTGCTATACCTTACCATCATCAGGCTAGACATCAACAACTATCTTAATTTTCGGATTCACCCACTGAAGCACATCTGAAGGCATCTCACATGTTTCTATGTTACATTAAGGGGACTGTAGGTCAGGGCATATACTTCCCTAAAAACACAGAGCTGAAGCTCAAGGCATTTGCAGATGCAGATTGGGCCAGATGCCAAGAGATCAGGAGATCAGTGACGGGCTTCTGCATGTTTTTGGGGGAGGCATTAGTGTCTTAGAAGGCAAAGAAGCAGACAGCCGTATCAAGGTCATCTTCAAAAGCTGAATATAGAGCGGTTGCGGCAGCAACTTGTGAAGTATAATGGCTACTGTATTTGTTGAAGGATTTAAAGGTCAAACATGATGGTCCAGTTGAATTGTTCTGTGATAGCAGAAAAGCACTATATATAGTGGAAAATCATGTATTCCATGAAAGGATCAAACATATAGAAATAGACTGCCACATTGTGAGACAAAAGTACTTGGAGGGTGTTGTTAAACCAATGCCTGTGAGAACCAGTCATCAGCTTGCTGACATTTTTATAAGAGTGCTGGATGTTGGAAGAGTGCACAATCTGACTGCTGCACTTGGCCTGTGCAATGCATTTGTGCAGTCAATTGAGGGAGGGGGTGTCAAAGTCATTGGTGATGCAGTAAGGAGTAAATGTAGCAGCCATCGAGAGACACGAATGGGATTGAAATATTGTGAATAAGAAACAAGTGAATTAAGCAAATTGAGAGTACATAAATAGCAATTGGTGAAGGAGGAATGTGATCTTGAATGGCTGGGATTGAATTATTCGAAGGTGCAAGCACCAGATCAGGAAAGGGAGTTCAACTGGAGGAAGAAGACGCGTGAGGCACTTGGCGGCAGTTTAAATAAAATGTGAAATGACTTTTCTACCCTTTGTAAATAAGTGTACAATAGCTAAACAAAAGGGCTTTCTTGTAGTTTTTCTTTCTTCTTCTTTCTTGATTCGTTTGAAGCAGCAATATAGACTGCTTTTGCAGTAGTGGATTGAGCAGCGAAGTTGAGATATTTTCTTGTGGCAGTTATATGAAAATTCATTTCTCTCTCAGCTTCTCCTTCTGTCTTTTGTTCGATTCCATCTTTGATTCAGTTGAATTGGTTGTTATTTTGATCATATCAATCGATCAAGTGTGTATTCTTGTAGTTTGAATCTTAAGGTTCAATTTTATCAGCTGCAGGGGGTTTTAGAAAATACAAAATTCCGTTTTGTTGTCACACATCGATTTAGTTGGTTGTCTTGCAAGGAAGCCACTTTTGTGCATTAGCTTTTTTATTCAAAGAGCTTCTATGACCTTTTCCTCAATTTCTCTAAACTCCGCTTTTACACTAGACAATACCATCGTCTTCTATTTCTTACCTCTCCACATGACTAGGTTTCCTCCAATCATAGCAAAGTGTCCCAAAGTGGACCTCCTACGATCACCATTGCCTATACAGTAAGCGTCATCATATACTTCCATATTTAAATGCCAATGCTTTTGAAAGCATATTCCCTTGCATTATGTTCCCTTCATTATCTTTTCTCATTTGCTTTTTGGACTGGTGTTGGATAGATTCTAAACACAACAAACTTAGCAACACCTTAGCATATTCAAAAATCCTCCCCCTAGCTACATGTATCGGATATCTAGAGGATCAAGATACCTGTTCAGATGAGTACTGGTCCAATGGTGTACCCTTGTTCTTTCGTGGAGGAAGTTTCGCACCTGTTGCTAGCAAACTGATCAGCATCATATATATCATCTATATTACGTACAGCGTAAGATTATTCGTTAGTATGTGTTGTACTTATCCCTTGGTGAACATTCACCAAAGAAGATTCATCGGCGAACAGTTACTTATCAGCCCTTCATACGATGGGAGAGGCTTGTTCGGTAGCGGCATCTTTTGTTCTGTTGGGACAGCCTCTCAACACCTGTGGCTATGTAACTAATCTAGTGACTCATTCAGATTCTTCTTATGAGGTCACATTGGTGGATACACAAGTATTTAGATTTAAGAAAGACACAATCCATCGTAACATGGATCCGTTAGGTAACATGATTGTAACATTAATATCTCTTTGGTGAGTACATACCCTACGATCACACTTTTCACCACAGGGACCCTTTTGGTCAAAATTTGCACGTACAAATGTTTTCATTGTGGGATTTCGTTATAGATTAGTAACACTAAGATATATATGGTAATTAATTAAAGGACATATAACTATTAGTTATAATAATCGTTTAAGATCTGGATATAAACCTTCATAACCTCACAAATGTTATGGCTTGGTAAAACCAAATTAAGACTACCGTTGAATTAATTGATTGTTGAAATCTATCTTGAAACAACATGGTAATGCCACTGTAAAATTTTTTAATCTTTTCCATCTTCTTCCCTTTCTCCGAATAGCACAGTAAGCATGTGGCCCATAAGGTCATAACCAGTTCAAAAGTCAATTCTACCTCGTAAACGTAAATATTACTAAAATAAATGCGCGTGAAACGATTTCCAAGTTTTTAATAACTTTTGTCAATGGAAGCCAGCGATTAATAATTTGGATTTTACAGTATGTCGCTGGATTTGTACCAATGCAACTATGATATGATAACGTTACGATTGCTGATTATTGCTTTAGTTTTCCTGTTTATTTATTTTAGTTTTTATTTATATGTTTTTAATTTTCTAAGGATACACTTCTTTCCTTCCACTTATCGCTAAATTTTAATATGATTAATGAGTAAATCATATTAGTTACTTAGCAATCAATAGAAAACAAAATAATATAGACGGACCTCGTATTTACAGAATCATTATTTCCAAATGTCAATTATTCTCAATGTTATCGGTTAATGAGCAAGAAGCTAGGCAAAAGCTATTGTTTTCTGCGGGAGAAAACTCACATGAGCGACACACACAATCACGAGATAATAGACTTTGCTGGTTCTTTAAAAAATAGTAGAAGCTGCTGGTTGGTTAAAAAAATTGCACATGTGAGGATGATACAATTGTACGCATCATTCATGTACCCATGTGACCAAGTCGATCATGCCATAACATAAATAGTTTTAAATCACTGAACTTCTTGTTCATCACAATATAAGATCTGACTGGACATACATTCGTATAATACAATCCAGACGAGAAAATTGGAAGTTTTGTTTTCAGTAATAAGCCTCTGGCTTGAATCATCATATGTGATACATGAAAATTTCATATTCCCTATATTCATTGTTTCAACATAAAAACCAGTGAGACATATATCTTTGAAACTCAATATGTTTTCTTTCGGCTTAGTGGAAAATAATATCAATTAACCAATATGTGTATCACCTGTTAATAAAATGGTTGCTCTTCTGGAGTCCTCAATCAATGCCGGAGTACCCGAGTTTTAACATTCACTTTTGCCAATTATTGCTCTTCTAGAGCCTTCAAACAAATTCGTGTGCGCCATTCCACGGTCAACTAAACATATTCCATACCATTCATCTTGAACAATATGTTAAAATCAAAACTAATTTCAAAATATCTTTTCCGAAAAAGCCAATCGTGCTTCTTCAAGAAACACGCTTCACACATTAATATCTGTGATGTTACCGACCTACGCAAAATGAACTTATTTTCCTTGGCTTGATCCTTCTGGGATGTCTTGATAAAGATCAAGAAAATTCTTCGGTGGCAAGTACGAACCACTGGCCTTGGGCTCAACATTAATAACAAGTCCGTTTAGTCGGTGCACAATTTTTCATATACTTGACATTTTCTTGAGGCTCTTCTTTGTTTTACCACTACAGATGGTATGATGTAAAATTGCTATAACGTCCATGACCACGATCACGACTACGTAGATTATTATAATTACTTCCATTCGCTTCAGGGAATACTGGTAATCCGGTCTGATGATAATAGTGGTTTTTCATCGAAAGTTCATATATGAAATTATATTTCAAAATTTCTTTCCTGATATTGCTACTATAGGAGCATATTGGATACGCAGACAATGGGAAGCGTATGTATTTATTTTTAACATATACAGGTAAAATATCTGATAAAACAAGATATTCACTCAAAACTACAGGTTTGAGTGAAATGTTATATGCTTCAGGCATAATAAATAGATCATAATAAAATCGTACTAACAAAATTTAATTAAAAAAAACTATATATATGACAAAATTGAATATATGCAAGGTCATAACAATTAACAAACTTGATAACCTGTCATTGAGAAATAACTTACAATAAGCAAATTATAAGTGTTGCTTCGGGCATGTCCACTACTCATGCTTCAAGCATGATAACTATTTGTGCTCGAGACATATCCGCTATTCATGTTTCAAGTATGTTGACTACTCATGCTTCCGGCATGTCTGCTATATTATGCTTCATGCATGTCGACTACTTATGCCTCCGGCATGTTGACTACTCATGCTTTCGACATGTCGACTATTAATGTTTCAGGCATGTCGATTACTTATGCTTTCGGTATGTCGACTACTCATGCATTCCAGCATGTCTACTATTTATGCTTCAGGCATGTCGACTACTAATGCTTTCGGCATTTCGACTACTTATGCTTCCGGCATTTCGATTACTCATGCTTATGGCATTTTGACTACTCATGCTTCTGGGATGTGAACTATTTGTGATTTTAGCATTTGAACTATTCGTGCTTCTGACATGTGAATTACACATGCTTCTGGCGTGTGAATTACATATGTGTATGGTATTTCGTCTATCAATACTACGGGTATATCAATTATTCATATTTTCTGGCAACTATTCATACTGCGGGCATGTCATCTGTTCATGATGTGATCATGACAATTATTCATGTTTCGGAAATAACAAGTGTTCCATGCTTTGATCATGCTAATATTTCATTCTTCGGATATATCAACAATTTATGCTTTGGGTATATCAACGGTTCATGCTTCAGGCATGTTAACAATTCATGCTTCAGGCATAGCTACTATGTAATCGTGTAATGTCTAACAAATTATATAATATGATAAAATCCCTTATATGACATCAACAAAAGATGAAATCATAACGAAAATGTGAGAGAACCGATTCGATAATACCCAGGAAAGAGCACAATCATCTTTCTAGACAGTAGTACCTTTCCATGTAAAATCACAGACAGACAGCGGGGGCACAGACGGTCCCACTTAAGTACCGACTTTCTAGACAGAAATTATGTGTACGATGTTTTTATCACACCTTCATTATATCAATAATTAACATTTTACATTTGCCACAAATTTCCTTAATAGATATGAAAATCTATTCGATCTTAAAGATACTGATCATGTACTGATATGTAATGTAACAAATATACATGTATGCATTAAAACTTTAATGTGAAAGTAAAAAAAAAAAAGTAAGAAGTAAACAAAAAATGAGCTATGAAATTTGTGTGTTCAATGAGATGTGTATGCAATGCTTCGGCTATTTAAAATCCCTTCAGTCAATATCAAATAAGCAGCTCAAATCCAATTAAACAGCATTACACTCAGTCTCAATTAAGGAATGATCAACTAAGCAGATCATCCGGACCCGCACTCGCACCTAACATCAACATAACCTAAGGAGAGACATCTCCTTTCTCTCTTTAATCTACTCATTTTATACCCAGTAGCATGTTGAGAAAAAGGGGTTTGAGTAATTTCAAAATGCATGATTTAAATAACGCGAACTAAAGAAATACATGACTTGATTTATGACATGACACGTTTTTGAATGAAAGTTGCCTTATATAGTTCATATATATTGTTGCCATACTAACGAGCCATGAAGCTTTAAAGCTTACATCAAATGGCAAACATTTGTTGTGGTTGAACTATTTTCAGGTGCCATAATTAATGAACTAAACTAGTTCATTAAGTGAAGTACTTAGTTAATTAAACTAAGTAGTTCATTAAAGGAAGCAATATTTGGACAAGGCACAAAGGCAACAAGGTGAAGAAAGGAAAGTCTTCAACTCTCCTCCCCACACTTATATACACGCCATTAATACATATATATATTTATGTATTTTACGTACATACGTTAACGTTACACCACTATACTTAACTCATATTTATGAGTATATTCAGGTCTTATATCATATGATATAAGTCATGGTGATGAAAAATTAAATACGACACGTTAAAAGGTTCTAAACCGAAAATTGTTGTATCGCGCGAATACCGAAACTTCGCCAACGTGTCACGTACTTGCCATAAATAGATGGCCAGCCCCTACACTTCAAAATTAGCCATAATTTTCGTGGCTTACATGGTATGTGCAGCCATAAAATCGTTCCATGTTGGCACACACAAATCACCCCACATTAAGGCCAAATCAGCCTTACGAGCCGAATATTAAAGTTTAATTTATGTATATTACGTGTAACATAATATATATAACATGTGCAAAAAAAGTTGGAATTTAATTAGAGAAAAATCGGGTAATCGATAAACATCGAAAATTCGGTTTTCTACGTACACGACACATGGAACGTTTTTGGCACATTATACAACATGTATCTAGACACTTTTTACATATTTCATACATCTCAAAGTGTTCTAGAAAATTCAATTAAGGGCTGATTCGAATATACCATGTGTGTATTATTAAATGTGCAGTATTTTACAAAGTTTTCAAAAATAAAATTCAGCACATGCACAAATCTATTTCACACGCCTATTCCAGCTAAGTTGGAGCATATGTGGAGCCTTTTTGGCATATTGATTGGTCAAGAATGAAGCATACAATGTTGATGACATAAAGGAAGGAGCTACACAAGATAACATTTCAAACTTATGTCTCATTTGTAACACATGCTGAAAATTTCAGCATGTGCACAATGGCTGGCCGATTTTAACACCATTATGAGTCATATTTTGTGTCTTGATTAAGGCGGATTTATTGGAAGACAATTTGGAAGTATTTTGAATAAGTTATGGAATTAAAGTTGTGATATTTTGAATATCACACATGCTGAAAATTTCAGCATGTGTGGGAATGTATATGGCCGAATTTTAGGCCTCATTGATGTCTAATTTTATTCCAAAAATTAATAAAGATGTCTTGAACTAAATGGTGATTCATTTTTAAGAAATAAATCAAAGCAAACTTGGCAATATTTTGAAAAGAATACATATGTGTCACATGCTGAAATTTCAGCATGTAAAGACTCTTTATGGCCGATTTTTTCATGGCCTTTTGGGGAAAATTGTCTTGCTAATTTTATGTGATGATCTTGGGAGTTATGGTAACTATTTTATGATGATTTTGGCACATATTTTAAGTGTTATTCTCAGATTTGTCTAGTCATCAAGTGATGACAACATCCAACCAATCAATGAGTGCCAAGTAAGCAAGAGCTTAATGATCATCCAATGAGAAGATGCCAAGTAAGCAAAGACATGTCACAATGATGCCATATGCTCTTCCAAGGACTTAGAAGATAATTTTCAAGAAGGGAAGAAGCATAGGGGGCAGCCAAGATGTGGATAAAATGAGAAGAAGGAGAACAAACAAAATAGAAGACAAGGCTTATAAGTTTCATAGATCAAAAACGTTTTCTACTTCTTCTTTCTACTCTTTCTTTCTTTCTTTCTTTCTTCTTCCTATAAGCCTATTGTACTAACATTCATATACTTGAATAGACTTCATCTAGACCACCACATATTCTTTTATCGTTGTAAATGATTGATGAAGGTGTGATCAATCTTAGACTTGCAAGGTGGTGGTGTTCGTGTGCATTGTATTCAACATACAAGGTTTGTAAAGGGTTAGAGTTGGTGTATAACTCCATCAACCCTGTGGTAAGGTGTTTTTGTGTTGTGTGATTAGTGTGAACCGAGGAAGGTGTCCTTGAAGACTGGAGTAGGTTGTTTATAACCGATCCAGTATAAAATTCTTGGTGTCATTTACTTTCAGCACTTACTTTCTGTGTCAGCACTGTTTATCATTTTTGATTACGTTCGTAAAAATAGTAAACGAATTTCAAAAATTACGAAACTTTCAGGAAACATAGCCACATGTCTTAGGGTTCTTTTGGAGCATCAACCCTTTTGGATAAGTATAAGTCATCCGAACGTCCAAAGTTCTGAGACTAGTGCAGTCTGATTTTCAGGCTTGCAAAGGTTGAGACTTTGATCGTATTTGACTAAATTCCTAAAAGAATTTTTTAAAAATGTTTCAACCCATTTAAATAAAGCTTATAAGGGGTTAGTCTTTAAATTTTCAGAGCATTTGGAGTTAAGGACAAATAGGAATATATTTTTCAAAACAGACTACCAGTTCTGGCAGATTTGCGCAATCTGACCACCAACGATTTTTCAAGGGGTTAGAGGTTGAATTTAAATCTGAAATTTTTAGGAGACACTCATAACATCTGAGGCTAAGGTCTCTCCAAATTTCAGAATTTTTGAAGACCTGCAACCTAGTTTTTAAAACATTTTAAAACTGGTTCTGAAAACAGAAACTGTTTTAAGAAGTTGGGTTTTTGGTTTAAAACTATTTTAAAAACCACATTTTCTGTACCCACTATTCAACTTTCCCTTCTAATGGTGCCTTGCAGATCCTACATAATAGGGTACGGAAAGCACCGAGACATTCTTGATACACAGCAAAAGTCGTCATTTTATTCAGTTGCCCAAGGAGGCACACAAGACTTTCAAATGGAGAAAAACTTCTCATAAGGCAAGAACAGATCCAAGAGCAAAATACAAACGGAATTTTTTTTCATTAAGCCATAAAACAAGAAATAGGTGCAGTTGATAATATTCGACCCATACAAACCATTTGCTGAGGTATATAAAAAGATACATTTCGTTTACTCCTTGTATCCGAAATTGAAAGCCTTTTATTCCTTAAATAGAAATCAAAACAGTTGACAACTTATTATGCAAGTATTGTAATTGTTTTCGCAAAGTTCTTGAACTACCGTTCCAAAACACAAGAGACGTAAACTAGCATGTGAATGTAAATTTGTGCAAGCATTGACCAAGCACCAAACGAATATAGATGCTAACTACATTTAACAGATAGATTTGGGTAGCCTACTGATGGAAATCAATACATACCACTTGCAGCCAACTTGGGAAAGAGTATATTTGAACGTGAGTAATTTGGTAATTTTTTCAATCGTCCTTCAACAGCCATTAAATTATTTTACCTATCATACTTGTCGAAAACACTTCCACTATATGTGTTCACCTTAAAAACCTAAGGAATCATGTATCTTACCGCAGAAAACTATAAAAATATTTGACAGGCACCAACTTCATACTATAATCAAATTCAAGTGTGGCCAAAATCACTTACAGACTTTTTCTTGCTGAGAACGGCAATGAATCAGGGAACTTCCTTCAAAACATTAAACCGGAGCAGAGCTAGTCAAGGCGCTTCCAGAGGATTCTTCCAACAGCGGATCAATAGAGCATCGTGCTGATAACGTATTATAAACTTAAGCAAGAATTTAGTAGAGAAGAGAAAAGAAAAACTGGAGAACTTTGTATCTTAAGGTGTGTCTTTCATATATGATATGTGGTCCTATTTATAGGACTTGTGAAATTTCGCAATGATTCACAGAAATCAACACGAATGAATAATTCTGTGATGAACAAGAATATGAGAAGAACGATGATCAAGAAAAAGAGAAGAACAATTGGCCAACAAATGGGGAGAATTCTTGGAATCAAAAACTACAAAAATGCAGAACTTCAACTGCTTCTTCTCAGCTGCAGAGGCAGCTTATTTAAACCGTTTACAAGGAATACAAAATTACAGAAATGACCCTAACTAACTCCTCATACCAGTTACTAAAATGAGGGCAAGAATGTAATTTCACACGTTTTAAATGTTGGCGCGTTTGATCATCTTCCTCCTCCGGCTTCACCTTCCTTCCTTGCAGGTGACTCACCTCCTGCGCAATTCAGACGCACCCGCAACTGCTTCTTCCCTTGCACACATCCTCACCATCACGTGGCACCTAAACCTTTCAGTTATCAATAGTACGATTTGATTGGACAGAAGACATCCACTGCCATACACAACATCTCAATGTGCTCCCATTCACCATTACTGCTGCAACTGTTGTGCTTCTTCAACACCCCCCTCAAGCTAGGCTTGCTGTATATGTTTTTAATTCAAAGAAATGCAATTATCCCCATTAGTCTCTTAGTATCCACAGGTTTTGTGAAAATGTCTGCAAGTTGGATCTCAGTCCTGATAGGCATCAACTTCAGCGTTCCATCCTGTACTTTATCCCTTACCACATGACAATCAATCTCAATATGCTTCATTCTTTCATGGAACACTGGATTCTCTGCTATGTAGATTGCACTCTTACAATTACAAAACAGTTCTACTGGTTTTTGGCCAACAATTCCAAGGTCCTGCAGCAGATAAATCAACCATTGTATCTCACATGTCACTATGACCATTTTCTTGTACTCAGCTTCAGCTGAAGATCTAGACACTGTACTTTGCTTCTTGGCATTACAGGATACCAGAGAATCCCCAAGAAAAGTGCAATACCCAGTTACTGATCTTCTAGTCTCATTGCACCCTCCCCAATCTATGTCTACAAATCCTTTCAGCTTCAAATCTCCACTATTAGGAAACAGAAACCCCTGTCCAACTATTCCTTTGATATATCTAAGGACTCTGTGTGCTGCTCTCAAATAACATTCAGTTGGGCAATCAAAAACTGACTAAGATGTTGTACAACAAATGCAATATCTGGTCTAGTAATTGTCAAGCATGTAAGCTTGCTTATCAGTCTTCTATAGGATGATGCATCAGGCAATAAGGTTGAGTCATTATGCACCAAGGCTGCATGTGTCTCCATAGGGCTCTTAGCTGGCTTAGAATCTAGGAAACCTATTTCCTCCAAAAGCTCCAAGCTGTACTTCCTCTCTCTTACATATATGCATGTTGCTGCTCTAGCTACCTCAATTCCAAGAAAAAATTTCAGACTGCCCAAGTACTTAATCTGAAATTCTGAGTGCAAAGCTCTTTTTATGTCATGAATGGCCTCCTCATTGGCACAAGTGTCAATGATGTCATCAACATATACCAACAGAATAAGCAAAGCAAAACCAACAGTCTTATAAATAGGGTATAATCACTCTTGAATTGTTTAAGGCCCTCACATATCAGGAAGCCAGTAAGAGTGGCGTTCCATTCTCTGCTGGCTTGCTTCAATCTATACAGAGATATGTGTAGTTTACAGATCAAGCCTGGCTTGGGTGTATTCAGTCCAGGAGGGGGTATCATATATATTTCCTCATAGAGATCACCATGTAAGAAAGCATTGTTGACATCTAATTGATGAATAGGCCAATTATTCCTTGCTGCTACTGCCAGAAGCACTCTTACCGTAGTCATCTTTGCTACAGGAGAAAAGGTGTGATAATCGATGCCATACTACTGTGTATACCCCTTAGCAACTAATCTTGCTTTGTACCTCTCCACAGTCCCATCTGATTTGTACTTGATCTTATAAACCCATCTACACCCTATTGCTTTCTTCCCAGATGGTAAAGGAACAAGATCCCAAGTATGATTTGCTTCCAACGTTGCTAATTCCTTCGCCACTGCTTCCTGTCATTCAGATCAACTTGCTGCCTGCACATAAGTGTTAGGCTCCACGTACTTGTCAATACTCAATGTATATGCTTTAAATTTGGGAAGTGAGGACCGATGTAATGTGAGTAAGCTGTGGTGAAGTTGCAGTGATAGTCTTTTAGATATGCTGGTGGCTGTATTGATTGTTTTGGGCGTATAGGAACAATGGCATCAGGTGATGAGGTTGATGGACTAAGGTCACCAGCAGATATTGGTAAGTTAATGGTGAGAGTACCAGGCAGCTGTGGAGGTGAAGGTGCAATTAGTGAGATCAGAATGGGTTGATGATCAAATGAGGGAACTGAGGCTTGGATTGGTGAGTAATTCAGAGGTGAACTAGTCAGCACAGGATCTGGCATAGATGCAGGTTGAGGGATTAATGGAGATGAGTATAGATGTAGGGATCAATAATGGGTAATGGCTTACTTGAAGGAGGGTCTTGGAAGGAAGAAGGTGCTGGTGATTGTTTAGAGAATGGAAATGTACTTTCATGGAAAATTACATCCCTGGATATAAACATGTGTTTTTGTATCCAGATCTTGTAGCACATACCCCTTTGTTGTATGAGACACACCTAAGAACATGCTTCTCCTGGCTCTTGGAGCAAATTTATCTTTATGAGGTTGGGTGTTTGTTGCATATGCCAGGCATCCAAACACCTTTAAATCTAAATAGGTAGGAATGGTTTTGTATAGGAGTTCAAATGGAGTTTTCTGGTGTAGAATTGGTGAGGGTGTGATGTTTATGAGAAAGACTGAGTGTTGCACACAGAAGCCTCAATAAGACGCAGGAAGGTTGGATTGAAATGTCAATGCTCTTGCTACTGTAAGGATATGGTGGTGTTTTCTCTCCACAATGCCATTTTGTTGAGGGGTGTATGTGCAGCTAGGCAAATGAAGGCACATAAAACACACCATCTAACATCAGATCATTATTTATCTTTATTTTTCCAATGTGAGTTACTGGTGCCAAGGATTTATCAGGTAGCTGAACATGAATTGAAGTAACAGAACATAGAGAATCAAAGAGATGATGGGAGGACACACATGATCACTAGCTCCAGAATCTAAAATCTATACATTTGAGTTTTGGCAAGTAGTGTTACCTAGCAGCTTACCTGAGTCAGCAGCTACTTGAGCTGACATTACTGCATGATGGTGAGTGCTAGGATTACTCCCTGTCTGGTCAGCCACACCTCTTCCATCTCTATCATTGTGTTGTTGCAAGAGATTCATGAGTTGTACATACTGCTCCTAGGTAATAGGAGGTGTTGGCTAGTTAACTGACGTACTAATCTCAGAATGTACATGTTCACAATACTGATATGAGGCAATTTCTCCTTCTACTCCAGACTCTGCACATGAACTACTGGACTCAGCATTGCCAACTATATTCACCTGTGATCTGGGCTTAAACCCTGGTGGATAACCATGCTTCTTATAGAACCTGTCCACCGTGTGACCTGTCATATTACAATATGTACAAAATGGAGTCTACCTCTACCTGTCATTCTAGGTCCAGATGATCCAGCAGGGACCTTACCCATATATGTGTTGGATCTAGGCCCTTCACCAACATTCATAACAACTGAAGGATTATTCACAAAATGTTTCTGACCACTGGAGTATAACATCTTCCTTTCAAGTTTTACCGCCATGGCAAACGCTGTTTTCA
This sequence comes from Eustoma russellianum, assembly GCA_036186865.1. Taxonomy (NCBI): domain Eukaryota; kingdom Viridiplantae; phylum Streptophyta; class Magnoliopsida; order Gentianales; family Gentianaceae; genus Eustoma; species Eustoma russellianum. Next base: position 25,162,861 of record AP025071.1, on the reverse strand, counting down.
AATATGGTAATGGACTAGTTAATAGGACTTGAGATTTAACTGCTTCATAATTATCATTCAGTCCTTTAAGAAACTTGATCACACGATCATCTTCAATGAACTTACTTATTGAACCACTCAAATTGCAAATACATCTATTACATTTACAAGTAGGAACAGACTTCAGTACAGACAATTCTTCCCAAATACCTTTCAATTTAGTATAATATTCAGTAACAGTGACTTGTCCCTATTTCATTCTATAGAACTCTTCCTGTAGGTCAGACAATCTAAACGAATCCACATTACCATACCTAAATTTCAAATCATTCCATATGTCTACGGCATTATCTATCCACACTACACTATGTGCTATGATAGCAATGAGAGAATTAACTAACCAGGAGGCCGCCATATTGTTGGCTTTAATCCAAGCATTATACCTTCTTGCTCCTTCAACTGGCCTCACAATACTTCCATCGAAGAATCCAATTTTATTCTTGGATTCAAGCGCTCTCTTAACGGACCTGCTCCACCCGTGATAGTTGTTCCCATCCATTAAAGGTTGGACTAAAATTATGGATGGATTATCACTTGGATGTATGTAGTATGGATCCTCTGAGGGATCAGCAGTCATGGAAGCGTGATTCAAGGGAGAGGATGTTTCGCTATTATTGCTCATGAATGTACCAAAATTCATCTATTACGCTCTGATACCATGTGAAATTTCGCAAACATTCACAGAAATCAACACGAATGAATAATTCTATGATGAACAAGAATATGAGAAGAACGATGATCAAGACAAAGAGAAGAAGAATTGGCCAACAAATGGGGAGAATTCTTGGAATCAAAAACTGCAAAAATACAGAACTTCAACTGCTTCTTCTCAGATGCAGAGGCATCTTATTTAAACCGTTTACAAGGTGTACAAAATTACAGAAATGACCCTAACTAACTCCTCCTACCGGTTACTAAAATAAGGGCAAGAAAGTAATTTCACATGTTTTAAATGTTGGCGCGTTTGATCATCTTCCTCCTCTGGCTTCGCCTTACTCCCTTACAGGTGACTCACCTCTTGCGCAATTCAGACGCGCCCCGCAACTGCTTCTTCCCTTGCACACATCCTCACCATCACGTGGCACTTAAACCTTTCAGTTATCAATAGCATGCTTTGATTGGACGGAAGACATCCACTGCCATACACAACATCTCAATGTGCTCCCATTCATCATTACTGCTGCAGCTGTTGTGCTTCTTCAACAAGACTCATGGGGTGAAGATAAACTTGGACAAACCTTTTAGATAATACAAAACATATATGTAATTTGGATATCCACATCTAATATAATGTCTATATCTACAATGTATATCAACATCATGTTTATACTTGATATTTTAATATATCCATAACACCTAGTAGTTATTCGCTCGCAAAACTTTCCTTCACTTAATTATAATAAACACGAACCGTTTGTTGTAAGGACGAGATTTGAAAGCAGAAGCAGAACGATCGATACCAAAATTGATATTAGTTTGCCGAGTAAACACATACTTGTTTGTATAAATGTTTGGAATAGATAATAGTCATTATGTTGATTATAGGGTAAAATCAAAATGGTATATAAGAGCGAGGAAAGATACGGAGGATTTTTAAATTTTCCTCTTTTCTACTTAGAGAACAATTTCAACACACCACAAACAAACACTTTTAATAAGAGTCATTCAAAATGATTTCTGTTTTTCTATTTTATACCTTCAAACTAAACGTCTTTCACTTTGTGTGAAAATTTAAAGAAATACGGGTAATTGTCATAAACATAATTCCTTGCTTGGGATTACGGTAGTAAGATTACTTGTATAGCATGGCGAATAACTAAAATACCGTAAATAGCATGTGACCCGTAACCAATGAAAAGTCAACTATACCTAATAAACTCAATTACTACAAAACTAAAGGCACATGAAACAATTTCTAGAGTTAAATATTAATAAAATAAAATATACTTTCAGAGGACCCGTGCATCTTGCAATTATGGTAAGAAGTGAATGTCAGAAGATCCAAAGAAGCTAATAGAAAAACAAATTCAAGCGGTACGGACTTGCTAAATAATTTTATTTCTAAATTGATCCAACTAAATATTGTTTGGATGAATTTGATCTGAGTCTAGGCAAAAAATTAATTTGCTCCCTGATACAAGATTTTCGATATTTTTTCCAATATATCATGAACAGTGAAAAAATTATTTAATCGTGTGCCATGTGATATGTATATACCATAATATAATCAACGGTAGATTCATGCATACAACGCACATAAGGTGTCATACACACCATACTCAAAATGATAACACTATCGTATATATCGGGATTATAATTAATACGGTGATTGAGACACCGTAATCACGGTTTATGCGTATGATAATATGTTCTAATTTGGAATTTTAAAGAATGATGGTGCCTGAGACACCTTAAGACGGCCGCTGGTACACTGTAAAAATGGTATAAAGAAAATGATGAAACACATTAAGATGTACGTGATTGATCTCTTTAGCTAGACATAAAAACATGGTCTATTCTACATGAACTTTAGAATAAAACATTGGTGATCTAGGAAATTTATAATTGTTCCATTTAGCTAGATGGATTAAATAAGAAGAATTGGGCCTTGTAAGTTAGATGGAATGACATTGGAACAACACATTTCATTATCGAATGTGCATCAAAAGTAGAATAAAATCTGTAAAAAAAAAAATTTGCCGGTCTTTGAGCATGTGAAAATGCTGCTAGAGTTGTTTGTGCGTGGAGAAGAGGAATCCGCATCTAAATTTGGTGGGTCATATGACTAGATGATGTTGTTCCTGAGGCACTGGAGATCTTTTGTTGAAGGATCAGTTGGCATCAAGAAGGAAGAAGCACAATTTAAGGATAGGTAACATTGGAGGAGAGTAGACCGTTAGATTGTGTGAAGGATCAAAGGCTGAGATGTTAAAGTGGTGAGCTAGCAGTTCTTGGAGGCTTGTAACTGCCAAGATCACGTGGGCAGTGGAAGAAATGAGGTGCAGGGCAGAAGTGGAACGCAAAAGGAGGTTGGAGAAGAAGAAGTTGCCCGCGGGAGTTTTCAAATTGAGTGAGATGTAATTTTTGCACTTTTTATTATGTAACGGAGATGATAGAATTAATGGTAGAATAGTCATTTCAATTGTTTTTAATTTTTCCTCTCCCTCAGTTGTATAAGTTGGAGCCGGGTTCATCTTCCTTACCCCGGAAGTTTCATAACCGCAACTCCCAGCACTTCGTAACATCTTTTCCTCTCAATTTCACTGCAATTGATCTATTGTGTTTGATGTTTTTTAATTTTCTAGTCAATTTTATCATGGTATCAGAGCGATTGCTTAGCTGCTGATATGCTCTTTGTGAATGTAGTCTGAATTTTGTCAAATTGATTCTTGAGTTTTTGTTGAATTTCGTTGAAAAACTGATATGGCTTCAATGTCTGGAAGTCAAATATCTGCTAGTTCACAATCAGCAGAAAACATCACTAACAATCCATATTATCTTCATCCTAATGATAGTCCAGCTATCATTCTTGCGTAGCCCCTGTTGAATCCACATAGTTTTCATTCATGGAGTCGAATGTTTCAGATGGCGCTCCTTGTCAAAAACAAAATAGGAATTATTGATGCCACCATTGAGCAGCCAAATGTGAATGATCCGCAATATAGTGCATGGAGATAGGTGAATTCGATGATGCATTCATGTATCATGAACAGTGTGATGCCTTCAACTGCTCAAAGTGTGATGTGGTATGATAGTGCACAGTAGGTCTTGAATGACTTAAAGTGCAGGTACGGTACCGGAGATGCCTTTAGATTGTCTGATTTGATTGAGAACTTTTATTATGCTAAGCAAGACAGTGATTATGTGAATGATTATTTTAATAAAGTAAAGGTTCTGTGGGAGGAAATGATGGTATTGAGACCTCTTCCCATGTGTACTTGTCGTGGTTGTAGGTGTAATGTTGGTGTGAAATTATATGAGTTTTTAGAAACGGATTATGTTATCCAGTTTTTAAAAGGACTAAACGAAGAGTTTGAACCAGTTAAGTCTTAGGTTTTTGTGATATCACCATTACCTAAAACTGATGAAGTTTTTACCATGGCCTTGAAGTATGAGAGGAAATTGACCAGGTTAAGTACACAGAGTTCGTTCAATAGTAGTCCTACAGCACTTATGGCTGAAGAATGTGATGGAAGTAGTATGGTAGCAGCAGTGAACTCTTATGCTGGTAGAGGAGCAAATAATGGTTACAGAAGGAGAAGTGAAAGGTTCTTTCCTGATTGTAGTAGAAAACCATAATGCACACACTGTGGCATAGTTAGACATGTTGAATAGAGCTGTTATTGTAAGCATGGTTTTCTCCAGGATTTAAGACAAGGAGGCATGTGAATATGTCAGAGGCAGTGAGCTGTGATGGTCAGCCAGCACACATAGAGCAGGGAAACAAAGTGTGTCAGGCTCCTTTGCTCACTCCAGAGCAGACACAAAGGTCATTGGTATTGCTAGCAGTGAATGAAGAAAGCAAGAATGCTTCTGCCCATGGTCAGGCTGCTGGAAGCCAAGGAGCTGTTATGTCTGCTCTCTTAGGTAATGATCAAGGTAAGTTTCACTTTGATAATTTGAACATTTGGATTATAGATTCAGGTGCTATTGATCATATAGCATGTGACTTTAGACTTTTTGAATCTTATAAGTCCATTGAACATGTTTCTATCAAACTCTCAAACAACCTTTCAGTATTTGCAACACACATTGGGACAATCATTATCAATCTATATCTGATTGTTCACAATGTGCTTTTTGACCCTACTTTTGCTTTCAATCTTTTTTCTCTCAGCAAGTTACTCTCTATACCTTTTATACTTATTCAGTTTCTAGGTAAATCTTATATCATTCAAGAACGTATATCCCTGAAGATGATTGGTTCAGTTCACCAGCATAAAGGCTTGTTCTACCTCCATGGCTTCCCCAAACAAGCTAGTCATGTTTCTTCATCAGTCAGTTGTACGTTAGCTAATGTTCAACCATTATCTCTTTCCGTGTTATGGCACTGTATACTAGGGCATCCATCCTAGTCTAGAATAAGAGAAATTCAAAAGCTGGATGGTTCAGTTTGTGATCATAATACCATTCATAATTGTGCAATATGCCCTTTGGCAAAGATGAAGAGAAATGTTTTTCCTATTTCTGAGCCTGTTCTGAATGTCCTTTTGATCTTATACACATTGATATATGGGGTTCTTATAAACATCCCACTGTACATAATCAGCACTATTTCTTAACCATTGTTGATGACCATACAAGGTATACTTGGATATACCTACTGAAACAGAAATCAGAAACCAGACGGGTCATTGAGAGCTTTTGACAATTTGTCATAACACAGTTTTCCAAAAACATTAAGTGTATAAGGACAGACAATGGTCAGGAGTTTAAGATGGACCAATTCTTTATGGAAAAAGGGATAATTCATCATACAACATGTGTCTACACTCCACAACAAAATGGAGTTGTAGAAAGAAAGCATCAGCATATACTTAATATAGCCCGGACACTTAAATTCCAAGCCAATAATACCCATATGTTATTGGGGATTTTGTGTCCAGTATGCAGTTCATCTCATAAAAATCTCACACACTCCTTTACTTAAATAGCAAACACCTCATCAACTTCTGTTTAAAACTCCTCCTACCTATCAAAATCTTAGAATTTTTGGTTTTCTAGCATTTGCTAGCAACAGCTCCCCTTACAAGAACAAATTTGATCCAAGGTCTGTTTCATGTGTTTACCTAGGTGTACTCTGTTTTACTAAGGGGTATCTCCTGCTCAATCAAAAAATAAAAGAGATCTTTATCTCAAGCGATGTTCAGTTCTATGAACATGTCTTTCCTTTCAATCCTCAAGCATCCACTGTGTCACCAACATCTTCTCTTTTTGATGGGTCTTTACCTCCAGTTGATCTATCCTCTCCTGGTGTATCACTATCACACCCCGTATTTTTTGCGTCTGATATTAAATAATTAGAAAACAAATTAAAATACAATTTAATTAATTGTATAGGTATATGAGGCTTAGTTAAATAAAATATATAAAAAAAAGAAAGGGTTAAAAGTGGGAATTGAGGAAAGTAGGCCAAATACCAAAATGGTCCCCAACTAAAAATGAGAGGGGACTGTCGGTTGGAGGAGAAAAAGGGAGAAGGAAATGGCTGGAAAGAAAAAAGAGAGGAAAAGAGAGACAGAAAGAAGAAGAAGAAAGGAAGAAGAAGGAAAAGAAAGAGCGGTCAACCTAGGTCCAATCTGTTCTAAAATTCTGTCATATACTCGTAAGACTATCTAGAAACAAAGACAAGTAATCTTTCTATACGCTTTACGCAAATTTTGGATTCAACAGGCCCTATATTCTTATAAAGAGAAATTTTGAATCACACATTCGTAATCTTGATTTGTTATGTTGGATGCTCTACTATATGTATTTGTTGTTGTTGGTTGATTAAAGTCATGTTCTTTGGGCCAAATTCTGAGAATGTCTATGTTGTGCTTAATTGTTGATAAACATGTCCTTAAAGGGTTGTCTTTATTGCAAACATTACTTTGTGATAGTTTATCATGTTTTCCAAAGGTTGTCTTAGATGGTTTGAGATGAATTTGGGTATGTATGAAGAGTTAGATGATGTGTGCTGCAAGTTTGATATGGGTTAAGAGATTGATGATACATTCGGAAGTGTGAATATTAGAAGGCTTAAGGTTGATGTAAACTAATAAATGTAAGGATCAAACTGTGTTTTTGTGCATTGTGCATGATATGTTCAGGTGATAGGGCTGAATTTGAGGTGTTAAGATAAAAGTGTTGAAGAGAGAAGATGAAGAGAGGAAGTTACTGCAGAATTGCATGTTTTGAAAACCGTCAGAACACTTCAAACACCTACTTTAGGCGCTTCATGTCACATAAGGCGCCTAAAGTAGGCATTCGATGTGTCACAACACATTTCAAAACACTTCGAACACCTAATAAGGCGCTTCATGTCACATAAGGCGCCTTTTGTAGGCGTTCGATGTGCCATAGCACATTCTAGAACAATTCGAACGCCTAGTATAGGCGCTCCATATCACTTTAGGCGCCTCCTGAAGGCGTTCCAAGTGTACCTGGAAGTCCCTTTTGACACATTAAACGCTCCATGTATGTGAGACACCTTTATTCTCTTCCATTGCTTATAAAATACAAGGGTATTTGAGGTGTACTTTAGTTGTAGATCTTTAGTGTGAATGAGTAAGGTTAACAATGGATCCGAAGTGAATTTGTAATACGAAAGGACTTGAAGAGGTACGAGCGTGGTGTGTTTGAGGTTCATGACCTTGTACTTGATATGTAGAGTGTGTGTATGTTTATACGTTTGATATGATGTTACATGAGCATTCTGCATCACGATATGAACACTTTACATTTCGACATGAGATTTGTTTTGCGAAAGAACATGTGTTTGCAAAAGAAGATTGAATTTTTTGAAAGACAAGCTATGGTTGCTGGTTGATCGTAGGGTATAAAAGTCACGCCTGCAGTAGCAGGGTATAAAAGCATGACCTGCGGATCAACAGCATGGTATAAAGTTATGTTGTGGGGCCGTGGACCTATCAGCACGTGGTATAAAGTTATGTTATGGGGCCGTGGACCTTGTAGCACAGGGTATAAAGTTGTGTTTGCGGTGGATTAATCACCCACAGGGTATAAAGTTCTTCTATGCGAAGAATATGACAAGAAGAATTGTGAAAAGTTTTGTGAAATGACACGCATGACATGTTTACGAAAGAAGACATATGCATGGATTTTGTTTAGTTTAGTGTGTGATTTTAAAGAAGTACATTTATCATGTGACACGAATCATAAGACTTGACATGCAAAAGATGACATTCACATATGATTTGCTTATGTAATATGCTTTGCAAGCTACATGTTTGTTCCGTATTGGTCTTTCATTTATGACCTATTTGGCTTTGGTGAATTGTTATAAAGATGTTATTTTGCTAACCTAAGCACCTTATTTTGGGCATTGATTTATATACTGGTGGCTCATCGTGTGTGGTCTCGTAAGGTGTATAGACGGGTTACTTGCTAGCGATGTTTTCGCTAAGAATAGATACTCCATCTGCTTTTCAGGTGAACGGGAGTACGAGATGATTTTTGTAGAAGACAACGGCAAGTGGGCTCATTGGAGTGATGGTCACTAAATTTGACAGGCTTACATTAATTCTTTTTTTAAGTTGGAAGACTTACTGTTTAATGTTTTGTATTGGAGAACATATTAGACATTTCCCCAGCGACGTTTCTTTTCCACTGTATTGTATTTGGTCACATTATGGTTATTGAAGTTTTAAATGTTACGATGTTTCCGCTGATTTATCTTTCGTCATGGATGACGTGTGCTTGTTATTCTTCGAACGATCCGTAGCAGAATACGATGGATGCACTGTATCGATGTCCAGTATCGGGCCGGGACGCTACAAGTGGTATCAAAGACCTAGACTTCAGATCTATCTCGGAAACTTAGGTTCATGATCTTTTAGCCATTTAAGATGTGATTTTCCTTTAGGTCTGATCCTTAGGTATAAGTGCTGATTTTCTAGAGTCTAAGTATGATTATAGTTGGGTGTGTGCGAGCGCGTTTATCATCTAATTTTCGTATTAACATTCTTATTTCATACCCCACCCATTCTTACGCATTCAAGCTTTCAGCAACATCTTGTATCTACTGATTGCTAATGGAGTGTTGACCTTTCACAGAAAATGCCTCCAAGAAGAGATAACATAGGAAACTCTAGCAACAGACAGGAGAACCATCCACCACAAGTGGTTCTACCCCAAATGCTCACAGACGCACTGATGGTAATTGCACAGGGGTTTGCCCAGCAGCAACAGCCTCTGCCGCCTCCACCACCGTAGCATAATATCCAATTCTTCTATGGAGAGATGAAGAAGATAAGGGTTCCGGAGTTTGGGGGATGTACTGACCCCGAGGAAGCTCAGCATGGTTGCCTGAGGTAGAAAAGTATTTCAGGCTGGTGCAAGTTCCTGAGGAAATAAAGGTAGATGTGGCCACACCCCTTCTACGTGGCGAAGCTTGTGAATGGTGGGCTAGAATTGTATTGAGAATGACCCCACCTATCTAATGGACACAGTTCTGTGATGTTTTTATGAAGTATTACGTTCTAGAGACTGCAATATTGGACAAGATAAGGGCGTTTGATAGATTGGAGCAAGGTCGAATGACAGTATCGGAATATGCCGATCGATTTCATGCGTTGGGTAAATTTGCTCTGGCGATTATGTCCAATAATCGTCTAAAGATGACGAAGTTTAAGAGGGGATTGGACTCCAGAATTCAGTCAGCGATAGTGAACGCCGGAATGACAACTTACGAAGATATGCTGGACACGTGCTTCAGCATCGAAAGTGATTTCCTTAGAGTAGCAGCAAGGGAAGCCAGTGTAGGGTTGTCTGACAGAGGAAAAAGGCCTAGGGATGAGGTGAGAGTTGGCGATAGACCTGGACGTTGGGTCAAGATTCTGAAGAGAGGCCCACTCGGGCATTTTCAGAGACCTCCACCCTGAAATCCATTGGTCCAGCAGGCGGTGGGAGTTTGTCCACATGCAATAAGAGTAACGTCGGTGAATGTAGGAACCTTGCTGGAGCATGTTACCTGTGCAGAAAGATGGGCCATATTATTAGAGATTGCCCAGAGATGAAGAAGAATACTCCGGGGGAAGCGGCCAAGCAACCGAGGGCAAAGCCGAAGACCAATGCCCATGTCCATGCCATGGCCGACACCAATGTTCAAGAAGCCACTAATGTGATAGCAGGTATGACTTAAAATAAGTTTAAATTCTTGTCGAATTAAGCCTTTATGTGTTTAACGCTTGGTGTGAAACGTGATGTGGTTTTGGGTGCTGTCCTAGTGAGTAAAATACTTGGCAACGGGCTTTTCGATAGCGGCGCAAGCCATTTTTTGTGGCAAAGAGATTCGTTAAGCATCTTGGTCATTTACCTGAGTGGTTAGAAACTCCGTACCGTGTCCAAGCGGCTGGAGATCAAATTTTGATTTTGCACCAGCAGTACCGAGATTGCGAGTTAAAGTTTGAAGGACAAATGTTCTTCGCTACACTGATTCCTCTCCAAATGTACGCCTTTGATGTCATATTAGGAATAGATTGGTTGGCCAAGTATCACGCCAACATTGACTGCCGAACAAAACAAGTGACGGTCAAGAACGCTGAGATGAAAGAATTGATGTTTCAAGGGAATGCGGAATGAAAGAAAGTTCCCAAGAAGGTGTATATGTTGGTTGCTCAAGCTTGCAAAGCCTTAAGGAAAGGTGCCGAGGGATTCCTAGTGTATGCAATGGATGTTACACAGGTAGTACCATCTATTGATCAGATTCCAATGGTTAACGAATTTCTGGATGTGATTCCAGAGGAATTTCCAGGAGTACCACCTCCGAGGAAAGTCGAGTTCAAGTTAAATCTGGTTCCAGGAGCCGAACCCATTTCCAAAGCCTCATACAGAATGGCGCTGGCAGAATTGAGGGAGTTGAAAGAACAACTTCAAGAGTTATTGGACAAGAAGTTTATCCGCCCTAGCGTGTCACCTTGGGGAGCACCTGTTTTATTTGTAAAGAAGAAGGATGGTAGTATGAGTCTCTGTAATGACTATCGAGAGCTGAATAAAATCACCATCAAGAATAAATACCCCCTTCCACAAATTGAGGATCTGTTTGACCAGCTTAAGAGTGCCAAGATCTTCTCTAAAATTGACCTCTGATCAGGATACCATCAATTACGAGTGAAGGCTGAAGACATCGCAAAGACATCCTTCCGTACGAGATATGGCCACTATGAGTTCTTTGTGATGCCATTTGGGTTGACAAATGCCCCTACAGCCTTTATGGACCTTATGAATACCGTTTTTCAGAAAAGTTGGATAGGTTTGCGGTGGTATTCATAGACGATATTCTAGTGTATTCTCCTGACAAGCAAACTCACGTCGAGCATCTGAGAACCGTTCTAGACATTTTGAGGCAGAAACAACTGTACGATACGTTTAGCAAGTGTGAGTTTTGACTAAGGAGTGTGGCTTTTCTAGGTCATGTGATATCAGAGGAGGGGATGGTTGTGGATCCGAAGAAGGTGGAAACTATCACGTAGTGGCCTAGACCCACTAATGTTACCAAAGTGCGAAGTTTCTTGGGTCTAGCTGGTTATTACAGGAATTTTGTCAATGGATTCTCGACAATATCAGTGCCTCTCAGTCGCCTTACTCAAAAGAAGTCCAAGTTTGAGTGGATGACAGAATGCAATAAAAGATTCACAGAGCATAAGAAGAGATTAGCCAGAACTCCAGTATTGGCTCAACCCTCCGGTACTGACAGGTTTGTGATCTATAGTGATGGGTCGAAAAAAGGTTTAGGTACGTAAATTGTCACATAAGTTATGATTTTTCAATTAAATCGAGTTTAGTTTAATACTTCACTTGTAGGTTGTGTTTTGATGCAACATGAACGAGTCATCATATATGCCTCAAGGCAGCTAAAGCCCTATGAAAAAAACTATCCGACGCACTATCTTGAACTTGCAGTAGTTATGTTCGCCTTGAAGATCTGGCGGCATTATTTATAAGGGGAAAAGTGCGCGGTATTCACTGACCACAAGAGCCTAAAGTACCTGTTCTCCCAAAAGTAGTTAAACATGAGACAGCGGAGATGGTTAGATATACTAAAGGACTACGGTTTTGTTAGTGTATGTGCCCTAGGCCATGATTTGGATATTTTATGTTATACATTTATTATTAATAAAGATGTTTTATTATCATTATTGTTGGTTAGTATGTTACACAATTATGATATATGTCCCTGGTTCATTGTTGTTATAGAGATAAAATAATTAACAACCAGTATGAGTATTGATTTGATGAGATGATTATGTGTATGATGATACAAATCAATCTCATAGATACTTGTTAGAGAACAGTGTATTGGATAGACCCATCATGAGATTACTACATGGATTAGCGTCATAAGTAAATCTCATGAAAATCATGTTTTAATCCTTAGACTTGAGATTGTCATAGTTTCCAACATAAGGACTATTATATTTTGACATGATCAAACGTTATCGGTAACTGGATAATAATAAAGGTCATGATTGAATATGATAGAAATTATGTAGAGGATATTGAACAGTCAAGATAGAATTTGTCCCTCTCTTTTGAGAGAGATATCTTTGGGCCCTTCGATTAGTGAGACTGTGAAATGCATGGCCGTGCTCAAGTGGATTGATAGTGTGATCAATGTCATTTGTTTTATCAGTCTACTTAGAGATCGAGTAAACATATGTTTGAACAATATAAGTATGACGCTGACCATGACTTATGTTCAAACTAGATATCGTGTGACAAAGGGATTAATGCATGTACTAATATTAGGCTAGTTGGATTTTACTCGCATTAATTGGGTAGTCGTAATGTCTTGCTAGAGACCAATTACGACTTGTTGGTTTAATGGAGATTTAACCGACTGCCAATTAATATGGGCCTATCGTGTCACACATAAGAATGCGTATGGGTTGATATTAATAATATTAATATTATTAATATTAGATATTAATTATTATTATTATTATTTTCGTTTTTTGTGATTATATATATATATATGTATTATCGGATAATAACGAAAGAATCCATATCTGATATGGATTTTTTATATCCTGATAGAATTCGTATCTGATATGGATTTTGATTGGCATTAACTAATCCGATTAGCACTCGGATTTTGATGTCTATATATGTGTATATATATTGTGTATCTCGTATAGAGAACACACACAAAAACAACAGAATACCCTAGAGCCGTTTTTGGAGAAAAGTGAGTTCTCTCAGCCGCGCTGTTCAAGAGCTAGCACTCCGGGCGGAAGCGTTCGTGTGGATACCGACAGAGGGTGATCGTATCATCGCACCTCCTACATTTGCACCTCTTTAAACTACGAAATTCGAATCTACTGAGGTAATTTTCGAGTTTCTTTCATCGAATTAAACGAACAACATGGATCCTTGGTAGGAAATAGGAGATCAAGTTTTGTTTTTCCGCTTTGCGTTTTGCAGTGATCTTGTCGGATTTCCTAACAGTGGTATCAGAGCCACTTGTTGTCTCGTTTAAATCGATTATATCATGCTTATGTGTTTACTGTTTTTCGTATGGCATGATATGTATAAAACACTAATTCGGATTTCATATGATTAGAGAAGAATGGTGCTTTTAAATTCTTTTTCATGAGATGATTTGTATACGGCGGTATTCGTTTGTCATGTGATGATTAAAACCGACTCTGTTTATATTAGATATAAACACACGATATGTGTACAACCCTATTCGAATCTCATCTGGTGAGAGCGGATTGATGTTTTCAAATAGTTTTCATGAGATGACATAACCGGAGATTATTGTAAATGGCAGAATTCGTTTGTCATGTGATGACTAAAACAATTCAGTTTATCTCAGATATGAAACATACGATTGATGATTCTATTTTCGTGTTTCAAAAGATAGATTATCAATTCGATGATGATTCTGATTTCGGGTTTCGGATGGCAGATTATCAATTTGATTGATGATTCTGTTTTAAGATTTTCTAATGACGGCTACCGATTCGATCGATGCTTCTGTAAGGGTTTACCGTAATCAAAACAGAAAGATCGTTAATATGATTGACGCCTCTGTGTTAGGGTTTCGAAAAGAAAATTATCAATCTGATTGATGTTTTATGTTATACATTTATTATTAATAAAGAGGTTTTATTATCATTATTGTTGGTTAGTATGTTACACAATTATGATATATGTCCTTGGTTCATTATTGTTATAGAGATAAAATAATTAATAACCAGTATGAGTATTGATCTGATAATCATGAGATGATTATGTGTATGGTGATACAAATCAATCTCATAGATACTTGTTAGAGAACAGTGTATTGGATAGACCCATCATGAGATTACTACATCGATTAGCGTCATAAGTAAATCTCATGATAGTCATGTTTTAATCTTTAGACTTGAGATTGTCATAGTTTCCAACATAAGGACTATTATATTTTGACATGATCAAACGTTATCCGTAACTGGATAATAATAAAGGTCATTATTGAATATAATAGAAATTATGCAGAGGATATTGAACAGTCAAGATAGAATTTGTCCCTCGCTTTTGAGAGAGATATCTTTGGGCCCCTCGATTAGTGAGACTGTGAAATGCATGGCCGTGCTCAAGTGAATTGATAGTGTGATCAACGTCATTTGTTTTATCAGTCTACTTAGAGATCGAGTAAACATATGTTTGAACACTATAAGTATGACGCTGACCATGACTTATGTTCAAACTAGATATTGTGTGACAAAGGGATTAATGCATGTACTATTATTAGGCAAGTTGGACTTTACTCGCATTAATTGGGTAGTCGTAATGTCTTGCTAGAGACCAATTACGACTTGTTGGTTCAATGGACATTTAACCGACTGCCAATTAATATGGGCCTATCGGGTCACACACAAGAATGCGTATGGGCTGATATTAATAATATTAATATTATTAATATTTGATATTAATTATTATTATTATTATTTTTGTTTTTTTGTGATTATATATATATATATGTATTATCGGATAATAACGAAAGAATCCATATCTGATATGGATTTTTTATATCCTGATAGAATCCGTATCTGATATGGATTTTGATTGGCATTAACTATACCGATTAGGACTCGGATTTTGATGTCTATATATGTGTATATATATTGTGTATCTCGTATAGAGAACACACACAAAAACAACAGAAAACCCTAGAGCCATTTTTAGAGAAAAGTGAGTTCTCTCAGCCGCGCTGTTAAAGAGCTAGCACTCCGGGCGGAAGCGTTCGTATGGATACCGACAGAGGGTGATCCTGTCATCGCACCTCCTACGTTTGCACCTCCTTAAACTGCGAAATTCGAATCTACTGAGGTAATTTTCGAGTTTCTTTCATCGAATTAAACGAACAACCTGGATCCTTGGTAGGAAATCGGAGATCAAGTTTTGTTTTTTTGCTGCGCGTTTTGCAGTGATCTTGTCGGATTTCCTAACTGTGGTATCAGAGACACTCGTTGTCTCGTTTAAATCGATTATATCATGATTATGTGTTTACTATTTTTGTATGACATGATATGTACAAAACACTAATTCGGATTTCATATGATTAGAGAAGAATGGTGCTTTTCAATTCTTTTTCATGTGATGATTTGTATACGGCGGTATTCGTTTGTCATGTGATGATTAAAACTGACTCTGTTTATATTAGATATAAACACACGATATGTGTACAACCCGATTTGAATCTCATCTGGTGAGAGCTGATTGATGTTTTCAAATAGTTTTCATGAGATGATATAACCCGAGATTATTGTAAATGGCAGAATTCGTTTGTCATGTGATGACTAAAACAATTCAGTTTATCTCAGATATGAAACATACGATTGATGATTCTGTTTTTGTGTTTCAAAAGACAGATTATTAATTCGATGATGATTTTGATTTCAGGTTTCGGATGGCAGATTATCAATTTGATTGATGATTCTGTTTTAAGGTTTTCTAATGACGGCTACCGATTCGATCGATGCTTCTGTAAGGGTTTACCATAATCAAAACAAAAAGATCGTTAATATGATTGACGCCTCTGTGTTAGGGTTTCGAAAAGAAAATTATCAATCTGATTGATGTTTTATGTTATACATTTATTATTAATAAAGAGGTTTTATTATCATTATTGTTGGTTAGTATGTTACACAATTATGATATATGTCCCTGGTTCATTATTGCTACAGAGATAAAATAATTAATAACCAGTATGAGTATTGATCTGATAATCATGAGATGATTATGTGTATGGTGATACAAATCAATCTCATAGATACTTGTTAGAGAGCAGTGTATTGGATAGACCCATCTTGAGATTACTACATGGATTAGCGTCATAAGTAAATCTCATGATAGTCATGTTTTAATCTTTAGACTTGAGATTGTCATAGTTTCCAACATAAGGACTATTCTATTTTGACATGATCAAACGTTATCCGTAACTGGATAATAATAAAGGTCATGATTGAATATGATAGAAATTATGTAGAGGATATTGAACAGTCAAGATAGAATTTGCCCTTTCTTTTGAGAGAGATATCTTTGGGCCCCTCGATTAGTGAGATTGTGAAATGCATGGCGGTGCTCAAGTGAATTGATAGTGTGATCAATGTTGTTTGTTTTATCAGTCTACTTAGAGATCGAGTAAACATATGTTTGAACACTATAAGTATGACGCTGACCATGACTTATGTTCAAACTAGATATCGTGTGACAAAGGGATTAATGCATGTACTATTATTAGGCAAGTTGGACTTTACTCGCATTAATTGGGTAGTCGTAATGTCTTGCTAGAGACCAATTACGACTTGTTGGTTCAATGGACATTTAACCGATTGCCAATTAATATGGGCCTATCGGGTCACATACAAGAATGCGTATGGGCTGATATTAATAATATTAATATTATTAATATTAGATATTAATTATTATTATTATTATTATTATTATTATTTTCGTTTTTTTGTGATTATATATATATGTATTATCGGATAATAACGAAAGAATCCATATCTGATATGGATTTTTTATATCCTGATAGAATCCGTATCTGATATGGATTTTGATTAGCATTAACTAATCCGATTAGAACTCGGATTTTGATGTCTATATATGTGTATATATATTGTGTATCTCGTATAGAGAACACACACAAAAACAACAGAATACCCTAGAGCTGTTTTTGGAGAAAAGTGAGTTCTCTCAACCGCGCTGTTCAAGAGCTAGCACTCCGGGCGGAAGCTTTCATGTGGATACCGACAGAGGGTGATCGTGTCATCGCACCTCCTACGTTTGCACCTCCTTAAACTGAGAAATTCGAATCTACTGAGGTAATTTTCGAGTTTCTTTCATCAAATTAAACAAAAAACATGGATCCTTGGTAGGAAATCGGAGATCAAGTTTTGTTTTTCCGCTGCGCGTTTTGCAGTGATATTGTCGGATTTCCTAATAGTGGTATCAGAGCCACTTGTTGTCTCGTTTAAATCGATTATATCATGATTATGTGTTTACTGTTCTTTCGATGCTTCTGTAAGGGTTTACCATAATCAAAACATAAAGACCGTTAATATGATTGACGCCTCTGTGTTAGGGTTTCGAAAAGAAAATTATCAATCTGATTGATGTTTTATGTTATACATTTATTATTAATAAAGATGTTTTATTATCATTATTGTTGGTTAGTATGTTACACAATTATGATATATGTCCCTGGTTCATTATTGTTATAGAGATAAAATAATTAATAACCAGTATGAGTATTGATCTGATAATCATGAGATGATTATGTGTATGGTGATACAAATCAATCTCATAGATACTTGTTAGAGAACAGTGTATTGGATAGACCCATCATGAGATTACTACATCGATTAGCGTCATAAGTAAATCTCATGATAGTCATGTTTTAATCTTTAGACTTGAGATTGTCATAGTTTCCAACATAAGGACTATTATATTTTGACATGATCAAACATTATCCGTAACTGGATAATAATAAAAGTCATTATTGAATATAATAGAAATTATGCAGAGGATATTGAACAGTCAAGATAGAATTTGTCCCTCGCTTTTGAGAGAGATATCTTTGGGCCCCTCGATTAATGAGACTGTGAAATGCATGGCCGTGCTCAAGTGAATTGATAGTGTGATCAACGTCATTTGTTTTATCAGTCTACTTAGAGATCGAGTAAACATATGTTTGAACACTATAAGTATGACGCTGACCATGACTTATGTTCAAACTAGATATCGTGTGACAAAGGGATTAATGCATGTACTATTATTAGGCAAGTTGGACTTTACTCGCATTAATTGGGTAGTCGTAATGTCTTGCTAGAGACCAATTACGACTTGTTGGTTCAATGGACATTTAACCGACTGCCAATTAATATGGGCCTATCGGGTCACACACAAGAATGCGTATGGGCTGATATTAATAATATTAATATTATTAATATTTGATATTAATTATTATTATTATTATTTTTTTTGTTTTTTTGTGATTATATATATATATATGTATTATCGGATAATAACGAAAGAATCCATATCTGATATGGATTTTTTATATCCTGATAGAATCCGCATCTGATATATGGATTTTGATTGGCATTAACTAATCCGATTAGGACTCGGATTTTGATGTCTATATATGTGTATATATATTGTGTATCTCGTATAGAGAACACACACAAAAACAACAGAAAACCCTAGAGCCATTTTTGGAGAAAAGTGAGTTCTCTCAGCCGCGCTGTTAAAGAGCTAGCACTCCGGGCGGAAGCGTTCGTGTGGATACCGACAGAGGGTGATCGTGTCATCGCACCTCCTATGTTTGCACCTCCTTAAACTGCGAAATCGAATCTACTGAGGTAATTTTCGAGTTTCTTTCATCGAATTAAACGAACAACCTGGATCCTTGGTAGGAAATCGGAGATCAAGTTTTGTTTTTTCGCTGCGCGTTTTGCAGTGATCTTGTCGGATTTCCTAACTGTGGTATCAGAGACACTCGTTGTCTCGTTTAAATCGATTATATCATGATTATGTGTTTACTATTTTTCGTATGGCATGATATGTATAAAACACTAATTCGGATTTCATATGATTAGAGAAGAATGGTGTTTTTCAATTCTTTTTCATGTGATGATTTGTATACGGCGGTATTCGTTTGTCATGTGATGATTAAAACTGACTCTGTTTATATTAGATATAAACACACGATATGTGTACAACCCGATTTGAATCTCATCTGGTGAGAGCTGATTGATGTTTTCAAATAGTTTTCATGAGATGATATAACCCGAGATTATTGTAAATGGCAGAATTCGTTTGTCATGTGATGACTAAAACAATTCAGTTTATCTCAGATATGAAACATACGATTGATGATTCTGTTTTTGTGTTTCAAAAGACAGATTATTAATTCGATGATGATTTTGATTTCAGGTTTCGGATGGCAGATTATCAATTTGATTGATGATTCTGTTTTAAGGTTTTCTAATGACGGCTACCGATTCGATCGATGCTTCTGTAAGGGTTTACCATAATCAAAACAAAAAGATCGTTAATATGATTGACGCCTCTGTGTTAGGGTTTCGAAAAGAAAATTATCAATCTGATTGATGTTTTATGTTATACATTTATTATTAATAAAGAGGTTTTATTATCATTATTGTTGGTTAGTATGTTACACAATTATGATATATGTCCCTGGTTCATTATTGCTACAGAGATAAAATAATTAATAACCAGTATGAGTATTGATCTGATAATCATGAGATGATTATGTGTATGGTGATACAAATCAATCTCATAGATACTTGTTAGAGAGCAGTGTATTGGATAGACCCATCATGAGATTACTACATGGATTAGCGTCATAAGTAAATCTCATGATAGTCATGTTTTAATCTTTAGACTTGAGATTGTCATAGTTTCCAACATAAGGACTATTCTATTTTGACATGATCAAACGTTATCCGTAACTGGATAATAATAAAGGTCATGATTGAATATGATAGAAATTATGTAGAGGATATTGAACAGTCAAGATAGAATTTGCCCTTTCTTTTGAGAGAGATATCTTTGGGCCCCTCAATTAGTGAGATTGTGAAATGCATGGCGGTGCTCAAGTGAATTGATAGTGTGATCAATGTTGTTTGTTTTATCAGTCTACTTAGAGATCGAGTAAACATATGTTTGAACACTATAAGTATGACGCTAACCATGACTTATGTTCAAACTAGATATCGTGTGACAAAAAGATTAATGCATGTACTATTATTAGGCTAGTTGGACTTTACTCGCATTAATTGGGTAGTCGTAATGTCTTGCTAGAGACCAATTACGACTTGTTGGTTTAATAGAGATTTAACCGATTGCCAATTAATATGGGCCTATTGGGTCACATACAAGAATGCGTATGGGCTGATATTAATAATATTAATATTATTAATATTAGATATTAATTATTATTATTATTATTATTATTATTTTCGTTTTTTTGTGATTATATATATATGTATTATCGGATAATAACGAAAGAATCCATATCTGATATGGATTTTTTATATCCTGATAGAATCCGTATCTGATATGGATTTTGATTAGCATTAACTAATCCGATTAGAACTCGGATTTTGATGTCTATATATGTGTATATATATTGTGTATCTCGTATAGAGAACACACACAAAAACAACAGAATACCCTAGAGCCGTTTTTGGAGAAAAGTGAGTTCTCTCAACCGCGCTGTTCAAGAGCTAGCACTCCGTGCGGAAGCTTACGTGTGGATACCGACAGAGGGTGATCGTGTCATCGCACCTCCTACGTTTGCACCTCCTTAAACTGAGAAATTCGAATCTACTGAGGTAATTTTCGAGTTTCTTTCATCAAATTAAACAAAAAACATGGATCCTTGGTAGGAAATCGGAGATCAAGTTTTGTTTTTCCGCTGCGCGTTTTGTAGTGATATTGTCGGATTTCCTAACAGTGGTATCAGAGCCACTTGTTGTCTCGTTTAAATCGATTATATCATGATTATGTGTTTACTGTTCTTTCGATGCTTCTGTAAGGGTTTACCATAATCAAAACAGAAAGACCGTTAATATGATTGACGCCTCTGTGTTAGGGTTTCGAAAAGAAAATTATCAATCTGATTGATGTTTTATGTTATACATTTATTATTAATAAAGATGTTTTATTATCATTATTGTTGGTTAGTATGTTACACAATTATGATATATGTCCCTGGTTCATTATTGTTATAGAGATAAAATAATTAATAACCAGTATGAGTATTGATCTGATAATCATGAGATGACTATGTGTATGGTGATACAAATCAATCTCATAGATACTTGTTAGAGAACAGTGTATTGGATAGACCCATCATGAGATTACTACATCGATTAGCGTCATAAGTAAATCTCATGATAGTCATGTTTTAATCTTTAGACTTGAGATTGTCATAGTTTCCAACATAAGGACTATTATATTTTGACATGATCAAACGTTATCCGTAACTGGATAATAATAAAGGTCATTATTGAATATAATAGAAATTATGCAGAGGATATTGAACAGTCAAGATAGAATTTGTCCCTCGCTTTTGAGAGAGATGTCTTTGGGCCCCTCGATTAGTGAGACTGTGAAATGCATGGCCGTGCTCAAGTGAATTGATAGTGTGATCAACGTCATTTGTTTTATCAGTCTACTTAGAGATCGAGTAAACATATGTTTGAACACTATAAGTATGACGCTGACCATGACTTATGTTCAAACTAGATATCGTGTGACAAAGAGATTAATGCATGTACTATTATTAGGCAAGTTGGACTTTACTCGCATTAATTGGGTAGTCGTAATGTCTTGCTAGAGACCAATTACGACTTGTTGGTTCAATGGACATTTAACCGACTGCCAATTAATATGGGCCTATCGGGTCACACACAAGAATGCGTATGGGCTGATATTAATAATATTAATATTATTAATATTTGATATTAATTATTATTATTATTATTTTTGTTTTTTTGTGATTATATATATATATATTATCGGATAATAACGAAAGAATCCATATCTGATATGGATTTTTTATATCCTGATAGAATCCGTATCTGATATGGATTTTGATTGGCATTAACTAATCCGATTAGGACTCGGATTTTGATGTCTATATATGTGTATATATATTGTGTATCTCGTATAGAGAACACACACAAAAACAACAGAAAACCCTAGAGCCATTTTTAGAGAAAAGTGAGTTCTCTCAGCCGCGCTGTTAAAGAGCTAGCACTCCGGGCGGAAGCGTTCGTATGGATACCGACAGAGGGTGATCCTGTCATCGCACCTCCTACGTTTGCACCTCCTTATACTGCGAAATTCGAATCTACTGAGGTAATTTTCGAGTTTCTTTCATCGAATTAAACGAACAACCTGGATCCTTGGTAGGAAATCGGAGATCAAGTTTTGTTTTTTCGCTGCGCGTTTTGCAGTGATCTTGTCGGATTTCCTAACTGTGGTATAAGAGACACTCGTTGTCTCGTTTAAATCGATTATATCATGATTATGTGTTTACTATTTTTGTATGACATGATATGTACAAAACACTAATTCGGATTTCATATGATTAGAGAAGAATGGTGCTTTTCAATTCTTTTTCATGTGATGATTTGTATACGGCGGTATTCGTTTGTCATGTGATGATTAAAACTGACTCTGTTTATATTAGATATAAACACACGATATGTGTACAACCCGATTTGAATCTCATCTGGTGAGAGCTGATTGATGTTTTCAAATAGTTTTCATGAGATGATATAACCCGAGATTATTGTAAATGGCAGAATTCGTTTGTCATGTGATGACTAAAACAATTCAGTTTATCTCAGATATGAAACATACGATTGATGATTCTGTTTTTGTGTTTCAAAAGACAGATTATTAATTCGATGATGATTTTGATTTCAGGTTTCGGATGGCAGATTATCAATTTGATTGATGATTCTGTTTTAAGGTTTTCTAATGACGGCTACCGATTCGATCGATGCTTCTGTAAGGGTTTACCATAATCAAAACAAAAAGATCGTTAATATGATTGACGCCTCTGTGTTAGGGTTTCGAAAAGAAAATTATCAATCTGATTGATGTTTTATGTTATACATTTATTATTAATAAAGAGGTTTTATTATCATTATTGTTGGTTAGTATGTTACACAATTATGATATATGTCCCTGGTTCATTATTGCTACAGAGATAAAATAATTAATAACCAGTATGAGTATTGATCTGATAATCATGAGATGATTATGTGTATGGTGATACAAATCAATCACATAGATACTTGTTAGAGAGCAGTGTATTGGATAGACCCATCTTGAGATTACTACATGGATTAGCGTCATAAGTAAATCTCATGATAGTCATGTTTTAATCTTTAGACTTGAGATTGTCATAGTTTCCAACATAAGGACTATTCTATTTTGACATGATCAAACGTTATCCGTAACTGGATAATAATAAAGGTCATGATTGAATATGATAGAAATTATGTAGAGGATATTGAACAGTCAAGATAGAATTTGCCCTTTCTTTTGAGAGAGATATCTTTGGGCCCCTCGATTAGTGAGATTGTGAAATGCATGGCAGTGCTCAAGTGAATAGATAGTGTGATCAATGTTGTTTGTTTTATCAGTCTACTTAGAGATCGAGTAAACATATGTTTGAACACTATAAGTATGACGCTGACCATGATTTATGTTCAAACTAGATATCGTGTGACAAAGAGATTAATGCATGTACTATTATTAGGCTAGTTGGACTTTACTCGCAATAATTGGGTAGTCGTAATGTCTTGCTAGAGACCAATTACGACTTGTTGGTTTAATGGAGATTTAACCGACTGCCAATTAATATGGGCCTATCGGGTCACACACAAGAATGCGTATGGACTGATATTAATAATATTAATAATATTAATATTAGATATTAATTATTATTATTATTATTTTCATTTTTTGATATTATATATATATATATGTATTATCGGATAATAAGGAAAGAATCCATATCTGATATGAGTTTTTTATATCCTGATAGAATCCGTATCTGATATGGATTTTGATTGGCATTAACTAATCCGATTAGGACTCGGATTTTGATGTCTATATATTTGTATATATATTGTGTATCTCGTATAGAGAACACACACGAAAACAACCGAAAACCCTAGAGCCGTTTTTGGAGAAAAGCGAGTTCTCTCAGCCGCGCCGTTCAAGAGCTAGCACTCCGGGCGGAAGCGTTCGTGTGGATACCGACAGAGGGTGATCGTGCCATCACACCTCCTACATTTTCACCTCCTTCAACTACGAAATTCGAATGTACTGAGGTAATTTTCGAGTTTCTTTCATCGAATTAAACGAACAACATGGATCCTTAGTAGGAAATCGGAGATCAAGTTTTGTTTTTCCGTTGCGCGTTTTGCAGTGATCTTGTCGGATTTCCTAACAGATTTGACCATCCATTACCACCCAGGAAAGGCTAATAGAGTGGCTGATGCATTAAGCAGGAAGTCCAGCCATACGCGACAATCACCCTTGGAAAGAGAAATGGGAGAATTTGGTTTAGATTTGATTGACTCCACAATGAACGTTTTGACAGCATTTACCATCACACCGAGTCTGATTGATCGGGTAAAAAAGGCTCAGAAGAATCATAAGACCTTAAGTGAGATTGCGGGAAGGATGAAACATGATCAGGTTGAGGGATTTCAAGTCAATAAGGATGGGAGCCTATGGTTCAGAGAAATATTGTGTGTGCCTGACGTAGATGAACTTAGAAGAGAAATTTTACAAGAAACTCACAGCTCAAGGTCATCGATACATCCTGGTAGCACCAAGATATACAAAGATCTCAAACAATATTATTGGTGTCCGGAATGAAAAGACATATTGCAGAGTTCATCGAGAGATGCCTAGTTTGCCAACAAGTCAAGGCTGAACATCAACGGCCTAGTGGATTATTGATTCCATTGGAAATTCCAGAATGGAATGAGAACATGTCATGATGGATTTTATAGCGGGTTTACCAAAGACGAGAGGTGGACATGACATGATTTGGGTCATTGTGCATCGATTAACCAATTCTGCACATTTTCTATCCATCTCGAGTGAATCGTCTCTCGACAAATTGGTAAATCTCTATATGTCTGCTTGCATGGTATTCTAGTGAGTATAGTGTCCGACCGATATCCTCGGTTTACTTCTAAGTTCTGAACAACATTTTAGAAAACCATGGGCATAGAATTAAGGTTGAGTACAGCCTATCTTCCCCAAACCGATGGACAGTCTGAGCGGACTATTCAGACTCTAGAGGATATGCTAAGGGCTTGCGTTTTAGATTTCAAAGGGAGTCGGGATAGAATGGTGAAGTTAATGAAATTCTCTTTTAATCACAGTCACCACAGTGCAATTGACATGGTTTTGAAGCGTTATATGGAAGGAAGTATAGGTCTCCGGTTTATTGGGATGAAGTAGGCGTGAGAACCATCACCGGATCTGAACTACTCGAGAAGACGTTAGAGAAGGTGAAGATTATTTGGGACAAACTCAAGACGGCCCAGGATCATAATAAAAGTTGGACAGATTCCAAGCGACGACCTTTGGAGTTTAATGTAGGTGAAAAGGTATATTTGAAAGTATCACCTACAAAGAGCATTATGAGGTTTGGAGTGAAGGAAAGTTAAGTCCCTGTTTTATTGGTCCTTATGAAATACTAGAGAAAGTAGGAGCTTTGGCATATATGTTGGAATTACCTCCGGTATTGGCGCAAGTCCATAACATTTTTCACGTATCACAGTTAAGGAAATACGTGACAGATCCAAGTCATGTTCTCGAAGCACAACCTTTGGAACTCAATGGTGACGTTACTTATGAGGAAGTACCAGTGAGGATCGTGGACCAAAAAGAACAAGTGTTGAGGAAGCGGGGTGATTCCCTATGTGAAGGTCCAGTGGAGCAATCACACGGAACGGGAAGCTACTTGGGAACTTGAAGAGCATATACAGGAGAAGTTTCCTCAACTCTTCAACTAAGGTACGTAAGTTTCAAAGACGAAACTTTTTGTAAGGGAGTGGAATGTCATACCCCGTATTTTTCCGCATCCAATATTAAATAATTAGAAACAACTCTAAATACAATTTAATTAATTGTATAGGTTTATGAGGCTTAGTTAAAAAATATATAGAAAAAAAGAAAGGGTTAAAAGTGGGAATTAAGGAAAGTAAGCCAAATACCAAAATTGCCCCCAAAAGTAGAGGGGACCGTCAGTTGGAGGAGAAAAAGGGAGAAGGAAATAACTGGAGAGAAGAAGGAGAGGAAAAGAGAGGGAGAAAGAAGAAGAAGAAGAAAGGACAAAGAAGGAGAAGAAAGAGCGGTCAACCTAGGTCCAATCCGTTTCAAAATTCTACCATACACTCGTAAGACTATCTAGAAACAAAGACAAGTAATTTTTCTACACGCTTTACACAAATTTCAGATTCAACAGGCCCTATGTCCTTATAAAGAGAAAGTTTGGATCACACATTGGTAATCATGATTTGTAATGTTGAATGCTCTACTATATTTTTTGTTGTTGTTGGTTCATTAAAGTCATGTTCTTTGGGCCAAATCCTGAGAATGTCTATGTTGTGCTTAATTGTTGATAAACATGCCCTTAAGGTGTTGTCTTTGGTGCAAATATTGCTTTGTGATAGATAATCATGTTTTCCAAAGGTTATCTTAGATGGTTTGAGATGAATTTCGGTAAGTATGAAGAGTTAGATGACGTGTGCTACAAGTTTAGTATGGGTTAGGAGATTGATGATAGAAGGCTTAAGGTTGATGCAAACTGATAGATGTAAGCATCGCGAAATATGTTTGGATAATTTTCAAAGTCATGATTTTAAGTGGTGAATGCATAAAAATGTCACACATGGTGTTATATGTGATTAAAAGTTGAAAAATTTGAGAAAAATGACATCGATCTCTTAGGTTGTTGCACTTCGATCCATCGATGTACTTCGATCCCTCACATCGATCGATCTATGTAAGGAAGAAAAAGTTCAAGACCTTACTGTGAGACATCGATCTCAAAACTTGAGATACATCGATCGATCAATGTATACATCGAACCCTCACTTCGATCGATTGATGTAGGTCAGAGACAAACTCTGAAACTCACTGTGAGACATCGATCTCTGAAGCTGAGGCACTTCGATCAATCGATGTCTAGGTTTTTAGAAATATTTTTCTAAAATGTGATAAAGTGATTGTTTTCATTTGTACGTGTTTTATATATGTTCATTATGTTATTATTATGTGATTTTGATAAATATAAATGTCTTGTGACTAATGTGCCTTGGAAGTTCCTACAACTTACCAAAAAAGGCAAAATAGGTATTTTGAGTTTTGTAGGAACAAGATATGGTGGAAATACTTCAAGGACTTATTATCATCTTATTTATCATGACAAAGGTGTTATTATATTCATTTCTGACCATCAGGGTCATTTCTGGAGTTTCTCTCACCAGAGGCATTTTGATTATTTTACTCCTGAGGTGTTTTTGGTATTTTCACTCAAAGAATCTCTTGAGTATATTTTTATCTTCATTCTGAAGTTGGGTTATGATTATCTTGAAGATTATATGGTGGTTTTATATTATTTTTCTCAAATGATGGTATTATTGATAGCAACGGGATATGTGATGGGTTGTGATGTCACATTCTATTTTTTCTTGAAGACCATCTTCTATATATTATTGAAGGATATTATTCATCATTTTTTAGAGAATTTAAAGGTGTTAAAGGTGTGAAAATGATCATAACATACTAGAACAAAAAGTGGGAATTTTGGTTTATGTGTTGACATAGTCTTGTCAACTATTATTTGTTGATTTTTTTCTTCAAAAATCTCAGTTGATATACATATGTACAGCCTCAAAAACATGATTTTACAGTTGGAGATGATGTGTTATTCATTTTACGGCTTGGTAACAAGTGGACAAATCAAAAAGAGGATAGTTGGCAAAAGTTGCCAACTTGGAAAATTTTAAAAGTTTGAATTGGTAGCCAACGGATACTAGGCTATTTTCAGCAGATTTTTTTAGTCAAATTCAACTCCCACATCCTATTATCTTGCCAAGGATTTGAGGGGATAGTAGAGTTGTTATGCCTTTTTATCCCACTACATTATCTTAAACATTTTCAAGACAAAATGTAGTAAAAAAATTCGGCCAAGGTGATTTTCCAAGGTGGACCAATTATGTTGCTTCATTTTGCCATGTGTACAAGGTGAGTAGGTGGCCAACCAATGATGTGAAGACACTTAAGCATTTATAATGAATATGGTGACACATTGGAGCTCTTATCTCTAAGGCTCATTTCACCCTATAAATTGAAGGCAAAGGTGAAGAAGAACACATAACTTTCAAGCAAACTTGAAGATCATTCTTGCTGTTCTCTTCTTCTTGATTCTGTCTTGGTGTAGCTAAGGTGTTTCATTTCTTATTGTTGTAGAGCTACATATACACGCCTTCTTGGGTATCTTCGTAAGATTGGTTAGCCAAATCTATAAGGCTACATCAATAGGTGATAGAGGTGTTGCAACCAAGAGTTGCATAGAGGTGTTCATCCAAGTCTTGAATATGGTTGGTGTTTAACCCAAGGATTAAGCTTGGTTCTTGTTGTCATTTGCTTCATACCATAGTGAAATCCAAGGAAATGTAGGATCTGAAAGGCACCACTAGAAGGGGGGGTTGAATAGTGGGTGCGGAAAATGTGGTTTTTAAAATTAGTTTGAACCAAAAACCCAACTTCTGAAAACAGTTTCTGTTTTCAGGACCCGTTTTGAAATGTTTTGAAAACTAGGTTGCAGGTCTTCCAAAATTCTAAAATTTGGAGAGAACTTATCCTCAGACGTTATGAGTGTCTCCTAAAAATTTCAGATTTAAATTCAACCTCTAACCCCTTGAAAATTCGTTGGTGGTCAGATTGCGCAAATTTGCCAGAAACGGTACACTGATTTGAAAAAGTAATTCCTATTTGTACACAACTCCAAATGCTATGAAATTTTAACCACTAACCCCTTATATGTTATATTTAAAAGGGTTTAAACAGTTTTGAAAAATTCTTTTGGGAAGTTAGTCAAATACGATCAAAGTCTCAACCTTTGCAAGCCTGAAAATTAGACTGTACTAGTCTCAGAACATTGGACATTTGAATGACTTATACTATCCAAAAGGGTTGAAACTTACGCCAACATAACCCTAGAACATGTGGTTATATTTTTTGAAAGTTTCGTGATTTTTGAAATTCATTTACTATTTTTACGAACGTGATTAAAAACAGTAAACAGTGCTGAAACAGAAAATCAGTGCTGAAAGTAAATGACACCAAGAATTTTATACTGGTTCGGTTATCAACAACCTACTCCAGTCTTCAAGGAATACCTTCCTTGGTTCACACTAGTCACACACACACAACACACCTTACCACAGGGTTGATAGAGTTACACCTAACTCCAACCCTTTACAAACCTTGTATGTTCAATACAATTTGCTACGAACACTACCACCTCGCAAGAATGAAGATTGATCACACCTTGATCAATCTTTTACAAAGATATATAATGAGTGGTGGTCTATATCAAGCCTATTCAAGATTGAAAGATATGAATACAATAGGCTACAAGAAGAAAGAAAGAAACAGGATGTACAAGAAGAAGAGCTAGACTTTTTTTTATCACTTTGATTTGCAATGCTTGTTGCTTATTTTTGTTTGCTCTCTTCTCTTTCTTTTTAATGTGTAGGCCGTCCCCTTGGTGTAGCCTCCCCCTCTTGAAAATTATCTTTTAAGTCCTTGGAAGAGTGTAAGACATCATTGTGACAAGGCCTTGCTTACTTGGCATCTTCCTATTGGATGATCATTTAGTCTTCGCTTACTTGGCACCTTCTTATTGGGTGAATGTTGTCATCATTGATGACTTGGAAAAATCTGAGAATTACACTTAAACATGTGCCAAAATCATCACAAAAATAATACACACATGTTATATTCTAATCTGCCCTTAATTTAATTTTCTAGAACACTTTAAGATGTATAACATATGTAAAAAGTGTCTAGATACGTGTCACATGATGTACCAAAAACGTTCCATGTGTTGTGTGCGTAGAAAACTGAATTTTCGATATTTATCGATTACCCGATTTTTCTCTAATTTAAATTCCAAATTTTGCACATGTTATATATATTATGTTATACATAATATATATAATATATACTTTAAATCTCAGCACTTGGCTGGTCTAAAGTGGTACCATTAACATGTGACAAAATTAAAACTTGGAATCTTCACATTTTAGCCTTAATGTGGAGTAATTTGTGTGTGCCAACATGGAAAATATTTTTGGCTGAATATTACATGTATCCCACGAAATTGTTATCAATTTTTGAAGTATAGGGGCTGGACATTTATTTATGGCAAGTACGTGATACGTTGGCGAAGTTTCGGTATTCGCCCGATACGACAATTTTCGGTTTAGAACCTTTTATCGTGTCGTATTTAATTTGTCATCACCATATCTTATATCATATGATATAAGACCTGAATATACTCATAAATATGAGTTAAGTATAGTGGTGTGACGTTAACGTACGTACGTGAAATATATAACGTGTCGGTAGTACGTTGGAATACATGTGTATGTGCCTTTTAAAAAAATTTGAAAATATATGTAATATACATATATTATATAGGCGTGTATCATTAAAGAGGAGAGGAGGAGAAAAATTTCCTTCCTTAGCCTTGTTGCCTTTGTGCCTTTTCCAATGTGGCTTCCTTTAATGAACTACTTAGTTTAATAAACTAAGTACTTCACTTAATGAACTAGTTTAGTTCATTAATGGTGGCACCTGAAAATAGTATAAACACAACAAATGTTTGCCATATGATGTAAGCTTTAATGCTTCATGGCTCGTTAGTACGGCAACATTAATATATAAGCAAAATAAGGCAAGTAATGGCAAAGTATCATGCATACATGTACACGTTTATATATATCATGCATTTAAGTCACTTATTTTGAAATCACTCAAACCCCCTTATCTCTACAATCTCCCCCTTTTGATGATTTTCAAAATAACTTATGCACATGATTTAAATGCTATCGCTCCCCCTTGAAACATGCACAAATTTGAAATTTGAATTTCAAATTTCAAATCCGGCTCCCCCTTGATTTGTGCAATTAGTATCAATTAGTCTCTCTCTCCCCTTTAAATCATGCTTTTCTCTCCCCCTTTATTTGGAAAGTAAATCAAAAGATTCCTGTCAACAAGGAAAGAAAATCAAATCACGTCAAATCAAATCATATCAATGGGAATCATGCCTAATTTAGAACGAAGAGACTCATACGTGGCTTGATTTAAGGCTTTTGTAAAGATATCTGCTACTTGTGCTTTTGTGCGTACGTGATCTATGACAATATCACCATTGTTTACGTGATCACGAAGAAAGTGATAGCGTACTTCTATATGCTTAGCCTTAGAATGTAACACGGGGTTCTTAGACAAATTTATGGCACTCATACTATCACAATATATAGGAATTTTATTTACAGTAATTCCAAAGTCCGAAAGTTGTTGTTTTATCCACAACAACTGTGTGCAACAAAGGCTAAGTGCCATGTACTCAGCCTCAGTAGTGGACAAAGCAACACTTGCTTGCTTTTTGGAAAAACCGTGAAATGAGTGAATTTCCTATAAATTGGCAAGTTCCGCTGGTGCTTTTTCTATCTATTTTGCAGCCACCATAATCTGCATCAGTGTAAGCATTTAAGTTAAATGTGGAATCCTTATCGTACCAAATTCCTAAGGTGGGCGTGTGCTTAATATAACGAAATATTCTTTTTACCGCATTGAAGTGTGACACCTTAGGTTGACTTTGAAAACGTGCACACATGCATACACTAAACATGATATCAGGGCCTACTAGCAGTTAAATATAGCAAAGAACCTATCATAGATCGATATAATCCATTATCAACGTCTTTACCATTTTCGTCTTTGTCCAATTTGGTAGTGACACTCATAGGGGTGGGGGATGGTTTCAAATTTTCAAAATTAAACTTTTTAATCATGTCATTAACATATTTTACTTGACTTATATGAATCCCTTTACTCGTTTGCTTAATCTGTAAGCCAAGAAAATAATTAAGTTCACCAACCATAGACATTTCAAATTCAGATTTCATGCAATTTTCAAAATCTTTAACAAGTCTATGTGAGGTAGAGCCGAAAATAATGTCATCAACATAGATTTGGATAATAAGTAAATCTGATTTATCTTGTTTCAAAAATAGTGTACTATCTATAGTACCACGTTTAAACTCATTTTCTAAAAGGAAAGTAGCAAAACGATCATACCATGCTCTCGGTGTTTGCTTTAGGCCATATAGTGCCTTCTTTAGTTTGTACACATGATCGGGATGTTTCAAATCTTCAAAACCGGGGTGGTTGCTTCACGTATACTCTTTCTTGTATAAATCCGTTTAGAAATGCACTTTTTACGTCCATTTTGATACAATTTAAAATCTTTCATGCAAGAAATAGCAAGTAAAAGTCGTATAGCTTCTAATCGTGCTACGGGGTGCAAATGTTTCATCGTAGTCAATTCATTCCTCTTGATTATAGCCTTGTGCTACAAGTCTCGCTTTATTCCTAACGACCTTTCCTTCTTCATTCATTTTATTCCTAAACACCCACTTTGTGCCTATTATAGTTTTATCTTGTGGTCGTGGCACTAAATCCCATACATCGTTTCTAACGAATTGATTAAGTTCGTCATGCATAGCATCAATCCAAGAAGAATCACTCAAAGCATCATGCACATTTTTGGGCTCAATTTCAGAAATCATAGCATGAAATTCATTATTTCATCCGAAGTAATTCTATACGTGGTCGCACACCGTGAGTGAGGTCGCCTATGATGAGATCATGTGGGTGATCTCTATGCCATCTGTTGATTATTTTCTATGTTATCATGCATTTCTATGTGGTCATGCATTTCTAGTGTGTCATTCATATCATGCATATCAAAAGAATCATCATCTTCATTCAACACAGGTTTCAATTCAAAGTCATCTCATATTCCTTATCTTTATCAATCTCAACAATTCATTGAATTTCACATGAATAGATTCCATGATTTGTCTAGTGAGAGGATCATAACATCTATATGCCTTCGAATTTATAGAATAGTCCAACAAAAATGCACTGCAATTGATTTGGATTCAAATTTGTCTAATTATCTTTTGTATTTAACACAAACATTTGCATCCAAACACACGAAAATAGTCAATCTTAGGCATGCGATCATTCAAAATCTCATAAGGCGTCTATGTTTATTTTCTTTCGTATAGATAGGCGATTTACAATATAGCATGCACAATTTACGGCTTCCGTCCACAGAAATCTAGGCAATTTATTTTCGCATAACATAGTTCTAGCGATTTCTTGTAATGTGCGATTCTTTCTTTCTACTACTCCATTTAATTGTGGGAGTTCTAGGTGGCAAAAACTCATGCTTAATTCCTTTTTCTTCGCAAACGAAATCATCTCTTGTTTTTTAAACTCACCGCCTCTATCGCTTCTTATCTTTTCACATTTACAACCGTATTGATTTTCAAGTTGTTTAATTAATTTTGCAATCCAACGGCGCTATCATCCTTATGTGCAAGAAATAAAGTCCAAGTATAACGAGAAAAGTCATCACAATCACGCATGCATAGTGGCGCCCACCAAGGCTTGTAGTGCGACTAGGACTCAAACAAATCAATATGCAATAGTTCTAAGATTCTAGTTGTGCTTATTTCCGTTTTTAGGCTTAAGTGACTCACGTGTTTGTTTGCCTTTTATGCAAGATTCACACAACTGAAAGTTGTCTAAATCAGCTTAGGCAATCCCCGTACTAGGTTCTTTTGTTGAAGCCTTTTCTAGTGTGGAAATGCCAATGTGTCCTAAACGTCTATAGCCATAAATTCACATTGGGTTCATTTGTCATAAAACACTTAACTTTAAGCGTCTATTACATCATCCATAGAAAGTGTAAAAATGTTACCTTCTCGTTTTCCTTTTAAAACGGTTTCTCCATTTTTATTTATTATGTTGCAGTAAGGGTGAGTAAAACACACATTAAACCCATTGTCAACAAATTGAGAGATGCTAAGAAGATTGTAGGATAAGTTGCTTACCAAAAATACGTTGGAGATTTGGAGAGTGTTTGGATTTCCAATCGTACCTTTTCTGATGATCTTGCCTTCATTGTTGTCTCCAAAGGTCACGGATCCGCCTTTTGTGACCTTCTTTAGTTTGGTGAATAGGCCTCGGGTCACCCGTCATGTGTCTCGAACATCCACTATCAAGGAACCACTTAATAGATGTATCTTTCGATGTGTGGGCTCCTTGCAATGTGCAAAGATAATTTAGGTACCCCTTTTAACTTTGGGTCCTTTCGAGTTAGTTAATCACCTCTTGGGTAAAAGTACCTTTCGGTACCCATACTTGGGTGATCCTTCTCGTCCATGAAATGGCAAGAATGGAGGTGCGACATAGTAGAAATGTGGTGCATGCACTTAGGGCCTTTGCCTAAGGACTCCTCTATGCTCATTAAATGAAGGACGTTTTTGATATAAGCTTGTGTGTGTGTGCGTAGTGCATGGATGATATGAATTTCGTGTATGCATTGTTCTTTCTTTTCATATCTATGGTACAAAGTTATATTTCACATGATATGAAGAAGAAAGTGGGGCGTGATGAGGAAAGGGGCGCCTTATTGTCATCTTAGACGCCACTTGAGGCTTAGGGGTGTCTACTTTCTTAGACACCACAAACTTGTTGGTTTGGTTGATACTTCATTTGTATCAACGTATCCCAAACCCGTTTTGTCGCTGTCATGCTTTTGTGATAATATAATGCGATGCAGCATGTTGGACCCCGTATCAAACTGTTTCATCATTTTCTTAAAATCGGTATTCCTTGATTTTAAACTTGAAATCTCGGATTTCATTTTATTATTTTGAGTGGTCAATGATGAAATCTCTGTCTTAATGAAGTAATGACACATGATGACTCTTTCTTTGAATCGCTTAATTGAGCGACAAGATTCTGCGTTAGAAGATTCTAACTACAGTTTCTTGTCTTCAATTAATCGCTTCTTTTCCTTAGCGAGAGTCTTAGTGAATTTATGCAGTTCTAAATACTGACTAAAAAGATCTTCATAAGATGGTTCAGAGTCAGAGTCAGAATCAGATGATACCTCATTAGATGCTTTGGATGCAAGCATACTTGTAGCAGTCTCCTCTTCGGTCTCAGTTTCAGATCAGATGAATCACTCCAGGTGGAGGCCTTTAGAGCACGTTTCCTTTGTTTGGGTTCTGAGACGAGTCTATTTTTGTTCCGCTCCTTGTCAGGGTATTTATTTGTTTGCTTTCTTTATTGGGGCAGTCATATGATAAGTGTCCGAGTTGCCACATTCATAACATTTAACGTCTTTATCATTTGACTTGTTTTTATTTCTCTTGGTTGTAGTACCCTTATTTTTGTTCTAAATGACCTTCTCATAAATTTCCTTAAGCCTTTAGCTAATAGAATTAAGTCATCGTTATCCGATTCAGAATCACTATCATCTACGTGATCGGAGGGAGGGGAGACATATTCATTTGATTTAAAAGCAATAGCTTTACCTTGTTTAGATGACTCCGATTTCCTGTATGGTGAGTTTATTTCATAAACTTTAAGTGATCCGATTAGTTCTGCCATCTTTATTGATTTTGTTTCCTTGCTTTCTTCTATTGCGGTCACTTAGGATCCCATTCAGAAGGAAGGCTTCGTAGGACTTTCTGTACCTTTTCCTCCGTGGTAAAGCCTTGCCAAGAGACTCAAAGGAGTTGTAGATGTTAGTCAAAAACGAAGATCCATATCTAAAATAGACTCATTAGGCAATAATTTAAAAGACTCAAGTGTGGACATGAGCATGTTAATTTTGACTCTTTTACTTGACCTCGTGCCTTCGTGTTGCTTTTTAGTATCCTCCACATTTCTTGTGCACTCGAACAGTTTGACATATAACTAGACTCACTTTTACTTAATCCGTTTAGAAGCAATGCATAGCCCTAGCATTCATACTAAGTTTCTTTTTATCATCACTCTATATTCTTGTCTAGTTTTAACGATCTTCTAATGTGACTCCGTCTACGGTGGGGATACCTTAGATGGGACATAAGGACCATCTTCAATGATTAACAAAGATATATATCTATAGCCATAAGAAAAGCTTCATTCCAAGTTTCCACTGAATAACGACTCACCGTCAAAAAAGTGGAGGCCTTTGGCTCGACATACCTTCTTGCTCGGTTTTGAGATTTGTGGTTTGCCATCTCACTGAATTCGTTGGATTCCTTTGAAGTGAGTGTTCCTGCTCTTGATACCACTTGTAGGATCTGCAAGGCACCCACTAGAAGGGGGGGGTTGATAGTGGGTTGCGGAAAAATGTGGTTTTTAAAATAGTTTGAACCAAAAAAACCAAACTTCTGAAAACAGTTTCTGTTTTTCAGGACCAGTTTTAAAACGTTTTTGAAAACTACGTTTAGGTCTTTCAAAAATTCTGAAATTTGGAAGAACTTATCCTCAGATTTAGAGGTCCCTAAAAATTTCAAATTAAATTCAACCTTAACCCCTTGAAAATTCGTTGGTGGTCAGATTGCTCAAATCTGCCAGAAACGGTAGATGGTTTGAAAAATTATTCCTATTTGTACAACTCCAAATGCTCTGAAATTTAACCACTAACCCTTATTTATATAAATGGTTGAAACAGTTTTGAAAATTCTTTTGGGAAGTAGTCAAATACGATCAAAGTCTCAACCTTTGCAAGCCTGAAAATCAGACTGCACTAGTCTCCGAACTTTGGACGTTTGATGACTTATACTTGTCCAAAAGGGTTGAAACTTGTGCCAAACGAACCCTAGAACGTGTGGTATATTTTCTGAAATTTTCGTGATTTTTGAAATTCATTTACTATTTTTATGAACGTGATTAAAAACAGTAAACAGTGCTGAAACAGAAAATCAGCTGAAAGTAAATGACACCAAGAATTTTATACTGGTTCGGTTATAAACAACCTACTCCAGTCTTCAAGGAACACCTTCTTGGTTCACACTAGTCACACACACAACACACCTTACCACAGGGTTGATACAGTTACACCTAACTCCAACCCTTTACAAACCTTGTATGTTCAATACAATTTGCACGAACACCACCACCTCGCAAGAATGAAGATTGATCACACCTTGATCAATCTTTTACAAAGATATATAATGAGTGGTGGTCTATATCAAGCCTATTCAAGATTGAAAGATATGAATACAATAGGCTTACAAGAAGAAAGAAAGAAAGAGGATGTAGAAGAAGAAGAGCTAGCCTTTTTTATCACTTTGATTTGCAATGCTTGTTGCTTATTTTTTTGCTCTCTTCTCTTTCTTTTTAATGTAGGCCGTCCCCTTGGTGTAGCCTCCCCCTCTTGAAAATTATCTTTTAAGTCCTTGGAAGAGTTTAAGACATCATTGTGACAAGGCCTTGCTTACTTGGCATCTTCTTATTGGATGATCATTTAGTCTTCGCTTACTTGGCACCTTCTTATTGGGTGAATGTTGTCATCATTGATAACTTGGAAAAATCTGAGAATTACACTTAAACATGTGCCAAAATCATCACAAAATAACTTCCATAAATCATAAGATATATCACATAAATTGCAAGACAAAAATCCTTCCCAACTAAGGCAAAAATCGGCGATCAAGTGCTTATTGCCATGCTGAATTTTCAGCATATGACACATGGGGATAAAGTTCAAATCATTACCATTTTTCTTTGATTTTTCTCATTAAAATGAATCACCAATTAATGGTAAATATTCCTATAACATGAGAAATGAACTTGGACACCATTTAGACCAATAATTCGGCCACACAAGTCTTCACACATGCTGAAAAATTTCAGCATGTGTGATATGTAGAATATCACACTTTATTAATTTAAATAATATTCAAATCATTTTCATTTCTTCTTCCGATCAATCACACAATAAAAGATGATAAAATATCACAATAAAGATGAAAATTTCGGCCATCATTAGCACACATGCAGAATTTTCAGCATGTGTCACAATTGTGACAAAATTTGAATTGTTACTTTTTGTAGCTTCTCTCTTTAAGTCACCAACTTTGTGTGATTAATTCTTGACCAATCAATATGCCAACAATGCTCCACATATGCTCCATCTCATCTGTAGGTGGCGTTAGATAATGTATATCATGTGCTGAGATTTATTTTTGCTAACTTTGTAAAATAGTGCACATTTAATAATACACACATGTTATATTCCAATCAGCCCTTAATTTAATTTTCTAGAACACTTTAAGATGTATAACATATGTAAAAAGATATGTGTCACACGATGTACCAAAAACATTCCATGTGTTGTGTGCGTAGAAAACCGAATTTTCGATATTTATCGATTACCCGATTTTTCTCTAATTTAAATTCCAACTTTTGCACATGTTATATATTATGTTATACATAATATATATAATATATACTTTAAATCTCAGCACTTGGCTGGTCTAAAGTGGTACCATTAACATGTGACAAAATTAAACTTGGAATCTTCACATTTTGGCCTTAATGTGGAGTAATTTGTGTGTGCCAACATGGAAAATATTTTTGGCTGAATATTACTGTATCCCAGAAATGTTTATCAATTTTGAAGTATAGGGGCTGGCCATTTATTTATGGCAAGTACGTGACACGTTGGCGAAGTTTCAGTATTCGCCCGATACGACAATTTTCGGTTTAGAACCTTTATCATGTCGTATTTAATTTGTCATCACCATATCTTATATCATATGATATAAGACCTGAATATACTCATAAATAGGTGAAGATAGTGTGTGGTGTGAGTTAACGTACGTACGTGAAATATATAACGTGTTGGTAGTACGTTGGAATACATGTGTATGTGCCTTTTAAAAAAATTTGAAAATATATATTTAATATATATATATGCATATAGGCGTGTATCATTAAAGAGGAGAGGAGGAGAAAACTTTCCTTCCTTAGCCTTGTTGCCTTTGTGCCTTTTCCAAATATGGCTTCCTTTAATGAACTACTTAGTTTAATAAACTAAGTACTTCACTTAATGAACTAGTTTAGTTCATTAATGGTGGCACCTGAAAATAGTATAAACACAACAAATGTTTGCCATATGATGTAAGCTTTAACGCTTCATGGCCCGTTAGTATGGCAACATAATATATAACCTAAATAAGGCAAGTAATGGCAAAGTATCATGCATACATGTACACGTTTATATATATCATGCATTTAAGTCACTTATTTTGAAATCACTCAAACCCCTTTATCTCTACAGGAAAGGTGGTTTCTTGGGACTGGAGTAGGTCACATTGACCGAACCAGGATAAATTCTTGGTGTTCTTATCTTGTTTCTACATTTCTGTTTTTGCCTGTTTTTCACTGCAATTTTCACACAATTTCTCATGTTTTCAAAATATAGCTAAACTCTTCCAAAATTTGTGATTTTTGGTGGAGTTATACTTGAAGCTGTTAGCTTTCATTTTCAACAAGAATCACTTGATTTGAGCAAGTGAAAATGTTAGTCTTTCAGTCGTTGCAGATAACTGATCCAATCTGGCTACAATCTCACCAGTTTTGAAAAAACTTGCATTATGTTTTAATCAAGAATTGTTAAGGTCAGGGCCTTTTACAAACATAAACTAGACATCCTAAGGAGTGTTTTGACATGAAGATCAACCTTTTTGGTTAAGTATTCAAAGATAAACACGTTTTCCAATTTCACCAACATTCTGTCTAATTCTGTCCAGATTGACCATCTGAATCTTTTTATTTGTTTGAAGGGCCAAACGATCTTATTTTTGTCTAATTTTTGGAGAGAGTCTTGTCAACACATTAATTTTATGTTTTGGAAATTTTGTATAATTTTTGGAGTTGTGTACAAGGATTTTTGAATTTTTCAAAAACGTGTTCTGAATCTGAGGTAGTCTCAGATTTTGTTTTCCAAGAGGATTTTTATCCAGGGTAGTAGTGAAATTTCAGTTAACCACTATTCACCCCCCTCTAGTGGTGTTTGTTGCAGTTGCACAAACCAACAATTGGTATCAGAGCAAGGTCGACAGCACTCAAAGAAGTAATATTTAACATCATACGAACAAGAAAAGGCCAAGAAACAATATTTCAAAGTAGCCTGCTAATCTCAAATCAAAGGTACATACAATGGCCATAGTTTCTCACAAAGGTGATTTGGAAGGTATGTCCACACAATGTTCTTCTCCTCTTTTCGATGGAAATAATTTCGTTCATTAGAAACTTAGAATGAGGCTATTCTTAATGGCTATAGACATCGATTTATGGTCTATATAGTTGAAGATGGACCGTACATTCCAATGAAAATTATTCAAGTTAGTGAAGTCACACAAGAAGTAGGAAAATATAAAAGCGAATGGTCTTCCGAAGATAACAAGAAAATGTCGATGAATGATAAAGCTATGCAATTATTGTTGAACGGACTAACGACCTCTGAAGCAGGATATGTGGCAAATTACACAAGTACAGACGACATGTGGAAATCATTAGAATTAAAGCATGAAGGTACTAGCGGGGTAAAAGAGTCAAAAATAAATATGCTTGTGTCTGAGCTTGAATCGTTCAAAATGTTGCAAAAACAAATCCAGAACATCTATGGATTTGAGGATTACTAACATTTTCAATGCCATTGAAGCTTTAGGCGAATCATTTACCAACAATGAGAAGGTTCAAAAGGTGTTGCAAAACCTTCCTGCTACATGAGATCCTAAGGTAACTACAATCGAAGAGACAGTCAATCACTAAGATGGATGAATTGATTGATTCACTTAGAGTTTACGAGGTGAAACTAAACCAACGGAAGTCCGAGTCGTCTAAGTCACCTGATAAGTCTATAGCTTTCAAATCAACTGAATCACATGCAAATAATGATGATAGTAATAGTGATAATGAATTAGACGATGACTTAATATTGACAGCTAGAAAACTTAGAAAGTTTTTTAAACGACATAATAGAAATAGACAACGATCTTCTTCTTCTTCTTCTCAACCTAAGAAAATAACTCTAATAACAACAAATGGTATAATAG
>AP025071.1:25052215-25115454 GCA_036186865.1 Eustoma russellianum | reverse complement strand
ACATTAATTTTCTTTTTAAGTTGGAAGACTTATTGTTTAATGTTTTGTAATTGAGAACATATTAGACATTTCCCCAGCTATGTTTCCTTTTCGCTGTATTGTATTTGGTCACATCATAGTTATTGAAGTTTTAAATTTTACGATGTTTCCGCTGATTTATCTTTTGTCATGGATGATGTGTGCTTGATATGCTTCGGACGATCCGTAGTTATCATAGCAGACTACGACGGGTGCACTGGTACCGATGTCCAGTATCGGGCCAGGGCGCTACAATCACCCCTCTGACTACATTTCAGTGCCTGAGGCACATCGTGCTAGTTCCATACCCATATCCAGCCATGATAACTATGGTGATATACCAGTCACCTCTTCAAGTTCTTCTTCTGTAGATCTACTGCCTCTACTGCTGATGCACCACCTATGGACGTTCAACCTTGTACTGGACTTGAGGTTCAATTGCCTCTTATACCTCCACCTATGGACGTTCAACCTTGTACTGGACTTGAGGTTCAATTGCCTCTTATACCTCCTATTGCCTCAGAACCCACTGCATCAAACAGGTCTAGACATCCACCTAAATATCTACAAGAATATTATTGTGGCCTTTTGACTCGAACTTTTAATCCGTCTACTTCTAATCCTTCTGTTTCTCCTTCAAGCCTTTACCCTATTGAGGTCTACATGTCATTTGATTCTTTAACACCTAACTATAAGTCATATGCTCTCAATATTAGTGTGCAACGGGAACTAAGATCTTACCAAGAAGCAGCCTAAACTGCTCACTGGCAGAAGGCAATGCAGCTGGAGTTAGCTGCTCTTAATGCAAATCAAACGTGGCCCCTAGTCCTTTTGTCTCCTGGAAAGACACCTATTGGATGCAGTTGGGTCTACAAAGTCAAGTACAATCTTGATGGCATCGTTGAGAGGTACAAAGCCAGGCTTGTGGCAAAAGGTTATACTCAACAGCTGGGAGTTGATTACATAGATACATTCTCTCCCGTTGCCAAGCTTACCACAGTAAGTTTACTTCTAGCCGTGGCTCTGTCAAACAGTGGCATGTGCATCAAATGTATGTCAACAATGCCTTTTCACATGGTGACCTCAGCCAAGAGATTTATATGACACTGCCTGATGGAGTCACTGCTCCTATGCCTAACACAGTGTGTAAACTACATAAGTCTCTTTATGGCTTGAAGCAAGCCAGTAGAGAGTGAAACATTAAACTCACACATTTCTTACTCAGCAAAGGATGTGTACAGTCCAAACATGACTGCACCATGTTCACTCGAAGGACATCTGATGCTTTCTTGGTTCTCTTAGTGTATGTTGATAACATTATAGTAGCAAATAATTCTCTCTAGTTGATCAATCAACTGAAAAACACATTACGCCAAATGTTTTAGATCAAGGATTTAGGCCTCCTAAAGTATTTTCTAGGCATTCAAGTAGCGAGGTCACAGGGGGATTATGATATGTCAAAGAAAATACACATTTGAGCTAGTAGAGCAGGCAGATTTTTTGGGATCCAAACCAGCTAGAAGTCCAATAGAGCAGAATATGAAGTTGGCACAAGGTGACTCTGCACCCATTTCAGACATGTCTGAGTATATGAGACTCATAGGCAAGTTGTTGTATCTCACATTAACCAGACCTGACATTTCATTTGCAGTGTAACAATTGAGCCAGTTTCTTGATGCACCGAGTTACACTTGTGAGCAATACATAGGTTGCTTAGATACTTGAAAGGTACAGCAGGGCAGGGACTTTTCTATCCTAGCACAGGAAAGTTGGAGTTAAAGGGATTTGCGGATTCAGACTGGGGAGGCTGTGTGGAGTCTAAAATATCAATTACAAGATACTGTATGTTTCTTGGTAATTCTTTGGTGTCCTGGAAGGCCAAGAAGCAAGGCATGTGTCTAGATCGTCATCTGAAGCGGAATATAGGGCACTGGCATTGAGAACATGCGAAATTCAGTGGCTTTTGTATCTACGTAGTGACTTGGTCATAACTCAATCCAGACCTGTTGAATTGTTTTGTGACAATAAAAGTGCAATCTATATAGTTGAGAATCCAGTGTTTCATGAGAGGACAGAACATAAAGATAGATTGCCATGTTGTGAGAGACAGGTATCAAGAAGGAGTGATCATTCCAATGCTAATTAAGACTGAGCATCAACTAGCGGATTTTTTACGAAAGCACTTGATTCAGTAACACTTCAGATGCTGACTTATGGTGTGTGTGTGTGTGTGCAAAGTATTCAGTACGTCAGGTCTGAGGAGGGGTGTTGAAATATCAGTTGCCATCAAGAAGAAGGAAGAAGCACAATCTGAAGATAGGTAGCATTGGAGGAGAGTAGATCGTTTGATCGTGTGAAAGATCAAAGGTTAGGATGTTAAAGATGGTGAGCTGGCCGTTCTGGGAGACTTGTAATTGCCAGGATCACGTGGGCAGTGGAAGAAATGAGGTGCAAGGCAGAAGTGGAACGCAGAAGGAGATTGGAGAAGAAGAAATTGCCCGCAGGAGTTTTCAAATTGAGTGAA
Organism: Eustoma russellianum; assembly: GCA_036186865.1. NCBI lineage: Eukaryota > Viridiplantae > Streptophyta > Magnoliopsida > Gentianales > Gentianaceae > Eustoma > Eustoma russellianum. Next base: position 25,112,912 of record AP025071.1, on the reverse strand, counting down.
ATGTCATTTTTGCCCTTTTTATTATGTAACGTAGATGATAGAATAAAGGATAGAAGGGTCATTTCAATTTTTTTGATTTTTCCTCTCCCTCAATTGTATAAGTTGGAGCCGGATTCATCTTCCTTACACGGAAGTTTCATAACCACAACTCCCAGCCTTTGTAACCTCTTTTCCTCTCAATTTCACTGCAATAGATCTATTGTGTTTGATGTTTTTCAATTTTCTAGTTAATTTTATCATGATGTCCATTGTTTTTAATCTACATCTTTAGACCTTTGACACAATTTATCGTTTTGTTTGAAAACGAGTATGGATCTGTTGTAGTGTTGTCATACTCGTTATCTTCTATTATTTCATCAGTAATCGGAAGACATATGCTTGAGTAAACGTGTCCAAGGACTATGTAAATATTGAATCATATGAAATATTTGGTTATTAATGCATAATCAGATTAAATGTGTTCATTATGTTTGAAAAAAATCAATGTATTGTCGCCATATGAGAGACAATGATTCATGCCCAACATGCGGTCGAGCAAAGGAGGATATCCTACATGCACTACGTGATTGTACATGGGTGAGATCATTCTGGAAGATTTTGCTATTACCTGAGCTTTGGATTGATTTTTTCCGGCCTAGCAATGCGTTGGACTGGGTTGATGCCAATCTGGGGACTTCATTCCAAACTTGCAGTGATATTTTAGAGTGGAGATACATTTTCAGAGCAGCAGTTCATAATGTATGGTATTGGCGTAATAAGGTTCTGCATGGCACGGTGTACCAACGTCCTCCACCAAGTCGTGTATGTCAAAATGTTGTGTGGCAAGTTAAGCAATTAGACTATGTAAATAGTAGTTCACACATTGTAGCTGTAGATGAGCAGACTAGTGATAGATGAATTTCTTTATGCTGTTGTAACTTGACTATTTTGCAAGCAATAAAATGATCCACATTCCTCGGAAATATGGGTGCATTTAAATGAAGCAGACCGGCCAGAGGGACTGTCCACCGATTTGTCCGATCTGACCGTCGTTCTAGTCCGGATTTTAAAACTTTGCCTCTACATAGAGAGTTTTCTCTAGTTTGAATCTAAACCCTAAACATAAAGTGTTCATCTGCAAACCTTAATATGGAGAAAGAGCTTCTTCATGATTTTCTCCAATCTCTCACACACACTCCATTAGAATCTGATTCTATACATATTCCTGATGAATAAGTAACGGGTGGGCTGGATGATAGTGAAATGTAGTGCCTATATGAAGAACATGTAGTGGTGAAAGGTCTGAAAATGGGGATGATGAACGCATGGCAATGTGAGGAATTTCGTGTTATGCGACTGAAGAAACACATTGATAAATTTTCTTTTCGCACTGAAGCAGATCTAGACCGCATTGTCAATGAAGGGCTGCGTTTTTGGCAACTTTGTTTTGGTTTCAAAGCAATGGTCGTCTACATGGCGATCACAGGAAGATTTTTTATTATTATGATCTGTATTGGGCTCACATTGTGGACATTCTAGATCATTTATACACAAAAGCAATTGGACGTCGACTACAGGCATCTTTCTCTAACTATACCAAAATGCATATCCGGAAGGACCGAGACAGAGGTTTGCCTTTTTACCGTGCCTAATTTCCTTTGGCAATAAAGACCCGATTCAGCGTTTGGATAAATGTTGATATGAAGATGCCGCGGGAATGTGTCAAAGATGAAGAAGAAATGCAGCAAACGCAGTGATAGGAATTTAGTCGAACACGTGATGCATTTCATCAAATATGTGCGATCTAATCAGTTGCAGGATTGGGATGAATTGCAGTTGGGAAAGGACGGATGTAGAAGCCACGTGAAGTCAAGAACAAAGGAGATGACTGGAGGGAATCACGTGGGCAGTGACGGATTGCAGGAGTAAGTTGCAGCAGTTGGTAACTGCTTGCAACAGAAGAAGTTGCGGGAAGAGAGCAGACCGGAACTGATTTAAATATGTGAAATGATAATAATACCCTTATGTTAGTAACTAGAGGGAGTTAGTTATCAGAGACATTCTTGTAATTTTACATGCTTTCTCCTTCCTTATATGTAGCATCGCTGCAATTGAACCGAAGTAATGAAAGTAGTTGAGTTGCTTTGCTTCAATGTCCTCTCTGTAAATCTCTCTCTCTCTTTCACGCTTTGTTATCATATTTCTTCAACTCTGTGATTGAATACAATCGATTCTTCAAGGATTGATCAAAAATTGACATGGTATCAGAGCTATAGATACTCATAATACGTGTTCTTCAATTTGTAATTTGGCATGACTTCGTCCTCAGTTACATTTGGCTCCATGGATCCTTACGAAGATCCGCTTTATATACATCCTTCTGATAGTCCATCGCTGGTTCTTATTCAAAATCTTCTTACTTCACAAAATTATCATGGCTTGAGCAGTGCGTCGTGCTTTGGAGGCTAACGACAAAACTGGTTCCATTGATGGCACAGCGGTGAAACCTCCAGAAGGTGATCGTAGGTATGCCATATGGATCAAGGCAAACAACATGGTAGTCTCTTGGATTACAAACTTAGTAAGTTCCCTTATTGCCCAAAGTATTATGTGGATTGATAATGCTACGGAAATATAGAAGGATTTGAAACTTACATATGGTAATGTTGATGCGTTTAGAATATTAGATTTACAGGAGTTTTATATGATTAAACAAGGAAATTTTGTTGTAACTGAATTTTACACTAAGTTTAAGGTGGTTTGGGAAGAATTAACGGTGTTAAAAGATATTCCATCGTGCACTTGTAGAAGATGCACCTGTAACATCACTAGTCAGGTTTCAAAATTTGTGGAAGATGATTTTGTTATAAATTTTTTGAAGGGATTGTCAGATGAATTTGAACCTGTCAAGTCTCAAATCTTGATTATTAGTCCGTTACCTGATGTTAATACTGCATTTGCTATGGCTGTTAAGTTTGAGAGGAAAGTCTTGTATTCAAATAATCAGACTGTATTTCTGAATAATCCATTTGTGGTGTCAAATATGGGAAGTGAGACTACAACCTTTGCTGGACAATTTTCTGGCCCTCCTAGATCATCAGGACCTAGATATGGTTTTAAATCACAGAATAACTATAGAAAGATGGAGTTTATATGACAAGATCTAGACAGGGTAATATCAAGAAACGCATATGTAACTATTGTACACAGAACAAAAATGTTATAAAAAGCATGGTTACCCCCTGGATACAAACTTAGATCGCAAATCAATTGTGTGAGCCAAGATGGGAACTCACAGTACAATTGCAGCATTCCATAGGATGAGACAGGTTATATTGATCAACTATCACAACAACCAGGTGAGCATCCTCAGATGCCTAATGTGTTTTCTCAGGAGCAATACATTTGATGAGCATGTTGAGAGACTATCGGCCAAAAGAACGAAAGGAGAGATCAGGCTTAGAGATAAGAATGAGAGCCAGGATTCTGTCATGTCAGCACAACAACTGAATGTCACTGTTAAGAAGACAGGTAAAGTGTCATCCAGAAACTTAGACATATGGATCCTGGATTCAGGTGCCACTGATCACATCTGTTGCTCCTTAAGTCTCTTTGATTTTTGTTATCCTATTGATTCTCAGAAAGTCAAATTGCCTAATAATAATTTTATTGAGATCACACACATGGGGACAGTCACTGTAAATTCTAATATGAAACTTGATAATGTCCTCCATATTTCATCCTTCTGCTTTAACTTGCTATCTCTTAGCAAGCTTACCAAACATAATCATATACATGCCCTTTTCATTCTAATTATTGTGTCCTATATGAACAGATGAATATGAAGACAATTGGTTTAGCTGAGGTGAGTCAGGGCCTATACAAACTCCATTGCTCACTGAGGCATCTTGAGCCCAAACATGAATCAGACCTCACACTTTTCATTCCAAGCAACTATACAATCTCAAGCTTCACTTTCGTACTCAAGGCTTGGACATGTGTCTTTACCAAGAATGAAAGAAATCTGCAAGTTGGATCCCCTAGTTGTAGCCTCTAATGATTCTGATCCTTGTTGTATATGTCCTATTGATAAACAGAAGAGGAAACCTTTTTCTGTTTCTGTTTCTTCTACTTTAACCGGTCTTACTGGAAGCAGACTCTCTATCCCTTGGGATAGAGGTATTGTCTGCCTACCACTTACCTTCCCCAGACCCTAACGATAGCTTTTGCTGTCGTTGGGACATACTGGGTACGGATGATGATGATGATGATGTTTCTTCTACTTTAACCCCTTTCTCTTTGATTCATGTGGATATTTGGGGCCCTTATGAACACCCTACTTTGTATCAACAACATTATTTTCTTACTGTTGTGGATGACTATAGTAGATACACTTGGGTATATTTGTTGAAAAACAAGTCTGAAGTTAAAGGCATACTACAAAGTTTCTACACCTTTGTGCTTACAAACTTTGATCAGAAAATAAAAGTCATTCGTTCTGATAATATTCTGGAGTTCCAAATAAATTCATTCTATGCTGAGAAAGGCATAATCCACCAAACTAGCTGCACCTACTCACTACAACAAAATGGCCTAGTTGAGAGGAAACACCAGCATATTTTAAATGTAGCTAGAGCCCTTAAATTCCAAAGCCATGTGCCCATCCAGCTCTGAGGGTTCTGTGTCCAATACGCTGTGTATCTGATAAACCTACTTCCATCTCCAGTCTTTGCTAATAAAACACCACATCAGATGTTGTATGACAAAGTCCCATCCTACCAACATCTCAAAATTTTTGGATGCCTTTCCTTTGTAGTTAATACTCAGCCTAATCATGGCAAATTTGCCCCTAAATCCAAAAATTGCATCTTCATTGGCTTGTCCCATACAACAAAAGGTTAAATCATTCAGGACTTAGTTACAAAAGATGTTTTCATATCCAGGAATGTTGACTTCCATGAGCAAACGTTTCCTTATTCACCCACAATGACAAACAATCATCCACTGAATACTCTTGAAAGTTTCCCTGTACCTATTTCACATACACCAAATGTCATTACTCCACTCCCAAACGTAACTGATTACCCTCTTCCAAACTTATTCAATGGCTCAAAAGACACAGATCATCATTACATTCCTTCTGTACAATCTTCTCCAACTCCAAATTCTTCACCTTCACTTTCACCCAACACATCTAGCCAATCTCCCACTGATGCTTCCCCTCCAATCACTTCTACTTCTATTACGTCCCTAGACATCTGCCTTCTTAATCTTCCAAATAACAGGCTTGTCAGAAACATACAACCTCCATCATATTTACAGCAGTACTACTGCAATCAGTTTCAGTCAGCTTCTCTCCTTTCTCACATCAATATATCCACACCACATACTCTTCACAAATCCTTTTCTGTATATTCATTGACACCTAAATACAAAGAATATGTCTTAGCTAATGGTATGCACATGGAACCTACTAATTATCTAGAGGCATCTAGTTTTGCAGCTTCGCAGGCAGCTATGCAAACAGAGTTGGCAGCTCTTGAAGCCAATCATACACGGAGACTAGTTCCCTTGCCACCTGGTAAGAGACCTATAGGGTGTAAGTGGGTCTATAAGGTGAAATATCAAGCTGATGGGACTGTGGAGCGTTACAAAGCAAGGTTAGTGGCAAATGGATACACTCGGCAACATAGAATTGACTATCAAGAGACATTTTTTCCTGTAGCCAAGATGACCACTGTCATGTTTTTTTAGCCATTACAGAAAGCAAAGGTTGGCATATGCAACAATTAGACGTTAATAATGCTTTCCTTCATGGTGATTTACATGAGGAAATTTACATGATTCCACCACTTGGATTGGCTGTTCCTTAAGCAGATTTAGTATCCAAACTCGAGAAGTCACTCTATGGGCTCAAACAAGCTAGTAGAGAATGAAATTCCAAATTAGTGAATTACTTACTGTCCCTTGACTTTACTCAGTCCAGAAATGACTACACTTTATTCTTCAAGCATGCCTCTGGTCAATTTTTTTATCCCTATTATACATTGATGGCATTATCCTGGTTTCTTCATCCATGACACCTATCCAACTTCTCAAGTCTCTGTTGCATACCACATTCAAGATTAAAGACCTTGGTGACCTTAGATACTTCTTAGGCATAGAAGTAGCTAGGTCACAGGGGGGCTTGTGTTTAATCAAATGAAGTATGCCTTAGAACTTTTGGAGCACACTGGTTTCTTAGGAGCTAAACCTGGTAAGACCCCTAAGGAAGAAAATTTAAAATTAGCTCATGGTGATTCACCTGCACTAGCTGAGAGCTCTACTTACAGAAGCCTGATAGGAAAACTAACATACATAATAGCCACAAGACCAGACATAGCTTTCTCAGTACAACAATTTAGCTAGTTTCTTGACTATCCAACAGAATACATCTCAAAGCTGCTCATAGGTTACTTAGATATATTAAAGGGACAGTAGGCTAGGGATTATTTTATCCCTCCAACACTCAGTTGCAATTAAGGGCGTTTATTGATTCTGATTGGGCAGGCTGCACTGAGACAAGAAGGAGTGTGACAGGTTTTTGTGTGTTCTTGGGAGAGGCTTTGGTATCATGGAAGGCTAAAAAGCAAACAGCCGTATCAAAATCCTCAGCAGAAGTTGAGTACAGGCTTTGGCAAACTTGGTGTGTGAAGTACAAGGGTTGTTATATTTGTCCAAGGATTTGCAACTTGAGAGACAGGAACCAGTGAGAGTATTTTGTGACAGTAAGAGCGCGATGCATATTTCTGAGGATCTAGTTTTCCATGAAAGAACGAAGCACATAAAAATATAATGTCACATACTAAGAGAGAAGGTGCAAGGTGATATAGTCAAGTTGATGCCAATCAGGGCAGATCTCCAAGCAGTAGATACATTCACGAAAGCCTTGGATTCATAGAGGATGAATGACCTTCTGAGTACATTTGGGATACAACATCTATGGTAAGCATGGCTTAAGGGAGCGTCAAAGATGAAGAAGAAATGCATCAAACACAGTGATGGGAATTTAGTTGAACACATGATGCATTTCATCAAACATGTGCGATCTAATCAATTGGAGGATTGAAATGAATTGCAGTTGGAAAAGGACGGATGCAGAAGCCGCGTGAAGTCAAGAACAAGGGAGATGACTGGAGGGAATCATGTGGACAGTAACAGATTGCATGAGTAAGTTGCATCAGTAGGTAACTGCTTGCAACAAAAGAAGTTGCGGGAAGAGAGCAGGCGGGAACTGATTTAAATCTGTGAAATGACAATAATATTGTTATGTTAATAACTAGAGGGAGTTAGTTATCAGGGACATTTTTGTAATTTTACATGCTTTCTCCTTCCTTATATGTAGCATCGCTGCAATTGAACCAAAGTAATAAAGTTGTTGAGATGCTTTGCTTCAATGTCTTCTCTGTAAATCTCTATATCTCTCCTTTACTCTTCATTATCATATTTCTTCAACTCTGTGATTGAATTCAATCGATCCTTGAAGGATTGATCAAAAATTGACATAATGGGGTTTTTGAATATGAGCGATCGCCACATTTGCGTTTCAGTTGAGGCCATTTGGATCATACACTAAGTTTCTTACATTGAAGAAGGAGGTTATAGCACAACAATTGTGAAATTTCAAGCAATCTCAATAGTAATCGTTCAATCAAACACAATGATGAAACAAAGAATGAAGGAATTCAATTGTATTGAGATGTGATAAGAGAGATATCAAAGAAAATGGAAGGCCATTCAAGCGAATCAATCAAGAAGGAAGGTTCAATCTGCAATACAATGCGGTTACCTCAGCTATTTAAGAAGAAGAAGAAAAAGAATAAGTGAAATGTCAAAATTGCCCTTCAGTTATATCTGCCTATGTTTATTTAAATAAGGCTAAAATATTCATTTCACTAATTTAAACACATAATGCACGCACATTCCTTCTTCTTCCTTAGCTCTCCTTCACGCTTGTGACTTACTCCTTCCATCATTCATGTGTTCACAGCTCAACTGCCAACACTCTTCTGCAACAACATAGACACATGACACCTAACGCAGTAAATCATTGGTTGGCTTTTTGATTTCAACAATTCATTCAGCAATTTGCTACTGATCACCCCTTCCTGACTATCTCCATATGCTTTAACACCCCCCTCAAGATCAGCCAGCTGATCTTGGCTTTATGTACAAATTATAAGCTCCAAGTGCATTAACTAACTGAGCAGATCTTCAGCAGTCCAATGCCTTAGTAAACAAATCTGCAAGTTGCATCTCTGTCCATACAGGCATCAACTTCACTGTGCCATCTTGCACCTTGTCCCTTATCACATGACAATCAATCTCTATGTGTTTCGTTCTCCTATGAAACACATGATTCTCTGCAATGTATATCGCACTCTTACAATCACAGAAAACTTCTACAGGTTTCTGTTCTCCCAAACCCAAGTCTTTCATCAAATATAAGAGCCATTGAACTTCACAAGTAACCATAGCCATAGCCCTGTACTCCGCTTCTGTTGATGATCTGGATACTGTTGTCTGTTTCTTAGCCTTCCACGAGACTAAGGTATCTCCAAGAAAGACAGAGTACCTTGTGATTGATCTCTTGGTTTCATGATATCCTCCTCAGTCAGCATCCACAAAGCTTTCAATTTCAATTCACCAGTTCTTGGAAACAGCAACCCCTGTCCAACTGTGCCTTTAATATACCTTAGCACCCTATGTGCTACTTTCATATGATTTTCAGTGGGACAATCCATAAAGTGACTAAGCTGTTCCACAGAAAAAGCAATGTCTGCCCTGGAAATTGTGAGATAGATCAGTTTACCTATCAGCTTCCTATATTGAGTAGTGATATGCAATAGAGGCGAATCATTATGTGTTAGGCTTAGATGACTCACCGTTGGATTTTCGGTCGGCTTAGCCTCCATAAATCCCCTTTGTTCCAGTAGCTCCATTGTGTACTTCATTTGATTGATGCAAATGTCTTCCCTTGCTTGAGCTGCTTCAATACCCAAGAAAATTTTAACTGCCCTAATTCCATAATCTTAAAATCATCATTTAAAGCCTGTTTAATCTCTGTAATGGCCCCCTCATTATCAATGATATCATCTACATACACCAAGAGAATCAATAGAGATTGACCAACATACTTAGTGAACATAGTGTAGTCAAACTTGGACTACTGAAATCCTTTGCCAAACAGGAATTTATTTAAGGTTGAATTCCACTCTCTACTAGCCTGTTTGAGTCCATACAAGGATTAACTTGCAGACCATATTGGACTCAGATATGTTTAGTCCTGGAGGAGGAAACATGTATATATCTTCATGAAAATCACCATGTAAGAAAGCATTGTTGACATCCAGTTGATGAATGGGCCACTGAAACCTTATTGCCATAGCTAAAATTACCCCGACTGTTGTCATTTTGGCCACTGGTGAGAATGTATCCTGGTAGTCCAAACCATACTGCTTAGTATAGCATTTGGCTACTAGTCATGCTTTATGTCTTTCCACCATGCCATCAGCCCTTAGCTTGACTTTATACACCCACCTGCACCCAATAAGATGTTTGCCCTTGGGTAAAGGCATTAAGCTCCATGTATGGTTAGCTTCTAGTGCTGCCAACTCAGTTGCCATGGGTGCTTGCCAGACAGCTGAACCAACAGCTTCTGCATAGCTATTAGGTTATGTATGTACATTCAAATTGAAAACATATGCTTTGTATTTTGGAGCTAATGATGCATAAGATATATTCTTGTGAATTGGGTGAGGTGAAGTGTGTTAGAGACAATGCCAGTATGGGAAGAAGTCAATGAATGAAAATGGTAATCCTGAAGATACGTGGGTGGATGTTTGGCATGCTGAGGTCTAGGAGTAGGGACATCATTATTGTGGATTACGGGCAAGTCAATAACAATGTTTCCAGTCTACAAAGGTGTAGTTATTGGTGAATGCACATGAATGGGTTCATTCAAGTTATTGAGATGACAAGAATCTGATAGTGAGATAGGAGATTGAGAATTAGGAGAGTATGAGAAGGAATTAGTTGAGTTGGGAGTGTCTTTGTATGATTCAAGAGTTTCTATGTGGTTAGAGGGCTGACACATAGGTTGTGTGTCACCATCACAAAAGGCATGGGAAGCTGAGTCAGGAGGACAGTATGGCATGAGGTTATAAGAATTCACATGGGCTTCAGAATAAAAGGGGAATACTTACTCAAAGAATGAAACATCTCTTGAGATATATATGTCTTTGGTGTTGAGGTCTTGCACAATATATCCCTTTGTAGTATGTGACAATCCAAGGAATACACACTTCTAAGCTCTAGCTACAAATTTCTCCTTGTGTTTCTGATTATTGGTCCCAAATGCCAGGCATCCAAAGATTCTGAGGTTAGTGTATGTGGGTAATGATTTGTAAAGAAGTTCATATGGGGATTTTTTGATGAAGGATAGGTATAGGGGTAATGTTAATGAGGTACACTGAATGTTGAATAAAAAAGCCCCAACAAGGAGAGGGTAAATGGGAATGCAATCTGGGTGCCCTTGCCACATTTAGGATATGTCGATGTTTTCTCTCAACAATCCAATTTTGCTGTGGTGTATTGACACAGCTAGTCTGATGTAATATACCATAGGAGGCAAAAAATGCATTCATTTTAAACTCTTGCCCATTGTCATTCCGGATGACTTTAATCTTGGCATCAAAATGAACAGAAACAAAATGATAAAAACTTGCAACAATGGACCTGGTTTCACCTTTATCTTTCATCAGATACACCCAACAATATATACTATAGTCATCAATCACAATAAGAAAGTAATATTGTTTGTACAATGTGGGATGCTTTTATGGACCCCAAATATCCATATGCACAACAGAAAAGGGACTAACAAAAACTGAGGTTGAGAGTGGAAATGGTGTCCTTTTCTATTTGGCAAGGGGACATATTGTGCACAAGTGTAGAGAATCAGGTACTGTCACCATTGGCTCAACCTCCTTGATTTCTTTTAATCTTTATCTAGAAATATGTCCAAGTTTTGAATGCCACAACATGTCAACTGAAGAACTGGCGGTACATGCCAGGGAAGGAATAAGAGAAGAGACTGATTTTGGGGTGCCATAGAGATGGTACAGGCCTTGATCTACCTTAGTTGAACCAATCATCTTCTTGGTTCTGAGGTCCTGAATCAGATAAACATTGGACCAAAAAGAAATGGCAAACATATTTGATTAAATAAGTTTACTGAGTGATAATAGATTGAAAGTAAATGCTTGCACATAGAAGGCGTTGGTGAGAGTTAGGTTGGGGTTTACACTGACTGTCCCCCCATGGGTTACTTTGGCTAGGGATTTATCATGCAGTGTCACAGATATGGTGTCAACAGGATGATAGGAATCAAACAAATGAATACAAGAACATATATGATCACTAGCTCCAGAATCCAAAACCCATACATTTAAATTTTGATGCAATACATTACCTAACACCTTACAAGATGTTGTGGTTTGCTAAGTTGACATAACAGCATGGTGAACATTGTTAACACCCGCAGAATCAACACCACTCTTACTTGCTCCTTCTTGACGTTCTTGTAGCAAACTCACCAACTGAGCATACTATTCCTGTGTTAAGGCAGGAGTCATCTGAGATATAGGACTCAAGGAGCTACATTCCTGGGCTCACACTTTCACAAACACCATACTCTTAATGCTCTGCAACGTTCATACTATCTCCTATCTCTGCACCGTTTCCCCCACTATTCACCATGTTGATATGACTCTTTGGCTTAAATCCTGGAGGATATACATGTTTCTTATAACACTTGTCAACTGTATGACCAATCATATTGCAGTAACTACAAACAGGAATCCTGGTACTATTTTGATGTGACCTTGGCATGTGATGCCTAAACCCCCTACCATGCTGTCTCTTCCAGGTATTACTCATAGAGCCATCACCATATGCCTTAGACTCATACATGCGCCCACTTCATACACTATTGACATTCATCACCATTGAAGGATTATTGCTAAATTGACCTTGGCCTCATGAGTAATTCATCTTTCTCTCCAATTTTACTACCATGGCAAAGGCAGTTTTCAAGTCTGGCAGGGGAGTAGACAACAATACTTGGGATTTTACTGCCTCAAAATCATCATTCAGGCCTTTCAAAAACTTAGTCACAAATCATTCTCCACAAACTTATTGATTTCAACTGTGAGATTGCAAGTACATCTATGACACGTACGAGCTGGTACAGACCTTAATACCATCAACTCCTCTTACATACTCTTCAACTTCGTATAATACTTAGTCACACTACTAGCATCTTGCTTAATAGAATAAAATTCTTCTTGCAAATTTGAAAGCCTAAATGAGTCAGCATTACCATATCTGAATTTCAAATCACTCCAAATGTCGGCCGCCGAATCTAGCCAAATCACACTTTGGCCAATACTGGGTGTTAAGGAGTTAACCAACCAAGAAGCTACCATGTTATTGGCCTTCATACAAGAATTATATCTTTTCTCTCTCTCTGCTGGTTTTTCAATCGTACCAACTACAAAACCTATCTTGTCCTTGGGCTGTGCACTCTTCTTACGGACCTACTCCATCATGGTAGTTATTCCCATCAAGCAACAGTTGTACTAATATCATAGATGGATTATCACTTGAATGGATGTAGAACGGATCATCAGAAGGATCCATTGGAGTAGAAGGAGAAACAAAAGAAGATGACGTTGGATTATTGTTTGATGTCATAAATGTACCAAAATTTGTCAAAGTTCTCTGGTACCATGTGAAATTTCAAGCAATCTCAATAGTAATCGTTCAATCAAACACAATGATTAAACTAAGAATGAAGGAACTCAATTGTATTGAAATGTGATAAGAGAGAAATCAAAGAAAATTGAAGGCCATTCAAACGAATCAATCAAGAATGAATGTTCAATCTGCAGTACATTGCGGTTGCCTCAGCTATTTAAGAAGAAGGAAAAGAATAAGTAAATTGTCAAAAATGCCCCTCAGTTATATCTGCCTACGTTTATTTACATAAGGCTAAAATAATCATTTCACTCATTTAAACACATAACATGTGCACACTCCTTCTTCTTCCTCAACTCTCCTTCACGCTTGTGACTTACTCCTTCCATCATTCATGTGTTCACACCTCAACTGTCAACACTCTTCAGCAATAACATAGCCACGTGACACCTAACGCAGTCAATTATTGATTGGTTCTTTAATTTCAGCAATTCATTCAGCAATTTTCTACTGATCACCCCTTTCTGACTACCTCCATATGCTTTAACAACAATTGAAGAAGCTGTTGTACGGTTCCTTGCTTAATACTAAACGCAAATCGCATCTTCTAAACTCTGTCACTTTAGTTGGTGAAATCGTCAACCAGCATGAGAGATTGACCTGCACGGCGTTGGGGATACAACTATGGACAATAATGTATTGTGCAATTATGAACATTATGGTGTGTTACCTGCTGATGTTATTTTGCATGACCTAACGATCACCTACAATTACGTAAATCAATCACAATGTAACTAGCAATTAGAACCTTTCTATATTTATATAGAGAATCTTTACCATATTTAGATAAAAATGTACTATGTACAGTGAGCCATGAAATACACAAAACATCAATAAAAGACATTGTTACTTCTTCCATCGAATTACTTCCTTTTAACAGTGTACCGGAAACCAGTTACGAACTTGTAGGACTCATAAACAGATTCATCGTTGTCTGTGAAAAAACTCTCTCGGCCAAGAATATGGCCAAAACAGAATGTAGGACCTGTATAGCACCACTAGAAGGGGAGTTGAATAGTGAGTGCGGAAATTTTGGTTTTTAAAAGTTTTGACCCAAATTACTCACTTCTGAAAACAGTTTCTGTTTTCAGATCCTGATTTGAATTATTTAAATGACCTAGTTGTAGACCTCCAAAAATTACAAAATTTGGTGAGGATGTACTCTCAGATGTTACGAGAGACACACAAAAATTTCAAATTAAAACTCTAAGACTAACCCATTGAAAATATGTTTTTGGTCAGATTGCAAATCTACCAGAAACTGTACTCCGATTTGAAAATTTTATTTCTATTAAATGGTAACTCTAAATGGTCTGAAAATTTTATGACAAAACCCTCAAGATGTGTATTTTAATGGGTTGAAATAGTTTTTGAAAATTTCTTTCGGAAGTATGTCAACCATGTTGATGTTCTCAACCTTTGCAAATCTAAAAATCAGATTGCACTAGTCTCAGAACTATATTTTTTATTGACTTATACTTATCCAAATGGGGTGAAACTTACGCCAAATGAAAACTAGGAGGTGTACCTATGTTTCTGTAAAATTTTATGATCTTTGATATTCGTTTACTATTTTTACTGTTGCAATGAAATCAATACAGAAAACTTAAAACTGAAAGTAAAGTGCAGTAAAGTAACAACACCAAGGATTTTATACATGTTCGGTTAAATCAACCTACTCCAGTCTTCGAGGACACCTTCTTCGGTTATCACTAAACACAACAAACACCTTACCACAAGGGTGACTGGAGTTAAACACTAAATCCACCCTTTTACAACCAAAACAATCAAGCAAACGGATCACGAACACCACCACCAATCGAATAAAGGCTTGATCACACCTTGATTAACCTTTTACAACAATTGAACATGTATGGGTGGTATATTCAAAGCCTATACAATATGTAGAATATATGAACAATAGGCTTGAGACTAAGAAGAAGAAGAAAGAAAGGAAGAAGAAGAGAATAGTCTAGCTTTTTGCACTTGAGAGAATGTGAATTGTAGCTGGTCTTGTCTTGCACTATCTCCTCCTTTTGTTTCCTCTTGGCCGCCCTCCTTAGGGCTTTCTTCCTTCTTGAGAATTGTCTTTAATGTCCTTTGATTCCTTGTGTAGAATACAACACAATCTTGCTTACTTGATGCAATATGATTGGAAGGATGACTTGACCTTGCTTAGTTGTCACTTGCTGATTGGTCCACCTTGGCACTCTTGTGGTAAGCTGAAAATTCTAAAACAACTCTCAAAACATGTGCTTAAAATAAATTCAAACAATTATCATAACATCACATTTCTATCCCTTGAATTTTGGGAGACAAATTGAGGACCATTAAGATGTGAAAATCGCCCACTATAATAGGCATGTGCTGAAATTTTCAGCATGTATCTATTTTGAATTCTTTCCTTGTGTGGTGCCCTATTTAATGTCACCAATCATGTGTGGCATATCCTCCAGCAATCGAAGAATCAAATAAGCTCCATCTTGGCACCAACAAAGATGTAGTAGGCGTGTGAATTGGCTGCACATGAGCTGATATTTTTTTTGGCAAGCTTTGTCAAATACTGCACAATATTTACACATATATGATAAATAATAATCAGCCCTATTTTGAATTTTCTTGAACAATTTAACATGTCTTGAATGTGTAAAAAGTTTCTACATACATGTTACACCTATGCCAAAAAAACGTTCTATGTTGCATGTTCGTAGAAAACCGAATTTTCGACTTTCGACGATTACGCAAATTTTCCCCGATTAATTTCAAACTTCTTACACGTGTAATATATATTATGTCACACACAATTACATAGAATAAAGAGTATATTCAGCTCATGTGGCTAAAGAAAAGCGTCCATGTGCCCAAAATGGATTGGAATTTGAAATCTCAAGAAATTTAGCCTAAATTGTGGGTGATTTGTGTGTACCAACATGGAATGACTTAGTGGCTATGTGTAACATGTGAGCCACGAAATTCTTAGCAATTTTTGAAGTATATGGGCTGGCCATCTTTATATGGCAAGTACGTGACATGTCGGTGAAGTTTTGGTAGTCACACGATACGACAACTTTCGGTTTATGACCTTGTAACATGTCGTTATAATTTTGACGTCACCATGACTTATATCATATGATATAAGACCTGAATATAATCATAAATTTGAGTTGTATATAGTGGTGTGACGTCGACATACGTTTATAATATATGTGACGTGTTGGTGGTACGTCGAAATATATGTGTATTGTGCCTTTTTAAAAAAATATGAATATATATATTGTATATATATTAGGCATGTAAATGGAAATGCGGAGAAGACTTTCCATTTTCAAATTTTTTGCCATATAGCTTTCTCCAAATATGTCTTCATTTAATTTACTAGTTTGTTCATTAACTTAAGCACTCCACTTAATGAACTAGTTTAGTTCATTAATTATGGCACTTGAAAATAGTACAAAGACAACAAATGTTTGCCATATGATGTAATCTTTAACGCTTTATGGCTTGTTAGTACAGGAACAATATATATGAGCATATAAAGCATGTTTATCACATAAACGTGTCAAGTAATAATTTATTCATGCATTTCGTAAACACGTAGCATTTAAATCATGCATTTGTAAATCACTCAAACCCTTTTTTCAACACAAAAGACCAATCAAAACCTACCACAAATCACAAACAGCATACCCAACTTTATCACCGTCATCACCGTCATCACCGCCCTGTATACCCTTCTCAACCAAAAGTCTGAATACACACAGGACCCAACCAGACACAGTAAATAGCCAACAGAAAAGTCTAAGACAAGACAATCCATGACCAAGAACTACAGAAACATTGTGTTTAATTAGTGAGACTCAGAAACAACTTCATCCTCGTCCAAATTCAACCCACAATAGTAGATTGCACAAAAAAACCCCAATTGTAAAAACATATGAAGCCCACAAACAATAACAGAAGCCACAAACAAAATCAAGACATGAATTTGGGACTCTGTCTCATCACAATACCAAAGGGGTATTTTCCTCAATGGCGATCGCTGGATTTGAGTTCCGTTGCTTCGTCGGAGATTTGGCTTGGGTCACTACTGATCAAACTTTCAGTGATGCTTTGCTCAGTATGGTGAACTACTTAAGTCAATGATCATTTAATGATCATGAGATTAGGAGATCAAGAGATTTAGATTCAGCAATTTCCAAGATAACATGCGATGAGAGAAGCAATTTAAGGAATGAACGGCCAGGATCTGGACGACCATAATATCACATTGAACGAGACTATGCCTTTTGTACCTCACTGCGGCAGAAATAAGAACAAAATAAGAAAGAAGGGGTGAGAAACGTGAAGAGAGAGAACTGTGGAAAAATATAAGGCAAGTTCAATAACCTCCCCATAAGGCCGAAATGAAAAGGTGGGTTGTAAACCCACCTGATCCAACCGACCCCGCCTTACAAAAAATGATGAAAGATGGATCATTGATTGCCGGGCCACCGATACCATGACATATGTTATATCTAATATTGATGACCTAGTAAAATCGTCAAAAATTTAGATTCAGCTTGCCAACAGAAGTGTAACTGCACTTAGAGGAGAAGTAGCCATTACTATTTCTCGAAGATTAAAATTAAATAATTTTCATTATGTTCCATCTCTCTCGTGAAAACTCTTGTCCATGAGCCACGTCACATAAGAATTAAATTACGTAGTACTAATGTAACGTGTTTTTATCTTTTGCAGGAAATTCATACAAAGAAAATCATTGGACATGGTATTGAGCATAGTGGGCTTTAATACAGCGGTGAAGTGACCCATTAGGAGACTGTCTTGTTCTCTCATGGGATATCAAATAGACAAACATGGTTATAACATTGATGTCTTGGGCATCCATCTCTTGGTACCTTCACCATCTTTTTCCTGCACTCTTTATTAGTATTAATGCTCATTTGCCTTGTGGAACTTGTGCGTGGCGAAAAGTCATCACTCTTCCTTTAACTCAAACAATACACGGCTTCAACCTATGTTTCTCTAATACATGCTGACATGTGAGGGCTTGTCTCTTCTCCTACTATAAATTGTGTTCAGTATTGTGCAATATTTATCGGTGACTTGTATCATAGGACATAGGTATACTTTCTCAAACATTAATACAAAGTCTATACAAAACTCGTTGACCTTTTTCAAATGATTCAGACCCAATCAAACAAAAAAATTCAAATCCACCGGTCTAATAATGGCGGTGAATATGTGAACCATGAAATGAAAGCCATGTTTGTTGTAAAAATGGCCTTATTCACCAAATCTCTTGTCCCAACACACCTTAACTAAATGTCATTGCAAAAAAGAAACAACCGCATTCTCCTTGAAATGACTAGAGCATAATGATTGAATCCGATGTATCTAGATACTTCTAGCCTGAAGCACTTGCCACATCAGCCTATCTTTTTGACTACTTAACCGAAAAAATTCTTGATCACAAAACGCCTCTGCATGTCCTAGAAACCCAAACACATATACCACATGTATAAACCATTCCCCTAAGTATCTTTGATTGCACCATATTTGTCCATGTTTAGAAACATGAAAGAACTAAACTAAATCTATGTGCTGTTAAATGTGTATTGTGGGATATGCGATTCATCAAAAAGGGTAATGATATTACAATCCAGTTACCCATTGTATCCACTTCACCATGATTATGATTTCCTTGAAACAGACTTTTACTATCTCAACCAACGAGTGGAGTTGTCTACTCTGAGATGCTTTTTCTGGTGGCAAAAATAGACACGATCCGAGCCTTGCTTTCAGTTGCAACGAATCAAGACTGGCCACTCCACTAGTTCACTATTAAAAGTGCATTTCTCTATGGAGATCTAAAGAATAAGTGTATATGGAAGATCCATCAGGTTTTTCTGATGGGTTCAGATAGGGCGAGGTGTGTTGGCTCTAGAAGGCACTATATGGATTTAAGCGATCACCAAAGGCTTGGTTCGGAAGGTTCATGTGGCAATGAAAAGATATGAGTATAAATGGAGTAACTCAGATCACACTCTTTCTGAAAAAGAGGGGGAGTCTTTTGTTGATTACATGACTACAACGGGCAGGCATGCTGAGAAAATTAGAGACTTGAATAAGTATTTGTTCTCAGAATTTGAATTGAAGGATTTGGAAGGACTGAAGTATGTATTGGGATAGGAGGTTCCTTGATCAAAGAAGGGAATCTTTATATCCCAACAAAAGTACATCCCGGATTTAGTTGCAGAAACAGAGATGGTGAATTGTAAACCTATAGAGACTCCAAACAAGCTAATCATGGACTTAAAATAGTGGAAGGCGTGGATATGGCAAAAAAAAGAGAGGTATCAATCAATGGAAGCAAAACTGATATATCTAGCTCATACTCGACCAGACATAGTATATGCAGTTAGAGTTGTGAGACAGTTTATGCGCAGTTATGAAAATTTTGCTGATATATGATAGGTACGACAGGACACGGGATTACATTTAAAAAGAATGGTCTTCTCAATATTGAAGCATACACATATGCATATTGAGCTGTTAATCTAAATGATCAAATGTCTACTTCAGGATATTTTACACATGTTGAAGTGAATGTAGTAACGTAGAAAAGTAAAAAAGCAAAAGGTGGTAGTACTCTCCAGTGATAAGGCGGATTTCTAAGGAATTGTGAAAAGAGTAACCGAGGTTTTGTGGTTAAAGAAGTTAATGACGGAAATTTGTTTCCCACCTAGCCTTCCGAATCAGTTGAGATATGATAATGAAGCAGCTATAAGTATCTTGGAGAATCCTATAGAGTATGACAGAACTAAATATATGGAGATAGATTGTCACTTTATAGAAGAGAAAATAGAAGATCGCACAATTGAACTTCCATTTGTGAGGCAAATATTCATCAGAACACTATACAAGTTGAACACTAGAGATCTCACTGCTCCATTTGAGGAAGAATGTTAGAAGATACTGACAAATCAATCACCTACCATTACGGAATCAATCAAGATGTAATTAGCAAGTAGAACATTCCTACATTTATGTGCATAATCTTTACCATATTTAGATAAAAAAAAAGTACAGCATAGATAGTGAGCATGTGATACACAAAACGTGACTGAAAGACATTGTTCCTTCCTCCACCGATTTACTTCCGTTTAACAGCTGAAATAGATCAGTCTGCGCACAGTATCATATATTTGGCACTCAGGGAAGGAGATGTGGGTCATATTCCTTTCAGTGATCATATAATGCTTGGAATCGAATAAATGCCTTTCAAGGGACCACTCATGGAGGGTTCTACATCAGTTACAAAGAAAGGAAAGTTCGTAAAAAGAGGTTAAGGAAACACACAGATTGTGGGATTGTGTTTCGTGATATCACAGACAAAACTTTATCTGGTAAGCACAAACAGAATGGGTATGAGGATGCACCGTGTATCATGAAGACGTTGAATGCGGTGGATATGGATCTGAGTCCGACTGAACCTGGAAAGGTGCAGCCCCGGCAACAAGAGTAATCACCTGGAACTTGCTGAACTTGGGCCCAACTCCCGCTATTCAAGCTCTTCGTAGTCTTGTTGAGACTGCAAAGCCCAACATTTTTTTTCCTTATAAAACTTAGCAAAAAAAAAATTTAAAAAAATTGCCATTTATTCGTTGCCTTTTGTTTGTTCATCTGGTTTCTTTGTGGATAGTGCTGGAAGAAGAGGAGGATTAAGTCTTTTGTGGACTGATGATGTTTAAGTTACTTTATTAAGCTATTCAATAGGACATGTACATGTTATGGTCAATAAACCAGGAAGCCCATGTTAGGAATGTTAACTTAATTAGCAAAGGTGTAAATACAGAGTATATCTCTTACGTGATTATAGAGATAGAAGACGAGATTATAGGGATAGGAGAATTTATTGTATTTATTGTAATTGATTTTATTACCTTAGTATGTGTATGTGTAGGCCTATAAGTAAACTGCAAAGTGGTGTGAAGAAATACACAGAAAAAACATTTTCTTTCCAGTGCTATCCGTGCAAATGTCTGTGCAAACATGGTATCAGAGCAGGCCTTGAAGAATCAAGTCTTGCTGTGATTGTTTCTGGCAATTTCGTTTGCTGAGAGTTTGCCTTCATCGTTGCCATGCCTTATCTCCTTACCCAGTAAAATATCTGTCTGAAACAGAGAATTAAGCTCAGACAAATTCGTGTCCTCATTGCCTGTTCTTACCCATCTCTGCCCGTGGCTAAGACCAGTTAAGCCATGTACCTGCAAAAATACATTAACCATGTCACAGAACCCAGAAGTCTCAAAAACAGAAACCTCAGAAAATCCACCACAACTTCCTGCATCGCTCGATTTTACAGAGCAATTTGCGCGTTTTCTGCAACAGAACATGAACCTGCAACAACCCCCGACATGAAACCTTGTCTTCAAGGTTAAATTAAACAGTACTAATTACAACCTTTGGAGTAGGTTGATGAAGATTGCTATTGGAGGCAGGGGGAGAAGCACTCACATCACTAGAGTGCCTCCACCACCCGCACCTACTGATCCGGGATATCAAAACTGGAAACAAAGTGATCAATTAGTCTTTACATGGCTAAGTGATAGTATAGACGATAGCTTAGTCAATAATGTATTAAAATACTCAACGGCAAAAGCTTTATGGGACGGTCTCGCAGTAACCTACGGATCAGGAGGAGACCCGCTATAGATTTTCGATTTACATAAACAGTGTTACACCATCAAACAAGGAGGCCGTACATTGGAAGCACTTTGGGATCAATTTCAAAGCCTATGGATGAGTATTGATTCCATGGACCCAAACCCCATGGAATCACCCAATGATATTGCAATCTATACACGGAAAATTCAAGAGCAGTGTCTTTACCAACTCTTACTGGCGGTGGACGATAAATTCGCAGACACGAAGAGAGAAATCTTGAAAAGAGATCCCAAACCTGGAGTAGAAGCCGCTTATAACGAGCTTCGAAGGTCTGAAGTGCAGAGTGGGGTGCGATTCCCTCAGAACCACGGGCATCACCGGGAATAGGCCAGGGGTTGGTGGTGAAAACACCAACCGAACAGACGAGACGGAAAAGGACAAGGGACAACCCTCCACCACGCTCAAATCGATCTTCACGGCGTGGAGAGGACAAATCGAACCAGGAGTGCACCCACTGTAAGAAGAAAGGTCACACCCGTGAAAAGTACTTTAAAATCCATGGTTACCCAGAATGGTGAGAGGACTTCAAAGCAAAAGCTCAGGCATCCGCTGCTCAGGCCGCCATAGATGACGGGGCTGGCAACAAGGACAACCCAGAACCTGCTAGAAGAGACGGAGATGACACAGCCACAGCAAACACAGTAGGCGGCAATACAGGCTCTCTTAAATACCGCAGCCCTAAATTAATTGCTCCCTACACCCCTGAATTAATTGCTCCCCATACCCCTAAAGTTCATTCTAATGTCAGTAGTACATTACTATTTCCGAATATGGCCAGTCCTGATCCTTTGTGTTTAACCATGTCCAACCAGACCCCCTCACTTCCTGAAAATAAAACACAGGTCCCTCTAGTCCCAGAATCTACTGCAAATAACCCAGCAAATGTCCCAATCACAGATCTGCCCCATCTTGACCTAAACAACACTAAATCCCAATGTCATGCCACACATAGATCACAACAATTGATCTTCGACTGTTGAGCCACTGATTCCATGACATATGATTTTAATGACTTTATTACCCATACTACTCCCACAAAAACACATGTCGAGACAGCCAATGGAGCTACCGTACCTGTTGAAGGTGGTGGTTCTATTAAAATTACCCCAAATATTACACTTAAAAATTGTCTTTATGTGCCTTCCTTATCCACAAAGCTTCTGTCAGTCAGCCATGTCACAAAAGAATTGGATTGTATCATTATGATGTATCCTAATTGTTGCGTTTTACAGGACACTCATACGGGGGCGATCATTGGGCGTGGTACTGAACGCCATGGGCTCTACTTTGTTGATGCAGAGGTGCAACATGGACAGTCCAATCTTGCGACCCGTTCGGTCAGCAGACAAGTGTGGTTGTTGCACTGTCGTTTAGGGCATCCCTCATTTAGCTACTTAAAACATTTGTTTCCCATCTTATTTACTTCCGCAAAATTTGATTTCACTTGTGATACTTGCCTCTGAGCAAAACACACTCGGGCATCGTATGTGTCAAATAATACTCGTGTTGACCGTATGTTTACATTGATTCATTCTGATGTGTGGGGTCCATCTCCATACAACACTCCACTTGGGTTCCATTACTATGTTATTTTCGTTGATGATTTTTCGTGCATGACTTGGTTATATATTCTGAAAAATAAGTTTGAAGTCTGCCAGAAGTTTATTCATTTCTACAGTATGATACTTACCCAGTTTAATACCAAAATACAAATCCTTCGATCAGATAATGGAGGAGAGTATGTTGATACGAACCTTGGAAAATTTCTCAAAGACAATGGTGTTGTCCACCAAACTTCATGTCCTCATACCTCTGAACAAAATGGGGTCGCCGAACGCAAAAACAGAACTATCCTTGAAATGACTAGAGCCATGATGTTTGACTCATACGTCCCGATGAGTTTTTGGCC
The DNA here is from genome assembly GCA_036186865.1 of Eustoma russellianum. NCBI lineage: Eukaryota > Viridiplantae > Streptophyta > Magnoliopsida > Gentianales > Gentianaceae > Eustoma > Eustoma russellianum. The sequence goes on along the minus strand of AP025071.1, from coordinate 25,089,436 downwards.
GGAGGCAGTATCCACAGCTACCTACCTTCTAAACCGCCTTCCTACAAAAATTGTTCGATATCAAACCCCACTCTAAACCTTGGCCAGACAACACGCTATACCCTTTATTTATACTCTCCCACCAAAAGTCTTTGGTTGTATAGTTTTTGTACATACTCCTAAAACTGAACGAACCAAGCTCGACCCCTGTTCCGAAAAATGTGTTTTTGTTGGCTATGCCCCTACCCAAAAAGGGCTTTTTGGATACTAGTAATACACCATCCTCTTCCAATAATGACTTTGGTAGTACTGATATTGATTCTAACATTCCTATTGAAAATGATACCCCTATCGAAAATGATACCCCTGGCTATATCCCCGAAATAGAAATGCCTACTACTGACATGTCTACTAATGAGTTTTGTGAGCAGCAGCAGGTACGAGTATTTCCCCCAAGGGCTACAAGAGGAATTCCGCCTAAACGATATTCTCCAGAACGGATGTCTAGAACCTCTCAGTACCCAATGAATATGTCTATGGGAGGCACCTCAGATACGACAAAAAGTTTCTTTGCCACTCTTTGTTCTGAAAATATTCCACAAACAGTTGAAGAGGCTCAGACACATCTGAGATGGAAGGAGGCTATGGAGGTTGAAATGGAGGCACTACAGAAAAATAACACGTGGGAAAAATGTACTATCCCCTCTGGAAAAAGACCTGTTGGATGCCGCTGGGTATTTACTGTCAAGTACAAGGCTGATGGAAGTACTGAAAGATATAAAGCTCGCCTAGTAGCAAAAGGGTATACTCAGACGTATGGAGTAGATTATTCTAAAACGTTCTCACCTGTGGCCCGAATTGATACGATCAGGGTACTTTTCTCAGTAGTTGTAACCCAAAACTGGCCTCTTCGCCAGTTTGATGCTAAGAATGCTTTCCTCCATGGGGATCTCAGAGAAGAAGTGTACATGGATCCTCCACCGGGATTCTCTGATAATTTCGGAAAACAAGAAGTCCGCAGATTGAAGAAGGCACTGTATGGTTTGAAACAGTCTCCACGTGCGTGGTTTGGCCGATTCACTGAAGTAATAAAGCAGGATGGTTACCGTTAGAGTAATGCTGATCATACTCTGTTTCTTAAAGGTAGGGAGAGATTAGTGACGTGCTTAATCATATATGTGGATGATATGATAATTACAGGGGACGATATTGAGGAGATGTCACGACTTCGCAAATGTCTTTTTACTAAGTTTGAGATGAAAGACCTTGGGATCTTGAAGTACTTTCTGGGCATTGAGGTTTTAAGATCAAAAGAAGGAATTTACATATCACAGCGAAAGTATATTCTGGATCTTCTTGCTGAGGTAGGAATGCTCGATTGCAAGCCGGTTAGCACACCAATGGCAGTGAACCTAAAACTACAAAATGTTGATGAAGCAGCTCCTGCAGATAAAGGTCGATACCAGCAGCTTGTGGGAAAATTGATCTATTTGTCACACACTCGACCCGACATAGCATTCGCAGTTGGCATGGTGAGTCAGTTTATGCATAACCCTCAGGAACACCATATGAAAGCAGTCATGCGAATCATACAATATCTAAAACATACACCAGGGAGAGGAATTGTGTTCAAAAACAATGGGCATTTGGACATTCAGTCGTATACAGATGCAGATTGGGCCGGTAATGTAGTAGACCGAAAATCTACCTCTGGATACTTTGTGCTAGTAGGAGGCAATCTAGTAACATGAAGAAGCAAGAAGCAGAAAGTAGTTGCCTTGTCCAGTGCAGAAGCAGAGTTCCGTGGAATCGTGAAAGGAATAACGGAGGTACTATGGATTCATAAGCTCTTCAGGGATATTGGCTTGACCATTAATTTTCCCACTCCACTGTTCTGTGATAATAAGGCGTCAATTAGCATATCCGAGAATCCTGTGCAGCATGACCATACTAAACACGTGGAAATTGATCGACATTTTATCCAAGAGAAGTTAGAAGGGGGCATCATCAGCCTACCGTTTGTTCAGTCTAAAGATCAGTTAGCAGATGTGCTAACTAAGACAGTCAATGGAACATCGTTCGCGGACTTATTGTGCAAGTTGAACGTTGTAGATCCCACGGTTCAATTTGAGGGGGAGTGTTAGGAATGTTAACTTAATTAGCAAAGGTGTAAATACAGAGTATATCTCTTACGTGATTATAGGGATAGAAGACGAGATTATAGGGATATGAGAATTTATTGTATTTATTGTAATTGATTTTATTACCTTAGTATGTGTATGTGTAGGTCTATAATTAAACTTCAAAGTGGTGTGAAGAAATAGACAGAAAAAACATTTTCTTTCCAGTGCTATCCGTGCAAATGTCTGTGCAAACAGCCCATAGTGTCATTTTACTGGCTTGCATGTCAATCCGGATCTCAAGTAACGCCATCATTTGTAAACCTTATTGAAGGGCTTAGACAATCTTCATCTCTCCCATGGTTGGTGATGAGAGATTTTAAAGAGATTCTTTATCGACATGAAAAAGAGGAGATGAACGCCCAAAACAAGCTTCTATGGGCGTTATTTCAAGACGCTTTGACAGAATGCGGCTTGTCTGACCTTGGTTGTATTGGAGGTGAATTCACGTGGCTTAGTCGGTGGGACACTAGACTGGTTCATGAATGTCTTTATCGTGGAGTTGCTAATGTAGATTGGAAATTGTAGTTTAGTGGGCATCAAATTTTCCATGTCTCCTCCAAGCATTCGTATGATCTCCCTATGCTCTTCACTGATGGCGATATAAGCCTAAAATATAAGACACGTCGGGCAGCAGTACCCCGCTATGATCCTTTTGGATCTAAGATGAGGAGGCAGAACGGCCAGTTTGGATGAGTAGAGCGAGCCTGTTGAATAATGCAGGATATTCATTATACCATAAATAGAACATACTTTGTATAGGTGATTCTTTATATAGTTGATTGAGAGTAATTATGGGAGATTGTATTATATGATTTATCTTGATTGATATACTTAACATAGTGCTGCAGGAAACACACCTATAAGAATTACCGTGTACAGTAATGGAAGAGGGAAACTGGGTTCTCGGAGTCTTCTCCTGATCTCCTTCATTAATGTTCTTCTGATCCCGTTAACCAATTTTATTCTGATTCCGTTCGCCAATTTTTGCCGGTTCCTGAGATTTTCTGGTCGTTCCGGTGTCTGCGATTTCTGAGCCTTGCAGCGCCATTGTTTCTGAGGTGATGGAATCTCTTTCCATCTCTGCCTTCTCAGAGCCCTCCTCGACCCTTGCTTCCACCCCTGGCTATCGCGAAAACAGAGAGGACAGACAAGGAAGATATCGACAGATATTTTGTTCACTTTGATTTCTGCTTCCAAGAAATCTCTTCCTCTCTGCTGCCAAGGGTGAAAATTCTCTTTCCAAAAACTCAACTCAATCGATTTCTAAATGTTAGGAAAGAAGATCTTGCCTTATTTAGAGAATTAATTGTACAAAATCAAATCCCAATCACATACCGAAATTATAGCAGTCAGAATTAATTGTATAGATTGTTTCCTTGTATTGTGTAATCTTAGTAGTATAAGAGAGAGATGATGTATATGTTTTTTCTTCAAGAACGAAATACAAGAAACTGTTCTTCACAAGACTTGTTCTTTGAATTGTTGATTTAGCATAATTGCTTAGTTAACATGGTATCAGAGCCATTGATCCAACTCTGATTTCAGTATTTCTGAGTATAGGCTCAGATTTTTACTCATCATTGCCAAACTTACCTGTACCGACTAAAATACCTTTCCCGGCCACCCTTCTCAGCCTGTTTGACCTTGAACCAGTGCAGCCACTGAAATTGCCTGTTCACACAACACAAACAAGCCATGTCAAATCCAGAAAGCAGTGAACCCAAGACGCCATCACCTACCCTTGCAGAGTTGGCTGCTCAAGTAGCCAACTTACTTCAAAATACACCACCCAAGCCACTCACAAACCCAATACAGTCACCATCAATTCCACTGCATACCGAAAATTTATCTATCTCAGTCAAACTAAACGGAAACAACTATGCCGTTTGGGCACCATTGGTTTTACGGGCAATCATTGGACGGGGAAGAAGACACCACCTCACAGGTGTACCTTCCCCACCAGGACCAACTGATCCGGACTTCCTTGCTTGGGAACAAGCAGATAACTCAGTATTCACATGGATCATTCAAACAATTGAGCCTACACTGGTAGTTAATGTGACTAGGTATCCCACTGCCAGAGCATTGTGGGATGGCCTAGCACTCACGTATGGGACTGGGGCTGACTCTCTCAGAGCCTACGATCTTCACAAACGAGCCAGCCTAATTAGACAGGGAGGGGGCAGTATCGAAACTTGCTGGAGCCGTTTACAGGATTTGTGGACTGCTATAGATGCACAAGAACCAAACCCTATGACTTGTGCTACAGACATAAACATACACAATCAAAAGATGGAGGCTCTCCGATTATACCAGTTTTTAACTGCTATTGATGAAAAATATAATCCAGAAAAAAACGATCTCCTGAAAAAAGATCCGTTACCCACTCTTGAAGTTGCCTATCGAGAAATACGCAGGGCTGAAGAAAGATTTGTTGTATTACAGAGAATCCCCTCAGACGAATCATCACAGGGGATTGGCCATGGCCTAGCAACGCACACTGTGGCTGCCAGAGGCCATGAACCCGGATACGGACAGGGACGAGGGACAACCGGAGGAAGAGGCCGGGGAACTTCGCGTTCCAGTGGCCAACGGAAAACAGAGGACAAGGAAGGATTAACATGCAGCCACTATGGTCAGAAAAGACACACAAAAGAAACTTGCTTTCAACTTGTAGGGTACCCTGACTGGTACGAAGGAAGGAGAAAGCAAACCGAAGGAAGCAAGAGCAAAGGCATGGCTGCTGCAGTTTTTTCACACGAAGGAGATGAGCTTCCCACAGAACCAGCCGCTGCCCCAGAGGAAATGACGGGAGGTAAAAGGGTTGAGGGTTTAACCCTCAACCCCTCTTTCTTTTGTTTAGACAAAACTGCCCCTGTTGAAATTGCATCTATTGTCCCCTTAGTTTCATATCACACGGGATCAACCCCTATTTTTTGTCAAAATAACCAGACCGCCCCCCTGATTCCCAAATTACCCCAGAAGTCCTCGAATTACCTTTAAAACGACAAACTCAACCCACTTTTTACCCAAAATGTCATCTGACACCTAATTCTAGGAAAAATCCAGTTTTACCCTCTTTCTCAAACCAAGCTACTACACCTACTCAAACTACTTGTGTGTGGGTTTTAGATAGTGGGGAAACTGACACAATGACCAATGATCTCACTGATCTCCAAATCCAAACACATCCCACCAAAACCCACATTGAAACTGCAAATGGCACTCTTATACCAGTCTCCGGAGGTGGTACCATCTCTATTAATCCCAAAGTAAAGCTACATAATTGTCTTTACGTACCTGGACTTTCTTCAAAATTATTATCTGTCAGCCATATTACTCATGAATTACAGTGTGTTGTACTTTTGTACCCTAATTTCTGCCTTCTGCAAGATATTCGCTCGAGGGAGATCATTGGGCGTGGCATTGAGAAGGATGGACTATACTACGTGACAGATGTGGTACAACAGGGCCGGTCCAATCTTGCCACCGGGACTGCTCAACAACGACTATGGCTATGGCATCGTCGTCTTGGTCACCCCTCCTTCGGTTACATGAAGTTGTTATTTCCTTCTTTGACTCAGTCTAGTCTTACTTTATCATGTGATACATGTTTGCGTGCTAAAACTCATCGTTCTACATATAAGCCAAATAATACCAGGGTTAGGCAACTGTTTAGCCTAGTACATTCTGATGTATGGGGCCCTGCTTCCCATTCTACTACTCTTGGTTTTCAGTATTTTGTTACTTTCGTGGATGATTTTTTAAGAATGACTTGGGTCTATTTTCTCAAACATAAATCGGATGTTTACTCACAGTTTGTTCATTTCTATCACATGGTTCATACTCAGTTTCAAACTAAAATTCAAATTCTTCGCTCTGACAATGGCGGAGAATATATGCACAGTAGTTTCAAAGAATTCTTCAGTTCCCACGGAATTATCCATCAGACTTCTTGTTCTCACACTCCTGAACAAAATGGTGTGGCAGAACGGAAAAAACCGCATATTACTCGAAATGACCCGAGCAATGATGCTCGAATCTCAAGTTCCAAAGTCTTTTTGGCCTGAAGCTGTTGCTACCGCTGCATATTTACTCAATCGATTACCTTTAAAAATTCTGGACCAACATACTCCCTTGTCAATTCTTGCGTCCTCCTCCACGGTACCATCTGTCCTTACATTACCTCCTAAGGTCTTTGGTTGTACTGTGTTTGTACACATTCCTTCTTCCCAGCGTACTAAACTAGATGCATGTGCGGACAAATGTGCCTTTGTTGGTTATGCCATGTCTCAAAAGGGGTATAGATGCTATAATCCTCGTACCCATCGTGTTCACATTACCATGGATTGTACCTTTCTTGAGCAAGAGTATTTCTATTCCGCCACTTCTGGGCCTCAGGGGGAGATATTTGGTGAGACCTATGACTGGCTCCATAGCCCTGGTCGCTTGGAGGCGGTTCCAACAGGGCAAGTAGGTGACGCCGACTGTACTTTTCCCGGCACCGGTATAGTCCGTCCTCCCGAGCCAACCTCTGACTCTCCGGCGAATATTCAGGACAATCAGGTACCACCTTCTGTATCTCCTTCCCTTAATTTAAGCGTCTCTCATGATAATCCTCAGAATACTCTTACCCCTGATAATCTTACCCTTGATAATCCTCCCAGCGCATGTCCCGATGTATGTGAAACTATTCAGGGCAATGATGAAGTTCCAGCAGGACAGGGTAGAGTACTACCACCGAGACAGAATCGAGGAAAGCCACCGGTAAGGTATTCGCCGAGTAAGATGACAAAAGGTACATTGTATCCCGTTAAAAGTGCGAAAGGTTTTCTGTCTCTGTTATGTGATGCTGTGATTCCCAGGACAGTTGAAGAAGCAATGAGTCAGCCTGAGTGGCAGGAAGCAATGAAGGAGGAGATGAGGACATTACATAAAAATCATACCTGGGAAAAAGTTGTTCTACCAAGAGGGAAACGTCCGGTGGGATGTCGTTGGGTATATACAATCAAGTATAAAGCAGATGGCAGTATAGAAAAATATAAGGCGAGATTGGTTGCAAGAGGATATACCCAGACTTACGGTATCGACTACACAGATACTTTTTCACCAGTAGCCAAACTTGATACAATTAGGGTGCTTTTCTCAATAGCAGCAAATAAGTCTTGGCCTCTTTATCAGTTTGATGTGAAGAATGCCTTCCTTCATGGAGAATTAAAGGAAGAGGTCTATATGGATGCACCTCCAGGGTTTATAGGTGAGTTTGCTGAAAATGAAGTTTGCAGGTTAAGGCGTTCCTTGTATGGGTTAAAACAGTCTCCTCGAGCTTGGTTTGGACGGTTCACGGCCTTCATGAAGAAACAGAGCTACGAGCAAAGTAATGCTGACCACACATTGTTTATCAGGAGAAATGGATCGCAGGTAACATGTCTTATAATTTATGTAGATGACATGATTATAACAGGGGATGACGCAGAGGAAATGACGAAATTAAAGCAACAACTCTTTTCTGAGTTTGAAATGAAGGATCTTGGAGATCTCAGGTATTTCCTAGGGATTGAAGTTGAACGGACAGAATGGGGAATATTCATCTCCCAGCAGAAGTATATTCTGGACTTATTAGCCGAGGTCGGGATGTTAGACTGCAAACCAGCTCGTGCCCCAATGTTGGTTAGTCAGAAGTTAGAGTTTGAGGAAGGAAAAGCTGACGCTGATCGAGAAAGGTATCAACGACTGGTTGGTAAATTGATATACTTAGCACATACTCGTCCTGACATCTCATTTGCGGTAGGATTGGTGAGTCAGTTTATGCACCGACCTCAAAGTCATCATATGGAGGCTGTGATGAGAATTGTTCATTATTTAAAGGGGACCGCCGGACGTGGTATTGGATTTAGAAATCATGATCATTTGGATATTAAGGTATACACTGTGTAGGATCTGCAAGGCACCACTAGAAGGGAGGGTTGAATAGGTGGTGCCGAAAATATGGTTTTTAAAATTTCTTTAAACTTGACCAATTCAAGTTCTGAAAACAGATTCTGTTTTCAGTACCAGTTTTAAAACGATTTAAAAACTAGGTTAGAGGTCTCCAAAAATTATGAAATTTTGAGAGAACTTAGCCTCAGATGTTGTGAGGGTCCCCTAAAAATTTCAAATCAAAATTCAACCTTTAACCCCTTCAAAAACCGTTGGCACTCAGATTGTGCAAAACTGCCAGAACCGGTAGATGGTTTTGAAAAATTAATTCCTATTTGTGTGAATGTCCAAATGATCTGAAAATTTGACCAATAACTCTTCACACACTATATTGAAATGGGTTGAAACAGTTTTTGAAAATTCTTTTGGGAAGTAGGTCAAATACACCCAAAGTCTCAACCTTTGCAAGTCTGAAAATCAGACTGCACTAGTCTCAGAACTTTTGATGTTTGGATGACTTATACTTGTCCAAAAGGGTTGAAACTTGTGCCAAATTAACCCTAGAACGTTTATGTATGTTTCTGGAAAATTTTATAATTTTTAGAAAACGTTTACTATTTTTGCGAACGTCAACAATATAAGTAAACAGCGCAGAAACTGAAACGTAAATGCAGAAAGTAAATTGCACCAAGAATTTTATACTGGTTCGGTTATAAACAACCTACTCCAGTCTTCAAGGAACACCTTCCTTGGTTCACACTAATTTCACACACGCAGTACACCTTACCGCAGGGTTGATAGAGTTACACCTTAACTCCAACCCTTTACAAACCTTGTATTGTGAATACAATTTGCACGAACACCACCACCTCGCTAGAATGAGGATTGATCACACCTTGATCAATCTTGTACAAAGATATATGAATGGTGGTTTCTATGAAGCCTATTCAAGAATGAAAGAAGTAAAATACAATAGGCTTATTACAAGAGAAGAAAGAAAGAAGGTGTAGGAGAAGAAAGCTTTTGCACTTTGATCACTTTTGAATATGATTCTTGGTGTTTTTTTTTTCTCTTCCCCTTATAGAATGTCTTGGCCGTCCCCTTGCACCCCTTCTCCCCTCTTGAAACTTTCCTTTTAATTGCTTGAGGGAGTGTGAGACATCATAGTGACAACATTTTGCTTACTTGGCATCACTCCATTGGACCATCATTTAGTCATTTCTTACTTGGCACCTTTTGATTGGCTCATTGTTCTCATCATTTGATGACATGGATATTCTGAAAAAAACACTAAATATATGCCAAATAATCAATTATCAAATCATGCCAAAATAGTCACAATATGTCATAAAGTTTGAGACACAAAAAATCTCTCTTTCCAACTCACCAAAATTCGGCCAGCACAAGGATTTCAATGCTGAAATTTTCAGCATTAACCACATGAAATAAATCTGAATTTCTTCCATTTTTCTTTGAATTTCTTCCATAAAAATACATCCATTATTTAAGGCAAGTCTTGCTACAAGATTGAGAATGAATTTGGACACCAAAAGGAGATGAAATTCGGCCACACCATTTTCACACATGCTGAAAAATTTCAGCATGTGTGATATAAAGAATATCACACTTAATACAATTCAAATCATTTCCATAACTTCTTTGATTTATTCCTTAATGAAAAATTAGCAAAATATCTTCCTTACCATTGAAGAAAAACGTCCACAACTAGTGTGACATGCTGAAATTTTCAGCATGTGACATAAGAGAGGTGTATGTTGAAAACTTACCTTTTGTAGCTTCTCTCTTTGATTCATCAACATTGTATGATTGATTCTTGACCAATCAACATGCCAACAAGGCTCCACATGTGTTCCACATCAGCTGTAGGTGACTTTTAATGTGTATGTGCATGTGCTGAAATTTATTTTTGCTAACTTTGAAAAATAGTGCACATTTAATAATACACACATGTTATATTCCAATCAGCCCTTAATTTAATTTTCTAGAACACTTTAAGATGTATATTATGTGTAAAAAGTGTCTAGATACGTGCCACATCATGTTCAAGAAAAACGTTCCATGACAAGTGCGTAGAAAACCGAATTTTCGATATTTATCGATTACCCGATTTTTCTCTAATTTAAATTCCAACTTTTGCACATGCTATATATATTATGTTATACATAATATATATAATATATACTTTAATTTCCAGCACTTGGCTGATTTAAAGTGGTACCATAAACATGTGACAAAAATAAAATTAGAATCTTCACATTTTGGCCTAAATGTGGGATGATTTGTGTGTGCCAACATGGAAAGTATTTTTGTCTCTATGTACAGTGTATGGCACGAAATTTTTGATAAATTTTGATGTATATGGGCTGGCCATTTATTTATGGCAAGTACGTGACACGTTGGCGAAGTTTCGGTATCGCCCGATACGACAAATTTCGGTTTAGAACCTTTTATCGTGTCGTATTTAATTTGTCATCACCATATCTTATATCATATGATATAAGACCTGAATGTACTCATAAATGTGAGTTAAGTATAGTGGTGTGACGTAAACGTACGTACGTAGGATATATAACGTGTCAGTAGTACGTTGGAATACATGTGTATGTGCCTTTTTTAAAAAAAATCTGAAAATATATAGTTTATATATATAAATGGCGTGTGAGATTGATGTGGGGAGGAGGAGAGAACTTTCCTTCCATAGCCATGTTGCCTTCATGTCTTTTCCAAATGCATCTTCCTTTAATGAACTACTTAGTTTATTAAACTAAGTACTTCACTTAATGAACTACTTTAGTTCATTAATTGTGGCACCTGAAAATAGTATAAACTCAACAAATGTTCGCCATATGATGTAAGCTTTAACGCTTCATGGCTCGTTAGTACGGCAACATAATATGTAAGCTAAATAAGGCAAGTTATCATGCATACATGTACACTTGTGTATATATATATATATACTCAACGTTTATATATATATATACATATTCAAATTTCTTATTTTAAAATCACTCAAACCCTCATATTTCTACAATCTCCCCCTTTTGATGATTTTCAAAATAACAAGTGTACATGATTTAAGTGTTATCTCTCCCCCTTGAATTATGCACAGATTTGAAATTTGAATTTCGAATTTCAAATCCGGCTCCCCCTTGATTCATGCAATTAGGATCAATCAGTGATCTCTCTCCCTTAAATCTCTCTCTCTCCCCCTTAAATCATGCTTCTCTCTCCCCCTTTATTTTGGAAAGTTAATCAAAAGATTCCTGTCAAAAAGGAAATTAAATCAAATGATATCGCATTAAATCACATCAACAGGAAGCATGCCTAATTTAGAACGGAGAGATTCAAATGTGGCTTGATTTAAGGCCTTAGTAAATATATCCGCTACTTGTGATTCTGTGCGTACGTGATCTATGACAATATTACCATTGTTAACGTGATCACGAAGAAAATGATAGCGAACTTCTATATGCTTAGCCTTAGAGTGTAATACGGGGTTCTTAGACAAATTTATGGCACTCATACTATCACAATATATAGGAATTTTATCTACGGTAATTCCAAAATCCGAAAGTTGTTGTTTTATCCACAACAACTGTGTGCAACAAAGGCTAAGAGCCATATACTTAGCCTCAGTAGTGGACAAAGCAACACTTGCTTGCTTTTTGGAAAACCATGAAATAAGGGAATTTCCTATAAATTGGCAAGTTTCGCTCGTGCTTTTTCTATCTATTTTGCAGCCACCATAATCTGCATCAGTATAAGCATGTAAGTCGAATGTAGACTCCTTATCGTACCAAATACCTAAGGTGGGCGTGTGCTTAATATAGCGAAATATTCTTTTTACCGCATTTAAGTGTGAGACCTTAGGTTGACTTTGAAAACGAGCACACATGCATACGCTAAACATGATGTCAGGCCTACTAGCAGTTAAATATAGTAAAGAACCTATCATAGATCTATATAATCCATTATCAACATCTTTACCATGTTCATCTTTGTCTAATTTAGTAGTGACACTCATAGGCGTGGGGAATGGTTTCAAATTTTCAAAATTAAACTTCTTGATCATGTCGTTTACGTACTTAGCTTGGCTTATGTGAATTCCTTTACTCGTTTGCTTAATCTGCAAGCCAAGAAAATAATTAAGTTCACCAACCATAGACATTTCAAATTCAGCTTTCATACAATTTTCAAAATCCTTAACGAGTCTATGTGAGGTAGAACCAAAAATAATATCATCTACGTAAATTTGAATAATAAGTAAATCTGATTTTTCTTGTTTCAAAAATAGTGTACTATCTATAGTACCACGTTTAAAATTATTTTCTAAGAGAAAAGTAGCAAAACGATCATACCATGCTCTAGGCGCTTGCTTTAGTCCATATAGTGCCTTCTTTAATTTGTACACGTGATCAGGATGTTTCAAATCTTCAAAACCGGGTGGTTGCTTCACGTATACTTCTTCTTGTATAAATCCGTTTAGAAAAGCACTTTTGACGTCCATTTGATACAATTTAAAATCTTTCATGCAAGCAATAGCAAGTAAAAGTCGTATAGCTTCTAAACGTGCTACGGGTGCAAATGTTTCATCGTAGTCTATTCCTTCTTCTTGATTATATCCTTGAGCTACGAGTCTTGCTTTATTTCTAACGACTTTTCCTTCTTCATTCATTTTGTTCCTAAACACCCACTTTGTGCCTATTATTGTCTTATCTTGTGGTCGTGGCACTAAATCCCATACATCATTTCTAACGAATTGATTAAGTTCGTCATGCATAGCATCAATCCAAAATGAATCACTCAAAGCATCATGCACGTTTTTAGGCTCAATTTCAGAAATCATAGCATGAAATTCATTTATTTCATCCGAAGTGATTCTTCTACGTGGTCGCACACCGTGAGTGATGTCGCCTATGATGAGATCATGTGGGTGATCTCTATGCCATCTTGGTTGATTATTTTCTAAGTTATCATGCATTTCTATATGATCATGCATCTCTAGTGTTTCATTCATCTCATGCATATCAAAAGAATCATTTTCTTCATCCAAAACGGGTTTCAATTCAAAATCATCATCATATTCCTTTTCTTTATCAATCTCTCCAAATTCATTGAATTTAACATGAATAGATTCTATGATTTGTCTAGTGAGAGGATCATAACATCTATATGCTTTTGAATTTATGGAATACCCAATAAAAATGCATTCAATTGACTTGGATTCAAATTTATCTAAGTTATCTTTTGTATTCAAGACAAAACATTTGCATCCAAACACACGAAAATAATCTATCTTAGGCATACGATCATTCAAAATTTCGTAAGGCGTCTTGTTTATTTTCTTTCTTATAGATAGGCGATTTACAATATAGCATGCACAATTTACGGCTTCCGCCCACAGAAATCTAGGCAATCTATTTTCGCAAAGCATGGTTCTAGCGATTTCTTGTAGTGTGCGATTCTTTCTTTCTACTACTCCATTTAATTGTGGAGTTCTAGGTGGCGAAAACTCATGTTTAATTCCTTTTTCTTCACAAAATGAAATCATCTCTTTATTTTTAAACTCACCGCCTCTATCGCTTCTTATTCTTTTCACATTTACGCCGTATTGATTTTCAAGTTGTTTAATTAATTTAGCGATTTCTGCGGCGCTATCATCCTTATGTGCAAGAAATAAAGTCCAAGTATAGCGAGAAAAATCATCAACAATTACGCATGCATAGTGACGCCCACCAAGGCTTGTAGTGCGACTAGGACCAAACAAATCGATATGCAATAGTTCTAGTATTCTAGTCGTGCTTATCTCATTTTTAGGCTTAAGTGACTCACGTGTTTGTTTGCCTTTTATGCAAGATTCACACAACTGAAAGTTGTCTAAATCAAGCTTAGGCAATCCCCGTACTAGATTCTTTCGTTGCAATTTTTCTAATGTAGAAATACCTATGTGTCCTAAACGTCTATGCCATAAATTCACATTGGGTTCATTTGACATAAAGCATTTAACTTTGGCATCTACTACATCATCCATAGATAGTGTGAATATATTTCCTTCACGTTTTCCTTTTAAAACAGTTTCTCCATTTTTATTTATTATATTACAGTAAGGGTGAGTAAAACACACATTGAAACCATTATCAACAAATTGCGAAATACTAAGAAGATTGTAAGATAAGTTGCTTACCAAAAACACGTTTGAAATTTGAAGTGTATCCGGGTTTCCAATCGTACCTTTACCAATGATCTTGCCTTCATTGTTGTCTCCAAAGGTCACGGATCCGCCTTTTGTGACCTTCTTTAATTTGGAGAAGAGGCTCGGGTCACCTGTCATGTGCCTCGAGCAACCACTGTCAAGGAACCACTTTATTGATGTGTCTTTTGATGAGTGGTCTCCCTGCAATGTAAAAAGGTGATTTAGGTACCCTTTTAATTTTGGGTCCTTTCGAGTTAGTTAATCACCTTTTAGTAAAGGTACCTTTCGGTACCCATACTTGGGTGATCCTTCTCGGTCTATCAAATGGCAAGAAAGTAGATGAAGGTGCAATATAGTATACATGTGGTGCATGTACTTTGGGTCTTTGCCCAAGGACTCCCCTATACTCATTGTATGCAGGACGTTTGTGATATGTCCTTGTGTGTGTGTGTGTGGTGCGTGGATGATATGTATTCCGTGTATGCATTGATCTCTTCTTCTCATATCTATATGGTACAACATTATATTTCACATGATATGAGGGAGAGGGGCGTGTGGAAGGGGGCGCTTTTTTGCGTCATCTTAGACGCCACTTGATGCTTAGGGGTGTCTACCTTTTTAGACACAACAAACTTGGTTGGTTTGGTTGATACTTCGTTAGTATCAACGTACCCCAATCCAGTTTTGTCACTGTCATGCTTTTGCGATAATATGATGCGATGCAGCATGTTTGACCCTATATCGAATTGTTTCATCATTTTCTCTAAGTCTATGTTCCTTGATTTCAAATTTGAAATCTCGGATTTCATTTCATTATTTTGAGACGTTAATGATGAGATCTCGGTTTTTAATGCAGTGATGACACATGAAGACTCTTTCTTTGAATCGCTTAATTGAGCGACAAGATTCTCGTTAGAAGATTCTAACAGTTTCTTGTCTTCAATTAAACATTTCTTTTCTTTTGCGAGAGTCTTAGTGAATTTATGTAACTCAAGATATTGACTAAATAAATCATCGTAAGAAGGTTCAGAGTCAGAGTCAGAATCAGATGATACCTCATTAGACGCCTTTGAAGCGAAGCAAACTTGAGCGGTCTCCTCTTCGGTCTCAGATTCAGAATCTGATGAGTCACTCCATGTGGAGGCCTTTAGTGCACGTTTCCTTTGTTTAGGATCTGAGACGGGTCTATTTTTGTTCCGCTCCTTGTCAGGGTACTTATTAGTTTGCTTTTCTTTGTTTGGGCAGTCATATGATAAGTGTCCGAGTTTGCCGCATTCATAACATTTAATGTCCTTATCATTTGACTTGTTTTTATTTCTCTTAGATGTAGTGCCCTTGTTTTTATTTCTAAATGATTTTCTCATGAATCTTCTTAGTCCTTTAGCCAATAGAATTAAGTCATCATTATCCGATTCGGAATCACTATCTTCTACGTGATCGGAGGGGAGGGGAGACGTATTCATTTGATTTGAAAGCAATTGTCTTACCTTGTTTGGTTGATTCCGATTTCCGAATAATGAGTTTGTTTTCATACACTTTTAGTGAACCAATGAGTTCTTCCATTTTTATTGACTTAGTCTCCTTGCTTTCTTCTATGGCAGTCACTTTAGGATCCCATTCTGAAGGGAGGCTCCGTAGGACTTTCTGTACTTTTTCCTGCGTTGTAAAAGCCTTACCAAGAGACTCAAGAGAGTTATAGATGTTAGTCAAACGAAGATCCATATCAACAATTGACTCATTAGGCAACAACTTGAAAGACTCAAGCGTAGACATAAGCATATTGATTTTAGACTCTTTTACTTGACTCGTGCCTTCGTGTTTCATCTCTAAGAATCTCCACATTTCTTGTGCACTCGAACAATTAGACACATAACTAGACTCACTCTTACTTAAACCATTTAAGAGTAACTGCATGGCCTTAGCATTCATACTCAGTTTCTTTTTGTCTTCACTAGTATAGTCTTGTCTCGTTTTAATCACTTCTAGTGTGACTCCATCTACAGTGGACAGTTTAGACGGGACATATGGACCATCTTCAATTATTGACCAAAGGTCTATGTCTATAGCCATAAGAAATAATTTCATCCTAAGTTTCCATTGAATAAAAGACTCACCGTCAAAGAGTGGAGGCCTTTGGCTCGACATACCTTCTTGCTCGGTTTTGAGATTTGTGGATGCCATCTCACTGAATCGTTGGATTCCTTGTAGTGAGTATTCCTGCGCTCTGATACCACTTGTAGGATCTGCAAGGCACCACTAGAAGGGGGGGTTGAATAGGTGGTGCCGAAAATATGGTTTTTAAAATTTCTTTAAACTTGACCAATTCAAGTTCTGAAAACAGATTCTGTTTTCAGTACCAGTTTTAAAACGATTTAAAAACTAGGTTAGAGGTCTCCAAAAATTATGAAATTTTGAGAGAACTTAGCCTCAGATGTTTTGAGGGTCCCCTAAAAATTTCAAATCAAAATTCAACCTTTAACCCCTTCAAAAACCGTTGGCACTCAGATTGTGCAAAACTGCCAGAACCGGTAGATGGTTTTGAAAAATTAATTCCTATTTGTGTGAATGTCCAAATGATCTGAAAATTTGACCAATAACTCTTCACACACTATATTGAAATGGGTTGAAACAGTTTTTGAAAATTCTTTGGGAAGTAGGTCAAATACACCCAAAGTCTCAACCTTTGCAAGTCTGAAAATCAGACTGCACTAGTCTCAGAACTTTTGATGTTTGGATGACTTATACTTGTCCAAAAGGGTTGAAACTTGTGCCAAATTAACCCTAGAACGTTTATGTATGTTTCTGGAAAATTTTATAATTTTTAGAAAACGTTTACTATTTTTGCGAACGTCAACAATATAAGTAAACAGCGCAGAAACTGAAACGTAAATGCAGAAAGTAAATTGCACCAAGAATTTTATACTGGTTCGGTTATAAACAACCTACTCCAGTCTTCAAGGAACACCTTCCTTGGTTCACACTAATTTCACACACGCAGTACACCTTACCGCAGGGTTGATAGAGTTACACCTTAACTCCAACCCTTTACAAACCTTGTATTGTGAATACAATTTGCACGAACACCACCACCTCGCTAGAATGAGGATTGATCACACCTTGATCAATCTTGTACAAAGATATATGAATGGTGGTTTCTATGAAGCCTATTCAAGAATGAAAGAAGTAAAATACAATAGGCTTATTACAAGAGAAGAAAGAAAGAAGGTGTAGGAGAAGAAAGCTTTTGCACTTTGATCACTTTTGAATATGATTCTTGGTTTTTTTTTTCTCTTCCCCTTATAGAATGTCTTGGCCGTCCCCTTGCACCCCTTCTCCCCTCTTGAAACTTTCCTTTTAATTGCTTGAGGGAGTGTGAGACATCATAGTGACAACATTTTGCTTACTTGGCATCACTCCATTGGACCATCATTTAGTCATTTCTTACTTGGCACCTTTTGATTGGCTCATTGTTGTCATCATTTGATGACATGGATATTCTGAAAAAAACACTAAATATATGCCAAATAATCAATTATCAAATCATGCCAAAATAGTCACAATATGTCATAAAGTTTGAGACACAAAAAATCTCTCTTTCCAACTCACCAAAATTCGGCCAGCACAAGGATTTCAATGCTGAAATTTTCAGCATTAACCACATGAAATAAATCTGAATTTCTTCCATTTTTCTTTGAATTTCTTCCATAAAAATACATCCATTATTTAAGGCAAGTCTTGCTACAAGATTGAGAATGAATTTGGACACCAAAAGGAGATGAAATTCGGCCACACCATTTTCACACATGCCGAAAAATTTCAGCATGTGTGATATAAAGAATATCACACTTAATACAATTCAAATCATTTCCATAACTTCTTTGATTTATTCCTTAATGAAAAATTAGCAAAATATCTTCCTTACCATTGAAGAAAAACGTCCACAACTAGTGTGACATGCTGAAATTTTCAGCATGTGACATAAGAGAGGTGTATGTTGAAAACTTACCTTTTGTAGCTTCTCTCTTTGATTCATCAACATTGTATGATTGATTCTTGACCAATCAACATGCCAACAAGGCTCCACATGTGTTCCACATCAGCTGTAGGTGACTTTTAATGTGTATGTGCATGTGCTGAAATTTATTTTTGCTAACTTTGAAAAATAGTGCACATTTAATAATACACACATGTTATATTCCAATCAGCCCTTAATTTAATTTTCTAGAACACTTTAAGATGTATATTATGTGTAAAAAGTGTCTAGATACGTGCCACATCATGTTCAAGAAAAACGTTCCATGACAAGTGCGTAGAAAACCGAATTTTCGATATTTATCGATTACCCGATTTTTCTCTAATTTAAATTCCAACTTTTGCACATGCTATATATATTATGTTATACATAATATATATAATATATACTTTAATTTCCAGCACTTGGCTGATTTAAAGTGGTACCATAAACATGTGACAAAAATAAAATTGGAATCTTCACATTTTGGCCTAAATGTGGGATGATTTGTGTGTGCCAACATGAAAAGTATTTTTGTCTCTATGTACAGTGTATGGCACGAAATTTTTGATAAATTTTGATGTATATGGGCTGGCCATTTATTTATGGCAAGTACGTGACACGTTGGCGAAGTTTCGGTATCGCCCGATACGACAAATTTCGGTTTAGAACCTTTTATCGTGTCGTATTTAATTTGTCATCACCATATCTTATATCATATGATATAAGACCTGAATGTACTCATAAATGTGAGTTAAGTATAGTGGTGTGACGTAAACGTACGTACGTAGGATATATAACGTGTCAGTAGTACGTTGGAATACATGTGTATGTGCCTTTTTTAAAAAAAATCTGAAAATATATAGTTTATATATATAAATGGCGTGTGAGATTGATGTGGGGAGGAGGAGAGAACTTTCCTTCCATAGCCATGTTGCCTTCATGTCTTTTCCAAATGCATCTTCCTTTAATGAACTACTTAGTTTATTAAACTAAGTACTTCACTTAATGAACTACTTTAGTTCATTAATTGTGGCACCTGAAAATAGTATAAACTCAACAAATGTTCGCCATATGATGTAAGCTTTAACGCTTCATGGCTCGTTAGTACGGCAACATAATATGTAAGCTAAATAAGGCAAGTTATCATGCATACATGTACACTTGTGTATATATATATATGTACTCAACGTTTATATATATATATACATATTCAAATTTCTTATTTTAAAATCACTCAAACCCTCATATTTCTACACACTGATGCTGATTGGGCTGGGAGTTTGATAGATCGACGGTCCACATCAGGCTACTTTGCGCTAGTAGGCGGAAACTTGGTAACGTGAAAGAGCAAAAAACAGAAGGTAGTGGCATTATCTAGTGCTGAAGCTGAGTTTCGAGGTATTGCAAAAGGAGTTATGGAGATACTATGGCTAAAGAAGCTACTGACCGATTTGGGGCTTAAAGTTTCGTTCCCAGCAAAGTTGTTGTGTGACAATAAGGCTTCATCAACATCTCAGAGAATCCAGTTCAGCATGATCGAACTAAACATGTTGAGATAGATCGTCATTTCATAAAAGAAAAAATTGAGGGTAAAGTGATGGAGTTACCTTATGTGCCAACGGAGGATCAGTTAGCAGATATCTTAACTAAAGCTGTGGCAGGAAAGGCGTTTGATGACGCGCTAATCAAGTTGGGCATTGTTGATTCCCCTGCTCAACTTGAGGGGGAGTGTTAGGAAAGAAGATCTTGCCTTATTTAGAGAATTAATTGTACAAAATCAAATCCCAATCACATACCGAAATTATAGCAGTCAGAATTAATTGTATAGATTGTTTCCTTGTATTGTGTAATCTTAGTAGTATAAGAGAGAGATGATGTATATGTTTTTTCTTCAAGAACGAAATACAAGAAACTGTTCTTCACAAGACTGGTTCTTTGAATTGTTGATTTAGCATAATTGCTTAGTTAACACTAAAGACAACTTGTGGAGTTCTTGAAGTTGACTTCTTGAGTTTTGGACTTGGTATTTATCCAATTTAGCATCTGGGCTCTGATCTTTGTGCAAAAACCAAAGCCGCCTCTCTCTCCACCTTCAATTCAACAGCAATCAAACGCCATCTTCAAGAAATACCCTCAAGATTCTGGGTTGTTTGTTAGAAAGAGCAGAGGTGGCTTGAAGGTCGTTCCTTGTAAGAAAATAAAGGAAAGTTTTTCTTTCTTCTTCTTTTTCTTTAATACACGCCACGCTTCCGTTAGAAACGCCCTTCCATTTCTTTAATTTAGTTGTCATCTGATATTCATTTTCCTGCCGTCCTTTTAATACTCATATTCTTATCTTTATCTTGACTATTTGATTTTGAGATCGAGTTTTTGATTACCTACTCTGCATACG
This sequence comes from Eustoma russellianum, assembly GCA_036186865.1. Classification (NCBI taxonomy): domain Eukaryota; kingdom Viridiplantae; phylum Streptophyta; class Magnoliopsida; order Gentianales; family Gentianaceae; genus Eustoma; species Eustoma russellianum. The sequence continues at coordinate 25,068,734 of AP025071.1, read as the reverse complement.
AAATTCTTTCTGGTGGCATCGTTTCTTGAATGATATCTAATCCTTCTGCTTCTGCATTTTGTTTCTATTTTTGATTATTGCTTGCTTTTGTGAATTGTTGGATATCTTCACATATTTACATTTATCGTTCCTACTTAGTTTTTTAGTGTCCTATTGGTTTACTGGTTATTCTATTATTTGGGTTATTCTATTATTTGAAAGCGCACAGTTGCAATCATTGATAGGAGGAGTTATGACTTTTATGTGAGACCATATCTAAGGAAGAGAGGCGTAGGTAAGAGGAAGGCAAAATAGGATAGTGTACGTATAGCCTCTTGAAATGTAGGAACTTTAAATGGTAAATTGTTAGAGGTAGTAGATGTACTTAAGAGGCGCAGGATCGGTGTAGCATGCCTACAAGAGACTAGGTAGAAGCAGAATAAAGGTAAAGAATATAATGGATATAAGTTGCTCTACATGGGGTCCCACAGGACCAAAAATGGGATAAGATTTCTAGTAAAGTTAGAATCGTATGCGAACGTGATCGATGTCATAAGATATAATGATAGACTTATGGTGCTGAAGTTAGTAGTAAACAAGGAGGTGATAGCAGTGGTTTGCACTTACGGATCCCAAGTGGGACTAGGAGAACTAGAAGAGAAAGAGTTCTGGGATTGCTTAGATGTAGTGTTGAGGACAATACCTAGAGAGGAACGAATTTATATAGGAGGTGATTTTAATGGCCACATTGGAAAGGATACCGATGGTTTTCAGTCGACACATGGCGGGTTTGGCTATGGAGATAGAGACAAGCAGGGTAGAGATCTGCAAGACCTTGCCGTGGCCCACAACCTATGTATTATAAACTCGTTCTTTAAGAAAAAAGAATCACATTTGATCACTTTTAGCAGCGGAGGATGTAACACGTAAATCGACTATTTTCTGATGAGACGTGAAGACCAAAAATTATGGAGGGACATCAAGGTTATACCAGGAGAGACAGCAGTAACGCAACATCGTTTACTAGTCGTAATTATAAGCTTGATTCAAAAGCTGAGCACGACGGTTAGAAAACTACCACCCAGGATTCGATGGGATAGTTTGAAGGACGAAAAAATTAATATTTTTAGAGACAAGGTCATCTCGGCAACATCAGATTCAATAGTTGAGGACACAAACCAGAAGTGGGAGGCTATGGCGACTACCATTACTCATGCAGCAAGGGAAACTCTTGGGGTAACAACAGGAAAGACAACCCTATATAAAGAGTCGTGGTGGTGGAACGATGATGTGCAACGAAAAATAAGGAATAAGAAAAAGATTTTTAGAGAGGTGTTAAGCTGCACAGACAGGGAGGAGAAAGAGAGAGTGAGGGAGAACTACGAAATCGCTAGGAAGGAGGCGAAGAAGGCAGTGACAGAGGCAAAGAACTCAGCCTATAAAAGGATGTATGAAAGATTAGAAACAAAAGACGAAGGGCGTGACATGTTCAAGATTACAAAAGCTAGAGATCGAAAGAGGCAAGACATAGGAGTCGTGAAGTTTGTAAAGGAAGAAGATGAACATGTTTTAGTTAATGAACAAGACATCAAGGGGCAATGGTAAAAATACTTCCACAATATTTTTAACAGCGTAAGGGTCGACCACGAAGAAATAGAAAGCATCAATACACAAAAATGGCAACATAATACCTACGAATGTTGCAGCATCACACAAAGAGAGGTGATGATAGCACTTAAGAAGATGGGAAGGGCTATGGCAGTTGGCCTAGATAATATACCCATTGAGGCGTGAAAGTGTTTAGGAGAGGAAGGGGTTCAATGGTTAACTACTCTGTTCAACCTTAATTTCATAGAAAATAACCTCCTTTACAATCATAAAAAAGACCCAAATATGGTTCGTACTAAAGCGAAAGCGCGACGTGGTAGTGGCCATTCAGCGGCAAGACGGCCTATTCAACAACCCTCTTCTTCAGCGGTACCTCCACCACAAGAATCACCCCCACAGGCTAAGTCCTCTGAACCCAGTCTTTTTGGACCACGTCGGGATCGCCAAATTGGCGATCTCCATAAAGAAATACAAGAACTGTGGAAAACAGTGGATGACCTGAGGGAGCATATTATGTACCAGGATGAGCGTCTCCAATACCTGAACACAAGGCAGATGCGGATTAAATCCAAAGCTGCACAGCTGAGACGCCTCCTGAAGGCGTGCGCAGAGAGTGTTGCTACTCTCTGTTCGGATGACAAACAGTGAATGGCTCCTCTCCGCTATTCATTTAGATTGTTTTTTCATTATTGTCCTAGTATATTTTGTAATTTATAATTCTATATTAATGAAGTTTTATTTTTCTAATCATCGCTTTCGTTTTTTTAATTTAAACATGTGTTTAATCTCTTACGAATCTTGACGACGCTAAAATACAAACGAAATGTGGCTCAGAAAAATTTGAGACGACTAATTCACCGACTAAACATCAACTATATACCGACGAAACTTAATACAACGACGAGAACCTACTAAACATATCGACGAAACTTAATACAACGACGAGAACCTATTATCCGTGAAACTTAATACAACGAGGAGAACCTATTATGCACGAATTTATTGGAATTTAGCGACGCTTTACCGACGACCTAGCGACGCACGACGTCACTTCACACCATTCGACGCGTTTCGTCGCTACGGCGTCGCTAGTGTGTCGCTATTCCGTTCAGTTCCCAACGGTTACAACGTACGATATTACGATATTATCTTCACACCTATTTCAAGTTTTGTCGCTAATGCGTCGCTAATGCGTCGCTATTCCGCAGTGTCCGTTCAGTTTCCAACGGTTATAATTAATTAGAACGTGTTTACGTCGCTAATTCGTCGCTAAGTGCGTCGCTAATTCGAACGAACCGTCACGCCCGCACACATTTCGTCGCTAATTCGTCGCTAACTCGTACGAAGCGTCACACCCGCACATATTCCCATCTTGGTTACCGGTCGAAAACTGCGTCGCAAGTTCGTCACTATATCGTCGCTAAATTTACCTATTTATACCCCAAACATCCGCACATATATATACACACATACAAAGTTATAAAACATCAAAATATGCCGCGTCGTTTTAGAAGAAACCCAAGGCGTGGTGGAGGGGCAAACAGTGCCCCGCCACAAGGGCCTCCTCCCCAACCACCATCGGTTGAGCGGGAGGGTTCCGTATCTGTGTATGGCCCACTACCGCGAGAGGATGCTCAAGAACAAATGCCGGAATAGGATATCGACTACCGTATGCTGATAGCAAACATGCAACAGCAGTCAAGGCAACTGCACAGCATGACTAGAAGGCTGCGAAAGTTGAAATTCAGATATTACAAGCTGAAGCGCCTCCTCAGAGAGTTCGGAGATAATGTGGCAGCTACTCTTTCTTCCGATGACGAAGAGTGAATGGCCCCTCTGCGCTTCTCTTTTAGATTTCTTTTTTTAATTTTTCGTTTCATAATGTAAATTTTTATTATTAAATTAATAAAAATTTTTTCCAATCACTGCTTTCTTTTTCCTTAATTTATACACGTGTTTAATTCTCGATGAATCTGCGACGACACAACGACAAATCAGAATATGAACGAAAAGTAAAAAAAAACGTTTGCGACACGCGGGTTTCATCGACAAAAAAACCGACGATACACAACGCCAAGAACCTACTCACCGACGAATTTATTTTATCATTGTTCTGGAATTTTAGCAACAAAATAGCGACGATATAGCGACGTAACGCTACAAACTACATAGCGACGAATAAAACACACAGAATAGCGACGAACCACCGACAAAACACCGACGAACGTATTAATCTGACTACTTTTTTATTAGCGACAATGCTTTTCATCGTATTTTCGTCGCAATTAACGACGAAAATGAGTGTATCGCAAATGCGTCGCAAAGTACCGACGAACCGTGGTTCGTCGGTGAAGTTTTCGTCGGTAAATGAAATTCTTTTTGTGGTGTTAGGAAATAAATCTTGTCTTAATTATGAGATTGTGATTTGTAAATCAATAGACATAATTACAAGGATTGATTTATTGTTCACCATGTATAGGATGATTTTGTATATATAAGTAAAGTAGTGGTGTACGGGTGAAAAGTGTGAATGAATATACATTTTCTTCACAAATATTGTCTTTGTTGCCTAATTAACATGGTATCAGAGCGAGGTTCATCCTACTCCGGCCCATTGAAATCATGTTTTCTGAGTATAGGCTCAGAAAAATACTCATCATTGCTTAATTACTTACCTGATTGCGGCTGCCAATTCCCGGCCATACCTGTTCTCAGCCGTTTTTGGCGTTAATCGGTGCAGAAGATCACCACTTACCTGTCCACAGAAAAACACAAACCATGTCAAACCTTGAAAACGGTGAATCCAAAACACCCAACCTTGCTGATTTAGCTGTGCAAGTAGCCAGCATTTTACAAAATACATCATTCAGACAACCTTCAACTGCAACCCAGCCATCAACAAAACCACTTCACACTGAAAATCTATCCATTTTCGTGCGGTTTAATGGAAATAACTATGCAGTGTGGGCACCATTGGTGCTTCGGGTTATCATTGGGAGGGGGAGGAGACACCATCTGACAGGCGTTCCTCCTCCACCTTCCTCAACAAATCCAGAATTTTCTGCGTGGGAGCAAGCATACAATTCCGCGTTTACATGGATCATTCAGACAATAGAGCCAGCCTTGGTGGTAAGTGTCACAAGATACCCCACCGCAAAGGCATTATGGGATGGATTGGCTCTTACTTACGGATCTGGAACTGATTCTCTCAGAGCCTATGATCTTCATAGGAAAGCCAGTTTAGTTCGCCAGGGGGAGGGAGTATTGAAGCCTATTGGAGTCGGCTACATGATCTATGGACAGCCATAGATGCACAAGAGCCAAACTCTATGACTTGCACTACAGACATCAATATCCACAATTAGAAATGGAGGCACTGAGTTTATATCAATTTTTGACTACAATTAACAAAAAATACAACGCAGAAAAAAACATGATTTGCTAAAAAGAGATCCATTTCCCTCACTGCAGGCAGCCTACAGAGAGATACGTAGGGCAGAGGAGAGGGCTGATGTATTACGACGTATCCCCTCAGAAGAATCATCACAGGGAATAGGCCATGGCCTGGCAACACAGACAGCAGCCACCAGAGGCCATGGCCAAGAACAGGGACAAGTTTCTGCACAAGGGAGAGGCTATGGAGCCTCACGCGCCAGTGGGCCACGAAAGTTGGAAGACAAGAAAGCCTTAATCTGCAGTCACTGTGGCCAGAGGAGGCACACCAAGGAAAACTGCTTTCAGATAGTGGGCTACCCAGACTGGTATGAAGGGAAAAGAAAGCAGAACGAAGGAGGGAAAGGCAGAGGAGTGGCTGCAAGCGCTGTAGCACATAAAGAGGAAGGAGACACAATCTCAGCAAATGCGGCTGAGAACGAGGAAGGTACAAAGGTCGGGGTTTTTAATCCCAACCTATTTTTTACTTGTTGCGACAAAAATACCCCTACTGAAATTGCCACTTATACTCTTGAAGTTTCACATGTTACAGGTTCAGTCCTCTATGTTTTTGAAAATTCCTCTTCTACCCCGACAATTTCTGAATATGATGCCTTAGTCCCTCCAGTTTCAGAAAACGACATCTTAACCCCTCAGAATTCGTTTTTTGACTTAAACATACCCCATGTTTCTCCAAACACCACTTCTGCCCCAATTCTTTTACAACAATATCCTCAAGCCCTAGACAAAACCAATTCCTCCTAAAATGCCCATATACTTTCTACCACCGCCAAAAACACATGGATCCTAGATAGTGGTGACATGGACACCATGACAAACGACCTTCATGACTTTGTCCGATGGCACACCCCACGAAAACTCATATTAAAACTGCCAACGGAACTCTTATACCAGTGTCTGGAGGTGGTACAATTTCCATAAATCCCCACATGCATCTACATAATTGTCTCTATGTGCCTGGTCTTTCTCCAAAATTATTATCGATTAGTCAACTTACCCACGATTTACATTGCGTTGCCCTTATGTACCCTACTTTTTGCATGTTATAGGATATTCGGTCGAGGAAGATCATTGGGTGTGGCATTGAGAAGGACGGGCTATATTATGTGGCAGACGTGGTACAACAGGGACCGCTCAGCAAAGATTATGGTTATGGCACCGTCGTCTTGGTCAACCCTCTTTAGGTTACATGAAAATTTTGTTTCCCACTTTAATTCAGTCTGGACTTACATTATCTTTTGACACATGTCTTTGTGCTAAGCACACTCGTTCTACTTATAAACCAAATAATACATGCGTCAAACAGTTGTTTAGCTTAGTACATTCTGATATGTGGGGTCCTTCTCCCCATTCTACAAACCTTGGTTTTCAATATTTTGTTACGTTTGTCGATGATTTCTCACGAATGACATGGATTTACTTTTTTAAGAATAAGTCTGATGTGTACTCTCAATTTGTTCATTTTTACCAGATGGTTCACATACAGTTTCATACTAAGATCCAAATTCTGCGTTCTGATAATGGCGGAGAATATATGAGTCATGATCTAAAGACCTTTTGTCTTGACCATGGTATTCTACACCAGACTTCTTGTTCTCACACACCCGAATAAAATGTTGTGGCAAAAAGAAAAAACCGCATCATACTTGAAATGACCCGAGCAATGATGCTCGAATCTCATGTTCCAAAATCTTTCTGGCCTGAAGCCATTGCTACCGCCGCTTATCTCCTTAATCGTCTACCTACCAAAATCCTGGATCACCATACTCCTCTAGCCTTGCTCGCTGCTCATTCTGAGGCTTTATCAGCTCTTACACTACCACCCAAAATCTTCGGATGTACCATGTTTGTTCATATTTTATCATCTCAATGCACCAAACTAGATGCATGTGCAGATAAGTGTGTGTTCATGGGGTATGTCATGTCTCAAAAGGGTTATCGATGTTATAATCCTCGTACTCATAGCATCCATATTACTATGGATTGCACCTTTCTTGAACAGGAGTATTTTTATTCAGCTTCGTCTGGGCCTCAGGGGGAGACCAATGGTGAGACCTACGACTAGCTCCATAACTATGGTCAATTGGAGGTGGTTCCAACACGGCAAGTAGGTGGCGCCGACTGTACTTTACTTGACAGAGATATAGCCCCAACTTCTGAGCCTACGAGTGACCCTCCGACGAATGTGCTACATAATCAGGTAACTCCACCACCAGTACCTAATCAGGTAACTCCTCTATCAGTCTTAGCTCCATCTACTACCGACGTAACTAATACCACTGATTCTCCTTCAGAGCCCGTTATATGTGAAATTATTCAGGATATTTGTGACATTTCAGCAGATCGGGGTAGACTGCCACCCAAACAGAATAGAGGAAAGCTCCCGGTAAGATACTCGTCAAGTAAAATGTCAAAAGGAACCCTATATCCAGTAAAAGGTGCGAAAGGATTTCTATCCTCTGTATGTGATCTGATAATTCCCAGGACTGTAGATGAAGCGATGAGTAAGCCCGAATGGCATGATACATTGAAAGAAGAGATGCGTGTCTTGTACAAAAATGACCCCTGGGAGAAAGTTAGCTTGCCGTCTGGAAAACACCCAGTGGGCTACCGATGGGTATATACAATCAAGTACAAGACCGATGGAAGTATTGAGAGGTATAAGGCATGATTGGTAGCAAGAGGATATACCCAGACCTACGGTATTGACTATACCGAGACTTTTTCACTAGTAACAAAGCTTGACACTATCAGAGTTTTGTTCTCAGTAGCAGCTACTAAGTCCTGGCCTCTTCACCAGTTCAATGTAAAGAATGCATTTCTTCATGAAGAGCTGAAAGAGGAAGTTTACATGAGTGCACCTCCTGGGTTTGCAAAAGAATTTGCTGAAAAAGAGGTATGCCGACTAAAACGATCTCGGTATGGATTAAAACAGTCCCCTGGGGCCTGGTTCGGAAGATTCACAGCTTTCATGAAGAGACAAGGTTACAAACAGAGTAACGCTGATCATACTTTTTTCATCAAGAAAAAAAGGTCACAGGTAACTTGTCTTATAATTTATGTTGATGATATGATTATCATAGGAGATGACTTGGAGGAATTAACAACACTAAAGCAGCAACTGTTCTCGGAGTTTGAAATGAAGGATCTTGGCGAGTTACAGTACTTCTTAGGGATTGAGGTAAACAGATTGAAACAAGGAATATTCGTCTCTCAGAAAAAATATATTCTGGACCTACATGCGGAAGTGGGTATGATCGATTGCAAACCTGCAAGGGCTCCGATGCTGGTAAATCAGAAGATGGAGTTTGAAGAAGGAAGGCCGGATGCAGATTGTGGGAGATATCAACGACTAGTCGGGAAGTTAATATATTTGGCACATACTCGTTCTGATATTTTGTTCGCAGTCAGTCTTGTGAGTCAGTTTATGCACAGGCCTCAGAGCCACCACATGGAAGCCGTAATGTGAATTGTTTGTTACTTAAAAGGAACAGTCGGACGAGGAATATGGTACAGAAATAATGGCCATTTAGATGTCCAAGTGTATACAGATGCAGATTGGGCAGGAAGTTTGATAGATCGACGTTCTACCTCGGGTTACTTTGCTTTGATAAGAGAGAATTTGGTCACATGGAAGAGCAAGAAACAGAAAGTAGTAGTATTGTCCAGTCCTGAGGCAGAACTCCGAGGTATCGCAAAAAGAGAAATGGAGGTTCTGTGGTTAGGTTGCTGATTGAGTTGGGTATTAAAGTCTCGGCCCCTGCAAAGCTGTTCTGTGATAATAAAGTGTCGATCAATATTTCCGAAAATCCGGTGCAGCATGATCGAACAAAACAGTTGAGATAGATCGGCATTTCATAAAAGAAAAGATTGAAGACAAAGTGGGTAGAGTTACCATTCATATCGAGTTAAGATCAGTTAGCGGATATCCTAACAAAGGCTATGGCTGGGAGGGCGTTTGACGAAACGTTAGTCAAGTTGGGCATCGAAGATTCCCCTGCTCAACTTGAGGGGGAGTGTTAGGAAATAAATCTTGTCTTAATTAGGAGATTGTGATTTGTAAATCAATAGACGTAATTACAGGGATTGATTTATTGACTGATTTATTGTTTACCATGTATAGGATGATTTTGTGTGGATAAGTAAAGTAGTGGTGAACGGTGAAAAGTGTGAATGAATATACAGTTTCTTCATAATATTGTCTTTGTTGCCTAATTAACAATACAAGCTACATGGGCAATGCAAAACCGGATGGATTGGTCAACACTTCTGGTAATCGATTTCTTCAGAAATTTATGATCTTAGGGAAAAAAAGAAAAAAAAGGTACAATGTTGAGAGGGCGTAATTTTCTTTTGTCACAGTTAGTGAAAAAAGAAAATAATAATTATGAAAAATTATTCTTTTGTCAAAATCTCTCTCTCACACACATAAAAAAAACTGTGGGCCGCACTTAGAACAGACTGTCTTACAAAGCCCAAGATCTGTATGACTCACAATTTTTTAAAGCTCAGCAATTTATTTGTCCGGCCGAATAGGACAAGTTCATGCTGGTCCGGCCCAATTGACAATCCTATACGGCTCTATAATTTACAATATTATTTATGAGAAAAAGCAAGCCAGTCCAAAATCATCATCATTATCCATACCCAGTATATCTCAACGATAGCAAAAGCTATTGCTAGCGTCTGGAGAGTGTAAGTGGTAGGAAAACAATACCTCTGTCCCAACGGATAGAGAGTCTGGTTCTAGTGACACCCCCGGCTCTATATGTAACTGCATGAATAACATAATAATAGAGATATGACGTGCTAGTGTATTAGTGAGAGAATTCAAGAACTTCCAAGAAGAGGTTTTTGATATTTAAATACAGATAACGTGTATATGTACATGTAATGCAAAACAACGATAAAACATAAACAAACAAGTGCAAAGTCAACCTAAAGCGTAGATATTGTCTACGCCTATCTATGTCCCTAAATATGCTATAAGGTACCCCTATATATGACCTATATCTCGTTAACATTAATCTTATGTCTCTATGAACTCCTGTCCTGGACCATGTCCTCAGAGAGATTCAAATCTAGTAGGTCGTGCCTAATCTTCTCATCCCAAGTCAGTTTGGGCCTGCCTTTACTTCTGTTCCCCTTTACTCTCTGACCGACGCCGTTGTCTGTCTCCGATTGACATGCCCAAACCATCTCATTCTTCCCTCTCTTAACTTATCTGCTATACTAACCACGCCTAACCTTTCTCGAAACACTTCATTTCTGATCCGGTCTAGCCTTGTATGCCCACACATGCACCTCAACATCTTCATCTCTGTCACTTCCATCTTCTGCAATTGTGACCTCTTGATGGTCCAACAGTCGTCCCATATAACATTGCCGGTCACACTGTCATCCTATAAAAGTCTCTCTAATTTAGTTGAGAAATTCTTGTCACACAGCACCCCTGAGGCCGCCCTCCATCTACGTCAGCCTGCTTGTACTCGGTGTGCGACATCACTATCTATGTCTCCATTTTGTTGCACAAATGATCTTAGGTACTTAAACTTACTTACCTATGGTACCACTTGACCATCGATGGTGAGCTGGCTATTCTCACTGTTGGCTACGCCGCTGAAGTCGCAGTGCAGATACTCAGTCTTAGAACGGCTAATCCTTAAGCATTTTCTCTCTAAAACACCTATCCACTGCTCTAGCCTCATACTCAGGGTTTGTCTACTCTCTGCGACTAATATAATATCGTCAGCAAAAAGCAAACACCACGGAACTGCCTCCTGTATCGGCTTTGACAACTCGTCAAGGACAACTGTAAAAAGAAATAGGCTCAACACAGACCCTTGATGGAGGCCTACCTCTATCGAAAAGAAGTCCGTATTCTCCACAGGTGTACAAACAGTTGTTTTTGTCTCAGCATACATATCTCTAATTATGTCTATATACTTCATAGGAATCCCTCTTGCATCAAGACTATCCCAGATCAAGCTACGTGGCATACTGTTATACGCTTTTTCAAGATCGATGAAAACCATATTTAAATCGCGCTTCTTCTCCCTATACTTCTCCATTTAATCTCCTGAGAATGTGTATTGCTTCCGTAGTTGACCTTCCTTGCATAAAACCAAATTTGTTCACCGTAACCTGAGTTTCTCTCTTAATTCTAGTGTCGCTTACTATCTCGCATAGCTTCATGGTATGGTTTAGCAACTTAATCCCTCTATAGTTCCCACAACACTGTGCGTCTCCTTTGTTCTTATATAGGGGAACCACCACACTTTTTCTCCACTCATCTGGCATCTTTCCTGTTTTGTAAACACGGTTGAACATCGTAGTTAGCGGTTGAACCCCTTCCTCTCCCAAATACTTCCACGCCTCAATGGGTATGTTATCTAGGCCGACCGCTTTAGCTCTTCCCATCTTCTTCAGTGCTCTTATCACCTCTTCTTGTGTGATGTTCTGACAGTCGGAGTTATTATGTTGTTGTTGTTGGTTTGTGATGCTTTCTCACTCTTCGTATTTGGCACTACCGCCGTTGAAATGATTGTAAAATTATGTTTGCCATTTCAACTTGATGTCTTGTGCTTTGACTAGCACATGTGCATCTTCTCCTTTTATAAACTTCCCGCCTCCTAGGTCATGTCTCTTTCGATCACTAGCTTTGGCAATTTTGAACATATCCTACTCTCCGTCTTTTGTTTATAGTCTTTCATACATCCTTTTATAAGCTGCAGTCTTTGCCTCTGTCACTACCTTCTTCGCCTCCTTCCAGGCAATTTTGTAATTCTCCTTCAATCTCACTTTCTCTTCCCCATTTGTACAGCTTAACATCTCTCTGAAAATCCTTTGTTTGTCTTTTATTTTTTGTTGCACATCCTTGTTCCACCACGACGTCCCTTTATGTACGGACGTATTTTCTGTTGTTACCCCAAGCGTTTCTCTCGCCGCATGAGTAATAGTAGTCGATATAGCCTCCCACATCTGATTTGTGCATTCACCCAGACTATCTAGTTTCGCGGAGATGATCTTGTCTCTGAATATATTAATTTTTTCGTCTTTCAAACTTCCCCATCGAATCCTGGGTTGGAAATTTCCCACCCTCTTACTAGCTTTTGGCATAATGCTATAACTACCACTAATAAACGGTGTTGTGTCACCGCTGTCTCTCCTGATATAACCTTGCAGTCCCTCCACAACCATCGGTCTTCACGCCTCATCAGAAAATAGTCGATCTGCGTGTTACGTCCTCTGCTGCTAAAAGTGATCAAATGCGATTCTTTTTTATCAAAAAATAAATTTATAATGCCTAGGTCATGAGCCACTGCTAGGTCTAGCAGATCTCTACCATGTTCGTTTCTATCTCCATAACCAAACCCACCATGTGCCGACTGAAAACCATCGTTATCCTTTCCAAGTGTCCATTAAAATCACCTCCGATACAAATTCTTTCCTCCCTGGGTATTTTTGACTTTAACACTATATCTAAGCAATCTCAAAACCCTTTTTTCTCCTGTTCTCCTAGTCCCACTTGGGGTGCGTAGATGCAAATCACTGCTTCTATCTCCTTATTTAGTACTAACTTCAACACCATAATTCTATCCTTATATCTAATCACATCAATCACGTTCGTGTGTAACTCTAACTTTACTAGAAATCCTACTCCATTCTTGGTCCCATCTGACCCCGGATACAACAACTTATACCCATTATACTCTTTACCGTTATTCCCTTTCCATCTAATCTCTTGAAGGCATGCTACATCTATCTTATGTCTCTTAAGTGTATCTACGATCTCCAACAATTTCCCACTTAAGGTTCCTACATTCCAAGATGCTACCCTTAGACTATCTTCCTTTTCCTTCCCTTTACCTACACCCCTCTTCCTTAGATATGGTCTCACAGAAACATCATGACGTCTTCTATTAATTATTGCAACTAAAACTAAAAATCCAAGGTATATTACTGATGCCGAAAGTTTGAAACTAAATATAAATAATCAAAATTACTTCAATGATATTAAGACAAAAATGAAATTATATCAACTGATTGGGTTATGGCACACCAAGATCCAATAGATTTTGAAACCGGTTGATCGGATCTTGCAAGAAAGTGTGGCTAGATGCCCCCGCCAGTTGCAAGGATAGAGTCGGGGACAGCTGTTCTGCTTCTCCGATGGCAGATGTTGAGACCGTCAAGAAATCCCCAAGAAGCAATAGATCTTGAAAAGGGTTGGAGAAATCCGGCAGAAGTAGCGGATATGGGCGGCGGCAACAGTCAGAAGGGGTAGAACCCTTGTAGTTTCGCATAAACCTCCGACGGTGAACCTAAATCTGATGAGGAAAATGATGGAATTCCGGCAGCCGAAGTTACTAAGAGAACCGAAAATTTGAGTCGAAGTCGGATGTGGGTGAAAAGATGAATTGCGGCCTACTTCATTTGTATGGAAAATGACCTTGGTGCCCTTAGAACTTACAATGTGGAAGATAAATTTTTCTTCTCTATAAATTTTAAAAAATAACCCTTCTTGTTTCTTCTCACTGCTACACAGACCAAGCACTTACCGTAATGCGGTGTCCAACCCCCCTCCACCAAGAAACTTTTCCACTTCTGCACCTCTTAATCTTCCTTTTCAATACCAATCAATAACACAACCTTTCAATATCCGCCAACTAAAATAGGTACTTTTACCCTCATAAGTTTTCAAACTTAAACATTTACATCCAAGAAAACAAAAATAACAAAAATAACATGGCCCGTCTCTTTGACTTCAGGAAATGTTTAGGAGAACCTGTAACTATGACAAGCTCAAAAGCTTCATGCAAGCCATTGAGAACGAACTAAATAACAAAGTCCCTGACTAGTACTTCGAATACAAGAAGTCCAGCAACGAGGGCTTGGCTGGATTTTTTCGCTCCATCCACCAAAGCAGCTACCTCTAACCCCAAGAGAGTGATCAGGGGCATCAAAGAACTCCACCACTGCCACCGCTACTAGCTATGTGACAACCTGGTCCCTCCTTCATCGAAGATGTGAATAGGTTGATCACGCTCCGAAAGAAAAGAAAAACTAAAAGGTCTGCATGGGAAAATGACTTGAAGATTTTCATGAATTGGACCATGCTCTCTACTACTTGGTTTTTTTCTTTTTTATTATCAATGTAGTCAACTATTTTTTTAATTAATATTAATAGAATCAATCTTCTTCTACTATTTATTTAATTTAAAATGCAACATTGATACAACAAAATAATAAAACAACACGCTGGATCAGAACACTCATAAGAGAAAGAGCAACATCTATCTTATACCTGAATTATGGACATCGCATCGAATAACATAAAGTAAATGTAAAGAATAGAAACATGCAATAACCCCAACGCCAGATATTATTACCGAAACAACTGCTATCAAATATAGTTGTCGACATGAATGAAAAATTGAAAGACGATAAATTTGTTGGATAATTTCCTGGTTAGATTTGGATTCTAATTAGTAGGAATTAAAGATAGAGTAATTGTCCTGATATTACTTTAGTTGTCTTTATCTATTCTAGTTAGGATTTATTTTAATGATGTTTATCTAGTCCTATTAGGGTTTGGTTTTGATTAGACTAGTTGGTTTATAAATAAAGGGGGTCAGCCATAGTAGATGGTGCCTCAAGAGCTTTAAGAGTGCCAAGAGCGCCAAGCGCGCCAAGGGCAAGAGTGCCAAATACCAATCCCGGGTAGGGTGATTGGTGAGTCAATGCCGGGTAGGATCATTGACAAGGGCGGCGTGTAGTAGTTCGTGTTAGGTCCCTTAGAACACACTAGAAGGGGGGGGTTGAATAGTGTGTTCACCAAGTATGGATATTTTGTGGCTATTTTTTGTTTTAGAGTGCAACCAATACTTGGATGTGTTCTTTAGAAAGATAAAACTTGAAAGACAATAAAGAACACGAGTATGTATAGAGGTTCAAGTCAAGAGACTCTACTCCTCTACCTTCTTGATGTTTCACAAGAAGGATTTTGAAATGGGGATTGTTATTTCTTTTGGGGGAAACAACAACCAAAAACAAAATCGAAAGAATACAAACTAGGCACCTTGCCTAGACCACAACCAAGTGTTCTAACACTTTGAAGTTTTGCCTCCAAAGATCTTCTTTGCCCTCAAAGAAATCTTGTAGGGAGAATAGTGCACCACACACTATCAACAAACCCTTCAAAGTTTAGAAAACTTAAACAAAGAGCACCCTTGCTCCTTGACCAACAATCTACCAAATCTCTCACAGAAAATCTCACCAAGAAGAAGACTCTTCTTCTTACAATAATCACTCTCAACAATAAAGTAAAGATGTACAAAGATTACAAATATTTTGAGAGCTTGAGCTTGAGAGAACTTGAGAGTTTGTGTAGTAGAAAGTTGGAGAAGAATGTGGAAGAAACCCTATTTTATCAACTTCAAAGTTTCTTCCCGTTTGAAACCCTCTGCACTGACATTAATGGGTTTTGGCATCATGTGTTGGTGAGTCCTCATCATTGGAGATCTCCCTTTGGCATGTAGCAACATTCTTGGAGAGATTTCAAAGTGAATGCCAAGAAAGGAAACCTGGAAAGCTTCAACAGAAAGGAGCCTGCAAGAAAGACACTAAAAAGAGAGGGTACAAAGAGTCAACTGATGTTAAAAAGTGAAGTTCAAGACCTTTGTAACGTTGGTCACATGAAGCGCCTAATGTGCAAAAGCACAGGCGTTCGATGTGACATTGAGCGCTTGATGTGAAAATGAACAGTCGTTCGAAGTCACATCAAGCGCCTAATGTGGGCTTCTTAAGGCGTTCGAAGTCACATGAAGCACTTAATGTGGCACTTCATGCTTGTTCGAACTAACTCTGACTTTTACTCAGATAAAGTACTTAGGAGTACGTGCCCAGCCAGGGGAAAAGTACTTTTGGCATAGTGGACTGCATAAAGCGCCTAAAGAGGCGTTCAAAGTGTTCGCACTTTTCAACAGGTCACATAAAGCGCCTAATTAGGCGTTCAAAGTGTCCTGTTTTTCAAATACACACATGAAGCGCCTAATCTAGGCGTTCGAAGTGTTCGCAGATCCAGACACATCACATAAAGCGCCTAATCTAGGCGTTCGAAGTGTACTGGAGTCCACCAATGTACATTAAGCGCCTAATGTAGGCGTTCGAAGTGTACTGACTTCAAACAACAAACATGAAGCGCCTAATGGGTTGTTCAATGTGCCAAAGTTGTGCAAATCATCAAAACTCAACATGTTCTAACATTCTCCCTCTTTTTGATGATTTCACAATATGCATAACTTATCAAAAGCTCCCCCTTAATATATGCTCCCCCTCACTGAGTGTAATAAAAAAATAACTTGAACACAATGAGATGATGAGACAATTTTAATGAACATCAACAATAAATTCAAGTTATAAAATTTTCATTCAATAATTGCAGGAAAGACAATTAACACCAATAAACAAAAAAAAA
>AP025071.1:25015287-25052205 GCA_036186865.1 Eustoma russellianum | reverse complement strand
CTTCACTAGCGGCAAAATCAGTGAATCCACCCATGGATCCACCAGCACCACCAGCAGCATCACCAGCACTTCCACCAGCAGCATCACCATCACCACCAGTACCACCACCAGTACCACCACCACTTTCTCCCCCTAAATTATCAAAATTAGGAGGAAGAGCCCATGGACTGATCTGCATGAATGCATTGCGAAATGCAGTCATGCGCAGTTCATTTCGCACATGCCGAGCTTCATGCTCAGCATCTCAAAGATGCAACTGCTGTACGGTTTGTTCAAGGGCAGCAATGCGTGATAGTAATTCCGAAGAATTACTACCACTGGCGGTATCTTG
Source organism: Eustoma russellianum (assembly GCA_036186865.1). NCBI lineage: Eukaryota > Viridiplantae > Streptophyta > Magnoliopsida > Gentianales > Gentianaceae > Eustoma > Eustoma russellianum. The sequence goes on along the minus strand of AP025071.1, from coordinate 25,051,874 downwards.
AGGTCCTTCCTCGACCTCTTCTGCATCTGGAATAGTGGTGGCCTTCCTCTTCTGCGAGTCCACGGCCTGGGCGATGTTGTAACGATCATAGACTCAGATTTGGCAACTTGGGTCAAGTCTTCATCAGAATTATTAACGCCTTTTGACTTCAACAATATTGTAACAATATTGGCAAAAGGCAAGGCTTTCGACCCTTTTCGGAGAGCTGCAAACATGACCTCTATGATGATCCATGCAAGATTCAGCTGGGTAAGATGCTTGAGACGGTAAGAAACATAGAAATCCATGTTGCTTGGATTTCTAGTGGCCTTACCATTGATGCAGTATGTGACCACCGCGAGCAGAATGCGATCCACCAACGGCATGTTCTGAGTCTTCTTGGAGGGGAAATACCCCAAATCAAATTTAACGTCCTGCTCCCGAACGCCGTATTTGGTACTCCAGTCAAATACGGAAAAATCAGTTAATCCCTCGTTTCGGATTCTCAAGACTTCACAAATTTCAGGAATAGTGAAGCTGAGAGGGGTACCATCAATAACAGAATTGAGGGAAAATGATTGAGACTCAGATTGTGGGGTGACCCACAAGTTTGAATAAAAGAGCCGGGTGTGCTCGCGGGAGTATTTTTGCATGTCAGGTCTGGACCAAAGAGATGTCCAGCCCTGATGTTCCAACAGAGGAACAATCTCAAAGGCAGTGCTCGTCTCAGGAAGATTGCTGAGATTGAGCAGTTTTAGAGGGATGACAAGACGACTGGATGCTATCCATTCTTGGAATAGCATCCCGGAGTAGTAGGAGAGATGGGCACCTTTGTCAATAGTGCGAGGAGGCTTTTTGATATCGGGATCAAATTTCTTTAGCCAAGGAAAGTTATCCTTGGTGAGCCCCTCTCGAAGGGCTGTGATTTCAGGAGGCTCGACAATGCCTTGTCCAACCGTTTGTTTTCGCTTTTGTGTTCTTGGGCGTTTGGAAGGACCAGCGGAAGCCATTTGTGAAGGAATTGGAAAGGAAGAGGTCTTGAAGCTTTTAGAGTAAAAGATGAAGATAAGAGTGCGGAAGAAAGAAAGAGGAGAGGTTGGATTTTAAAGGGTGAAGGGAGGAAGAGAAAGAGTTGGAGGAGTAATGGTGGAAGAAGAAAATAAGGAGAAGTGGGAGAGTGGGAGAGAGGATAGAGGAAGAAGATGAAGGGTTGGAGAGTATGGGGGAAGGTGAAGAGGCAGACGTGGGAGAGAGGGAAGAGAAAGAGGCGGCTGGGAATTGATGGTCCTTGAATGGCGCGAAAACTGAAGAGGCGGCGAAAAGACAGTGAAAGAATAGGGTTAAAGCGCCTAATGTGACATCGAACGATTTCACAAATGAGGATGAAGCGCCTAATGTCACATTGAACGACAGTGGAAGGGAGGATTGAGCGCTTAATGATACTTCGAACGAGTGAACACACTCAGATAAAGCGCTTAATCCTACATCGAACGACCTAATAAAGCGCCTGATGTCACTTCGAACGAGTGACATCCTTAGCATCAGGCGCTTGATGTAACATCGAACGCCTGAACAATTTGAGATAAAGCGCTTTATGTGTACTGATCTTGAAAATGTTTGAAATTTTCGTGCTCAAAACTCAAGATGGTTTTGTCAACCCATATTGAGCAACCCTAACCTACTTCTTATGGATAAGAATACATCGCAAGGCAAGGGTTTCGTGAAAATGTCCGCAAGTTGGTCATGTGTAGGAACAAATTCTACACTTACCAAGTTCTTTTGTACACAATCACGGATGAAATGATACCTCACTTCAATGTGCTTGGTCCGACTATGTTGAACGGGATTTTGTGCAATATTTATGGCGGACGTGTTATCACACAAAATTGGCACCTTTGAGAAGTGAATGTTATAATCATTTAGCGTGTTAGTCATCCATAACAATTGTGCACAACACGAGGCGGCCGACACATATTCGGATTCCGCCGTAGAGAGAGACACACTGTTTTGTTTCTTGGAGTACCAAGAAACGAGACAATCTCCAAGAAACTGACAAGTTCCGGAGGTGCTCTTTCTATCAACTAGACTCCCCGCATAATCGGAGTCACAATAACCTCTTAAATCAAAACATGCATTCTTAGGATAAAATAAACCAAATTTCAAAGTACTTCTAAGGTATCTAAGGATGCGTTTTACCGCAATAAAATGCATCTCCCTAGGATCACTTTGAAATCTAGCACATAAACATACCGCATGTAAAATATCGGGTCTACTAGCCGTCAAGTAAAGTAGACTACCTATAATGCCACGATACAAGGTTACCTCGACATGCTTTCCCTTTTCATCCCTGTCAAGCTTTGCACTTGTGCTCATAGGAGTGTTCACCTCTCTTCCTTCACCAAAGTTGTACTTTTTGAGCAAGTCTCTTGTGTATTTGGCTTGGGAAATATACACACCATCTTTAGTTTGCTTGATTTGTAATCCAAGGAAATAATTTAGCTCGCCCATCATGCTCATCTCGAACTCACCTTGCATAAGACTAGCAAATTGCTCACAAAGACAATTGTTAGTAGCACCAAAAATAATATCATCAACATATACTTGGACAATTAAATGATTCTTACCTTGTTCTTTTATGAACAAAGTAGTGTCAACTTTACCTCTTGAAAAACCATTATTAAGAAGAAAAGTACTTAACCTCTCGTACCAAGCTCTTGGAGCTTGTTTGAGGCCATAAAGAGCCTTTTTAAGTTTGAAGACATGATGTGGTGAATCATGACATTCAAACCCGGGAGGTTGTGCAACATACACTTCCTCTTGAATAACACCATTCAAGAATGCGGACTTAACATCCATTTGGTAAAGTGTAAAATCTCTATAACAAGCATATGCTAATAACATTCCAATAGCTTCAAGTCGTGCTACGGGTGCAAATGTCTCATCAAAATCAATACCTTCTTCTTGACGGTATCCTTGAGCAACTAACCTAGCCTTGTTTCTAGTGACATTACCTTGATCATCCATCTTGTTACGAAAAAACCCATTTCGTACCAATAATAGGATGATCGTGTGGTTTGGGAACTGACTCCCAAACATCACTTCTTTCAAATTGGTTTAATTCTTCTTGCATAGCCAAGATCCAATTTTCATCAAGAAGTGCATCTTTAACATTTTTAGGCTCTATAAGAGAGACAAATGCATTCTCTCTATATTGCCTTCGTGTGGTGATACCTCTATTTAAATCACCTATGACTAACTCTTGAGAGTGAGAACTTTTGTGCTTAAATGATCTAGGAAGATTGGAGACATCACCTCCAACTTCCTCTTGATCATGTTCCGGAAGAGATGAACCTTCATTATCATCATGAACCTCATGTTCCGGAATTTGTGATGCATTTTCTACATTTTGTGAATCAACATGAGTAGAGGAAACACTTCTACGTGGCTCACTAAGTTCATTTACACAAGGTGGAGGAGTACCATCGAGAGGTTCAACTCTCAAGTCAACGAAGATGTTTCCATTTGGAGGATCATCAACGATTTCTCGTTGAGGAACAACCATAGGAACATCCTCAAGAATTTCTTCTTGAAGAGTCACATCTTCATCCTCTACACAATCCTCATTAAGTTTAGGTTCATCACTAAGTGACTCATTAAACTTAACATGGATTGATTCTTCCACCTTTTGACTCCTTTTGTTGAAAACACGAAATGCTTTACTATTTGAGGCATAACCTAAAAAGATACCTTCATCCGCTTTGAGGTCAAGTTTGTCCAAAGTATCTTTGGTATTAAGTATAAAACACTTGCAACCAAAGACTTTGAAATACCCAATGTTGGGAACTTTTCCATTCCAAAGCTCATAGGGTGTCACATTTAGGTATGGTCTCAAATAGACACGATTGATCACATGGCAAGCGGCATTAACCGCTTCGGCCCAAAAATACTTGGGAAAACCGAACTCGTTTAACATTGCTCTACACATTTCTTGTAGAGTTCTATTTTTCCGTTCGGCCACACCATTTTGTTGAGGAGTTCTAGGTGCCGAAAGGTCATGAGAGTACCCTTTGGATACACAAAACCTTTCGAAATCACCATCGAACTCACCACCACGATCACTACGGATGGTTTTGATGGTGTCACCCACATGATTTTCCAATCGTTTACTTAGACTTATAAACTCACTACATGCATCACTTTTCTTAGCAAGAAACATCACCCACGTATAACGAGTATAGTCATCTACTACCACGAAGGTGTAATGTTTGCCACCCAAGCTTCTTGTTCCAACATCCCCATACAAGTCCATATGAAGCAATTGTAGGGGCTTGGAGGTGGAAATATTTGTCTTGGGTTTGAAACTTGTTTTCACAAGTTTCGCCTTTTGACAAGTGTCACATAAGTCATTGTTTTCAAAACTCATTTTTGGAAGGCCTCGGACTTTTTCATTTTCGCAAATAATTTGAATGTTTTAAAGCATACATGTCCGAGACGTCTATGCCATAGTTGCGTCAAATCATTCTTAGCAACTAGGCATGATACATTTTGAGAAACCAAATCATTGATGCTAACCTTGTAAATATTTTTGAAACGCAAAGCCTCAAATAAAATCTTTTCTTCCTTTTTCACAACACACTTTGTTTTCAAAAACGTTACCTCATAGTTAGCATCACAAAGTTGACTGACACTTATCAAGTTAAACTTAAGACCTACAACATATAAGACATCACTAAGAGAGAAGGAATCGTTACCCACAATACCATGTCCTTTGATTTGATCTTTGCTACCGCCAAAGTGGACAACTCCTCCGTCTTGCATAGTGAGTCTATGGAAGAGACGTTTGTCTCCCGTCATATGGTTGGAACACCCACTGTCCACGACCCATTTGACCTTCTTGTCTTCGCTTTCTCCATTGAGTGCTAGGGCCTACAAAAGAACCATATGAAGTTGGTACCCTTTTTGTTTTGGGTCCTTGAAGGTTAGTTACCTTCAGTTCGCCTTTCGGCACCCACACAAGATTCTTATTATTCTTAGCTCTACATACTCTTTCTACATGACTTTTCCTATTGCAATAAAAACATGTAGGAGTATGCTTGTGTGTTGGTGCATGCTTGTGCGAATGTTTGTGCATTGGCACATGTCGTGTTTCCTTCTTAGGAACTACCTTCTTTGGAATAGTAGAAGGTTTTTGCTTCACAACATGGACCAAAGGTTGTGAAACCTTTGGTGCATTAGCCTTTTGTTTAGGCATTTGCCTTTGCTTCTTCAAGGAGGTTTTAGACTCCTTGATTACTTGTGCTTGTTCCTTTTTGTTTCCCTTCTTAGATGCATACATGGAACTAGGTTTGACTTTCATGCTTGGCCTAGATGCATCTTTGATCTCTACTTTTTTAGCACTTACCCTTGATTCATTTCTCTTATCCTCAAGGGCTTGAGCACATGATTTCATCAAATCATGTTTCTCTTCGAGTGCAATCACATGCATAGTTAAAAATATATCATGCTCAAGTTGCAATGCAATGTGATTTTCTAACGTGTCATTGTACTCATTTATGCATGCTCTAAACTCTTTCTTGACACGTTGATATTTTAAATCAAGGAGATCATTTTCTTGAATTAAATCATCTCGTTCATCAATAATTTTATAGTGAGATGAAATATTGCATACCTCCTTGTCATCGTCGATGGCCATTAGTGCAAAGAATTCCTTGTCGAGATCATCTTCCACCACCCCCGTGAGTGCAAGATCATCTCTATCGCCATTGTCGCTTTCGGATCCAGAAAGAAGACTCTCCCAATGGGCTACCTCCGCTTGCAAGGCCTTCTTCTTTTGGTAGATGGCCTTCTTGTCTTTGAGTTGCGGCTCCTTCACCCGACAATCCTTCATGAAGTGACCAAGCTTCCCACATTTGTAACATTTGTTCTCTTGGTCCTTCACCTTGTCTTTGGGATATCTTTCCTTGACGAATCTCCTTGCTTCGTCACCATTCTTTCTTGCAATACGTCGGAATCTTTTGACAAGAAGTCCGACTTCATCATCCGAGTCCTCCGACTCTACTACCAACGCCTTTGAAGATTGGCGAATAGGATCATTCTTTTCTTGTGCATCCAAATGAATCTCATAAGTAATGAGATTCCCGTATAACTCGTCCAAGGTGATTGTTTCAAGATCCTTGGACTCCTCAATGGCCGTCACTTTTGCGTTCCATTCTCTTCCTAAACTGTTTAGGAAGCAATGGTTTAAATCTTCTTGTTCTATCTTCTTGCCAACCGCTTTGAGAAGGTTGACAAGTTTGGTGAATCTTTGGATGGACTCTTCAATCTTTTCACCTTTGGGGACAGTGAAGTTGTAAAATTGTTTTATCAACTGTCTCCTTTTGGCCTTCCTTACTTGAGATGTTCCTTCGTGGATCATCTCAAGCTTTGTCCAAGCCTCGTGTGCGGATTGGACACCTTGAATCTGAGCTCTCTCATTTGTGGAAAGAGAGCTATTTAAAATAGCAAGAGCCTTGCTATTTATGGCCAACTGGAACTCCTCCTCAGGAGTAGGATCATCAATATCAATGGGAATCATAGATCCTCTTGAGACCTCAACCCATATTCTGTGAGAACAAGAACGCAAGTACGTTTCCATATTTGACTTCCACAGTGGGTAGTTTAAAGGGTCAAACATGGGAACTTTAACATGAACATTTGAGATAGAAGGGAATAGGGTTTCCTGCCTCCTTCTTCTGGAGGTTTCAGCACTAGGAGAACCCAAGTCATCAAAAATAAAGGGATCCATACTAGAAATGATCAAATCTTGTATTTGGACTCAAATAAGCAAGATGTGGCTCTGATACCAATTGTTAGGTCCCTTAGAACACACTAGAAGGGGGGGTTGAATAGTGTGTTCACCAAGTATGGATATTTTGTGGCTATTTTTTGTTTTAGAGTGCAACCAATACTTGGATGTGTTCTTTAGAAAGATAAAACTTGAAAGACAATAAAGAACACGAGTATGTATAGAGGTTCAAGTCAAGAGACTCTACTCCTCTACCTTCTTGATGTTTCACAAGAAGGATTTTGAAATGGGGATTGTTATTTCTTTTGGGGGAAACAACAACCAAAAACAAAATCGAAAGAATACAAACTAGGCACCTTGCCTAGACCACAACCAAGTGTTCTAACACTTTGAAGTTTTGCCTCCAAAGATCTTCTTTGCCCTCAAAGAAATCTTGTAGGGAGAATAGTGCACCACACACTATCAACAAACCCTTCAAAGTTTAGAAAACTTAAACAAAGTGCACCCTTGCTCCTTGACCAACAATCTACCAAATCTCTCACAGAAAATCTCACCAAGAAGAAGACTCTTCTTCTTACAATAATCACTCTCAACAATAAAGTAAAGATGTACAAAGATTACAAATATTTTGAGAGCTTGAGCTTGAGAGAACTTGAAAGCTTGTGTAGTAGAAAGTTGGAGAAGAATGTGGAAGAAACCCTATTTTATCAACTTCAAAGTTTCTTCCCGTTTGAAACCCTTTGCACTGACATTAATGGGTTTTGGCATCATGTGTTGGTGAGTCCTCATCATTGGAGATCTCCCTTTGGCATGTAGCAACATTCTTGGAGAGATTTCAAAGTGAATGCCAAGAAAGGAAACCTGGAAAGCTTCAACAGAAAGGAGCCTGCAAGAAAGACACTAAAAAGAGAGGGTACAAAGAGTCAACTGATGTTAAAAAGTGAAGTTCAAGACCTTTGTAACGTTGGTCACATGAAGCGCCTAATGTGCAAAAGCACAGGCGTTCGATGTGACATTGAGCGCTTGATGTGAAAATGAACAGTCGTTCGAAGTCACATCAAGCGCCTAATGTGGGCTTCTTAAGGCGTTCGAAGTCACATGAAGCGCTTAATGTGGCACTTCATGCTTGTTCGAACTAACTCTGACTTTTACTCAGATAAAGTACTTAGGAGTACGTGCCCAGCCAGGGGAAAAGTACTTTTGGCATAGTGGACTGCATAAAGCGCCTAAAGAGGCGTTCAAAGTGTTCGCACTTTTCAACAGGTCACATAAAGCGCCTAATTAGGCGTTCAAAGTGTCCTGTTTTTCAAACACACACATGAAGCGCCTAATCTAGGCGTTCGAAGTGTTCGCAGATACAGACACATCACATAAAGCGCCTAATCTAGGCGTTCGAAGTGTACTGGAGTCCACCAATGTACATTAAGCGCCTAATGTAGGCGTTCGAAGTGTACTGACTTCAAACAACAAACATGAAGCGCCTAATGGGTTGTTCAATGTGCCAAAGTTGTGCAAATCATCAAAACTCAACATGTTCTAACAGTTCGGTTTTGAGTTATTTTCCGGACATCAATAAAAGTGTGTTGTGCTTTTACGCGTTGTGTTCTTGAATCCGTTGTTTATTTCAATTGGTATCAGAGCAGAGGTTTGTTTGAAGAAGAGAGGAGCCGCCGTGTAGGGTTTGATCCGAGAAGGAGGCTACCATGTTCTTCATATCAGCAAGGGTTGGATTCTGTTCATCCTTGTTGAAGATTTGTGATATCGAAGGAATCTTCAACACAACAGTGTGTGTTTGTGATACGAGGAAAAAAAATAATAGAAAGACGATAGAGAGACTATCGTTGCGTTGAACAAGACAGTGCTGTTTTACGTGGAGTTCGTTCCTTCATTGCATATAAAACCGTTGACGATGGTCGTTTCCCACGCTGCTAAAAGGCCAGTTAGTTGATTGATTTTTGGAAGAGCTTGAATTTTCAACATTCGACATTCACGCAGGGGGGCAGCACCAACAGCCAGGAGATTATAACACCCGTTTTTTCCTTTCCGTCTGATCAGAATACCCCTAGTGCCTGATCAGAATTTTTGTTCCTCTTCAATTGGTATCAGAGCGGGCATTTTTTACTTCAATTGGTATCAGAGCGCTTCAAAATTTACCATTCATACTAATACAGTGACCACATCACATAATCAACAATGCAATGTTTCTTTTTTATTTTTTTTCACCTCAACAGTCTCCCTATCCTTCATCGAATTGTCTTCCATATATATGGTAATCAGTTGATCATATATCGGAAATTATTCAGTGACAACTATTAGACCAATTACAGCAACACAAATTGCATTATTGGAATTACCGTTATTACATCAACTAACATAGATTTAAAAATGTACATAATTTTTTAGTAACCATAACACGGAATCGTATATCGTTAAAGTGACAATATCAATTTACATCGCATTCATCAAATTACAGTTGTTACATCAACTAAAATAGATTAAAAAATTATACAATCTTTAGTAACCGCAATACGAATACAGTATAAAATGATGACGGTTGCCAACTTATATGAATGTTTTGATGATTTATATAAGCTATATGTACGAAAGATTTCAAACGAATTGCATAATAAAATAATCAAGTTTTCATGCTGAATTCACAAAACACAGAATTGGTTCCACTGAACATTCGGTAAATATCAGGAAAAATTTTATAGAACTCATCGAACTTGGCACCAAACTCAGGAGTTAAGTTCGTTGACCAGAATCAGCGAATGCAGGAATGGTGTGTCCAGACATTTAGTCCGTCTCAGAAAAGTTTTTGTCCAACTCACCGAACTAAGGTCTTAAGCTCCCTGATTCAAGTCAACGAATGCAGATTTAATCTTTGCCAAACGTTCGGTATGGTAATTCAAATTTCAAGGTCAAAAGCAAGTTTGACAAAAATCAGGAGCAAACTCAGAAGTATGAGTTTGTTGACCAAAGTCATCGAACGTTTGGTGATAGAAGTTGTGAGTCCGGTGAGATAACAAAGAGTTATAAGAAAGGTGACCACACAAAAGATTAAGTTCGCTAAACGACACCGAATGTTCGTTATCCTGCGTTTGCTATTTGAAAACTAGCTATTATAGCATGTTTGCAAACTACAAAAGTTTATGCCGCTCTCCTATCGATTCAAACTAATTCAACATTGATTGACAACATCTCTAGTTCTATTTTTTCAAAACTCTACCAGCATCTAGGTGGAAAAATCTTCACACACAATGAAAAAGAGATTTGTTGAAAATTATTTGGCCTATGAAGAAGAAAATGGTGGAGAAAGAGAAAAGAGCATTGGTGGAAAAACAAAATTCAAGGCTCCTATATATGGAAGAATCTTTGAAGATGCAATTACACATTTTTATCGCCTCAAAACCACATCTCCCATTGTTGTAAAAAGCTATCATTGGTACAAAAGTGCTAAAATCTTCTTTAACTCTTGTTGCTTGTTTTCATTGTTATATTATGAGACTAAAAGTCTAACACAAGCGGAATTATATGTATTGATCTATTTCTTGTGATTTAGACTCATTCGAAAGTATAATTTCACCTCTTCCCAACACTCGTGCGGTGAAAGTTTTTCGGTAGAACTTTGTAGAATTTGTGAAGAAGTAAGAGCAGGCTCTTGCTTGTTTTTGTTGTTGTAGCTGTTGATATTGCACAAGTAACTTGTGCAATAGTTGTTGTTGTTGTTGCACTAGTTCTTAGTGCAAGCATTATTCTTGTTCTTGTTCCTTATTAAAGTTAATAAGAAGAGTTGTTGTTGCAAATGCACTTTTGAGACAAAGTTGTAGTGGAGTAGAATCAATGAAATTTAAACAATCTAAATGTTCATTATTGCCTCTCATCTCCTTCTTCAGTATCTTTGATCATTGAGAATTTGTGTAAACTAAACCTAGAAAATCTCAAAAATAGTCCAACGCTATATTTACCTCCTTTTAGATTGATTGGCACAGACCTAACAATTGGAACAGAGCTTAGCTTTGATTTCTTGGCGGATTTTTGCAAGTAGCAAGGTTAAATATCATTGGAAAGGATAGAAATGACCATCTCTTTCTCTTATAGCTCAATCCCCAAACTGACCACTATATTCCTAGCACCAAACACCATAGTTCCTATATTTTATTCTCAAAACTATTCCTTGTGGAAGGTTAGAATGATTAATCATTTGAAATATTGTAGATTTGATAGTTGGAGAGCAGTTGTCAAAAGAATTGAAATTTATATAATTATAAACTCAAAGGGTGAAACAATATCCAACAATGAGGACGTCTACACCGACGAAGAAAAGGTCAAGTTTGCTATTAATGAAAAAACATTTGATATTCTTTCAAGTGCTCTAACCACTACCGAGCTTGTACGACTTCAAGGTCTTGAAATGGCTCATGAATCATGGAAAAGATTGGACATGATTAACGAAAGAACCGAGCAAGTAAAGGTGGCCAAGAAACTCATGCTCATGAAAGAATATGAAATGTTCGGAGTGTAGAGAATTGAAGAAACTATTGATCAATTCACCCGAATTTTGAATCAAATTTCCAATGTGGACAAGAAGATATCAAATGAAGATATTGTCTCAAAGCTTTTCAACTCTTTGTCAAGGGAATGGACACCCAAAGTGATGGTCATCACCGAGTCTAAAAATATCAAGACACTTGCTTTTGATGAAGTATCTGGAAATCTTTTCACTCATGAAATATTAATTGATGAGAAAAATAGGATGGACCTTATCAACGCTTTACTTGTATCACACAAAGGATTGGTGGTAGAGTCAGATGACTCAAATGAAGAGGTTGCACTTCTAGTTCGAAAGTTTAGAAGGGTAACAACAAAAGACAAGTCTCACACAAGGAAGTTTTTCAAAAGTTAATCCAAAGACAAAGAATTGCATGAAAATTATTATAGATGTGGACAGCTTGGTTACTTCATTGCGAATTGCCACGTCAAAGAGCCCCAAAAGAAAGTTAAAAAAGTCTCTTGTTAAAAGAAGAAAGCTTGAAATGCGGAGGTAACCACGTGGGAAGATCTGCTTTTCGGATCGGAAGGAGAAGAAAATTAAAGCAAGGATATTTGACTCATTGCTATAATCAATGATCAAGAAAGAAACATACTTGTCTCATGGCAAGATGATCTTGATGTAAATTATACATAATTTAATGTTGTTTTACAAGATAAAATAGGGGACTCACATAATGATTTTAAAAACCTAAACTTGAAATACAATTGTGTAGGATCTGCAAGGCACCATTAGAAGGGCGGGTTGAATAGTTGGTGCGGAAAGTGTGGTTCTTAAAATTTGTTTAAACTCAAAAACTCAACTTCTGAAAACAGTTTCTGTTTTCAAGACCAGTTTTAAAACGTTTTTAAAACTTGGTTGTAGGTCTTCAAATATTCTAAAATATTGAGACAACTTAGCCTCAGATGTTATGAGTGTCTCCTAAAAATTTCAGATTTAAACTCAACCTCTAACCCCTTGAAAATTCGTTGGTGGTCAGATTGCGCAAATCTGCCAGAAACGGTAGACTGATTTAAAAAATTAATTCCTATTTGTACGTAACTCCAAATGCTCTGAAAATTTAAAGACTTAACCCCTTATAAGTTTTATTTAAATGGGTTGAAACATTTTTGAAAATTTCTTTTGGAAGTTAGTCAAATACGATCAAAGTCTCAACCTTTACAAGCCTGAAAATCAGACTTCACTAGTCTCAGATATTTGGACGTTTGGATGAATTATACTTATCAAAAAGGGTTGAAACTTGTGCCAAATTAACCTTAAGACGTGTGGCTATGATTATGGAAATTTTCATAATTTTTGAAATACGTTTACTATTTTTACGAGCATGATCAAAATCAATAAACAGTGCTGAAACAGAAAGTAAGTGCTGAAAGTAAATGACACCAAGAATTTTATACTGGTTTGGTTATAAACAACCTACTCCAGTCTTCGAGGACACCTTCCTCGGTTCACACTAATCACACAACACAAAAACACCTTACCACAGGGTTGATGGAGTTATACACCAACTCCAACCCTTTACAAACCTTGTATGTTGAATACAATGCACACGAACACCACCACCTTGCAAGTCTAAGATTGATCACACCTTGATCAATCTTTTACAACAATGAAAAGAATATGTAGTGGTATAGATGAAGTCTATTCAAGTATATGAATGTAAGTACAATAGGATTTTAGGAAGAAGAAAGAAAGAGAGTGTAGAAGAAGAAGACTAGACATTTTTGATGCTTCAAGATTGCAATGCTTGTTCTTGTTTTTGTTTTACTCTTCTTCCTTTCTTTTTAACATGTGTTGGCCGCACCCCTTAGGTGTTCTCCCCTTTTTGAAAATTATCTTTTAAGTCCTTGGAAGAATGTGTGGCATCATTGTGACATGTCTTTGCTTACTTGGCATCTCCTCATTGGATGGTCATTAAGCTCTTGCTTACTTGGTACTTATTGATTGGTTGGATGTTGTCATCACTTGATGACTAGGAAAATCTGAGAATATCATTAAAACATGTGCCAAAATCATCATAAAATAGTTACCATAACTTCCAAGATCATCACATAAATTAAGCAAGACAATTTTCTCCAAAAATCCTTAAAAAATCGGCCATAAAGTCTTGCACATGATGAAATTTCAGCATGTGTTACACTTGCTTCTTATTCAAAATTTTTCCATGTTTGCTTTGATTTAATCCAAGAAATCAAAGAAGAATTTAATCACCATTTAGTACACAATATTGTCGTCAATTTTGGAATAAAAATTGGACACCAATGAGGCCTAAAAATCGGCCAACATACATTACACACGTGCTGAAATTTTCAGCATGTGTGATATTCAAGAATATCACTTTCTTTATTCCATAAAATATTTAAAATACTTCCATATTGTCTTCCAATTTATCCACCTTAATCAAGAAGTAAAATATCCCCCATAATGATGATAAAATCGGCCATACATTACCGCACATGCTTAATTTTCAGCATGTGTCACAATTATGACAAAAATTTGAATTGTTACCTTGTGTAGCTTCTTGCTTTATGTCACCAACTTTGTATGCTTCATTCTTGACCAATCAATATACCAACAAGGCTCCACATATGCTCCATCTCAGCTGATATAGGCGTGTGAATAGATTTGTGCATGTGCTGAATTTTATTTTTGTAAACTTTGTAAAATAGTGCACATTTAATAATACACACATGGTATATTCCAATCAGCCCTTAATTGAATTTTCTAGAACACTTTGAGATGTATGAAATATGTAAAAAGTGTCTAGATACATGTTGTATGATGTGCCAAAAACGTTCCATGTGTCGTGTACGTAGAAAACTGAATTTTCGATGTTTATCGATTACCCGATTTTTCTCTAATTAAATTCCAACTTTTTGCACATGTTATATATATTATGTTACACATAATACGCATAAATTAAACTTTAATATTCAGCTCATAAGGCTGAATAAAGTGGCGCCTAGACATGTGACAAAATTGAAAATGGAATCTCCACAATTTGGCCTTAATGTGGGGTGATTTGTTTGTGCCATCATGGAATGATTTTATGGCTGCACATACCATGTAAACCACGAAAATTATGGCTATTTTTTAAGTGTAGGGGCTGGCCATCTATTTATGGCAAGTATGTGACACGTTGGCGAAGTTTCGGTATTTGCCCGATACGACAATTTTCGGTTTAGAAACTTTTAACGTGTCGTATTTAATTTTTCATCACCATGAATTATATCATATGATATAAGACCTGAATATACTCATAAATATGAGTTAAGTATGATGGTGTGACGTTAACGTACGTACGTAAAATATATAACGTGTCGGTAGTACGTTGGAATATATGTGTATGTGCCTTTTTCAAAAATCTAAATATATATATGTTAAGGCGTGTAAATGAGGGTGGGGAGGAGAGTGGAAGACTTTCCTTTCTTCACCTTGTTACCTTTGTGCCTTGTCCAAATATTGCTTCCTTTAATGAACTACTTAGTTTAATTAACTAAGTACTTCACTTAATGAACTAGTTTAGTTCATTAATGGTGGCACCTGAAAATAGTTCAAACACAACAGATGTTTGCCATTTGATGTAAGCTTTAAAGCTTCATGGCTCGTTAGTACGGCAACATTATATATGAACTATATAAGGCAAGTTTTATGCAATATGTCATGCACGTTTTTATGCAATATGTCATGCACGTTTAAATCATGTATTTTGAAATCACTCAAACCCTTTTTCTCCACAATCTCCCCCTTTTGATGATTTTCAAAATAGCCTACTTTCATGATTTAAATCCTATCGCTCCCCCTTCAATCATGCATAAATTCAAATTTTGAATTTCAAAGTTTAAATTTCAAACCGCTCCCCCTTCATTTATGCAATCAGTTTCTCTCTCCCCCTTAAATCATGCATTCTCTCCCCCTTTATTTTGGAAAGTCATTCAAAATCTGCATGTAAATATGGAAAGAGAATCAAATCAAATCAGTAGAAATCATGCCTAATTTAGAACGAAGATTTTCGTACGTGGCTTGATTTAAGGCTTTAGTGAAGATTTCCGCTACTTGTGCTTCTGTGCGTACGTGATCTATGACAATGTCACCATTGTTTACGTGATCACGAAGAAAATGATAACGTACTTCTATATGCTTTGCCTTAGAGTATAGTACGGGGTTCTTAGATAGGTTGATTGCACTCATACTATCACAATATATAGGAATTTTATTTACGGTAATTCCGAAGTCCGAAAATTGTTGTTTTATCCATAATAATTGTGTGCAACAAAGACTAAGTGCCATGTACTCAGCTTCAGTAGTGGATAAAGCTACGCTTGCTTGCTTTTTTGAAAACCATGAAATAAGTGAATTTCCTATAAATTGGCAAGTGCCACTCGTGCTTTTCCTATCTATCTTACATCCACCATAATCAGCGTCAGTGTAGGCATGCAAATTAAAATCACAATCTTTATCATACCAAATGCCTAAGGTGGGTGTGTGCTTAATATATCGGAATATTCTTTTCACCGCATTAAAGTGAGACACCTTAGGTTGACTTTGAAAATGTGCACACATACATACACTGAACATGATATCAGGCCTACTAGCAGTAAGATATAACAAAGAACCAATCATAGATCTATATAAGGCATTATCAAAATCCTTACCATGTTCATCTTTATCTAATTTAGAAGTAACACTCATAGGGGTGGGGGATGGTTTTAAATTCTCAAAATTAAACTTTTTAATCATGTCATTTACATATTTAGCTTGGCTTATATGAATACCTTTACTCGTTTGTTTAATCTGCAAGCCAAGAAAATAGTTCAATTCGCCAACAATAGACATTTCAAATTCGGATTTCATGCAATTTTCAAAATCTTCAACAAGTTTATGAGAGGTAGAGCCGAAGATAATGTCATCAACGTAAATTTGAATAATAAGTAAATCCGATTTATCTTGTTTCAAAAATAATGTACTATCTATAGTACCTCGTTTAAAACCATTTTCTAAAAGGAAAGTAGAAAAACGATCATACCATGCTCTAGGTGCTTGCTTTAGTCCGTATAGTGTCTTCTTTAGTTTGTACACGTGATCGGGATGTTTCAAATCTTCAAAACCGGGTGGTTGTTTCACGTATACCTCTTCTTGTATGAATCCATTTAGGAATGCACTTTTCACGTCCATTTGATAGAGTTTAAAATCTTTGATGCAAGCAATGGCAAGTAAAAGTCGTATAGATTCTAATTGTGCTATGGGTGCAAATGTCTCATCATAATCAATTCATTCTTCTTGATTATAGCCTTGTGCTACAAGTCTAGATTTATTTCTTACAACCTTTCCTTCTTCATTCATTTTATTTCTAAACACCCACTTTGTGCCTATTATGGTCTTATCTTGTGGTCGTGGCACTAAATTCCATACGTCATTTCTAACAAATTGATTAAGTTCGTCATGCATAGCATCAATCCAAGAAGAATCACTCAAAGCATCATGCACATTTTTGGGTTCCATTTCGGAAATCATAGCATGAAATTGATTTATTTTATCCGAAGTTATTCTTCTACGTGGTCGCACTCCGTGAGTGATATCGCCTATAATGAGATCATGTGGGTGATCTCTATGCCATCTTGGTTGATTATTTTCTATGTTCTCATGCATTTCTATGTGATCATGCATTTCTAGTGTATCATGCATATCATGCATATCAAACGTGCCATCATCATTATTCAAAACGGGTTTCAATTCAAAATCATCTTCATATTCTTTATCTTTATAAATCTCACCAAATTCATTAAACTTCACATGAATAGATTCTATGATTTGTCTAGTGAGAGGATCATAACATCTATATGCTTTTGAATTTACAGAATATCCAACAAAGATGCATTCAATTGATTTAGATTCAAATTTATCTAAATTGTCTTTTGTATTTAAAACAAAACATTTGCATCCAAGCACACAAAAATAGTCAATTTTAGGCATGCGATCATTTAATATCTCATAAGGCGTCTTATTTATTTTATTTCTAATGGATAGGCGATTTACTATGTAGCATGCACAGTTTACGGCTTCTGCCTACAAAAATCTTGGAAACTTATTTTCGCATAACATGGTTCTAGCAATTTCTTGTAATGTCCTATTCTTTCTTTCTACTACTCCATTTAATTGTGGAGTTCTAGGTGGAGAAATCTCGTGTTTAATTCCTTTCTCTTCGCAAAATGAAATCATGTCCTTATTTTTAAACTCACCGCCTCTTTCGCTTCTTATCTTTTTCACATTAACGCCATATTGATTTTCAAGTTGTTTTATCAATTTAGCAATTTCAATAGCGCTATCATCCTTATGTGCAAGAAATAAAGTCCAAGTATAACGAGAAAAATCATCAATAATCACGCAAGCATAGTGACGCCCACCAAGACTAGTAGTGCGACTAGGACCAAACAAATCAATGTGTAACAATTCTAAAACTCTAGTCGTGCTTATTTCATTCTTAGGTTTTAGTGACTCGCGTGTTTGTTTGCCTTGTATACAAGATTCACACAACTGAAAGTTGTCTAAATCAAGTGTAGGCAATCCTCGTATTAAGTTCTTTCGTTGGAGTTTTTCTAGTGTAGAAATGCCAACATGTCCTAAACGTCTATGCCACAAATTTACGTTAGGTTCATTTGACATGAAACACTTAACCTTAGCGTCTAACATATCATCCATAGAAAGCGTAAAAATGTTACCTTCTCGTTTTCCTTTTAAGACTGTTTCTCCATTTTTATTTATTATATTGCAGTACGGATGAGTAAAACACACATCAAAACCATTGTCAATGAAATGCGAAATGCTAAGAAGATTATAAGATAAGTTGCTTACCAAAAAGACGTTGGAGATTTGAAGAGTGCTTGGGTTTCTAATTGTACCTTTTTCGATGATCTTGCCTTCGTTGTTGTCTCCAAAGGTCAGGATCCGCCTTTTATGACCTTCTTCAATTTCGTGAATAGGCTCGGGTCACCCGTCATGTGCCTCGAGCAACCACTGTCAAGGAACCATTTGATTTATCTATCTTTTGATGTGTGGGTTCCTTGCAATGTGTAAAAATGATTTAGGTACCCTTTTAATTTTGGGTCTTTACGAGTTAGTTATTCACCTTTTAGTAAAAGTACCTTTCGGTACCCATACTTGGGTGATCCTTCTCGGTCTAGAAAATGGCAAGAATGTAGATGAAGGTGCAATGTAGTAAATATATGGTGAGTGCACTTTAGGCCTTTGGCCAAGAACTCCTTTATACTCATTATATGTAGGACGTTTTTGATATGTCCTTGTGTTTGTGTGCGTAGTGCGTGATCTAGATGAATGAAATGGATGAGGTATATGCATCACTTGTTTCTTCTCATATCTATATGGCACAAAATTGTATTTCGCATGATATGAGGAAGAAGTAGGGCATGAGGAGGGGAGAGGGAGTCTTTGCGTCATCTTAGACGCCGTTTTTTGTTTTGGGGTGTCTACTTTCTTAGACACTACGAACTTGGTTGGTTTAATGGATACTTCATTTGTTTCAATTATCCTAAACCTGTTTTATCACTATCATGCTTTTGTGATAAGATAATACGCTCTAGCATGTTGGATCCCGTATCAAACTGTTTCATCATTTTCTCTAAGTCTGTATTCCTTGATTTCAAACTTGAAATCTCGGATTTCATTTCATTATTTTTCGTGGTCAATGATGAGATCTCTGTCTTTAATGCAGTAATGATGCGTGATGATTCTTCCTTTGAATCGTTTAATTGAGCGATTCTCGTTAGAAGATTTTAACAGTTTCTTGTCTTCAATTAATCGCTTCTTTTCTTTCGCGAGAGTCTTAGTAAATTTATGCAATTCTAAGTATTGACTAAAAATATCATCATAAGAAGGCTCAGAGTCAGAATCAGAGTCAGATGATACCTCGTTTGATGCTTTGGACACAAAGCATACTTGTGCAGTCTCCTCTTCTGTTTCAGTCTCGGAATCTGATGTATCACTCCATGTGGAGGCTTTGAGACCTTGTTTCCTTTGCTTAGGTTCTGAGACGAGTCTATTCTCGTTCCGATCCTTGCCAGGGTATTTATTTGTTTGCTTATCCTTATTAAGGCAGTCATATGATAGATGTCCAAGTTTACCGCATTCATAACATTTAACATCCTTATCGTTTGTCTTGTTCTTATTTCTTTTAGTCGATGTAGTCTTATTTTTGTTTCTAAATGACTTTCTCATGAATTTTCTTAAGCCTTTAGCCAATAACATTAAGTCATCGTTATCCGATTCAGAATCACTATCATCTACATGATCGGATGAAGTAGAGACGTATTCATTTGATTTAAATGCAATAGCTTTACCTTGTTTTGATGATTCTGATTTCCTTATGGTGAGGTTGTTCTCGTAAACCTTAAGTGATCCAATTAATTCTTCCATCTTAATTGACTTGGTTTCTTTTCTTTCTTCTATTGCCGTTACTTTAGGGTCCCACTCGGATGGAAGGCTTTGCAAGACCTTTTGTACCTTTTCCTGCATAGTAACGGCTTTTCCAAGAGACTCAAGAAAATTGTAAATGTTAGTCAAGCGAAGATCCATATCAACAATAGATTCATTAGGCAATAATTTAAATGGCTCGAGTGTGGACATAAGCATGTTTATCTTGGACTCTTTTACTTGACTAGTGCCTTCGTGTTTCATTTCAAGTATTCTCCATATTTCTTGAGCACTAGAACAATTTGAGACATAGCTAGACTCTCTTTTACTTAATCCATTTAAAAGTAACTGCATAGCCCTAGCGTTCATGCTTAGTCTCTTTTTATCCTCACTAGAATACTCTTCTTTAGGCGTAACAACCTCTAGTGTGACCCATCTACAGTGGATAACTTTGATGGAACAAAAGGACCATCTTCTATAATTGACCAAAGATCAATATCAATTGCCGTAAGAAAAACCTTCATTCTCAATTTCCATTGAATGAAAGACTCACCGTCAAAGAGAGGAGGCCTTTGACTTGACATACCTTCTTGTTCGGTTTTGAAATTTATGGTTGCCATCTCACGTAGATCGTTAGATCCCTTTTGATGTGAGTGTCCTGTACTCTGATACCACTTGTAGGATCTGCAAGGCACCACTAGAAGGGGGGGTTGAATAGTTGGTGCGGAAAGTGTGGTTTTTAAAATTTGTTTAAACTCAAGAACTCAACTTTTGAAAACACTTTCTGTTTTCAGGACCAGTTTTAAAACGTTTTTAAAACTAGGTTGTAGGTCTTCAAAAATTCTAAAAGTTTGAGAGAACTTAGCCTCAGATGTTATGAGTGTCTCCTAAAAATCTCAGTTTTAATTTCAACCTCTAACCCCTTGAAAATTCGTTGGTGGTCAGATTGCGCAAATCTGCCAGAAACGGTAGACTGATTTGAAAAATTAATTCCTATTTGTACGTAACTCCAAATGCTCTGAAAATTTAAATACTAACCCCTTATAAGTTTTATTTAAATACGTTGAAATATTTTTGAAAAATTCTTTTGGGAAGTTACTCAAATACGATCAAAGTCTCAACCTTTGTAAGCCTTAAAATCAGACTGCACTAGTCTCAGATCTTTGGACGTTTGGATGACTTATACTTATCAAAAAGGTTACAACTTGTGCCAAATTAACCTTAAGATGTGTGTCTATGATTCTGAAATTTTTTGTAATTTTTGAAATACGTTTACTATTTTTACGAGCGTGATCAAAATTGATAAACAGTGCTGAAACAGAAAGTAAGTGCTGAAAGTAAATGACACCAAAAATTTTATACTGGTTCGGTTATAAACAACCTACTCCAGTCTTCGAGGACACCTTCCTCGGTTCACACTAATCACACAACACAAAAACACCTTACCACAGGGTTGATGGAGTTATACACCAACTCCAACCCTTTACAAACCTTGTATATTGAATACAATGCACACGAACACCACCACCTTGCAAGTCTAAGATTGATCACACCTTGATCAATCTTTTACAACAATGAAAAGAATATGTGGTGGTATAGATGAAGCCTATTCAAGTATATGAATGTAAGTACAATAGGCTTTTAGAAAGAAGAAAGAAAGAGAGTGTAGAAGAAGAAGACTAGGCGTTTTTGATGCTTCAAGATTGCAATGCTTGTTCTTGTTTTTATTTTGCTCTTCTTCCTTTCTTTTTAACATGTGTTGGCCGCCCCCCTTGGGTGTTCTCCCCTTCTTGAAAATTATCTTCTAAATCCTTGGAAGAATGTGTGGCATCATTGTGACATGTCTTTGCTTACTTGACATCTCCTCATTGGATGGTCATTAAGCTCTTGCTTACTTGGCACTCATTGATTGGTTGGATGTTGTCATCACTTGATGACTAGAAAAATCTAAGAATACCACTTAAAACATGTGCCAAAATCATCATAAAATAGTTACCATAATTTCCAAGATCATCATATAAATTAAGCAAGACAATTTTCTCCAAAAATCCTTAAAAAAATCGGCCATAAAGTCTTGCACATGCTGAAATTTGATTTAATACAAGAAATCAAAGAAGAATTTAATCACCATTTAGTACACAATATTTTCGTCAATTTTGGAATAAAAATTGGACACCAATAAGGCCTAAAAATCGGCCAACATACATTACACACATGCTGAAATTTTCAGCATGTGTGATATTCAAGAATATCACTTTCTTTATTCCATAAAATATTTAAAATACTTCCATATCGTCTTCCAATTTATCCACCTTAATCAAGAAGTAAAATATCCCCCATAATGATGATAAAATCGGCCATACATTACCACACATGCTGAATTTTCACATGTGTCACAATTGTGACAAAATTTGAATTGTTACCTTGTGTAGCTTCTTCCTTTATGTCATTAAAATTGTATGCTTCATTCTTGACCAATCAATATGCTAAAAAGGCTCCACATATGCTCCATCTCAGCTGATATAGGCGTGTGAATAGATTTGTGCATGTGCTGAATTTTATTTTTGCAAACTTTGTAAAATAGTGCACATTTAATAATACACACATGGTATATTCCATTCAGCCATTAATTGAATTTTCTAGAACACTTTGAGATGTATAAAATATGTAAAAAGTGTCTAGATACATGTTGTATGATGTGCCAAAAACATTCCATGTGTCGTGTACGTAGAAAACCGAATTTTTGATATTTATCGATTACCCGATTTATCTCTAATTAAATTCCAACTTTTTGCACATGTTATATATATTATGTTACACATAATATACATAATTTAAACTTTAATATTTAGCTGATAAGGCTGATTAAAGTGGCGCCTAGACATGTGACAAAATTTAAATTGGAATCTCCACAATTTGGCCTCAATGTGGGGTGATTTGTGTGTACCGTCATAAAATGATTTTATGGCTGCACATACCATGGAAGCCACGAAAATTATGGCTATTTTTGAAGCGTAGGGGCTGGCCATCTATTTATGGCAAGTACGTGACACGTTGGTGAAGTTTCGGTATTCGCCCGATACGACAATTTTCGGTTTAGAACTTTTTAACGTTTTGTATTTAATTTGTCATCACCATGAATTATATCATATGATATAAGACCTGAATATACTCATAAATATGAGTTAAGTATGATGGTGTGACGTTAACGTACGTACGTAAAATATATAACGTGTCGGTAGTACGTTGGAATATATGTGTATGTGCCTTTTTCGAAAATCTAAATATATATATATGTTAAGGCGTGTAAATGAGGGTGGGGAGGAGAGTGGAAGACTTTCCTTTCTTCACCTTGTTGCCTTTGTGCCTTGTCCAAATATTGCTTCCTTTAATGAACTACTTAGTTTAATTAACTAAGTACTTCACTTAATGAACTAGTTTAGTTCATTAATGGTGTCACCTGAAAATAGTTCAAACACAACAGATGTTTGCCATTTGATGTAAGCTTTAAAACTTCATGGCTCGTTAGTACGGCAACATTATATATGAACTATATAAGGCAAGTTTTATGCAATATGTCATGCACATTTATGTCATGCACATTTTTATGCAATATGTCATGCACGTTTAAATCATGTATTTTGAAATCACTCAAACCCTTTTTCTCCACAAATTGCTTGAAGTAAGAGTTTGAGAAATGCATATTAGGAAACAATAGCTTTCATGAAAAGAATATTTTGATTTATCAAGAGCATGATATCATACTTACTATGCATAAGACTGTCTAACTAGAAAATATAGAAACTAGGATGGAATGTGATATTCTAAGATTAGAGTTGCAAAGGTTTGACTAGGGTAAAGATAATCTTAACAAGTTGCTTGGAAATCAAAGAGTAGGAAATGATAAAGCCGGCTTAGAATTTGAATCTTGTAATTCCACGGTAGAAACTATAAAAAAATGTTTCAACTCTTAAATCTAGTCCATTACCATCAAAGAAAAATATAACAAAGAACTCAAGAATTAAAAAGGTTCAAAATGCTTCATTGACTCGTAAGTCCAAAAACACACAACAAAGGTATATACCTACTTATTTTTATCGTAACAAGAAAGGTCATGCAATAGGTGTATGTAGAGCTTGATATGTTGCCATGTATGATTGGAATCCTATTGGTCAAAGAACTAACCCAGAAGGACTCAATCATCAAAGGTACCAATGCATAGACCGTTTGTTGCTGTAAGTACTCCAGTTAAATACAATGTCCCAAAAAGGCCAACCATTATGGACAGTGGATGTACCACACATATAAGATAAAACTTTGTTCACTAAACTCCCAATCCAAGATGGTGGAACGGTACACTTGGAAATGGTAGAGTCAAAATCCTTGGACATAGAGAAATTAATAGCTCTTCTTTTACTATTAGTAATGTAATATATGTAGAAGGGATCAAGTATAATTTAATAAGTATTAGCCAAGTATGTAATGCCATGTTGAATTTGCAAAACCAAAAAGTGTTGTGAGAAAGAATGGTGAAGTTGTTTTTGAGGCTTTAAGAAAAAATGATGTTTACAAATTTCGCTCACATGATTTGATTTCTTGAAGGATTTCATCCTAATTGCTAAAAATGATTTGACTCAACTATGGCATGGACGGCTCGGACATATTAGTTTCAAAAACTTCAAAGAGATTTGCAAAAATAAAAAAGTCTAAGGCTTTTTAAAATTAAATTTTGAAAACCATTGTTTATGCGACACTTGTCAAAAGGCAAAACTTGTCAAAACAAGTTTTAAGCCCAAAAATGAAATATTCACTACCAAATCTCTACAAGTGTTTCACATGTATTTGTATAGGGATATTGGTACGGCAGGCCTAAGTTGAAAGCATTACACTTTTGTGGTGCTAGATGACTTTTCTAGGTTTACTTGGGTCATGTTCTTAGCTAAGAAGAATGATGCATATGCTATGAGTTTGTAAAGCATTGTAAGAGATTAGAAAATCTACAAGAAGACACTATCAAGAAAATTAGAAAGTGATAGAGGTGGAGAGTTTCATGGTGAATTTTAAGAATTTTGTGTATCCAAAGGGTATGAGCTGAACTTTTCGGCTCATAGAACTCCACAGCAAAATGGTTTTAAGAAAAGAAAAATAGAACTCTTCAAGAAATAAGTAGAGCCATGCGAAATGAGTTTGAGTTGCCTAAGTATTTTTGGTCCAAAGCGGTCAATACCACTTGTTATGTCACAAATAGAGTTTACTTAAGGCCATATCTCAAAAAAAAAACTACTTAAGAACTTTAGAAAAGAAGAATACCCACCATTGGATATTTCAAGGTATTTGGTTGTAAGTGTTTCATATTTTACACTTAACTTGGACAAGCTCAATTTCAAAGTGGATGAAAGAATTTTTATAGGATATGTACAAAATAGCAAGACTTTTAGAGTATATAATAAAATGCGTATGAAGGTTAAAGAGTCTACTCATTTTAAATTTAGTGAGTCATTTGATGATAAAATAAAACTTAATAAAAATGAAGGAACTGACATGGCTGAAATAAGTCACATAGAAAATCTTGATAATCCACCAGAGGGACGCATCTTTGTTGATTTTAGAATTGAATCACTTGAAAATGGACCTCTCTCTAAGATAAAAAAAAAGAATAAGAAAAAGTAAAAGATGATACTTCAAATTTGTCGGATTCATTCAAATTTAGGAAAGATCACCCAAAAGAATCAATCTTTGGTGAAAGAAGTCATGGTATGTTGATGCACACGAATTTCATGAAAAGGCCTTTTCTTTCACAAGTTGAACCTAAGAACATCGAAGAAGCCATTATTAATGAAGATTGTATGATGGCTATGCAAGAGGATCTAGATCAATCTGAAAGGAGTTGTTTTTAGGAGTTAGTTCTCAAACTTAATGATCATCCTACTATTGAAATTAAATAGGCATTTAAAAATTAAATGGATGACCAAAAAACCAAACAAGGAACAAAGTTAGGCTGGTGGCACAAGAATATAAACAACAAGGGACTGACTATGATGAGACCTTTAGCCGTGTAGCAAGTCTAGAGGCTATAAGAATGCTTTTATCATATGCATGCTTTAAAGGTTTTAAATTATATCAAATAGATGTAAAACCAGCTTTCTTGAATGGATTTATTCAAGAACAAGTCATGATTATCCAAATCTTGTCTTCAAAGTCAAAAATGCTCTTTATGGGCTTAAACAAGTTCCTAGATCATGGTATGAGAGATTAAGCAATTTCCTATTTGAAAATGGATTCTTTGGTGTTGTTGATGATTCTCTATGTAAGAACTTTGCTAAGCTTATAGAAGGTGAATTTGAGACCAGCATCATGGGTAAACTAAACTATTTCTTTAGATTTCAAATCAAACAAACTGAGAATAGAGTGTGCAAAGCTCAATCTAAGTACATCATAGATCCTCTAAAGAAATACAAGTTCGAAGATGGAAGGAGCGTGACTACTCCAATGAGCACAAATGCTTAGCTCTATAAGGACGAAAAAGGAAAAAACAGTTGAGGTAACAAAATATAGAAGAATGATTGGTAGTTTACTTTACTTGATAACTAGTAGGTCGGATATTTTCGCATGCGGTGTGCTTATGTGCTAGATTTCAGAGTATGTGTTGAGAAATATGTTTGGATAATTTTCAAAGTCATGATTTTAAGTGTGGAATACTTAAGAATGTCACACATGATGTGATGTTATAAATGATAAAAAGTTGAATAAATGAAGAAAAATGACATCGATCTCTCATGTTTATGCATTTTGATCGATCGATGTACATCGATCTCTCAGATTGATCGATCCATGTAACATGGAGAAAAACTAAAACCTTACTGTGAGACATCAATCTCTAAACCCAAGACACATCGATCAATCGATGTATACATCGATCCCTCACATCGATCGATCGATGTAGGACATATTCAAAATCTGGACCTCACTGTGAGACATCGATCTCTCAAGCAGATGCACTTCGATCGATCGATGTTTAGAGTTTCTTGGAAAATTTTCTAAAATATGATAAAATTGATTGTTTTCATTGTCATATGTTTCATATATGTATATTGTGGTTTTATTACTTGTTTTTGATGATTATAAATATGTTTTGTTAATAATGTGCCTTGGAAGTTTCTATAACTTACCAAAAAGGACAAAAGTGGTATTCTGAGTTCTTGTAGGTATATGGCACGGAGAAAGACATACAAAGACTTCATTATTTCTTATTTATCATCACAAAGGTGTTCTTTTATGTATTTCTAACCATCGGGGTCATTTTTAGAGTTTTGTCTCACCAGGGTATTTTCGTCATTTTACCCTCCAAGGGTAGTTTGGTCATTTTACTTAAGGACATCTCTTGAGTATCATATTATCTACAGTTTGGAGCTCATTTACGGTTTTTTTTGAAGATTATTTGGTGGTTATCTATTCTATTTCTTTATTTGGTGATATTATGGACATTAGCAGAATATGTGACGGTTTTCGTGTCCTATTCTATTTTTCTTCTTGAAGACTTTTATGATTATATTATTATAGGTTCTCATCTATATTTTTGCAGAGAATTCAAGAGTTTTATGGATACAAAATTCACCACAACTTACAAGGAGAAAAATATTGGAATTTTGAACTATATGTTGACAAAGTCTTGTCAACTTTATCTACTTATTTCTCTTTATTAAATCCGAGGTTGTACATATTTATTTAGCTCAAAAATGGGATTATCCATGTGGAAAAGGTGTTTTATTCATATTGTGACATTTGTACAAGATTATGCCACTTAGACCAATCAAATACAAGCTAGTTGGCAAAATTGCCAACATGGAAATTTCAAAAAGGGTGGCAACGGCTAGCAAGGCTGTTAGAGCTGATCTTGGAGTCAAAAATGCAGTAATCTTGGTGGAATATGCGTTGCATATTATCTTTATTTTGCAAAGGAATTCCAAGTCATTTTACAAGACCAAAAATCATCCAACATGAGGTTCCAAGGTGGACCAATCATTCTTCTTCATGTTGCCAAGTGTACAAGGTGTTTATATGGGCAACCAGTGATGTGAAGGCACTTAATCTTTGATGACAAAGACTGTGACAAATTGACATTCTTATCTTCAAGTCTCATTTCACACTATAAATAGGAGGCAAGGTAAAGAAGAGAAGACACTCACTTGAAAGCAAAAGTTAAAGTTCATAGTCTTGCTATTCTTCTCTCATTTCTTGTTCATACTTTGTGTAGCTAAGATGTTCCATTGATAGTTGTTCTATAGCTACATTACACACCTCTTGGTTCATATTTTGTAAGATTTAGCCAATTTTATAAGGCTATATCAATAGGTGTTTGAGGTGTTTGCATAGAGGTGATTATCCAAGTCTTGAATAGGATTGGTATATAACCCAAGGATCAAGCTTGGTTGTTGTTGTATTGGTGTTGTTTCATAGTGAAATCCAACGAAAGGTGTTTCTTGGGACTAGAGCATGTCACATTGATCGAACCAGGATAAATTCTTGGTGTTCTTGTCTTGTTTCTACTTTTTGGTTTTCAGCTCGTTTTCCACTGCATATTTCACCTAATTTCATACGATCTAAAAAAATAGTAAAACATTTTCAAAATTTGTAATTTTTGGTGGAGTTATACTTCAGACTGTAAGCTTTCATTTGCAACAAGAACTACTTGATTTGAGCAAAGGAAAATTAGTCTTTTGGTCTTTGAAAAACAACTGCTCTATTCTGGCAGCAATCTGACCAGCTTCAAAGAAAACATGCATTTAGATTTTATCAAGACAATTTCAGGTCCAAGCCTTTTAAAAACATAAACTAGACATCTTAAGGAGTATTTTGACATGAATATCAACCTTTTTGGCTGGGTAATCAAAGAGATATAAGTCTTCAAAGTTCAGCATCTTTCTGTCCAATACTGCCTAGACTGACCATATGAATTTTTTTTTATTTGTTTGAAGGGACAAACAATGTTATTTTTATCTCATTTTTTGAAAGAATCTAGTCACAGAAATGCAATTGATGTCTGTAAAGTTTCATAATTTTTGGAGTCGTGTATACTAACTTTTGAATTTTTTCAAAAATGGGTAATGTTTCTTAGTAGCTCTAGATTCTGTTTTCAAAGAGCTTTTTACCCCTTTCCCTTTGGTGGTGTTTATTGCAAGTGTTACGGTCCAACAGTATGCCTAAGGAATCGAATATAGTTGCCATTAAACGAATCTTTAGGCGCTTAAAGGGAACATTGTATTTTGGGTTATCTTACCTAAGAATTGATGTTTTGATTTAAGATAATATAGTGATTCGGATTAATGCCAATAATCTTGTTGATAGAAAAAGTACTTCCGGTACATGCCAATTCCTTGGATTGTTTGGTTTCTTGGCTTCAATAAAATAAAATAGTGTCTATTTCCACGGTGAAAGCCGAATATGTGTTGGTTGCGTTATGATGTTTACCTTACGAGATTATAATGTTAAGTTTGATAAAGTACCAATCATATGTGATAATACCTCCGCAATAAATATTGCACAAAATCTTGTTCATCATACAAAACATATTGAGGTTACACATCACTTTGAAAGAGATTGTGTGTAAAAGAGCTTGCTATGTTTTAAATTTGAACACAAAAAATGACCAATTAGCAGATACTTTTACTAATCCTCTGACAACCGATGCATTCAACTCAATTAGAACAAGGTTTAGCATGATTAATATGCGTTATAAAGCTAATTCAAGATGAAAACGGAGTTCAAAAATTGAAATCATGAAATGCAGAACCTATTAAACTTTCAATTAGTATGATTCTGTGTTCGGTGAAGATGAAAAGTTGAAATTCTTCTAGTACAGGTATTATCAGACCTTCGGTGAAGTTAATCTTTGTGTTTGGTGAACTCTTATGAGTTTGGTGAAATATGTGTTCACTGACCACCTATGCATTCGGTTAATTTTTTCGAACGTTTGGCTACAAAAATGTTTTTTTTAGAAAAAATTTTCAGTCTCCCTCTTTACTTTATAACTTCCATCTTTTCCACTTTCTCCACTTCATCTTTCTCTGTGAAACCGAAACCCATCATCTTCCCGGGTGAGATCAGAAGAGATTGGAAAGGAGGCAAAATATGAAGCCTCCAATCACCTCCCGCCACGTGTAAAAAAATTGTCTTTTTTTTAAAAAAAATTTGAATGTGGTGGGACGACTGACAATGTTTTTTACACGTAACGGGACGTGATTGGAGGCCTCATATTTTGCCTCCTTTCCAACCTCCTCAGATCTCACCCCATCATCTTCCTTCTCTCAAATTCAACCAAAATCATCTCAACCCACATCCAAAACTTCCCAAAAAACCGCCGAAACCAACACATCTAAAGTTCCAAGACTGCTTCAGTCATTGGAATGACAATAAGGATAATTTTCCCCAATGCTAACGTATGACTTTTATGCAAATTTTTGGTTGAGATTGAATGAGAATAAGATTGTGTCTATTCAATCGTTTGTTCGTGGAATTCATATAAACTAGACAACGAAGATTTTTGAATTGGTGGGAGTACCTAATGATGGGGTGTTTATTTTTAACATAAGACATCAGGAAGCGGACGAACTAGGAGCCACGGATGGAGAGGCAAAAACATTTTTTTAACTTCTTGCTATATATCAAAGTCGTTGAATATGGTACCCTTGCCATACTTTGTTCTTATTACTATAATCACATATTGTGTGAGTGGAAAATCCGCTAAATGTTAAGCTTGGTAATATGGATAGAACTTGGAGAAGTGAACGGTGTTACTGAGCTGAGCTGAACTGCACAGCAGCATTGTCGAGCTGAGCTGGACAACAGTGTATATCTCTATGTTACTCTGGCCTGAAGTATACAAGATTGTGGTCATCCTTTGTGAAGCCTCGACTTTTACGATGTCTTAGTTGAAGTCAAACACTTCATGTTTATCAGTTAGAAGGATGTATTTCTCTAGAATTCTATTCATGTCAGGATATCGTTAAGTGATATCTACGCCAATGTTGATCATGTCGATCAAACACCTATAAAATCCCCCTGTTGTATGCATTAAAAGGATGGTAATTCGTTGTTGTGATAGTGAATTTCCTGGCTACCACCGCTATGGGTTTTTTATTCTCCAAGAGGGTTTTTCCACGTAACATCGTTGTCTCTCCTTTGTTTATTACTTTGTTTTATTAATGTCGCGCTGTTCTTGCATGATTGTTTGTTTTTGTTCTCGTCGTCATGTTGTTTCCAATGCAATCTATCCCCAACAACTGGTACTAGAGAAAGGTCCGATTGTTTGAGTGGGAGCAATGACCGACGATAGAAAATCAGGGATTGAGGGATTTTTGATTGGTCCAACTTCAAGTTCTGGAAGATGCAAATTGAAGACTATCTGTACTAGAGGGGTCTATACTTGCCTCTTGAAGGGAAGGAGAAGAAATCTAATGACATGAACGACAGAGAATGGGAAATTCTGGATCGAAAGCTCTTAGTGCCATTAGGTTGTCCTTAGCATAACCATTGCTTTCAATATCTCAAAAGGAAAGACCACAAAAGATGTAATAAATGCTCTAACAAGAATGTATGAAAAGCCCTATGCCTCTAATAAGATTCACCTGATGAAAAGGTTGTTCAACATAAAGAAAAGAGAGACGAAAATGATGCAGGAACACTTAAGTGAGTTTAACACGGTTACTAGCCAGCTTGAATCAGTTGGGATTGTCTTTGAGAATGAGGTTCTGACACTTTTTATACTACCAATCTTACCTGATAGTTGGGATGGAGTTGTCATGGCAGTGAGCAACTCATCTGGAGAAGGTACTCTGAAGTTTGAAAATGTGGTAAATGTTCTACTAGATGAAGACTCTATGAGGAAGAACAGTTGCATCTCTGAAAGTTCTGGTGCTGCTATAAACAATGAAGAACAGGCTGATCTGTCAAAAGAGCGAATGACATAGTAAGTGGACAATCATAGTCTGGGTGTTAAGTCCGAAACACACTCTAGAAGGGGGTGAATAGAATGTTTAGAAATTTTGTGGAATTTTCTTGTGCGGCTCAACTCAAATGAAATTCAAAATCAAAGTAAGAATGAGAGACAAGAAACAATGACTAAGTACACCGGATATAGAGTGGTTCGAATCGTAAATGATTCTACTCCACTACTCTTTGTTGCCAAAGTAGATTTTCAACTACTCTTCTTATTAAAGCTAATAAGAACATCCACAACAATATTTACACTAACACCTTAGTGTAAGCAACAACAACAAAAACTTCTTGCACAAAATACACTTGTGCAACTACAGCAACTACAGCTCTAAGCAAGAACAACCTCTTGCTATCTCAGAACTTCAACAAAGTTCTCTTTAAGAACTTTCTCACAGTGGGTTGAAGGAAGTAGTAGGGTTCACACTTTCTCACTAGTCTAAACACAAGCAAGAGATCAAATATATATGGTTCCTCTTGTGTTAGACTTTCTATATCTCAATATACACAATGAAGAGCAAAGAAAGGCTTAACAAGCTTTAAGTACTTTTACACATATGAGAGAAATATACAACAATAAATAATGAAGCTTGATGATGGTGAAATTGTGTATTTGCCTCATCCAAGCTTCATCCATTTATAGGAGATGTTCACCACGTTTTTTAAGCCTCCACCATGTCTTCAGCTACATCAAATGTCATGATAATGTCCAAATAGTCTTTAGCCACACTATGAAGTGATTTGATCATCAATAGCCAACCTAGAATAGCTTAGACATGTATATAATAGTCAAAGAAGCATGTATTATGTTAGAGTAAAGTCCACAAGAAATTTGAGCAAGATTGGAGAGAGAAAACACCATGAATCTCCCTTGGATTTTGTTCCAACGTTAATAAAAATTTGAATTCTAGGGGACATTGATCGATCGAAGTGCCTGGCTGAGAGATCGATGTCCTCTAGGAACTTTGAAGTTTTGAATCTGCTTGACATCGATCAATCAAAGTCTCCCCTTGAGAGACTGATGTGACATCGATCGATTGATTTCTCCTGGTCTGAGAGATCGTGTTGGACAGAAACTTTTCTGCCTGATATCGATCGATCGAAGTCTCTCTTGGGAGAGACTGAAGTGACATCGATCGATCGATGTCTTTAGTCTGAGAGATCGATGTTGGACAAAAACTTATCTGAATGACATCGATCAATTGAAGTCTCTCTTTGGAGAGACTGAAGTGACATCGATCGATCGATGTCATCAGCCTGAGAGATCGATGTTGGACAATAGAGTTCCAATCTCAACCATTTTTTTGACATAGTTTATTTTTCTCATTTTGCATCAAATCTCAAGTGTAAATTTAACTTATGTAAAACATCTTTACATCATCAAAACATTTTATATCTTAACAATCTCTCCCTTTTTGATGATTTCAAAACTATGATTCAAAAGATGCTTTTGCTTGAAAAATTTACATTTGAGCTAGCTAAAACTTGATATTTTACAACTCCCCCTTAATCCATGCTCCCTCATCGTATGAACATATCAAAAACTCCCCCTCAATACGTAATCTTCCCAAAATCAATAAGTATGATGACAATATCAAAATGCTCTCCCTTAAACCATGCACCAAATTCTATATTTTAAACATGTGTGCTATCAAACATGCATACCATAATACTCATATCAATGCCAATAATTTTAGATGTTACCAAGCATATCAAGGAAGCATTTTGTACTCACATCAATAAAACTCATGCAACTCATGCTACCAAGCAAACAATGTCAAGACCAATCAACTTCAATAACCAAAAACAACCATTAGCAATTTCTTATAGTAATGCCACTAGCAATGCCACCAAACCATGCTAAATACCAACTTCTCCCCCTTTTTGAAAACATCAAAAAATAGCAAAAGATAAGAAATTGAAGGAGTAAATATCATTAAGAAAATACAAAGCTTTGAGATACATAAGTAAACTCAACTTCTAAGCTCATCCTATAGCTACGAGGGAAATAGGCAGAACTAAGAAATCTACTCTTCATCGAAAGAGAAGCATAGTCTGGATATAGCCGCTTTAAGTTTCGTCTTCAGTTTTTAGTACTTGGACTTTTGAACGTTTAGCCTCCATTTTGCAGCGTCCTGACTTGAGTGTTGACCCTTTGTTTCTAACGTCTTGACTCTGTCTGGAGTTTTTTTGTAGCTCCTTCTCAAGATCGTCAATGCGCAGTGCTGCTTTGTTAGGGTCTTCTCCCACTGGCCAAGATAACGATGTTTAAATTGTTGATCTCCGCCTCCGCATCAAATGGCACCTCCTGAATCACCTGTCTTCCCTCCATTGGAGCTTTTTCCTTATCCACTCGGGAGGTAGAATTTTGTTGTGTTAGAGGTTGTGTTTGGGGTTGAGATGGGGCGGTTCAGTGGGGGGCTCAATGGGTGGTGTTGGAGGGACTGGTTCTTCAACAGGGACATTTTCAGCTTCTTCTTTTCTGGGTCCTTTTGACCCTCCCCTTCTTTGGGCCTTCTTTTTTTGGGATTTGGGGATTTGTTGATGTTTGCTTTGTATATAGTCTCGAGAGCCTATTTCTCCTTATAGTCCTCATTCAACTCCACACTTTGACCTTTTCTTAGCAATCTATAAATGAGATTGCTATAAGGAAGCGCTTTGGATTTCTTAGTTACTACCTCCCACATATTTGTAAATATAATCTCCCAAAATTTAGTTTCTCCCTCATGGCTATACGATAAGAAATGTAAAAATCTAAATTACTTGAAAGTTTGGCCGATTTACTATTGACACAAAAGGTGACAATGGCAAGTAAAACTCGATACACTAAAGACATATCATTCGTGTTTTTTGTGAGGTGGAAACCAAGGAAGATTTTAACTTCATCTTCGAACACTTTGTACTTATAGTTATCCCACTTCCAAGGATCAAAATCATAAACACCCTCATCAGGAACACCAAGAAGTTCATTTATTGTTTTTGAATCAAATGAAACAAGCTGACCTTCTATGACTGAATTTAACATAAAACATTTAGGTACTCAACCCACCTATTAAACATTCTTGTGTATCAAATGGACATGTAACTCATTTCTGATACATCCCAAACCGGTCTCCATTTTTGATCATCAGACCAATTGATGATCAGTCTCAATTCCTTATTGTTCAAAATACCTCCAATTTTGAGCAATTTCAATGGAATGGTGGACCTCTTATGGTCTTCGCATTCACTAAACAACCCTTGAGCTCTGAGTGGATTGAAGGTGAATTTATCTGTGCCTGTTGGCTCTTTAAGGCATCCTCATACTCTCTGGTTTTGAGCCAAGGAAAGTTGTTCAATGTAAACCTTCCTTTTACCTCAGGTAATATGTTGTCTTGACAGGGGGTTGCCTTTTTTCGAAGTCCCTGTGTCCTAGAACTAGTTGGGACTTGAGGATGAGATTGTTGAGGCACATTCTCTTGTTCATGAGATGTTCTTTGCCTTTTGAATGGGTTTTTCGTTCTAGGGGCCATTTGGGGATTAGGCATGAAAAGTTCAAGAAATTGTGATGAAACAGATAGAAGTGAAGAGAAGAGTGATTGATTTGAAGAAAAAGAATGAAGATTTTTGCAAGAATTGGAGTCTTCTTGTCGGATTTAAGGAGTTCTGATTGAAGTAGAGGTTAGGATTTCGTTGGAGAAGAAAAAATGAAAAAGAAATGTGATTTTGCAGCTTCAAATTACCCTACCCGTGATGACATCGATCGATCGATGTCTGTGACTTCGATCGATTGATGTCCTCCACTTCGATTGATCGATGTCTGATTTTACATCAGTCTCTGAAACAGCTACATAGATCGATCATGTATGCTGAAATCTTGTTTTTTTACTATTTTGACCCTTTAACCATTGTTGATCATTCCTAATCTTGTTCGAATTGATTTGAATGTCTCAGTAGGAAGGGATTTGGTAAATATATCCACTAGTTGGTCATTTGTTGGAACAAATCCAATGCATTCCAATCCTTTTTGAATGCAATCCCTTATGAAGTAATGCCTTACTTCAATATGTTTGGTCCTACTATGGTGTAGCAAGTTTTGTGCTATACTTATGGCTGAAGTTTTATCGCATAAGATTGGGACTTTGTCAAACTTACTATTGTAATCATTTAACGTGTTTATCATCCAAAGTAGTTGGGCACAACATGAAGCGGCCGATACATATTCGGATTCTGCAGTTGAAAGTGACACACTGTTTTGTTTCTTGGAGAACCAAGAAACTAAGCAATCTCCAAGGAATTCGCATGTCCCGAAGGTGCTTTTTCTATTGACTAGGTTTCCGGCGTAGTCGGAGTCACTATACCCTCTTCAGTCAAAACAACCATTTTTGGGATAAAACAATCCAAAGTTCAAGGTTCCTTTCAAATACCTAAAGATACATTTAATGGCAACAAAATGCGATTCCATACGCATACTTTGAAATCTAGCACATAAACACACATCATGCAAAATATCCGGTCTACTAGTGGTTAAATAAAGTAAACTATCAATCATACCCCTATATTTCGTTACCTCAACCGGCTTTCCTTTTTCATCTTTGTCAAGCTTTGTACTTGTGCTCATTTGTGTGCTCATACTTCTTCCATCCTCAAACTTGTATTTCTTGAGTAGATCCTTTATGTACTTTGTTTGAGATATACATACTCCATCTTGAGTTTGCTTGATTTGAACACCAAGCAAGTAATTTAGTTCGCCCATCATGCTCATCTCAAATTCTCCTTCCATCAATTTTACAAAATGCTCACAAAGAGAATCATGAGTAGCACCAAATATAATATCATCCACATAAATTTGAACAAGCAATTGATGGTTTCCTT
>AP025071.1:25000528-25015277 GCA_036186865.1 Eustoma russellianum | reverse complement strand
ATTCTCCTTCCATCAATTTTACAAAATGCTCACAAAGAGAATCATGAGTAGCACCAAATATAATATCATCCACATAAATTTGAACAAGCAATTGATGGTTTCCTTGTTCTTTAATAAAAAGAGTAGTGTCGACTTTTCATCTTGAAAACTCATTTTCAAGTAGGAAGTTACTTAATCTTTCATACCATGCCCTATGAGCTTGTTTAAGTCCATAAAGGGCCTTTTTTGAGTTTAAATACATGATTTGGATAATCATGATTTTCAAACCCCGGTGGTTGATCAACATAAACCACTTCTTCAATTATTCCATTCAAGAATACGGATTTCAAATCCATTTGATATAATTTGAAATTCTTATTGCATGCATATGCTAATAGCATACTGATAGCTTCTAACCTATCTACAGGGCAAAGGTCTCATCATAGCTATGCTTTCTTCTTGTCTATATCCTTGAGCTACTAACCTAGCTTTGTTTCTAGTGATATTTCTTTTATTATCCATTTTGTTTCCAAATACCAATTTACTGCCAATTATAGGGTGATCACTAGGTTTAGCTACTAATTCTCAAACAACACTTCTTTCAAATTGATTTACCTCTTCTTGCATGACTAATAACCAATCTTCATCATTTATAGTCTCTTTTATATTTTTAGGCTCAACTTGTGAAATGAAAACATTTTCACTAAATTTCCTCCTAGTCATTATGCCTTGACTTTTTTCACCTAGAATTAATTCTCTTGGATGGTCTTTCTTATACTTATATGAATCCGGTAAATTTGAAGTATCTCCTATTACTTCTTCATCTTCAACCTTAGGTTGAAGTGGAATATCCTAAGGTCAATGACAATATTCCCTTTTGGATTCTCAAATTCTTCTATGTGATTTACTT
Source organism: Eustoma russellianum (assembly GCA_036186865.1). Classification (NCBI taxonomy): domain Eukaryota; kingdom Viridiplantae; phylum Streptophyta; class Magnoliopsida; order Gentianales; family Gentianaceae; genus Eustoma; species Eustoma russellianum. The sequence continues at coordinate 25,014,388 of AP025071.1, read as the reverse complement.
TAATTATTTCCTCATGCTCATCATCATTTATGCATGTTTCATCCTCAAGAAGTTCACTAAACTTGACATGAATTGACTCTTCAACTTTCATACTCCTTTTGTAATATACTCTAAATGCCTTGCTATTTTGAGCATATTCCACAAAGATTCCTTCATCCGCTTTGAAATCGAGTTTATCTAAGTTATCTTTGGTGTTAAGTATAAAACACTTACAACCAAATACCTTGAAATAACAAATATTTGGTACTCTACCTTTCCAAAGCTCATAAGGAGTCTTTTTGAGAGATAGTCGCAAATAAACTCTATTGATTACATGACAAGCGGTGTTTACCGCTTTGGCCCAAAAGTACTTGGGTAGCTCAAATTCATTTAGCATAGCTCTACTCATTTCTTGAAGTGTTCTATTTTTTCTTTTCACAACACCATTTTGTTGAGGAGTTCTTGGAGCCGAGAAATTGTGTCCATAACCTTTGGATATACAAAATTCTTGGAGCTCACCAACAAACTCACCACCTCTATCACTTCTAATTTCCTTAATTGTATCTTCTTTTTTATTTTCTAATCTTCTACAAAGTTTTATAAACTCTTGGCATGCATCATTTTTTTAGCTAAAAACATTACCCAATTGTACCTAGAGAAGTCGTCTACCACCACAAAGGTATAATGTTTTCCACTTAGACTTACCGTACCAAATATCCCCATACAATTTCACATGAAGCAATTGTAGAGGTTTAGTGGTGGAGATTTCGCTTTTGGGCTTGAAACTTGTTTTAACAAGCTTTTCTTTTTGACAAGTGTCACATAAGCCATGGTTTTTGAAATTCAATTTTGGAAGATTTTGGGCCTTTAAATTTTTGCAAATCTCTTTTAAATTTTTAAAACTAATATGTCCAAGTCGTCTGTGCCATAGTTGAGTCAAATCATTTTTTGGCAACTAGGCAAGAAACATTTTGTGATATCAAATCATGTGTGCTAAATTTTAAACATCATTTTTCCGTATAGCCTCAAAAACAATTTTATCATTCTTTTTCACAATATATTTTCTTTTCACAAATTCAACTTAAAAATTAGCATTGCATAATTGGCTAACATTTTTCAAGTTATACTTAAGACTTTCTACATATAATACATTATTAATAGTAAAAGAAGAGTTACCAATTTCTCCATGTTCAAGGACTTTAGCTCTCCTTTGCCAAAATGCACCATTCCACCATCTTGGAGCTTGAGTTTGGTGAACAAAGTTTTCTCTCCAGTCATGTGCGTTGAACATCCGCTGTCCATGAGCCATTTGGTTCCTTCTTCTTTGGCTACTCCATTTGTCTTGGAGCCTACAAAGCCAAGAGATTTATGTATTGGTACCCTTTGATAGTTGGGCCCTTTACGGTTAGCAAGTCGACCCTTGGGCTTCCAAACATATATACTATCAAATCTAGCTTTACATGCACTCTTCACAAGTCCTACTTTGTTACAAAGAAAACAAGTGTTTACATGTCTTGATTTATAAGATGATGAGTCATGTTGTATTTTTCTCTTATTTGCCTTTTTCTTTAGTGACTTAGGCTTAATGGAAGAATGTGATGAATTAAATCCTAAACCAGATTTATCATTTCCAATTCTTTGGTTTCCAAGTAATTTGTCTAGACTATCTTTACCATCGGTTAGTCATTGTAAGTCTAACCTTAGTCTCTCATATTCTTTCCTAATTTCCACATTTTCAAGAGCTACGGTTTTATGCTTGGTGAGTATGATGTCATAATCTTGAAACATCAAAATATTCTAATCATGCAAGTTCTTGTTTTCTAAAATGCATTTTTTATATTCCTTCTTCAAGTTTTTATATTTTAAATTTAGTTTTTCAAAATCATCTTGAAAATCTCCTATTTCATCTTGAAAATTAGGAGAGTTAGAGTTTACCTCAAGGTCATTCTCGATTGCCATGAGACAAGTATGTTGTGCTTTTGGATTCTCAACTATTGCAACAAGTCCAACATCTTGGTCTTCGCTTTCTTCTCCTTCTGATTCAGAGAGGAGATCGTCCCACGTGGTTACCTCCATATTAAGGGCTTTCTTTTTTTGAGAAAAGACCTTCTTTTCTTGCTTTTGCAGTTTCTTGACGTGGCAATCAGAAATGAAGTGACCGGGTCGAACACACCTATAGTAATTTTCACTTGCTTCTTTGTCCTTAATTGGTCTTTTGAAAAACTTACTTGCTTGGGCCTTGTTTCTTGTGGCCATTCTTCTAAATTTTCTAATAAGAAGAGCAATTTCCTCATCCGATTCATCGGACTCTACCACCAATCCTTTGTGTGATGCTTATGTGGTCTTAACAGGGTTCATTCTATTTTGTTCATCAATAAGGATTTCGTGAGTATGAAGATTACCAGATAGCTCATCAAGAGTAAGAGTCTTGAGATTCTTTGATTCGGTGATTGCGGTGGCTATAGGTGTCCATTCTCTTGGCAACGAGTTGAGGAGTTTTGAGAAAAGGTCTTGATTTGAGATTTTCTTGTCCACCATGGAAATTTGCTTCACTATTCGAGTGAATCGATCAAGAGTTTCCTCAATCTTTTCACCGCTCTTCATACCAAACATTTCATACTCCTTCATGCGCATAAGTCTTTTGGCATTCTTACTTGCTCAATCCCTTCAGTGTCATTTCTAGCCGTTTTCATGCTTCATGGATTGTTTCAGGTCCTTGAAGTCTTATGAGCTCGGTGGTGGTAAGAGCACTTGAGAGAATATCGAATGCTTTGACATTGATGGCGAAGTTTATCTTCTTTTCGTCAGTGTAATCATCTTCATCTTTGATCATTAATTCTCATTTTCGGTTGATAATCATAGGAACTTCGATTACTTTCACAATTGCTCTCCATATATCAAATCCACAGCCTCTCAAATGATTGATCATTCAAAATTTCCACGAAGAGTAGTTTTGGGCTTCAAACATAGGTGCTTTATTGTTTGATCCTGAGAATAGTGCAGTTGGCTTGGAAGTTGAAGTGTAGGATGAAGAGGTTGTCATTGCCATGATCTTTAACCTTGAAACTTGCAAAGATTGGCCAAGCAATCAAGGTTAGGCTCTAATACCAATTGTTAGGTCCGAAACACATTCTAGAGGGGGATGAATAGTGTTTGTCAATTTTGCGGAATTTCTTGTGTGGCTCAACTCAAATGAAATTCAAAATCGAAGCAAGAATGGGAGATAAAAAACAATGAATGAGTACATCGGATACAGAATGGTACGAATCGTAAATGATTTTACTTCACTACCACTTTGTTGCCAAAGTGGATTTTCAACAACTACTCTTCTTATTAAAGCTACTAAGAACAACCACAGCAATACTTACACTAACACCTTAGTGTAAGCAACGACAACAATAACTTCCTGCACAAAATACACTTGTGCAACTACAGCAAATACAGCTCTAAGCAAGAACAACTTCTTGCTACCTCAAAACTTCAACAAAGTTCTATTTAAGAACTTTCTCACAGTGGGTTGAAGGAAGTAGTAGGGTTCACACTTTCTCACTACTCTAAACACAAGCAAGAGATCAAATATTTATGGTTCCTCTTGTGTTAGACTTTCTATCTCTCAATATACAACAATGAAGAGCAAAGAAAGGCTTAACAAGCTTTAAGTACTTTTACACATATAAGAGAAATATACAACAACAAATAATGAAGCTTGATGATGGTGAAAGTGTGTATTTGCCTCATCCAAGTTTCATCCATTTATAGGAGACGTTCACCATTTTTCTTAATCCTCCACCATGTCTTCAACTACATCAAATGTCAAGATAATGTCCAAATAGTCTTTAGCCACCCTATGGCATGATTTGATCCTCAATAGCCAACCTAAAATAGCTTAGACATAGATATAATAGTCAAAGAAGCATGTATTATGTTAGAGTAAAGTCCACAAGAAATTTGAGCAAGATTGGAGAGAGAAAACACCATGAATCTCCCTTGGATTTCGTTCCAACGTTCATAAAAATTTGAATTCTGGGGGACATCGATCGATTGAAGTGCCTGGCTGAGAGATCGATGTGCTCTAGAAACTTTGCAGTTTTGAATCTATTTGACATTGATCGATCAAAGTCTCCCCTGGAGAGACTGATGTGACATCGATCGATCAATGTCTCCTGGACTGAGAGATTGATGTTGGATAGAAACTTTTCTGCCTGACATCGATCGACGAAATGTCTCTTGGGAGAGACTGAAGTAACATCGACCGATCGATGTCCTCAGTCTGAGAGATCGATGTTGGACATAAACTTTTCTGCCTGACATCGATCGATCGAAGTCTCTCTTTGGAGAGACTGAAGTGACATCGATCGATCAGTGTCCTTAGTCTGAGAGATCGATGTTGGACAGTAGAGTTCTAATCTCGACCATTTTTTTGACGTAGTGTGTTTTTTCCATTTTGCATTAAATCTTAAGTGTAAATTTAACTTATGCAAAATATCTTTACATCATAAAAACATTTTATATCTTAACATCAGGAAGAGCCAATCAAAGGGCACAAATCTGATCTGCTGGAATTGCAAGAAAAAAGGTCACCTTAAATGCGATTGTATAGTCAAGAAGAACATTGATCAGTCTCACAAGAACAACAATTCGATTCATGTCTCACATGCATCAGATTCTGACAGTGACGGTCTAATCTTGAGTTATGAAAATCAAGCTGATGCTCTCTGGATCTTTGAAACTGGAGCCTCTTTTCATGCCACCTCTAACTGTGAATACTTTACAAAGTGCAAGAATTGAAATTCTGGAAAACTATATCTAGGGAATGATAGGTCCTATGACATTATTGTCAAAGGATGTTAGTGTATATGCCCTAGGCCATGATTTGGATGTTTTATGTTATACATTTATTATTAATAAAGAGGTTTTATTAGCATTATTGTTGGTTAGTATGTTACACAATTATGATATATGTCCCTGGTTCATTATTGTTATAGAGATAAAATAATTTATAATCAATATGAGTATTGATTTGATAATCATGAGATGATTATGTGTATGGTGATACAAATCAATCTCATAGCTACTTGTTAGAGAATAGTGTATTGGATAGACCCATCATGAGATTACTACATGGATTGGTGTCATAAGTAAATCTCATGATAATCATGTTTTAATCCTTAGACTTGAGATTGTCATAGTTTCCAACATAAGGACTATTATATTTTGACATGATCTAACGTTTTCTGTAACTGGATAATAATAAAGGTCATCATTGAGTATGATAGAAATTATGTAGAGGATATTGAACGATCAAGATAGGATTTGTCCCTCTCTTTTGAGAGAGATATCTTCGTGCCACTCGATTAGTGAGACTGTGAAATGCATGGTCGTGCTCAAATGAATTGATAGTGTGATCAATGTCATTTGTTTTATCAGTCTACTTAGAGATCGAGTAATCAATGTTTGAACAATATAAGTATGATACTGACTATGACTTATATTGTGTGACAAAGGGATTAATGCATGTACTATTATTAGGCTAGTTGGACTTTACTCTTATTAATTGGGTAGTCGTAATATCTCACTAGAGACCAATTATGACTTGTTGGTTTAATGGAGATTTAACTGACTGCCAATTAATATGGGCCTATCGAGTCATACACAAGAATGCGTATAGGCTGATATTAATAATATTAATAATATTAATATTAGATATTAATTATTATTATTATTATTATAACTATTTTTGATTTTTTTAAAATATATACTTATTATGCTATCGGATAATAACAACAAAATCCATATCTGATATGGATTTTGATTGGTCTTATATAATCCTAACAGAATCCATATCTGATATGGATTTTGATTGGCCTTAACCAATCCGGTTTGGAATCAGATTTTAAGGCTTATATATTTGTATATACGCTGCTGTATCTCGTACACAACAGAACAAAAAGAAAAAACGAAACCCAAAATTGTTTTTGGAGAAAAACAAATTTCTCAGCCGCGCCATTTCAAGAGCTAGCACTCCGGACGGAAGCATTCGTGAAGATACCGACAGAGGGTGTTCGTTACTTTGTACCTCCTTCATCTACGGATTTCGAATCTACAGAGGTAATTTTCGAGTTTCTTTTATCGAATTAAACGAAAAACATGGATCCTTGGTAGGAAATCGAAGATCAAGTTTTATTGTTCCGCTGTGTGTTTTTGGCAGTGATCTCATCTGTTTCCTAAAAAAGGAGACAATGTGTAACTCTACTGGATGGCAAACAACTGAAGTTGCTGCAGCCAAGACTTGGGTAACCAAGAACCTGATATCAAATACTCAATTGGCAGATAATGCCGACCTGGAAAGAAGGTTTTACAAGACGCACTGGAAATTGGTTAAGGGATCCTTAGTTGTGGCACAAGGTTTGAGAGCAGGGACTCTCTACAAGTTTTCAAAAAAGATTTCGGCAAATGCAGTCACCTCGGCAAGTGACACCGAGCTGTGGCATCAACGACTTGGGCATATTAGTGTTAAAGAGATGATAATAATGGCATCCAAAGGGAAGCTGGAAGGGGTGTCAAGCATTGACATGCCTCTGTGTGAAGCTTGTGCTCTTGGGAAACAGAAAGATGTAAGTTTCTCAAAGCACAAGAGAACTCTAAGAACTCAAAAGTTGGAGCTTGTATACACAGACATGTGGGGTATTTCAGATATGCCTTCACTAAATAGATCCCGCTACTATGTTACCTTCATTGATGACTCAACTAGGAAGCTATGGGTATACTTTCTAAAACAGAAGTCTGATGTATTTGAAGTCTTCAAGAAATAGAAAAGCCGTGTTCAAAATGAGACAGGGTTGAAGCTGAAATACTTGAGGTCAGACAACGGTGGAGAGTATTATAGCAAAGAGTTTGAGGAGTATTGTGCCTTGAATGGAATTAGACAAGAGAAAACAGTGCCGAAGACACCCCAGCACAATGGGGTTGCTGAAAGAATGAACATGACGATATGTGAGAGAGCTAGGAGCATGAGACAACACGTTGGACTGCCAAAATCCTTCTGGGCTGAAGCAGCAAACATTGTTACCGATCTGATCAACCGGAGTCCCTCTACTATGATTGATTGTAGACTGCCTGAGGAGATGTGGACAGGTAAAGAAGTTTCACTTGCGCACCTGGAGGTGTTTAGATGCATCTCCTACGCGTTACTGAAATTTGATGAAAGAACAAAACTTGACCACATGTCCAAGGTATGTTCCCTGATCAGCTTTGGAGGAGATAACTTTGGTTATAGACTATAGGATCATGTTGAAAAGAAGGTGATCAGAAGTAAGGATGTAATTTTGAATGAAATCTTGATGTGCAAAGATAGGGTAAAGAAAGAGAAGCAGCCGGTAAAGTCAAAGTATTTTGAGAATAAAGATATTGATCACACGGAGCTGAGCAAACCTGTGGATCAGACTGCTAATTTTCCTACAGCAGAAGTTGAAACTCCAGAGGAGCTAGTGAAACCATCTATTGCTGTCAAAAGAACTACTACTGCCCCCACCAGGTTTTCACTATCACTTTACTACTTGATTCTAACTGACAGTGATGAACCGAGTTTCTATGAGGAAGATCTAAGCCCTGACAAAAGTGAGAACTTGAGGGAAGCTATGGATGATGAGATGAACTGTCTGCAGAGAAACTACACCTAAGATATTGTAGAAAAGCCACTAGGGAAGAAGACAGTTTAGAACAAATGGGTGTATAGGTTGAAGCACGAGACTGATGTTTCTCAGAGGTACAAGGAAAGGCTTGTTGTGAAAGGTTTTCAACAGAAGGCAGGGGTTGACTTCACTGAGATCTATTCATCTGTGCTTAAGCTCTCGACCATCAGAACCGTCCTAAGTATCACACCTGCTGAAGATTTGCACTTAGAGCAGCTTGATGTCAAAATAGCTTTTCTGCACAGAGACATAGAAGAAAACATCTGGATGATGCAACCGCAGGGCCACGAAGTACCTGGCAAGAAAGATCCGATCTGTAAACATCAGAAAAGCTTGTACAGGGTTTAAGCAAGCCCCAAGGCAATAGTACAAGAAGTTTGATAGTTTCATGACAGAGGTCGGCTACAAGCATCCTCATGGCGATCACTACTGCTACTTCAAGAAGTTTGAAGGTTTGTATAGTATCTTGCTATTGTATGTGGATGACATACTTATAGCAGGTGGCAGCATGGACGAGATCAAGATATTGAAGGAAAAAATGGCCACAAAATTCTCCATGAAGGACCTTGGTCCTACTAAAAGAATACTGGGGCTCAGTATTGACAGAAAGAACCAAGCCCTGAGGCTATGCCAGAAAGATTACATCAGCAAGGTGCTGAAGAGGTTCAATATGGAGAATGCTAAACCGGTGTCAACACCTTTGGCTGGGAATTTTAAAAATCTGTCAATAAAGCAATGTCCAAAAACCAAAGATGAGCTTGAACGGATGAAGAAGGTGTCGTATGCCTCTGCTGTGGGTAGCTTGATCTATGCCATGGTGTGCACCAGGTTAGACATCTCCCATGCAATGGGAGTTGTGAGCAGATTCATGCCAAATCAAGGTCTTGAGAATTAGAGTGCTATGAAGTGGATACTAAGATACTTAGTCAGAACTAAAGACAAGGCACTGCAGTACAGGGATGCTTTAAACCTATACGACTTTGTAGATTCAGATATGGATGGAGACGTTGATGAATGGAAGAGTACTACGGGATATGTTTACAAGTTTGGTAGCGCTGCAATCACATAGGTATCAAGGTTGTAGAAGATTGTAGGACTGTCAACAACTGAGGCTGAACACGTTGCAACAGTTAAAGCTGCCAAGGAACTGGTGTGGCTAAAGAGTTTATTGAATGAGCTACATCACCCACAGATGAGCTGCAAGCTATTCAGTGATAGTCAAAGTGCAATTCACTTGGCCAGAAACTCTGCTTACCACGTAAGGACTAAACATATTGACATCAAATACCAATTCATACCAGCCAGAATCAAGCAGACATGATGACGAAGATCGTTCCAAAAGAGAAGCTTGATCTCTGCAATGCTTCTCTAGGTCTTATCACTTGATGAAAGTGTTGAGGAGCGGCAATCCAGAGGAGAAGAAATTCACGAGGCGTCATGATCAAGGTTAATTCTAAGTGGGAGATTTTGTTATGTTTGATGGATCTAAAGTGAGGAGCCGAGCTGAGCTACAAAGCTGAACTTAATCTAACATAAATAGAACTTGGAGAAATGAACTGTGTTGCCGAGCTGAGCTGGACAGCAGCGCTTCCAAGCTGAGATGGATAGCAGCGTTGCTTAGGTGAGCTGTACAACAGCGTTGCCGATCTGAGCTGGACAGCAGCGTTGCCGAGCTGAGCTGGACAACAATGTATATCTCGTATGCAACTCTAACCTGAAGTATACGAGTGTGTGGTAATACTTTGGTGAAGCCTTGACTTTTATGGTGTCTCATTTGAAGTCGAACACTTCATATTTATCAGTTAGAAGAATGCAACTCACTAGAATTCTATTCATGTTAGGATAGCGTGTTAAGTGACATCTACGCCAATGTTGATCATGTCGATCAAACACCTATAAAATCCTCCTGCTGTACGTATATAAAAAGGATGGTAATTCGTTGTTGTGATAGTGAACTTCCTTGCTACCGCCGCCGTGGGTTTTTTATTCCCCAAGAGGGTTTTCCCACGTAAAATCGTTGTCTCTCCTTTATTTGTTTCTTTGTTTCATTGCTGCCACACTGTTCTTGCGTGATTGTGTGTTCTTATTCTCGTCATCATGTTGTTTTTGCTGCAATCTGTCCCAATACTAAACTTCCCACCAACCTAGATTTTTTACATCGCTTACAAGGTTGTTTAAAAGGAACATGTAAATTTTGGAGCAATTTTTAAGGACATGGTTGAAGAAGCTCCAACCATGCCTCTTAAGACACTCTCCTTTTCAAACCTTATACATGACATTCTTCAACAAGAGGGGGTTGATGGGCACGTAAATAATGTGACGAAGGCACTTGAGAAGGACACCTTCGGCATGCGTTTGTGGCACATGAAGAAAAGTAGGGTAAGACAATTTTGGGAAAATTTTTCCAGTATATTTTCAGTAGTATTGTATACATCTTTAAAGTACGTTGAGTATTCTATACAAGGTAAGAGATCCTAATTACAATTATGATGATTACCTATTACAATAATGCTGATTACCTAAGATCTGGTAATTACAATCATCTATCTATGGTAACACAATCAATTTCATACAGTAACAAAATCAATCTATACTCTAACACTCTCCTTCAAGTTGATCAGTGGGGTCAACAATGTTCAACTTTCTCAAGCTAGCTTCAAAAGATCTCCCATTGACAGCCTTGGTCAGGATATCTACCAACTAATCTGCAGATCAAACGAACGGCAACGTAATCAATCCTGTTTCTAACTTCTCCTTTATTAAGTGTCTGTCGATCTCCCATTGACGGCCTTGGTCAGGATATCTACCAACTGATGGACGCCTTATTATCACAGAACAATGGAGTGGGCTGATTCACTGGAAGACGTAAGTCCCTGAAAAATTTCTGTATCCACAGTACTTCAGTTATTCTTTTCACAATTCCACGGAACTTTGCCTCTGCACTGGAGAGTGCAAAAATCCTCTGCTTCTTGCTTCTCCACGTGACCAGATTTCCTCCAACAAGAGTAAAGAACCCAGAGGTAGATCTTCGGTCCACCAGATTTCCTGCCCAATCAGCATCGGTATTAGACTGGATATCAAGATGTACATTGTCTTTGAACACAATCCCTCTGCCTGGAGTTTCCTTGAGATACCTTAGGATCCTAATGACAACCTCCATATGATGTGCCTGGGGTTCTTGCATTAACTGGCTTACAAGACTAACTGCAAACGCAACGTCAGGTCTAGTATGAGAAAGATAAATTAACTTGCCAACAAACGTTGATGCTGACCTTTATCCGCATATGGCGCCCCCATCGATTACCTGTAGCTTAGTATTTACTGCCATAGGAATGTCAAATGGTTTGCAATCAATCATTTCTACCTCAGCCAAAAGATCCAAGATATACTTACGCTGTGAAATATATATCCCTGATTTTGACCGAAGCACCTCTATTCCGAGAAAGTACTTAAGTCCCCCTAGATCCTTCATCTCGAACTTTGTGAACAAGTACTTCCAAATTCGGTCCATTTCTTCTTTATCATCTCCAATGATAATCATGTCATCTACGTAAATAATTAAACATGTTACCTTCCCTTTCCGCCTATTTATAAACAAGGTATGATATGTATTGCTCTGTGAATATCCACTCTGTTTTATAACAGCGATAAATCTCCTAAACCAAGCTCGAGGGGATTATTTCAGTCTATACAGAGACTTCTTTGGATGGCAGACTTCTCCTTTGGCAAACTCTAAAGAGAACCCGGGGGGTGGCTCCATGTATATCTCTTCTTTGAGTTTCCCATGGAGAAATGCATTCTTAACATCGAATTGATGCAGGGGCCAGTTCCTTATTGACGTTATTGAGAACAAGACCCGAATGATATCTATTCGTGCAATCGGTGAGAAGGTTTTCGAATATTCTATGCCATAAATTTGAGTGTACCCTTTTGCTACAAGTCGAGCCTTACGTCGCTCCACACTTCTGTCTGCTTTGTATTTAATTGTAAAAACCCACTTACATCCCACGATCTGTTTTCCTCTAGGAGCAACACACCTTTCCCAGGTCTCATTTTTCTGGAGCGCACTCATCTCATTTAGCATTGCATCCTTCCACTCAGGTATACTTAAAGCTTCTTTTAGCATCTTTCGGAATTTTTTTCATTACATACGGAAGTCAAGAACCCTAATGAAACATCACTCAACCCCTTCCTTGTACTGCTCAGAGGGTATCGAGACGTCTTTGACGCTTTGTCTTGAGAGTATCTTGCTGGAGGTACCCCATGGTTCGTCCTTGGAGGCAAGACCCACACCTGCTGCTGTTCCTGTAAAATTTTAATGGGGTCCATGGATGGTCCTTGGGTAGGTTTCGTCTCAGAAATGGTTATCACAAGTATATCATAGGGTGCAGAAAAAGATTGTTCAAAAAAAGATTGAGATTGATCTGATATAGACTGTTCATTTGGTACCTCTGTGGTGACATTCATCTCAAGTTGATCATTGGGTGTTATTGGAACCACTGGTGGTACCTTATCGGAGTCATTAATACAATCAACGCCATCTACTTTCCGTGTTGGAACTGATGACTTTGACAAGTCAAAATGTGACAGCCAATTTAAGGTTCCATCACAGGTATATGGCTCCCCCTGAACCCGGGATTGGGTGGAATAATAAAATTTAGTTTCGACAAAGACACAGTTCAGGGTGATATGAATGCGGTGTGTTTGAGGATGGTAACAACAATAGCCTTTCTGAGTGGTGGCATAGCCAACAAATACACATTTGTTAGCGCAGGGGTCTAGTTTAGTACATTCATGTTTAGGGTTATGGATAAATACAGTGCAGCAAAATACTTTTAGGGGAAGGGTGCATATAGATGGGATAGGGTGTTGAGTGGAAAAGAATGTGGAGGGGAGTTTGAAGGTCAAGGATTTTGGTGGGAAGGCGATTGGTGAGGTACGCGGCAGTGGACACAGCCTCCAACCAGAAACTTATCGGGACGTGAGACTCGAACATCATAGCACGGGCCTTTTCTAGGAGAACTCTATTTTTTTGTTTGGCCGCCCCATTTTGTTCAGGAGTGTAAAGACACGATGTTTGATGAATGATCCCATTCTTATTGAGGAACTGCCCCAACTCTCCATCAAGATATTCCCCCCATTGTATGTTCGGAGGATTTGTATAGAGGTGTGAAACTGGGTTTTGAACATATTGTAAAAAAGTAAGAAATTTGCTGGTCACTTTAGATTTAGCTTTCATAATGTAAAGTCATGTCATACAAGAGAAATCATCGACAAAGATTACATAATATCGAAACCCATGGGCCCCACACATCTGAATGTACTAAAGAAAACATACGAGTCGCACGAGTATTATTAAAAAAGTCAGACGCCCAAGTTTGTTTAGCCCGGAGGCATGTATCACACTGTAATGGGTCAAGTTTGGATTTAAAAAGGAAAGAAATAATTGTTTTAAATATGTAAAAGATGGATGCCCTAACTGGTGATGCCACAACCACAACTATCGAGTCACTATCTTGGTGGCACGATTAGACTATCTCTGTTGTACCACCGTGTCGACAAAGTATAGCCCGTGGTGTTCAGTACCATGCCCAATGATTTCCTTGGTATGAATGTCCTGCAGAATACAAAAGGAATGACACATCAGAACAATGCACTCTAATTCTTTGGTAAGTTGGCTGATAGAGAGTAGTTTTATTGAAAGTGTTGGTACGTAGAGACAATTTTTGAGTGTAATATTAGGGGTAATTGCAATGGTGCCACTGCTGTGTACTGGGACTAATGTGCCATTAGCGGTTGCCATGCTGGTTTTTGTAGGAGGGTTATGTATAAGGAAATCTTTGGGTCGTAGGACATCGTATCGATAGCTCCAAAGTCGAATATCCACTGTATAGTGGCTTGGGTCGGATAAGAGTGAGGTTTAGGGGAAAAATTAGTATTTGTGGTGGAATTGAGGGCTATTGGTAAGTTTTCCTGAAATTCAGGGTTAAAGTGTCGACTGGTGAAGTTTTGGAAGTGATGCGAACATTTTCTGGAAGGTCAAGGGGTACTTTGGATTTTATAGAAACTGAAGGACCGATTTGTAATTATTGTAACCTGCAGAGGCCTGACTAACATTTTCAGAAACAGCAGGAGTTAGGCTTGCAATATTATTAAAAACGGCTGCTGTAAAATCGTAAGGGGCTAGGGT
>AP025071.1:24831936-24999039 GCA_036186865.1 Eustoma russellianum | reverse complement strand
AGCAAGCCCATCCCAAAAGGCTTTCGCAGTCGGGTAACTGGAGGCGCTATTCACAAGGCTCTCTTCCATATTTTCTATGAGCTAAGTGAACACAAGCTGGTCTTCTTGTTCCTATTTTGCGTAATTTTCATCCGTTGGCAGGGGGTGGAGGAATCCTTTTGATGTGGGCGCTCCTCCCCCTGCCCGTGAGGGCCTTCTTCATCAGATTGCACCATAAGGCATAATTGCCCAAATTCAATTTTACTTTGATCACTAAATTCTCAAATGACGTGGGCAGAGAGGCATTTTGAGATTGTGGGTTTATTTGGCTCTGCAGGAATTTTGTGAACTCTGCAGATAAGTCAAAATTGTCTGGGAATTTTGGGAGGTTTTCTGATGTTTCTGGTAAGGCATGCAATTTTTCTGGGTTGTTTGGCATTTTGGTGGTCTTTTGCAAGTTGGATGGACGGTACTGGATCTTAGTTGAAGCAGAAATGGGTATGTAAGGCAATGAGGATGTTTCTGAGCCTACAAAACTTCCAACTCAGACAGGTACTGCTTGATCAGGTACAACACTTGATCAAGGAAGGGGTATAGCAGTGAAGAGAAAGATTTTGAGCAAACAATTGTCCAAAAAATTTCTTAGTATGGTTGGCAATGATGATGACTTATCTGAGCCACCAATTCACCGGAATAATCATAGTAGGCTTAGGAAGCTTGCTCTGATCCCATGATGAAAAGTAAGCTAACACAATTTTGGGAAAATTTTTCTTGTATATTTTCAGTAGTATTGTATACACCTTTATAGAACGTTAAGTATTCTATACAAGATAAGAGATCATAATTACAATTATGATGATTACCTATTGCAATAATGTTGATTACCTAAGATCTGGTAATTACAATCATCTATCCATGGTAACACAATCAATTTCATACAGTAACAAAATCAATCTATATTCTAACAGCACATATGCTCAAAGCACGGAGAAGGGATGCGTGGGCTCAATGACCACGCCAGTTGCACGAAGAAATTGGACAACAGGAGGCGCCGGAGCAAGTCCCCAAAGTTGCGCAGGAAGAAACTACCTCTACCGCACCCACCCTCCAAGAGAAGGGAAAAGCCCCGGCTACAGACAACTCAGATGAGACTTTGATGCTGAGAAGGAGATTGACGAACTCAAGTCTCATACTGGGGACTTAAGTTAAAGAAAAACGGAGGAAGCAATCAAAGTGGATATTCTTGAAGCCGAAAATAACGCGTTGAAACTAATGTGACCAGCCTCCAAAACAAGCTTCAACTCCAAAAGTCTAAATACCAAAAGCTCTAAGTCCAAACTTAAGCGTCCGGTCGTTGTATGAAGAGTCCTAGTGTCTTCACCCTGCTCCCTTCATCCGTCAAGACAACCTAACTCCATATCCCTTAAGTATTCTATGACTTCTGTACTTATGAATTATGACTTGTCTTTGACGTGTCTTTTGTTAGAATATGGTTTGGTTTTGATGATTTGCACAAGTTTGGCATTTGAAAATATTGATTAAGCGCTTCAAGTTGATTGTTTGAGGTCAGTGCACTTCGAACGCTCACTTTAGGCGCTTCATGTGTCTTGGTGATGACCAGAACACTTCGAACGCCTAGATCAGGCGCTTCATGTGAAGTGTTGAAAGTCAGGACACTTCGAACGCTTACATCAAGCGCTTCATGTGTCCTGATGAAATGTCCGAACACTTCGAACGCTACTTTAAGCGCTTCAAGTGTCTCACCAAGTCAAAAGTACTTTTCTCTGAGTAAACACGCTTCCAAGAAGCTGGTTCTGAGAAAATGTCAGTTTTAGTTCGAACTTGTATGAAGTGCTACATGAGGCGCTTCATGTCACTTCGAACGCACTCAATTGCCAACATTAGGCGCTTAATGTGACTTCGAACGCATGTTCTCTTTCACATTAAGCGCTTCATCCTACTTTGAAACGCCTATTCCTTCACAGATTAGGCGCTTCATGTGCTCAACGGTACAAATGTCTTTTGCTTCATTTTCTAACCAAGTTGACTCTTTGTACCCTCCTCTTTTAGTGTTGTTTCAGCAGGTCTTCTCTCATACTCAGAGTTTCAGGTTTCCATTCTTGGCCAAGGTTTTTGAATCCTCTTCTAATGGCTGCTACATGCCAAGAATTGTTTCCCAAGAATGCTGCAGTACCTTCACAAGCTGCCAAATCCCATTATTGGCTGGGCAAAAGGTTTCAAACGGGAATATTTTTGAAGGTTGATAAAAGAAGGGTTTTGTTCATTCTCTTCTCCAACTTTCTACTACACAAGCTCTCAAGTTCTCTCAAGCTCTCAAAATATTTGTAATCTTTGTACATCTTTACTTTATTGTTGAGAGTGATTATTGTAAGAAGAAGAGTCTTCTTCTTGGTGAGATTTTCTGTGAGAGATTTGGTAGATTGTTGGTCAAGGAGCAAGGGTGCTCTTTGTTTAAGTTTTCTAAACTTTGAAGGGTTTGTTGATAGTGTGTGGTGCACTATTCTCCCTACAAGATTTCTTTGAGGGCAAAGAAGATCTTTGGAGGCAAAACTTCAAAGTGTTAGAACTCTTGGTTGTGGTCTAGGCAAGGTGCCTAGTTTGTATTCTTTTGATTTCGTTTTTGGTTGTTGTTTCCCCCAAAAGAAATAACAATCCCCATTTCAAAATCCTTCTTGTGAAACACCAAGAAGGTAGAGGAGTAGAGTCTCTTGACTTGAACCTCTATACATACTCGTGTTCTTTATTGTCTTTCAAGTTTTATCTTTCTAAAGAACACATCCAAGTATTGATTGTACTCTAAAACGAAAAATAGCCACAAAATATCCATACTTGGTGAACACACTATTCAACCCCCCCCTTCTAGTGTGTTCTAAGGGACCTAACAATTGGTATCAGAGCCTCATCTTGCTTATTTGAGTCCAAATACAAGATTTGATCATTTCTAGTATGGAGTCATTTGTTGATGTTGATTTGGGTTCCCCTATTGCTGAAACCTCCAGAAGAAGGAGGCAGGCCTCTATTGATGAGGATGTGAGTTCTCCTTCTGCTGATATTTCCAGAAGAAGGAGACAGGAAACCCTATTCCCTTCTATCTCTAATGTTCATGTTAAAGTCCCCATGTTTGACCCTTTAAACTACTCACTATGGAAGTCAAACATGGAAACGTACCTGCGTTCTTGTTCTCACAGAATATGGGTTGAGGTCTCAAAAGGATCTATGATTCCCATTGATATTGATGATCCTACCCGGAGGAGGAGTTCCAGTTGGCCATAAATAGCAAGGCTCTTGCTATTTTAAACAGCTCTCTTTCCACAAATGAGAGAGCTCAGATTCAAGGTGTCCAATCCGCACACGAGGCCTGGACAAAGCTTGAGATGATCCACGAAGGAACATCTCAAGTAAGGAAGGCCAAAGGAGACAGTTGATAAAGAAATTTACAATTTCACTGTCCCCAAAGGTGAAAAGATTGAAGAGTCTATCCAGAGATTCACCAACTTGTCAACCTTCTCAAAGCGGTTGGCAAGAAGATATAACAAGAAGATTTGAATCACTTGCTTCCTAAACAGTTTAGGAAGAGAATGGAACGCGAAAGTGACGGCCATTGAGGAGTCCAAGGATCTTGAAACAATCACCTTGGACGAGCTATACGGGAATCTCATCACTTATGAGATTCATTTGGATGCACAAGAAAAGAATGATCCTATTCGCCAATCTTCAAAGGCGTTGGTCGTAGAGTCAGAGGACTCGGATGATGAAGTCGGACTTCTTGTCAAAAGATTCCGACGTATTGCTAGAAAGAATGGTGACGAAGCAAGGAGATTCGTCAAGGAAAGATATTCCAAGAACAAGGTAAAGGACCAAGAGATTAAATGCTACAAATGTGGGAAGCTTGGTCACTTCATGAAGGATTGTCGGGTGAAGGAGCCGCAACCCAAAGACAAGAAGGCCATCTACCAAAAGAAGAAGGCCTTGTAAGCGGAAGTAGCCCATTGGGAGAGTTTTCTTTCCGGATCCGAAAGCGACAATGGCGATAGAGATGATCTTGCACTCACGGGGGTGGTGGAAGATGATCTCGACAAGGAATTCTTTGCACTAATGGCCATCGACGATGACAAGGAGGTATGCAATATTTCATCTCACTATAAAATTATTGATGAACGAAATGATTTAATTCAAGAAAATGATCTCCTTGATTTAAAATATCAACGTGTCAAGAAAGAGTTTAGAGCATGCATAAATGAGTACAATGACACGTTAGAAAATCATATTGCATTGCAACTTGAGCATGATATATTCGTAACTATGCATGTGATTGCACTTGAAGAGAAACATGATTTGATGAAATCATGTGCTCAAGCCCTTAAGGATAAGAGAAATGAATCAAGGGTAAGTGCTAAAAAGGTAGAGATCAAAGATGCATCTAGGCCAAGCATAAAAGTCAAACCTAGTGCCATGTATGCATCTAAGAAGGGATATAAAAAGGAACAAGCACAAGTGATCAAGGAGTCTAAAACCTCCTTGAAGAAGCAAAGGCACATGCCTAAACAAAAGGCTAATGCACCAAAGGTATCACAACCTTTGGTTCATGTTGTGAAACAAAAACCTTCTTCTATTTCAAAGAAGGTGGTTCCTAAGAAGGAAACACGACATGTGCCAATGCACAAACATTCGCACAAGCATGCACCAACGCACAAGCATACTCCTACATGTTTTTATTGCAATAGGAAAGGTCATGTAGAAAGAGTATGTAGAGCTAAGAATAATAAGAATCTTGTGTGGGTGCCGAAAGGCGAGATGAAGGTAACTAACCTTCAAGGACCCAAAACAAAAAGGGTACCAACTTCATATGGTTCTTTTGTAGGCCCTAGCACTCAATGGAGAAAGCGAAGACAAGAAGGTCAAATGGGTCGTGGACAGTGGGTGTTCCAACCATATGACGGGAGACAAACGTCTCTTCCATAGACTCACTATGCAAGACGGAGGAGTTGTCCACTTTGGCGGTAGCAAAGGTCAAATCAAAGGACATGGTATTGTGGGTAACGATTCCTTCTCTCTTAGTGATGTCTTATATGTTGTAGGTCTTAAGTTTAACTTGATAAGTGTCAGTCAACTTTGTGATACTAACTATGAGGTAACGTTTTTGAAAACAAAGTGTGTTGTGAAAAAGGAAGAAAAGATTTTATTTGAGGCTTTGCGTTTCAAAAATATTTACAAGGTTAGCATCAATGATTTGGTTTCTCAAAATGTATCGTGCCTAGTTGCTAAGAATGATTTGACGCAACTATGGCATAGACGTCTCGGACATGTATGCTTTAAAACATTCAAATTTATTTGCGAAAATGAAAAAGTCCGAGGCCTTCCAAAAATGAGTTTTGAAAATAATGACTTATGTGACACTTGTCAAAAGGCGAAACTTGTGAAAACAAGTTTCAAACCCAAGACAAATATTTCCACCTCCAAGCCCCTACAATTGCTTCATATGGACTTGTATGGGGATGTTGGAACAAGAAGCTTGGGTGGCAAACATTACACCTTCGTGGTAGTAGATGACTATACTCGTTATACATGGGTGATGTTTCTTGCTAAGAAAAGTGATGCATGTAGTGAGTTTATAAGTCTAAGTAAACGATTGGAAAATCACGTGGGTGACACCATCAAAACCATCCGTAGTGATCGTGGTGGTGAGTTCGATGGTGATTTCGAAAGGTTTTGTGTGTCCAAAGGATACTCTCATGACCTTTCGGCACCTAGAACTCCTCAACAAAATGGTGTGGCCGAACGGAAAAATAGAACTCTACAAGAAATGTGTAGAGCAATGTTAAACGAGTTCGGTTTGCCCAAGTATTTCTGGGCCGAAGCGGTTAATGCCGCTTGCCATGTGATTAATCGTGTCTATTTGAGACCATACATAAATATGACACCCTATGAGCTTTGGAATGGAAAAGTTCCCAACATTGGGTATTTCAAAGTCTTTGGTTGCAAGTGTTTTATACTTAATACCAAAGATACTTTGGACAAACTTGACCTCAAAGCGGATGAAGGTATCTTTTTAGGTTATGCCTCAAATAGTAAAGCATTTCGTGTTTTCAACAAAAGGAGTCAAAAGGTGGAAGAATCAATCCATGTTAAGTTTAATGAGTCACTTAGTGATGAACCTAAACTTAATGAGGATTGTGTTGAGGATGAAGATGTGACTCCTCAAGAAGAAATTCTTGAGGATGTTCCTATGGTTGTTCCTCAACGAGAAATCGTTGATGACCCTCCAAATGGAAACATCTTCGTTGACTTGAGAGTTGAACCTCTCGAAGGCACTCCTCCACCTTGCGTAAATGAACTTAGTGAGTCAAGTAAAAATGTCTCTCCTACTCATGTTGATTCACAAAATGTAGAAAATGCATCACACATTCCGGAACATGAGTTTCATGATAATGATGAAGGTTCATCTCTTCCGGAACATGATCAAGAGGAAGTTGGAGGTGATGTCTCCAATCTTCCTAGATCATTTAAGCACAAAAGTTCTCACCCTCAAGAGTTAGTCATAGGTGATTTAAATAGAGGTATCACCACACGAAGGCAATATAGAGAGAATGCATTTGTCTCTCTTATAGAGCCTAAAAATGTTAAAGATGCACTTCTTGATGAAAATTGGATCTTGGCAATGCAAGAAGAATTAAACCAATTTGAAAGAAGTGATGTTTGGGAGTTAGTTCCCAAACCACACGATCATCCTATTATTGGTACGAAATGGGTTTTTCGTAACAAGATGGATGATCAAGGTAATGTCACTAGAAACAAGGCTAGGTTAGTTGCTCAAGGATACCGTCAAGAAGAAGGTATTGATTTTGATGAGACATTTGCACCCGTAGCACGGCTTGAAGCTATTAGAATGTTGTTAGCATATGCTTGTTATAGAGATTTTACACTTTACCAAATGGATGTAAAATCCGCATTCTTGAATGGTGTTATTCAAGAGGAAGTGTATGTTGCACAACCTCCCGGGTTTGAATGTCATGATTCACCACATCATGTCTTCAAACTTAAAAAGGCCCTTTATGGCCTCAAACAAGCTCCAAGAGCTTGATATGAGAGGTTAAATACTTTTCTTCTTAATAATGGTTTTTCAAGAGGTAAAGTTGACACTACTTTGTTCATAAAAGAACAAGGTAGGAATCATTTAATTGTTCAAGTATATGTTGATGATATTATTTTTGGTGCTACTAACAATTGTCTTTGTGAGCAATTTGCTAGTCTTATGCAAGGTGAGTTCGAGATGAGCATGATGGGCGAGCTAAATTATTTTCTTGGATTACAAATCAAGCAAACCAAAGATGGTGTGTACATTTCCCAAGCCAAATACACAAGAGACTTGCTCAAAAAGTACAACTTTGGTGAAGGAAGAGAGGTGAACACTCCTATGAGCACAAGTGCAAAGCTTGACAAGGATGAAAAGGGAAAGCATGTCGAGGTAACCTTGTATCGTGGCATTATAGGTAGTCTACTTTACTTAACTGCTAGTAGACCCGATATTTTACATGCAGTATGCCTATGTGCTAGATTTCAAAGTGATCCTAGGGAGATGCATTTTATTGCGGTAAAATGCATCCTTAGATACCTTAGAAGTACTTTGAAATTTGGTTTATTTTATCCTAAGAATGCATGTTTTGATCTAAGAGGTTATTGTGACTCCGATTATGCGGGGAGTCTAGTTGATAGAAAGAGCACCTCCGGAACTTGTCAGTTTCTCGGAGATTGTCTCGTTTCTTGGTACTCCAAGAAACAAAACAGTGTGTCTCTCTCTACGGCGGAATCCGAATATGTGTCGGCCGCCTCGTGTTGTGCACAATTGTTATGGATGACCAACACTTTAAATGATTATAACGTTCACTTCTCAAAGGTGCCAATTTTGTGCGATAACACGTCCGCCATAAATATTGCACAAAATCCCGTCCAACATAGTCGGACTAAGCATATCGAAGTGAGGTATCATTTCATCCGTGATTGTGTACAAAAGAACTTGGTAAGTGTAGAATTTGTTTTTACACATGACCAACTTGCGGACATTTTCACGAAACCCTTACCTAGTGATGTCTTTGTATCTATAAGAAGTAGGTTGGGGTTGCTCAATATGGGTTGATAAAACCATCTTGAGTTCTGAGCATGAAAATTTCAAAAATTTTCAAGATCAGTACACATAAAGCGCTTCATCATACTCTCCTCAGGCGTTCGATGTCACATCAAGCGCTTGATGTAAAGGATGTCACTTGTTTGAAGTGACATCAGGCGCTTTATGTTCCTTTGTTAGGGCATTCGATGTAGGATCAAGCGCTTCATCTGATTTTGTTCACTCGTTCGATGTAGCATTAAGCGCTTTATCCTCATCTTCACTCTCGTTCAATGTGACTTTAGGCGCTTCATCCCTACTTATGAAGTCGTTCTATGTCACAATAGGCGCTTTAACCCTATTATCACTCTGTCTTTTCACCGCCTCTTCAGTTTTCGCGCCATTCAAGGACCATCAATTCCCTCTCTCTCCCACATCTGCCTCCTCCCTCTTCCCCACGATCTGCATTTCCTTTTCCCCATTCCCTCAAAATCTTCATCTTCTACCTCTATCCTCTCTCCCACTCTCCCACTTCTCCTCTTTTTCATCTCCACCATTACTCCACAAACTCTTCCTCTTCCTCCTTTCACCCTTTAAAATCCAACTTCTTCTCCTTCCTTCTTCATCACTCCTCCTCTTACCCTGAAATCTTCAAGCCATCTCCTTCTCAAAACTTCTTTTTCAATGGCCTCTGCAGGACCTTCAAAACGCCCACGCACTCAGAGGACAAAGAAAACTGCTGGGCTCGGGACTGCGGAACCCGAAGAACTCAAGACTATCCGCGAAGGGTTGACCAAGGAAAACTTCCCTTGGTTGAAGAAGTTCGATATTGATATCAAGAAATCTCCTCGCCCAGTTGACAAAGGAGTACATCTATCACTGTACTCAAATCTGCTCGTTGAAGAATGGCACACGAACAATCGCCCTGTTGTTCCCCTCAAACTCCTGAGTCTCAGTGATCTCTCCGAGACTCACATGGATCAGATAGTGTCGTTGCTCGAATTCCAAGGCTGGACCTCCCTCTGGTCCAGGCTTGACATGCGCAGTTTCTCCCGGGAGCACACCCGGATGTTTTATGCCAATCTGTGGATTACTCCACAATCTGAATCTCAATCCTTCTTGCTCAACACTGTTGTTGATGGTCAGTCCCTCAGTTTTTCTATTCCCGAAATCTGTGAAATTCTCCGCATCCGAAACGAAGGCCTAAGTGACTTTTCCGTATTTGACTGGAGTAGTAAATACGGAATTCCCGAACAAGATGTGAAGTTTGATCTGGGGTTCTTTCCTTCCCGAAAGACTCAGAACATGGCTCTCATTGATCGCATCTTGTTAGCCATTGTCACTTACTGTGTGAATGGTAAGTCGACAAGAAATCCAAGCAACATGGATTTCTACGTCACTTACCGCATCAAAAATCAAACCCAACTCAATTTTGCCTGGATTATGGTTGAGGTCATGTTTGCTGCTCTTCGGAAAGCTTCCAAGGCCTTACCCTTTGCCAATCTCATCACCATTCTTCTCAAGTCCAAAGGTGTTGTCATTCCTGATAATGATCTCACCCCGGTGGCGAACACGGACTATTACAGTAATTACAACATTGTCCAAGCCATCGACTCCCAAAAATGTAAAGCCACGACCATTCCCGGTCTTGATGATGAGGCTGAGGCTGCGCCTCAAGAAAATGTTGAATCAAGTACCGTTGACCAGCTGCGTGCTCAAATTCAATCTTTGGAACAGTCTGTTCAGCACCTTCAGCTTAGGAATGCACGTCATGAATATCGCTTTGGCGTTCTTAAGGAAGTTATTCTCCAACAAATGCCGTGGGCATCCTTTCCCTCTGATTTTGATGATTTAGGGGGAGACACTGCTAGAGTTACAGGAACCAGTGCTGGTGCTGGTGGTGCTGGTGGAAGTGGTGCTGGTGGAAGTAGTCAACAAATGAGTGGTTTTGCTGAGTATGCCTCAAGTCCTTTCAACTTTGGTGATTTGCAGCATCCTGGAGGAAGTGGTGCTGGAACTGGTGGTGGATTGTAGTTGTAGTTGGTTTCTTTTTTTTGATGATTGCTCTAAAATTTTTCTTTCTTGGATGTCATTCGAATTTTCCCTCTTTATGGATAGATGTTAATGAAAATGTTTCTATTGCACATATTCTTTGTAAGTTAGCTAGTTTTTTCGTTTAAAAAAACTTTATGCACTTTGTGAGGGGGAGCATATGGTAAGGGGGAGTAAATTAAAATGATGCATGTTGTGAAATCATCAAAAAGAGGGAGAATGTTAGAATATGGTTTGGCTTTGATGATTTGCACAAGTTTGGCATTTGAAAATATTGATTAAGCGCTTCAAGTTGATTGTTTGAGGTCAGTGCACTTCGAACGCTCACTTTAGGCGCTTCATGTGTCTTGGTGATGACCAGAACACTTCGAACGCCTAGATCAGGCGCTTCATGTGAAGTGTTGAAAGTCAGGACACTTCGAACGCTTACATCAAGCGCTTCATGTGTCCTGATGAAATGTCCGAACACTTCGAACGCTACTTTAAGCGCTTCAAGTGTCTCACCAAGTCAAAAGTACTTTTCTCTGAGTAAACACGCTTCCCAGAAGCTGGTTCTGAGAAAATGTCAGTTTTAGTTCGAACTTGTATGAAGTGCTACATGAGGCGCTTCATGTCACTTCGAACGCACTCAATTGCCAACATTAGGCGCTTAATGTGACTTCGAACGCATGTTCTCTTTCACATTAAGCGCTTCATCCTACTTTGAACGCCTATTCCTTAAACAGATTAGGCGCTTCATGTGCTCAACGGTACAAATGTCTTTTTGCTTCATTTTCTAACCAGTTGACTCTTTGTACCCTCCTCTTTTAGTGTTGTTTCAGCAGATCTTCTCTCATACTCAGAGTTTCAGGTTTCCATTCTTGGCCAAGGTTTTTGAATCTTCTTCTAATGGCTGCTACATGCCAAGAATTGTTTCCCAAGAATGCTGCAGTACCTTCACAAGCTGCCAAATCCCATTATTGGCTGGGCAGAAGGTTTCAAACGGGAAGATTTTTGAAGGTTGATAAAAGAAGGGTTTTGTTCATTCTCTTCTCCAACTTTCTACTACACAAGCTCTCAAGTTCTCTCAAGCTCAAGCTCTCAAAATATTTGTAATCTTTGTACATCTTTACTTTATTGTTGAGAGTGATTATTGTAAGAAGAAGAGTCTTCTTCTTGGTGAGATTTTCTGTGAGAGATTTGGTAGATTGTTGGTCAAGGAGCAAGGGTGCTCTTTGTTTAAGTTTTCTAAACTTTGAAGGGTTTGTTGATAGTGTGTGGTGCACTATTCTCCCTACAAGATTTCTTTGAGGGCAAAGAAGATCTTTGGAGGCAAAACTTCAAAGTGTTAGAACTCTTGGTTGTGGTCTAGGCAAGGTGCCTAGTTTGTATTCTTTTGATTTCGTTTTTGGTTGTTGTTTCCCCCAAAAGAAATAACAATCCCCATTTCAAAATCCTTCTTGTGAAACACCAAGAAGGTAGAGGAGTAGAGTCTCTTGACTTGAACCTCTATACATACTCGTGTTCTTTATTGTCTTTCAAGTTTTATCTTTCTAAAGAACACATCCAAGTATTGATTGTACTCTAAAACGAAAAATAGCCACAAAATATCCATACTTGGTGAACACACTATTCAACCCCCCTTCTAGTGTGTTCTAAGGGACCTAACATCTTTATATATTTTGGTATGTTTGCATGTTATTAATTGGCCTGTTGCATTCTAATTGCTATAATGGTTTCTATTTTATGTTTCAAAAGGGGTAGATGCTGCTGCTATAAGGTCCTATAAGAATATATGTTGGTTATGAGGTTATATGTTTATATGTTGATGCTATGAGGATGTATGTTGATAAGCATACTTCTAAATTTTTTTAAGGATGAGTAGGGATATGAATCTATGATTAGTATATTTATTATGGTTAAAAGTAATATGAATCTATGATTAGCATACTTTTAAATGTTATTAAGCATGATTGGGGATATGAATCTATGATTATTATATTTCTGTATGTTGATGCTCTGAGAATGTATGTTGATAAGCATACCTCTAAATGTTATTAAGCATGATTGGAGATATGAACCTATGATTACTATGGTTCTATATGGTTAAAAGTAATGTGATATGTAGATGCAACGATGAGTTATGGGATATGCATATGAAATGTACGTTTTGGAGAAAGCATAAACTCAGGGGAGTTTTCATAAGAAAAGGAAAGCATTTTCACAACTTGTTAGGTGGAACTTTCAAATTTTGCAAGCCAAGCACTGGTATAAAATCGTCAAAAAGGGATAAATTTTTGGGGTATTTGAATGGTTTGAATGAATGGTATAAGTATATGTTGGAAAGATTTCAAAAAAAAATTGCAAAATAGAATAATCAAGTTTTTAAGCTGAAGTCACCAAACGCAGAACTAGTGCCACTGAATGTTCGGTAAACATCAGAAAATTTTCTGTCCAACTCACAGAACTCAGAACCAAACTCAGGTCTTAAGTTCGCTTACTAAAGTCACCAAACGCAGGTTTGATCTCCGCTGAATGTTCGGTATGGCAATTCAAATTTGGTCAAAAGCAAGTTTGACCAAACTTAGGATTAAACTTAAAGGAATAAGTCTGCTCACCAAAGTCAACGAACGTTCGCTGATAAGAGTTGTGAGTTTGGTGATAAAAAGGAGATTTCCAGAAAAGGTGACCAAAAATTGAGTTTGCTGAATGATAAATCTTTATTTAGCATTCGGTAACTGAAAACTAACTGTTATAATACGTTTTTCAAACTACAACAGGTTGTATCTCTCCTATTTATTTAAACTGATTCTGCATTGACTGCCAACATCTCAATGCTATTGTGGGTGTTTTCTCAAAATTCACCTACAATGAATAAGAGATTGGTTGAAGACAATTTGGACTATAAAGAAGAAGATGTTGGAAAAAGAGAAAAGAAAATTGATGGAAAAACGAAATTGAAGACTCCTATGTATGGAAGAAGCTTTGAAGATAGAATTAAACACTTGCATCATGCCCAAGCCACATCATTGTTGTAAAAAGCTCTTGTTGGTGCAAAAGTTCTAAAACCTTTTCTAGCTCTTGTTGCTTGTTTTCATTATTACATTGTGAGAGTAGAAGTTTAACACAAAAAGAATTATATGTATTTCATCTCTTACTTGTGCTTTAGACTCATAAGAAAGTGTCATTGCACCTCTTCCCAAAACCCATTTGGTGAAAATTCTTTAGTTTGTTTTTATAGAAGTTGTGAAGAATTATGACAAAGCTCTTGCTTGTTATTGTGTAGTTGTAGTTGTTGATATTGCACAAGTTACTTATTCGATAGTAGTTGTTGTCGTTGCACTAGTTGTTACTGCAAGTGTTTTTGTTGCTCTTGTTCTTTATCGAAGGTAATAATTAAGAAGAGTTGTTATTCAAATCCACTTTTCAAACAAAGCGGTAGTAGAGTAGAATGGAAGAGATTCGAACCACTCTAAATCATGTGCCTTCATCCATTGGCTCTCACCTCCTTCTTCAGTATTTTTGATTATTGAGAGTTTGTGTGAGCTAAATCAAGAAAATCTCAAAAATAGTCCAATATGCTATTCGCCTTTCCCATAGAGCGATTGTCACGGACCTAACGTACATCACCAACCACTTATTTTTTTTCTCTTTCAATGTCAACTATCTACATAAACTTAGTTATTCTGTCGTAATTATGAATTGTTATCACATGATTTTTTGGATGTGCTATTATTTGGCGGCAACCATTCAACTGATGACATAAAAAATATATATCTATCTCCTTATTAATGTGATCACATAACATAACAAAGAGCTAGTATTTGTTGAGAAATCTGAAGCTGAGGCTATTGAGTGAAGAATGGTGATGAATTTCTTGCGTGGACAGAAGGGCTGAAGGCCAGCTGGGTGCAGAAGTGCTGCTGGTGTCGAAGTGAAGAAGGAAGGAGAAACAGTTCAAGGCGCGAATTTAAACGGAGTGAAATGACAATAACGCCCCTACTTAATGTGTACAGTGTAATAAGGATTGAAGGACATTCTTGTAATTTTGCCATTCCTCTTTCTCTTCCCGCTTCAACGGCTGTTATATTGTAAACAGAGAGTTGCCTCTAACAGATTTTTCCAATCCAGTTGATGCAATTTTTGATTCTCTCTCTTTCTCTCTTCGTTGTGCGATGTTCTTAGCATCTACTCCATTCCTCTTTTGAATTTTATAGAATTTAACATAGTATCAGAGACTTAAAATTTGTAGAAGTTGATCGTTCTTATATCTGGTGTCATACTTGATCGAATTGTTGATTGGATCCTCATTCGAAACCAACTGTAATGGCAACGCATAATGATTGTCCTTCTGCTTCTAGGATGAATCAAGGTCAAGCGAATGAAAATTCTCTGCAGAATATAATGTTTGGCTCAAGAGGTAATCAAATTTCTCATTCTGAAAGTCCTGTGCAAAATCCTTTCTATTTACACCTCAATGATAGTCCAGTGATTGTGATACCGCAACCTCCCTTGAACTCTCACAATTACCGTACTTGGAGTAGAACTTTTGAGATGGCTTTGGTAGTGAAAAATAAAGTTGGTTTTATAGACGGAACAATTGTACATCTACCTATTACAGATCCACAGTATGTGGTTTGGAGGCAAGTCAATACGATGGTGTTATCTTGGATGTTGAACTCTGTGTCTCAATCAATTGCACAGAGCATTATGTGGTTTGATAATGCAAGTGATGCTTGGAATGACCTTCAATTGAGGTATGGAAGTACGGATCCTTTTAGGCTGTCGGATTTGATAGAAACATTCTATGGTATAAAGCAAGATTCATTAAGCGTGAGTGAGTATTTTACAAAACTGAAAATTGTGTGGGAAGAACTAATGGCTGTGAGGCCAATACCTACATGCACATGCAGGGGCTACAGATGTGACGTAGCTATCAAGATGAAAAGGTTTGTGGAAGGAGACTATGTTATTAAGTTTGTTAAAGGCCTAAATGAGAGTTTTGAACCGGTTAAATCACAAGTGTTTGTACTTTCTCCATTGCCTGATATATGTACAACATTCTCCATGGGATGGAAATACAAAAGGAAGGTGTTGGCTGACAGCGGAGGAGGAACATTTGGTAATAGCCCCACTGCATTGATAACAGAAGCACAAACATCAGATTGATTTGTTGCTTACTCAGGAAGGGGGTAAGGATCAGTTATAGAAGAGGTATAGGAAGATTTGGTTCAGAAGGAGGAAAAAGATTTCAATGCACACATTGTGGTATGCAAGGACACACTGTTGATAGATGTTACAAAAAGCATGGATTTTCCCTGGGATTTAAGCCAAGGAATCAAGTGAATTGCACTGAAGCGGTAGAGGTTGATTCTGGTGAGTCACATGAGTCTCAAGTGAGCAAGACTATGCAGTCACTGGTTCTGACGCCTTAGCAGAACCAGAAACTATTGAATTGGCTGAGCAAGAATGATGGCCAATCAGATGAAGGAGGACTTGCTGCTGCATAGAATGCTGTTATGCCTGCTCAAGTTAGTAAGATGAAAGGTCCCTTTGCTTCTAATGTTTTAAGTACAAGGATTTTGGATTCTGGAGCTTCTGATCACATTGCCTCTGATCTTTCCTTGTATATGTCTTCTAAACAAATCAGTAATATTGTTATCAACCTACCAAATAAGGTTACTGTGTCTGCTACTCACATTGGAACAGTAGCTGTCAATCCCATGCTTACATTGTATAGTGTCATCTATGTGCCCTCTTTTGCTTACAATTTGATTTCTTTGAGTAAACTTGCCTCAGAGTCTAATCTTCTTATTCAAATCTTTGGCTCCTGTTGTTTGATCAAGGATCAGTTGTCCAAGAGGATGATTGGTTTAGCTAAGTTGTCTGATGGTCTATACTACTTGAATGGAACTGCCTCAATGCAGAAATCTGTTTGTCACACAGCTGCTGGTCTTGCTTCACCTGCCAT
The DNA here is from genome assembly GCA_036186865.1 of Eustoma russellianum. Classification (NCBI taxonomy): domain Eukaryota; kingdom Viridiplantae; phylum Streptophyta; class Magnoliopsida; order Gentianales; family Gentianaceae; genus Eustoma; species Eustoma russellianum. The sequence goes on along the minus strand of AP025071.1, from coordinate 24,982,936 downwards.
GCTTTGGCATTATAAACTGGGGCATGCTTCATTGCACATAATAAAACCAATTCATAAACATGATGTTTCAGTATCAGCAAGAGATTTAGATGAACCTTGTATGATTTGCCCAATGGCTAGACTGAAAACATTACCGTTTCCTGTTTATGTATCCCAATGCATTCACCTTTTTGATTTGATTCATATTGACATCTGGGGACCAAATAGGTACCCCACTCTGTATGCCTAAAAGTACTTCCTTACTATTGTGGATGACTATACTAGATTTACATGGCTATATCTCCTTAAATCTAAATCTGAAGCAAGACATATTGTATACAGCTTTTGTCACTATGTACATACTCAGTTTGATGAACAAGTTAAAGTACTCAGATCTCATAATGAGGTGGAGTTTAAGATGCCAGACTTTTATATGCAACATGGCATAATACATCAAACCAGTTGCACCTACACTTTTCAGCAAAACGGGTTGGTAGAGAGGAAACACCAACATATTCTAGGGGTTGCCAGATCCATAAAGTTTCAAGCCAACCTGCCTATGTCTTACTGGGTTTTGCTGTATCTCATGCAGTATACCTGATAAACCGTATTCCTACTCCTGTCATATCCAATATATCACCATTTGAATCACTGTTTAGAAAACAACCAACATATCATCATCTTAAGTTATTTGGGTGTTGTGCTTATGCATACAATACCACTCCTGACAAACACAAATTTACTCCTAGAGCAATTCCATGCGTGTTTCTAGGCATGTCATCCACAACAAAAGGCTACATACTCAAGGATATCAAGACCAAAAATATTCTTATCTCCAGGGATGTACAGTTTATGGAAACAATTTTTCCCTATGCCAATGATTATGTACAGCCTCCATCAGATACTATCTTTCATTTGTTTCCATCCTTACACACAGCTGATTCAACTAAAAACCACTCTTCTCCTTCTGACCTTCCTTTATCATCACACTTTCCCAGCTCTTCAACTCCTTCATCTGCTACTTCTGTAAGTCCTCCATCCTATGATCATCCTACACCTCATTCTGCCGCAGCACCACCTCAAACACTCAGTACTGATCCCTCACAGAACATAATACTGGATATCCCTCTGGTCATTAGCGGAGAAGGTGATTTACTACCATTACATAATACTCAATGTCTAGACCACACTACACATTCCAATCAACCATCCACTCGTCCTGCTAGATTCAGAAAACCACCATCATACCTGCATGATTATCACTGTAGTCAATTGTCTGCGTCACATGTTTCTCCTACTTCTTTGACAAATCCCCTTGCACCCTATTATTCTTTGGGTCAGCTAGCTCCACAATTCAAAAATTATGTGCTTAACGTTAGCTTGCAGCAAGAACCTCAATCTTATCAGCAAGCAGCCACATCAGCAGTCTGACAACAAGCAATGAATCTGCAGTTGGCAGCCTTAGAGGCCAATGATACATGGACCATGGTGCCTCTTCCTCCTAACAAGAAACCTATATGCAGCAAGTGGGTGTACAAAATTAAAAGAAGAGCTGATGGTACTATTGAGAGGTTCAAGGCCAAATTGGTTGCAAAGGGTTATACTCAACAAGCGGGCGTAGACTATGGGGACACTTTTTCCCCTGTGGCCAAAATGACCACGGTCAGGCTGGTTCTGGCTTTAGCAGGACTCAAGGGGTGGTTTCTACATCAATTGGATATAAATAATGCCTTTCTACATGGGGACCTTGATCAAGATATTTACATGTTATCACCTGAAGGTGTTTCTGCTTCCCCAGGAACTATTTGAAAGCATAACAAATCATTATACGGCCTGAAACAAGCAAGCCGACAATGGAATGCGAAATTGACATCATTTCTCTTGTCTGAAGGCTACACCGAGTCACAAAATGATCATACTATGTTTACTAAACTGTGCAATAGCACTTTTTTGGTTCTCCTTATCTATGTAGATGACATTGTGCTTGCTAGTGACTCACTTCAAGCCATACAAACACTTAAAAACAAATTACACTCTACCTTCAAAATTAAAGATCTTGGTCCATTGAGATATTTTTTGGTTTTGGAGATTGCCAGGTCTCAAGGGGGGATCATGGTTTGTCAAAGAAAATATGCATTGGAGCTCTTGGAGGATACTGGACACCTTGCTTCTGAACCCGCGCATAGCCCTATGGAACAGAATCCGAAGCTAGCTCACAGGGACTCACTATTGTTTGAGGACGTATCTAGGTATAGAAGACTTATTGGTAAGCTGTTATACTTGACAATTACGAGGTCAGACATTAGCTACACAGTACAACAATTGAGCCGATTCCTAGACACACCTACAGAGATGCACTGGAGCGTTGTTCAAAGGTTTCTAAGGTATCTAAAAGGGACTCTTGGTCAGAGGATTTTCTTTCCTAGCAAAGGATCATTGAAGCTAACAGCATTTTCGAATTCAGATTGGGGAGGTTGTGTGGAGAGCAGAAAATCAATAACTGGCTACTGTATGTTTCTTGGGAATGCGTTAATCTCATGTAAAGCAAAGAAGAAAACCACTGTCTCCAAGTCTTCATCAGAGGCGGAATATAGAGCTCTTGCCTCAGCAACTTTTAAGGTCCAATGGATTCTCTATTTGTTGAAGGATTTGAGAATATTGCACAGTGAACCAGTTGAAATATTTTGTGACAACAAAAGCGCAATCTACATAGTGGAGAACCCATTATTTCATGAAAGGACCAAGCATATTAAAATTTATTGTCACATTGTGAGAAATAAGTTTCAGGAATGTGTGATCAAACCCAAGCCTATCAGAACGGAGATACAATTGGCTGACATTTTTACAAAGGCCTTGGATTCTAAAAGATTAGGCATCCTGACTGCAGCATTAGGAGTTTGCAACATATTTACGTAGTCCGGATTGAAGGGGGGTGTTGAGAAATCTGAAGTTGAGGCCATTGAGTCAAGAATGGTGATTAATTTCTTGCGTGGACAGAAGGGCTGAAGGCCAGCTGGGTGCAGAAGTGCTGTTGGTGTCGAAGTGAAGAAGGAAGGAGAAACAGTTCAAGGCGGGAATTTAAATAGAGTGAAATGACAATAAGGCATCTACTTAATGTGTACAATGTAATAAGGATTGAAGGACATTCTTGTAATTTTGTCATTCCTCTTTCTCTTCCAGCTTCAACGGCAGTTGTATTGTAAACAGAGACAGTTGCCTCTAACAGATTTTTCCAATCCAGTTGATGCAATTTTTGATTCTCTCTCTTTCTCTCTCTATTGTGCGACGTTCTTAGCATCTACTCAATTCCTCTTTTGAATTGTATAGAACTTAACAGTATTGTCACATATTATGGTTACTTTATACATGTTATTTAATGTACTGAAAGTCCGAAATTAATTGTCTTTCGTGGGATTTCACATCTCGTTGGTGTACTTGGTGCAATTTCCCCTATTATATTGCTTGTACTAAACAAAATCAATACTGGGAAGTCGCAAAATTGCAAGCATAATTTATTCCATCATTTTAAGTGAGATAAGACATAGTATTTAACAATATTTGATCGGGAAATAAAAATTCAGTCATAATATTCCAATAATCAGGGATAGATTTGAACTCCAGCAAACAACTCATCTTCTGTTAATCGATAGGATCAACAAGGACGGATGTAATTAATTGTTTCCTGTGGGTTCCAGCATAGGCGTAGCCATCAATCCCATCTTGGTAGAATGCAACCATCATTCTTGCAAGGTTGAAGATTGGCTCCATGACGGGAAGCGGCATCTCGGCTTTTACGAGGGAACAGATCCCCTGACCTCTCTTTAAGAGGCTATTAAATGACCCGCTGATACGTGGTACACAGGAGGTGATGAAGCTGAGTGCGGGTGACCTCCACCCAACCTCACCACCCCCGTGTGCCACGTGGCGGGCGGTCCCAAGGGGGATGAGGGACACGGGGGTCAGAGGATCCCGATCCCTTTTACGAAGCATTCGTAGTTCAAATCCTTCCATGCATCGCTTACTTGCTTCTGAAGCTCATCGATTGCATCGTCGGATGAGACACCGTGCTGTTTCATATGTAGCATTTCACAGCTGTCAGCGTACTTGGTTTCCTGTTTAATACTTACCTTAAATAAATCCCCAAATATATTACATATGTCTAGTAACGAAAATTTGATAGATACCCTATTCAACCCGTTCTAGCGTCTCTCTTTTGGACCTAACAATATGCTGGTTTGCCTTTGCATTGGAGGAAAGAAAATGATTATCTAGTTTTTTGAAGAGAATTAGGTGTTATTATGAGAGTTCATGAAAATTTGTAAGTGTTAAAATTTGAGTGAATCAATCAGTTATTCGAGTGCCAAAAAAAAACCATGGAAATTAGGCACAATAATGCGCGGAGCGAGACAGAATAAAAAATTACAATGGAGGTGTATGCATTGATAATTAGATACCCAATTTCATTAGGAATAACGCGGGGGGGGGGGGGGAGGGGGGAGGGGGGAGAATATAAAGACATCCTTTGCCTACCTTAAGTTCTTTTCACTGGTGATCTCCTGAAATTGTGCCTACAACAATACAATAACATTATCTCATTACCTTAGAGGCTCCCGCCTATGACGGGGCATAGAAGGGTTGGATGTTCGCCACCATATCTATGTGTTAGAAACACACAGGATTGTTTTCCGATGACCCATAATGAAAATCGAGTCAAGTTGTGTCAATCAATTAATACTTCACAAGATAAGAAGCACAATCAATTTAGTTAGTCATTTTACTCTATTCCATCATATTCTAAAGTCAAAGAAGAATCTGTCACTGACTCTATTGGAAATGAAACCAATCTCCTGGAATTGTGTCACTATGTTAAATGATTCATATTATCATATATAGAACCGAACATACTGTTGTCTTAAGGAAATTGCTAAATCAATTCAACTTTTAGTGATTAAAATATAATCCAACAAAAAGTGAGTATAGAATTGACATTGAGGAATATGCGGTATAAAATTGAAGACCACAAGGAAAAGTGTTGCAAATCATGTAACATACCTTATAATCATGTATGTCGTCTACAAACACAATAATTTTGGCTGATTCTCGAAGGCTTAATGGTTGGTTTGCAGCCTAATTGAGTATCTCCGTTGTTACCAACTCCCCCATTCCAATTAAAGAGTTCATTGCCAAGATATTGGCGGTAGTTGAGCAGACACTTGCTTCGTTGAGTTCCTCCATTGTCGGTAGATAGTTGTTATTGTGCCAATTAGCCTCTTCGTGACATGCTAGTGGAAATTTCTTTATCTGAGATTAATGATGTAAAATCACATTCCTTATTGCTATTTCAGCAAAAGACCAAGAAACAAAAATGCCCACTACAGCTTAATTTTAGAACCCAAGACACCCAAATGGACATAGTGAAGATGACCACCAGTGTTGTTGCAAGGGGAGCGTGTGTCTGTTCTTATAAGTATTGTTTGTGAGTTAATTGCTATTTGTATATATTTAAGTTACCTCTTCTTTTGCGAATTGAACCCTCTCTGACCTGCCGCTTATGGCAAGATCTTCCTCAGCTTCGTCCACAACTTGCAAAAGGAGTTGATACAATAGCTTCATGTACTGTGGTAGTTGATCTACAACTTGCAAAAGGAGTTGATACAATACCCTCTCTTTTTGACCTAACAATATGCAGGTTTGCCTTTGCATTGGAGGAAAGAAAAATGATTATCTAACAATCCAGGTGCATGCTTCCATAATCAGATACCCACTTTCATTAGGAACACGAGGGAGGAAAATATAAAGACATCCTTTGCCTACCACCCTAAGTTCTTTTCACTGGTGATCTCCTAATTAAAATTGTGCGTCAATATGTTTAATGATTCATATTATCATTTATAGAACCGAACATACTGTTGTCTTAATATTAGAACAACAAGATTACATCATTGCCTTACTTGCTTCCGCCTATGGCGGGATATAGAGGTTTGGATGTATGCAATCATACCCATGTGTTAGAAACACATAAAGATTGATTCCCGATGACCCATAATAAAAATTACGTCAAGCTGTGTTGATCAACAGCTACTTCACAATATAAGATGCGCACTCAATTTATTGAGTCATTTTGCTTTATTTCATCATATTTCAAAGTCAAGAAAGATTATCTTTCACTCCATTAGAAATGGAAACATATTGTTGTCTTAGTGAAATCAATAAATCAATTTATATTTTAATAATGTAAGTATAAATTGACATTGAGGAATATGTAGTATAAAATTGGCATTACTTCATCTTTTAGGAAAACCACAAGGATTATCATGTCACTTACCTTAATTATAATCATGTATGTCGTCAACAAACACAATAATTTTGGCTGATGCTCGAAGGACTAATGGTTGGTTTGCCGCCCAATTGAGTATCTCCTTAGTTACCAACTCCCCCATTCCAATTAAGGAGTTCATTGCCAAGACATTGGCGGTAGTTGAGCAGACACTTGCTTCGTTGAGTTCCTCCATTGTCGGTAGATAGTTGTTATTGTGCCAATTAGCCTCTTCGTGACATGCTAGTGCGAATTTCTTTATCTGAGATTAATGATGTAAAAATCACATTCCTTATTGCTATTTCGGCAAAAGATCAAGAAACAAAAACGGCACAATAGCATAATGTTAGAACCCAAGACACCCAAATGGACATAGTGAAGATGACCACCAGTGTCGTTGCAAGGGGAGTTGATACAAGAGCTTCATGTACTGTGAGTTAATTGCTATTTGTATATATTTAAGCTACCTGTTCTTTTGCAAATTGGACCCTCTCTGACATGCCGTTTATGGAAATATCTTCCTCAGCTTCCGCCACAACTTGCAAAAGGAGTTGATACAAGAGCTTTATGTACTGTGGTAGTTGATCTACAGCACCAGAGTCCCACCTGCAGTTTAAATCAGGGCCAACATGTAATTAAAGTTTTCAAAAGTAGTGCCAATAGTTTGTTATAGTAATGGTAATACTAATAACACAATTGTAATAACAACAATAATAATGAATAATGAACAAATAACGGAATAGATATGTGGTGTACCTTTCTATTGCATTTGTCAAAGAGATGAGTTCATCAATTGATCCATACGTGTCGTAGATGTCGTCCACTATTAAACATATATTGCCAACTTTAGATATTATCTTACGGCCAAGGGAATATTCTGGTTTGAAGTACATTATTACCGTGATCAGGTAATTTTCGACCAATCTGTCTTGTACGAAAGGGAAATTTGTAGGACAGTCAATATCTTTCCACCACCTGCATACAAATTTTTGTTTTTTTGAGGCAAATGCAATCAACATATAACAAGTATGATGATTCTCTTTGTCACATGCAACAATCTCAAAGTATGGATTTTCATAAAGTAGGAGAACTTAAAAATTAATACAAATAGGAATGGAGAACTGAAAGATGATACTTTAAAGGATAACTCTTTTACTTTGTTAGAGCAGATAACTCTTTTTTATGCAGTCTCTGGACTCGGTTAAAGTCCAATTTCGCAAACTTCAGCAGAACTTCGTCATGCGGTTTGTTTTGTTGGTAAAGAGATATATATGCTTTTGCTGTCAGCCTGTTGATGCTTTTATGGATTGGCCAATTTAGGGCATGCTTAATTTTGTTTGCCAGTAGCTCATCACTGCAGTTATTCACCATTTCCTCTAGGGTAGCAGTCGTGAATTTCCAGGCTTCCTCCAAAATATCCTTCCCACGAACTCTGTAGTGACTTGCTTCATAAAGACTTAGTAACCCATATGCATCGCTCGCCAAAGAAGTTTTAAATTTACCCTCCTCATTCTGGAATTTCTTCAACACCTCTGTTTCAGTCGAGCCAAGAAGGAAAAACTGTAAATTACATTGCGTTAAAAAATCATCTACTCTAGTCTACTAAACCACTCTAGCTAAGATACTAAGCTAGGCTAGTACCAATCGTACTAAACCAGTATTTATTCACGTTTTCCAGCGTTAGCCATGTAATTAAAGATTGGAGAAGTACGAAAAAAAAAATGCTGCAAATCGTCTTTGTTGAGTTTTTCTGAAAAAATGGCGGGTAAGTTATGTTGCGTACAGCGTAACTTGTGCTACCTACATGTTGTTGTTAGGTCCCTTAGAACATATTAGAAGGGGGGTTAAATAGTATGTTCACCAAGTATGTATATTTTCGTATATGTGAACAATTCTATACTTGGGTGTTTCTTTAAAAAAATGAATAAACTTGCGGAAGCGTAAAGAACACGAGATATATAGAGGTTCAAGTCAAATGATTCTATTCCTCTACCTTCTTGGTTTTTCACAAGAAAGATTTTGAATGGGGATTGTTATTCCTTCTGGAGAAACAACAATCCAAGAAAAACTTACAAGTTAAGCAACTAAGCCACACGCATAGACCACAACCAAGAAATACCAACCCCTTGAAGTCTAGCTTCCAACACCACAAAAAAAAGAGCCTATAACGACAGCCAAAAAACGTCGCTATTTCGTCGCTATAGGCATATTGCGACGATAGCGACGAAAAATGAAGGACGTTATAAGGCTTGTCGCAAAGCAAATTTCGTCGGCACTGCGTCGCTATATTGTGACGAAAACAATTTTGTCGGTGTATCGTCGCCAAACTGCGACGAGAAACTGTCAGGTCTGCGACCTGTTTTCTGCTGTCGCTGTTTCGTCGGTAAAATATTTTCGTCGCTATTTTGTATTTTTTTATTTTTTTATTAAGGTTCTGCGACAAAGACACTCGTCGCAAAATTTCGTCGGTATAAGTATTGTCGTCGCTATTTATTATTTTTTTATTTTTTTGTTTCCGTTTTATTTCGTCGCAAAACGTCGTCGTTATATGTCTTTTCGTCGCTAATTTTAAATTTTTGTTTTTTATTACCGATCTGCGACAGTACAATTTCGTCGCCGGTTCGTCGGTATTTGTTATTTTTAAAAATATTAAATTTACTAATAATTATTTTAAATACATTATTTAATATTAAATTTTAAATTTTTTTGATTTATTAATAATATTAATACATTATTAATTAAAAAGTTTTTTATTATTATTTAATTTCTATAATATATTTTATTTTGTATATTAAATCATTTGTACGAATATTATACAGTAATACTGTATTTGCGTATTCAAGTTCGTATAATTAAACAACACAAACGAAATAGAATCCGTAAAATTGTCAGATAGAATATAAAAGTACAAAGAAAATGTCAATACAACAAATGAAATAGACTGTACAAACAATGAAAAAATAAAAAACTATGCAGAGGAAGATGGAGGGGGATCATGCGGAGAAGAGTGACCATCAGGAGGGCGAGGCTGAGGCTGAGGCTGCGAGGAGCAGGAAATGAAAGACATGACTACCTGCGACAGGTGCGAGATTTGCTGGTTCGTTGCCTCCTACACCTGCATCGTTTGCCGCTGCACATGCTCAAACGCCTGTTGAAGCGCCTGCTGCAGCGCCTGTACACTCTCCTCATGCCTCGTCCTGATGGTCTCTATCTCACGCTGCAGCGCCGCATTATCTGATTCCAGGCGCGAAATATCCTCTGGCGTCGCAGAAGGCGCGGAGGTGCTGGCCTCGGAGGAAGCACCTGCTTGTAGAACTTCGGGAAAGAATCGCGGCGCTGCTGATCCAACCCTGTACACCTCCCTCTTCTTCTTATTTTGAGGGCCGACGGTCTGAACCGCATCCCAATAAGCGCGGTTCTTGTCGGCCTATTCGCCCCTATCTGCGAGTAATCTTTTGTACTCGTCCTGAAATGAGAATAAGAATTGTTATGGTTTAGCAATAAAACAAACTAATGAAAAAACAAATGATATCGTAGTCTACTTACACTGATGTCGCGGGCCTTCGTCGTGATCCAGTACTCCGTCCCGTCGGAGGCTTTCTTCCGATGCGTCTTGTAGAAGAGATCGTAGGAGGCTGACCACTCCCCCGTCTCCTCGTGCTGAAAGAATGAAATAAAATATGTTAGTGAAATCCAGAATTTTAAAAATTTCGGCATGACCTATTCGTTTATCGGAGGTATCCCGGCCTTAAAAGCCTCTCCCAAGTCAAATCAAAAATAAAAATAAAAAGGCAAATGAACACATGTACCACTTAAAGTAACCATATACGAATACCAAAAAAACAACAGCGCAACATAAGAAATCAACGAATATAAATAATCCACTTAACTCAATGAATATAAATAATCCGCTTAAGTCAATGAATGTAAATAATCCAATGAAATCAATGAATCTAAATAATCCAATATTAAAATACTCACCATAGAACGCATCGTGGTGGCGTGGGAAACCGAACCACCTGAGTGTGTGGCAGGTGTTGGGCCCTATACATTGCCGTTGTTTGCTCTCTAGTACATCCACTTTCTATCGCTTCTCCTCGGATCCATTTTCTCGATACACTTTCAAAATAACAGCAGCTATCTTTTTTCGGTGGTAGAAAAAATCAAAATTCCACACTTCGGTTTTTTTGTTCAAAATTGATGATTGATGTGTTTGAAATGAGAGAAGAATGGGAGAAGAGAAGAAGAAGGAAAATGGTTTTATCATTCTCAGCCTGCAATGTTACCGACGCAATAGCGACGAGATAGCGACCACAAACAAACACAAATCTCGGAAACAAACAAACACAATACCGACGACTTCGCGACGACCGGCGACGAACAAGAAACACAATTCTCGTCGCTAAAAGGCAGTCCGTCCAGTTCCCAATGCTTACAACGCGCGAATTTTTGTTGAATTTACCGACGTTTTACCGACGAAACAGCGACGGATAACGTCTCTTCACATTATTTGACGTGTTTCATCGCTAATCCGTCGCCAAGTAGTCGCTATTCGGCAGTGCCAGTTCAGTTCCCAACGGTTGCATCGTACGATGAGTATACGTCGCAAATTCGTCGCTACGTCGTCGCTAAAACAGCCGAAACGTCATCACTGCACATTCCTAACGGTTGAAAAAAACGTCGCTATGTCGTCGCTATGTGCGTTTCGTCGCTACTCCGTCGCTAAGTAGTCGCTATTAGGCAGTCAGTTCCCAACGGTTGCATCGTACGATGAGTATACGTCGCAAATTCGTCGCTACGTCGTCGCTAAAACAGCCGAAACGTCATCACTGCACATTCCTAACGGTTGAAAAAAACGTCGCTATGTCGTCGCTATGTACGTTTCGTTGCTACTCCGTCGCCAAGTAGTCGCTATTAGGCAGTCAGTTCCTAACGGTTGCATCGTACGATGAATATACGTCGCCAATTCGTCGCTACGTCGTCGCTAAAACAGCCGAAAGGTCATCACTGCACATTCCTAACGCTGCACATTCCTAACGGTTGAAAAAAACGTCGCTATGTCGTCGCTATGTCGTCGCTAATTTTCCTATTTATACCTCAAACATCCGCACATATACATACACACATATAAGGTTATAAAAAATCAAAATATGCCGCGTCGTTTTAAAAGAACCCCAAGGCGTGGTGGACGGGCAATCAGTGCCCCTCCAGAAGGGCCTCCTCCTCCTCCTCAAGTACCATCGGTTGAGCGAGAAGGTTCCGTATCTGTCTATGTCCCACCGCATCATCAGAGTGATCAAGAACAAACGCCGGTGCAGGACGCCGACTTCCGTATGCTGATGGCAAACATGCAGCAGCAGTCGCGGCAACTGCACAACATGACTAGAAGGCTGCGGAAGATGAAATTTAGATATTACAAGCTCAAGCGCCTTCTCAAAGAGTTTGCGGAGAATGTCGCGGCCACTCTTTCGTCCGATGACAAAGAGTGAACGGCACATCTCCGCATCACTTTTTAGATTTTTTTTTATTTTTTCGTTTGATAATGTAACTTTTTATTATTGAATGAATGAGTATTTTTCCCAATCACCGCTTTCTTTTTCCTTAATCAATACACGTGTTTAATTCTCGATGTTTCTGCGACGACATAACGACAAATCGAATTACGAACGGAAAGTAAAACAAAACATTTGCCACATGCGGGTTTCATTGACAAAAAAAACGACGATACACAACGAAGAACTTACTAAACGACGAATGTATTTTATTTGGGCTAATTTTAGCGACAAAATTGCGACGACATAGCGACGTAGCGTTGCAAACTAAATAGCGACGAATAAAAACACGCAGAGTAGCGACGAGACACCGACAAATCACCGACGTAAATCACCTGACTGACTATTTTTCTTTTAGCGACAACGAATTTCATCGTACTTTCGTCGCAATTAGCGACGACATTAGTGTTGTCGCACCGTCGTTGCTATTACCGACGAAACAACGACTATACGTTGTTCGTCGGTGATAATTTCGTCGGTAAACCACAATTTTTTTGTGGTGCAAAGAACTTCTTTGCTCCTCAAAGAATTCTTGTTAGGAGTGTGGTGCACCACAACACCATCAACTAACCCTCCAAGGTCTGGATTTCTTCAAACAAGAAGCACCCTTGCTTCTTGACCAACGATCTACGCTTAGCCTCTCACAATCTTCACTCAAGAAGAAGACTCTTCTTCTTTACAAATCACACTCTCAAAAATAAAGCAAAATCCACAATAATACAACTACTTTGAGAGTAAAAGCTTGAGAGAAACTTGAGAGCTCTTGGTAGAAAGTTGAAGATGAAAGTGAGATAAACCCTTGTTTTATCACCTTCTAGCCGTTTGTGTGGTTGCAGGAGTCAATAAGGAGCTTTGTCTTCATCTTTGGAGATCTTCTCTTGGATGGATAAAAACTTCTTGAGGAAGCTTCTTCTTGAAAGCTCAAAGAGGAATAAGAGCAGTCCCAAAAGTGAGAGAAGACCCTGTGAGATTTCACTAAAAAGGAGGGTACAAATGTCAAGTAAACATTAGAAAGTGCAGCATAAAACATTTATAACGTTGGGTCACATGGAGCGCCTGATGTGATTAGTGTACAGACGTTCAATGTGACATGGAGCCCCTAATGTGGATTTGGCGTTCAATGTGACACAAAGCGCTTTAAGTGAATAAGGACCACTTGTTCAATGTCACATGAAGCATCTATTATAGGCAACAGAACTTGTTCGAAGTCACATGAAGCGACTGTTCTCGGCCTTCATACTTGTTCGAAGTAGTTCTTACTTTTTCCAAAAGTAACTTGATATTCGTGTCCATTTTGAGGAGGAGGGGAATCATCCATTTGACTTTGTAACACACATGAAGTGTCTGTAGTGGTGTTCAAAGTGTACTTTTCAATGCTTGACACATAAAGCGCCTAAAGTGGGCGTTCAAAGTATACTGGACTCCAGACACTTCACATGAAGCGCCTTATGTAGGCGTTCGAAGTGCACTGGTCTCCCGACACTTTAGATTAGGCACCTTATGTAGGCATTCGAAGTGTACTGACCTTCAAACCCTTCACATTAGGCTCTTTATCTAGGCGTTCTAAGTGTCAATTGTGCAAATCATCAAAACTTAATATATTCTAATATTCTCCATCTTTTTGTTGATTTCACAATTAGCATATCTTCTAAGATTTACTCCCCCTAAACTCATGCTCCCCCCTCACATTATGCCTAAAGCTTGTTTCTATTAATATGATGAATCAAATGTTCTAACATATATAACGAAATCATTACTTAACAAAGCCATCACATTTCAAGGAAAATTAACTTCATTGATACTCAGTCATCACAGGCAACAAAAACAAAATGGTTCTAATGTCATTCTACACATAAAAATCCAATCACTAGAAAATTAGACAAAACATCATTGTTATCTATGAATTTCTTGCACCGCCATCTCTACCATCCGTTGTGAAGCTATCGAATCCAAATCCACTTGCTGTTGCAAAATCAGCAAAACCACTTTTTGAACCATTAGCACCACCAGAGCCACCAGCACCAGCACCACCATTTTCTCCCCCTAAATCATCAAAATCAGAGGGGCATTGAGTCCACGGATTCAGCTGTAAGAGGGCATTCCTGAAAATTGTCATACGGTATTCGTTCCGAGCATGCCGAGCTTCATGCTCTACATCGAGAAGCTCCAACCGTTGAACAATTTGTCCCAGTGACTGAATACGTGATAGCAATTCAGGGTCATTGCTACCACCTTCGCCATCTTGAGGTCCTTCGCCGACCTCATTAGCAATGTCAGAAATTCTGGTGGCTTTCCTCCGTTGTGAATCGACCGCTTGGGCAATATTGAAATTATCATAGTAACCGTCTTTGCCACCTTTGTCATTTCTCCATCAGGTATCTCAATACCCTTGGACTTCATCAAAATAGTAACAACATTTGCTAATGGCAGGGCCTTTGAGCTCTTTTGGAGAGCGGCCATCATCACTTCCACCATTATCCAGCCCAAATTTAACTTTGTCTCATGCTTCAGACGGTAAGTAACGTAGAAGTCCATATTGCTTGGATTTCTAGTTGCCTTACCATTGACACAATAAGCCACAATAGCCAACAAAATTCGGTTTACCAGAGGCATGTTCTTAGTTTTCTTTGTTGGAAAGTAATCTAGATCAAACTTAACATCCTGCTCACGTACTCCGTATTTGTCACACTAGTCAAATACGGAGAAGTCACTGAGTCTCTCATTTCTTACTCTTAGGGCATCGCAATTTTCTTGTATTGAGAAATCAAGGGGCATACCAGCGACAACGGTGTGCAAGGAGAATTCTTAAGACTCAGATTGTGGAGTGATCCACATGTTGGCATAGGACATTTTTGTGTAGTTTCTGTAGAAAGATTGCATGTCATGTCTAGACCAAAGAGGGGTCCAGCCCTGAAGATCCAAGAGTGTGATGACTTGATTCGCATTGTGAGCCTCAGTGAAGTCACTAACACGAATCCGTTTGAGGGACACTGCGGGTCTGTTGTTACTCCTTCATTCTTCATAAAGCATGTGAGAATGGAGTGACAGATGGGTAACTTTAACAACATGAGGAGGTGGATTTTTGACATTGGAATCAAATTTATTTTTCATCCAAGGAAAGTTATCCTTAGAGAGCCCCTAGCGGATGGATGTGAGAATTTCAGGTTCGATAATGCCAGCCGTTTGCTTTCGTTTGTGTCCCCTTGGAATAGGTCTTGAAGAGCTTGCACCGCCACGTCCTTATGAAGCCATTTTCGAGCAGAGAGGACGATTTGTGGGTTGATGAAGAGTGATTTTAGATAGAATGTAGAAGTTTTTTGAAGGTTAGGAGCGGACAAAGATTGAATTTAAGGAGAAGATGAGGAAGAGGAAATGATAAGAAGTGGAAGAGCTGGAGAACGTGAGAGAGTGGGGATTGAATGGGGAAGATGAAGAGGTGGATTGGGAAGTGGAGTAGATGAAAAGGTGGGAGATTAAACTGGAAATGGGAAAGTGGGATTGAATGAGGAAACGTGGGAAGAAGGTTGATGGACGTGGGAAAGAGGGAAAGAAACGGTGGCAGTAAGTCAATGTCACTCAATTGGCGTGAAAAGTGATGAGTCACTTGGATTGACAAAGACAAACTACGTTTTGGTGCCTTATGTCACTTCGAACGGCTTCATAAATAGGGATGAATCTCTTAAAGTGACTTAGAATAGTTGTGGTTGAAGAGATTAAGCGCTTGATGTCACTTTGAACGAGTGACATAGTTCACATAAAGCACTTGAAGCTACATTGAATGATTTTTTGAGAAGCATAAAGTGCTTGATGTCACTTGGAACGAGTGTATTCTTCATATTAGGTGCTTAATGTTACATTGAACACCTGAACCTGTTGTGATGAAGCGCTTTATATGTACTAAGCTTGAAAATTTGAAAATTTTCTTGCTTCAACTCTTAATGGGTTGTTTTATCCCATGTTAAATAACCCTAAATTGCTTCTTATAGATGCAAATACATCACTAGGCAATTTGTAAAGATGTCTGCTAATTGGTCATGTGTTAGAACAAATTCCACACTAACCAAGTTCTTTTGTACACAATCACGGATGAAATAATATCTTACTTCAATGTGCTTAGTCTGACTATGGTTAACCAGATTTTGTGCAATATTGAGAGCAGACATGTTATCACACAAAATAGGTACCTTGGAGAAGTGAATGTTATAATCATTTAAGTGTTGGTCATCCATAACAATTGTGCACAACAAGAGGCGGCCTACACGTATTCGGATTCCGCCGTAGAAAGAGAAACATTATTTTGTTTCTTGGAAAACTAAGAGACAAGACAATCACCGAGAAATTGACAAGTCCCAGATGTGCTCTTTCTATCAACAAGACTCCCCGCATAATCGGAGTCACAATATCCTCTTAAATAAAAACATGCATTCTTAGGATAAAATAATCCAAATTTCAAAGTACACCTAAGGTATCTAAGAATACGTTTTACCACAACTAGATGCATTTTCCTAGGATCACTTTGAAATATAGCATATAAACACACTGCATGTAATATATCCGGTCTACTTGCAGCCAAGTAAAGTAAACTTCCTATAATGCCATGATACAAGGTTACCTCGATATGCTTTCCTTTCTCATCTTTGCCAAGCTTCACACTTATGCTCATTGGAGTGTTTACTTCTCTCCCTTCACCCAAAATTGTACTTTTTGAGCAAATACTTTGTGTATTTGGTTTGAGAAATATACACACCTTCTTGAGTTTGCTTGGTTTGAATTCCAAGAAAGTAAGTAAGCTCGCCCATCATGCTCATCTCGAATTCACCTTGCATTAAGCTAGCAAATTGCTCATAAAGACAATTGTTAGTAGCACCAAAAATGATATCATCAACATATACTTGTACAATGAATTGATTTTTGCTTTGTTCTTTGATAAACAAAGTGGTGTCAACTTTACCCATTGAGAATCTATTATTTAGAAGAAAAGTATTTAACCTCTCGTACCAAGCTCTTGAGCTTGTTTAAGGCCATAAAGAGCCTTTTTATGTTTGAATGCATAATGTGGTAAGTCGTGACATTCAAACCCAGGAGGTTGTACAACATACACCTCTTCTTGCATAACACCATTCAAAAAGGCGTGTTTAACATCCATTTGGTAAAGTTTAAAATCTTTATAATAAGCATATACCAACAACATTCTAATGGATTCAAGCCGTGCTACGGGTGCAAATGTCTCATCAAAGTCAATACCTTCTTCTTGACGGTATTCTTGAGCAACTAGTCTAGTTTTGTTTCTAGTGACATTTCCTTGATCATCCATCTTATTACAGAATACCTGTTTCGTAACAATGATGGGATGATCAAGTGGTTTGGGAACTAACTTCCAAACATCACTTCTTCCCAATTTGGTGTAATTCTTCTTGCATTGCCAAGATCCAATTTTCATCAAGAAGTGCATCTTTAATATTCTTAGGCTCTATGAGAGAAAAGAATGTGTTCCTTCGATATTTCCTTCCTGTGGTGATACCCCTATTTAAATCACCTAAGACCAACTCGTGTGGGTGAGAGCTTTTATGCTTGAATGATCTAGGAAAGTTGGACATATCTCCTCTAACTTCTTTATGATCACTTTCAGGAAGAGAAAAATCATCATGATTTAATTGATCATCATTTTTCGGAATATGAGATGCATTTTCAACATTTTGTGTATCAACAGGATGAGTATGGGAAATATTTCTATTTGACTCACTAAGTTCATGAACATTTGCTGGAGGAGTACCTTCAATAGGTTCTACTCTTAAATCAATGAAGATGTTTCCATTTGGAGACTTATCAACAATTTATTGTTGATGAGCAATCGTTGGAATGTGTTCAAGAATTTCTTCTTGAGAAGCAATAACTTCATTTTCTTCATAATCCTCATTAAGTTTAGGTTCGTCATTAAGTGGCTCATTAAACTTAACATGGATTGATTCTTCTAGCTTTTGACTCCTTTTGTTGAAAACACGAAATGCTTTACTATTCGACGCATAACCTTAAAAGATACCTTCATCTTCTTTGAGGTCAAGTTTGTCCAAAGTGTCGTTAGTGTTAAGTATGAAACACTTACACCCAAACACTTTGAATACCCAATATTGGGAACTTTACCATTCCAAAGCTCATAAGGTGTCACATTTATGTAAGGTCTTAAATACACACGATTGATCACATGGCAAGCGGCATTTACCGCTTCGGCCCAAAAGCACTTGGGCAAACCGAACTCATTTAACATTGCCCTACACATTTCGTGTAGAGTTCTATTCTTTCGTTTGGCTACACCATTTTATTGTGGAGTTCTAGGAGTCGAAAGGTTATGTGTGTATTTTTTGGATTCACAAAACCTTTCAAACTCTCCATCAAACTCACCACCACGACCACTTCGTATGGTTTTTATGGTGTCACCCATGTGATTCTCCAATCGTCTACACAAATTTATGAACTCAGTACATGCATCATTTTTCTTTGCAAGAAACATCACCCATATATAGCGAGCATAGTCATCTACAACCACGAAGGTATAATGTTTACCACCCAAACTTTTTGTTCCAACATCCTCATACAAATCCATATGTAGTAATTGTAGGGGTTTGGAGGTGGATATGTTTGTTTTTGGTTTAAAGCTTGTTTTCACAAGCTTTGCCTTTTGACAAGTGTTACATAGGTCTTGGTTTTCGAAACTCATTTTTGGAAGGCCTCGGACCTTATTATTTTCACAAATAAATTTAAATGTTTTGAAATATACGTGTCCGAGATGCCTATGTCATAGTTGTGTCAAGTTATTCTTGGAAACTAGGCAAGATACATTTTGTGAAACCAAATCATTGATGCTAAGTTTGTAAATGTTTTTGAAACTCAAAGCTTCAAACAAAATGACGTAGTCCTTTTTCACAATGCACTTTGTTTTCAAAAACGTAACCTCATAATTAGCATCACATAGTTGACTGACATTTATCAAGTTAAACTTTAATCCTACAACATATAAAACGCACTAAGAGAGAAGGAATTGTTACCCACAATACCATGTCCTTTAATTTGGCCTTTGCTACCTCTAAAGTGGACAACTCCTCCATCTTGCATAGTGAGTCTATGGAATAGCCTTTTGTCTCCCGTCATATGGTTGGAACACCCGCTGTCCACGACCGATTTGACTTTCTTGTCTTCGCTTTCTCCATTTAGCCCTATGGCCTACAAAAGAACCATATGATACTGGTACCCTTTTTGTTTTTGGGTCCTTGAAGGTTAGTTACCTTCACTTCACCTTTGGGCACCCACACAAGATTCTTATTATTTTTAGCTCTACACACACTTTCTACATGACCCTTTTTATTGCAATAAAAATATATAAGAATGTGTTTGTGTGGATAATGATGTTTATCATGATTGTGTAATGGAACATTTCGTGGTTTCCATTTTGGGATGACGTTCCTTGGAATCAAGGATGAAGCGTTTTTCATGATTCAACACAAAGTTTTGACACCTTAATTTACTTTGTCTTTCCCTTAGGCATGTGCACTTGCTTCTTCAAGGAGGTTTTCGACTCCTTAAAGTATGATTCTTGTTCATTTGTTTTTCCTTCATAGACGCACACATGACACTAGATTTAATCTTAGGTTTCATGCTTTGTATGGATGCGTCTTTGACTACCTTAATTTTATTAGCACTTTCCTTTTGAACATTTTTCTTTTTCAGAAGGTTTTGAGGAGGAATGCTTGATTTTACCAAATCATGTTTCTCCTTTAGTACTATCACATGCATAGCCAATAAAATATCATGCTCAAGTTGTAATGCAATGTGATTTTCTAATGTGTCATTATACTCATATATGCATGATTTAGAATCCTTTTTGGCACCTATATATTTCATTTCTAATAAATCATTTTCTTGCACTAAATCATCCATTTCATCTTGTAACCTATAGTTTGACGATGTAATTCATACCTCTATGTTGTCCTCGATGGCCATGAGTGAATAGACTTCCTTGTCAAGATCATCGTTGAAAATTTCCGTGAGAGCTAGATTCTTGTTATTTTCATTTTCGCTCTCGGATCCGAATAAGACACCCTCCCAATGAGCTAGTTCCGTTTGTAAAGCCTTCTTCCTATGGTAGATGACTTTCTTATCTTTTGGATGCGGGTCTTTCACTTGGAAATCCTTCATGAAGTGACCATATATTTTGTATTTATAGCATTTATCATCTTGTCCCTTCACTTGTCTTTGTCGTTGGAGAATTTTTCTTTAATGAACCTCTTGGCTTCATATTCGTTTTTCCTTGACAATCTTCTAAACCTTTGAACGAGAAGTCCAACTTCATCATCCGATTCCTCCGATTCGCATGCAAGGGCCTTCGACGAACTTCTTATTGGATCATTCTTTTATAGATCTTCAAGGTGAATCTCATAGGTGATGAGATTACCATAAAGCGCATTTAGAGTGATAGTCTCTAGATCCTTTGACTCCGAAATGACTGTCACTTTTGTGTTTCATTCTCTTCCTCAGCTATTTAGGAAGCAATGGTTGAGATCCTCTTGCTCTATCTTTTACCAACCACCGTGAGTAGGTTGACAAGCTTGGTGAATCGTTGAATAGACTCTTCGATCTTTTCACCTTTAGGAACATTGAAGTTGTAGAATTGTTTGATCAATTGTCTCCTTTTCGCCTTCTTCACTTGAGATGTTCCCTCATGGATCATCTCAAACTTTGTCCATGCTTCATGGGCGGATTGGACACCTTGTATTTGTTCTCTCTCATTCGGTGATAGAGCGCTATTCAAAATAACAAGAGCTTTGCTATTTATGACAAATCGCAACTCCTCTTCCGGAGTAGGATCATCAACATCAAAAAGAATAGTGGAACCTTTTGACAGCTCTCTCCATATACAATACCCACAAGAACGTAAATATGTTTCCATGTTGGATTTCCACAGTGGGTAGTTTAGAGGGTTCAACATGGGTACTTTGTCATGAACATTTGAAATAGAAGGGATTAGTGATTCTTGTCTTCTTCTTCTAGAAGTCACCACTTGAAGAACCGGCATCTTCAAAACTAAAGGGATCCATACTTCAAAAGATCAAATCTTACTATTTGAACTCAAATACTCAAGATTTGGCTCTGATACCAAATGTTAGGTCCCTTAGAACACACTAGAAGGGAGGTTGAATAGTGTGTTCACCAAATATAGATATTTTTCGAATATTTTCATGTATGTGAACAAATCTATACTTGGGTGTGTTCTATAAAAAATGAATAAACTTGCAGAAGCGTAAAGAACACGACATGTATAGAGGTTCAAGTCAAATGACTCTACTCCTCTAACTTCTTGGTTTTTCACAAGGAAGATTTTGAATGGGGATTGTTATTTCTTATGGGGAAACAACAATCAAAGAAAAACTTACAAAGTAAGCAACTAGGCCACACACCTAGACCACAACCAAGAAATACCAACCCCTTGAAGTCTAGCCTCCAAAGAACTTCCTTGAACCTCAAAGAATTTTTGTTGGGAGTATGGTGCACAACAACACCATCAACTAACCCTCCAAGGTCTAGATTTCTTCAAACAAGAAGCACCCTTGCTTCTTGACCAACGATCTACACTTAGACTCTCACAATATTCACTCAAGAAGAAAACTCTTCTTCTTTACAAATCACACTTTCACAAATAAAGTAAAATTCACAATAATACAACTATTTTGAGAGTAAAATCTTGATAGAAACTTGAGAGCTCTTGGTAGAAAGTTGAAGATGAAAGTGAGATGAAACCCTTGTTTTATCACCTTCTAGCTGTTTGGGTGGTTGCGGGTGCCAATAATGAGCTTTGTCTCTTTGTGATGACATGTCTTCATCTTTGGAGATCTTCTCTTGGATGGATAAAAACTTCTTGAGGAAGCTTCTTCTTGAAAGCTCAAAGAGGAAAAAGAGCATTCCCAAAAGTGAGAGAAGACTTTGTGAGATTTTACTAAAAAGGAGGGTACAAATGTCAAGTAAATATTAGAAAGTACAGCATAAAACATTTGTAACATTTGGTCACATGGAGCGCCTAATGTGATTAGTGTACTGGCGTTCAATGTGACATGGAGCACCTAATGTGGATTTGAACAGGCTTTCAATGTGACATAAAGCGCTTTAAGTGAATGAGGACCACTTGTTCAATGGCACATGAAACGTCTATTATGGGCAACAGAACTTGTTCGAAATCACATGAAGCGCCTGTTCTCAGCCTTCATACTTGTTCGAAGTAGTTCTGACTTTTGTCAAAAGTAACTTGATATTCGTGCCCATTTGGGGGGGGATCATCCATTTTACTTTGTAACACACATAAAGCGCCTGTAGTGGCGTTCAAAGTGTACTTTTCAATGTTTGACACATAAGGTGCCTAAGGTAGGCGTTCGAAGTGTACTAGACTCCAGACACTTCACATGAAGCGTCTTATTAGGCGTCCGAAGTGCACTGGTCTCCGGACACTTCGGATTAGGCGCTTTATGTACGCGTTCGAAGTGTACTGACCTTCAAACCCTTCACATTAGGTGCCTTATCTAGGCATTCTAAGTGTGAATTCTGCAAATCATCAAAACTTAACATATTCTAACAATTATATAATTTCTCCATGCTGTAAGATATTTTTGAGAATAGTTCAGCACTTAAAATGGACACCATGGAAGGGTATCATATTTAAGAAGAATGAATACTAAATGTTGAGGTCTTCACTGATGCGGATTAGGCAGATAATCCGATGATCCGTAGTCTACTTTAAGGTACTTTGTCTTGATGGCAGGAAATCCAGCCACGTGGAGAAGTAAAAAAGCAGAAGATATTAGCATTCTCCAGCACATTGGCACGGTTCCGAGGGATTGTCAAAGGCATAATTGAGGTTCAATTGTTAAAAAAGTTAATGACTGAGATAAGGTTCCCACCAAAACTTCTAACTCGGTTGATGTGCAACAATAAGACATCATTAGTATTTCTTAGAATCCACTTCAACATGATCGAACCAAGTATGTTGAAGTATATAGATACTACATTAACTAAAATATCGAAAGTAGTATTATTGAGTTACTGTTTGTCAGATCTGAAGATCAGTTAACATACATTCTTTCAAAAGTAGTCAATGGAAAGGCGTTCAACTCAGCCTTACGCAAGTTAGGTATTAGTAATTCCACTATTCAACTTAAAAGAGAGCGATGAGAAGTAGCCTACTCTAGAATGCTAGACTACTCTAGGCTGCTAAACCACTCTAGCTAAGATACTAAGCTAGGCTAGTATGAAATCTCACATTAAGATCTTAGTTGATAGTCGAAGTAAAAGGTTATACATTCAACTCATTGTACACATTTAAGATCAACGGAAAATATTTCATTCACAATCTAATAAGAATGAGTAACATGTTTAATGGTACCATTAGTTCAGTGTCTTGCCTAATAAGTTCATTTCCAAATGGGTTTTCTTCCCATTTTAGAGTTTAATCTCTAACCATAAAAAGGGCGTTCCCGGTGTATTAAGCTCCCACGTTTGTGCAGGATCCAGGGAGAGACCAGATCACTTCGTGATCTAATGTAACTTGTCTTGTCCTACACTTTGTGCAAGATACTGTTTCCACAGCTCGAACCCATGACATCAATATCATAAAGCAGCAGCCTTTACCAGTTTCTTCAATATCCACCCTCCTAATCTCCAACAATACTGATAATACCGATAACTAATGTCGATACTATACAAACCTTGCACATAAAAAATAAGTGGTCTCCATCAATTTTGACCGGTTTACATTATGGATTTATTATCGAAGTGTTATGAATTTGTGTTCTGTTTAGGGCCCAATTTTTGATTTAACGATGCAACAATTTAAAGAGAAGAAGAGAGAAAATAAAAGGAAAAACAACATGCCCGAAAAAAAAGAAAAAAGAAAGTAAAAAAGAAAAACATACATAACTGTAGAAACATGATAGGCTTGCTGTCTAAGCAAACGGAAACGCAGAGCAACGACATGAAGGTCATCCGTAGTTTCCTCTGTGAATGAGTCGTGATAAGAATTATTAATAATATATAGAGACGTTTCTATCTCCTCCTTGAAATGATAGGCTACTCCTAGTCGTTGAATTTGGTCAATTAAGTCCAGCTTCAAATAAGATGTATCTGATGTTTCCTTCAGCATCATTTGAATGTCTTCTCTTAATTGTTCCAGCTCTCGCATAGTTTCTTCAGGGAAAGCCTCCTTCAAAAAACATTACTTCATGAACTTCCAATATTCATATCATCATTCGATAGAATTCAAACCTCACCAACGAAAATGCTTTTAGACATGCATGCCTTTTTCGCTAAGCTATGCCACCACCGTAAACCACTGGGTATTGCAAGAAACTTCCTACATTGAAAGTCCTTGACATTTTAAGATTGTGAAAATTCAAGCAAATGCAGCTTGAATTCTTTATCAATCAATTTGATCCAGAAACGAAGAACAATCAAACAATCAAACGAAATGCACAGGAGGCATCAATCAAACGAATGATTTGAAAAGAAAAGGAGAGAGCGAAAGCTTAAGAGCCAATCTTGTTACAAGAAGAGGAGTTCAAAAACTGAATTAAGCAGCGGTTGCATCGCTGCTTAAGAAGAAGAAAACTGACCAACAAATAACTAAAACGCCCTTCAGTAACTTCATTCTACAACAGAGCTCATAAGGGTAAAATAGTCATTTCCCTCGTTTAAACTTAATACGCGCACAACTCCTTCTTCTTCTTCCGCAGGCTTCCTCCCCGCTGTACTGCTACTGCCTTCAACTTCTGCAGGTCCACCTAGTAACCGTCTCTCCTGCACAGCACCAACTCATCCACGTGCTATCTAAACCTCTTAATCGCTGATTGGTTCTCACCAATCAACCAATTGCGCTCGTTCTGCTTCTGATCAATGCACTGCGCATCAGCATAAGTTTTAACACCCCCCTCAAGCTCAATCTGTTGAGCTTGCATTAACATACAAGTTATATACTCCCAAAGCTTCAATTAACTTCATCGATCTCTTACACTCCAAAGCTTTGGTGAAAAGATCAGCAAGCTGCATCTCAGTCCGTATGGGCATAAGTTTCAATGTGCCATCTTGCACCTTATCTTTTACTACATGGCAATCTATCTCTATGTGTTTAGTTCTCTCATGAAAGACTGGGTTCTCTGCAATGTAAATTACACTCTTACAATCATAGAAACCCTCTACGGGTCTCTGATCTCCTAGATTTAAGTCTCTCATCAAATACAAAAGCCATTGTATCTCACAAGCCACCATTGTCATGGATCTGTATTCAGCTTCTGCAGATGACCTGGACACCGTGGTTTGTTTCTTGGCTTTCCACGAAATCAGTGCCCCTCCCAGAAAAACACAGTAGCCAGTGATTGACCTCCTAGTCTCATGGCATCCTCCCCAGTCAGCATCAACAAATCCCTTAAGTTTTACCTCACCAGTCCTGGGAAACAAGAGCCCCTGCCCACTCTGTGTGCTGCCTTCAAGTGATTCTCAGTAGGACAATCCATGAACTGACTAAGCTGTTGCACTGAGAACGCAATGTTTGGTCTGGTGATTGTGAGGTAAATCAATTTGTCTACCAGCCTTCTGTAGTGAGTAGAGTCCTTTAGTGGCGTTGAATCTTGATGCGTAAGACTCATGTGGCTCTCCATTGGCGTCCTGGCAGGCTTTGCATCCATGAAACCAGCCTGATCCAAAAACTCTAGGGTGTATTTTCTTTGGTTGATTTGAATGCCTCTCCGTGCTTGTGCCACCTCTATGCCCAAGAAAAACTTCAACTGTCCTAGATCCTTGATCTTGAACTCATTGTGCAGCGCTTGTTTAATATCAGTGATGGCTCCCTCATTGTCACAAGTGACAATGATGTCATCTACATAAACTAAAAGTACCAGTAGAGACTTACCAATGAACTTGGTGAACATTATGTAGTCACATTTGGATTGCTGAAATCCATGAGAAATCAAAAATTTTGTCAAAGTGGCATTCCACTCTCTACTTGCTTGCTTGAGCTTATATAGTGACTTATGCAGCTTTCACGCCATCTTGGAACCCACAATATTCAACCCTAGGGGTGACAACATATAAATGTTCACATGGAGATCCCCATGCAGGAATGCGTTGTTAACATTTAGTTGATGAATTGACCATTGAAATCTAGTTGTCATGGCCAGAATTACCCTTACGGTGGTCATCTTGGCAACGGGTGAGAATGTGTCTTGATAATCAATGCCATACTGTTGCGTGTAGACTTTTGCCACAAGCCTTGCCTTGTGCCTCTCTATCGTTCCATCAGCCTTTAACTTGACTTTATACACCCACCTGTAGCCTTTAGGATGTTTGCCCTCAGGTAAAGGCACCATGGTCCATGTGTTATTGGCCTCCAGTGCTGCCAACTCAGCAGCCATGGCTGCTTGCCAGACAGCAGAACCAGCGGCTTCTACATAGCTATTAGGCTCTGTATGTACATTCAAACTTGATATATATGCTTTATACTTTGGAGCTGATGATGCATAAGACATGTATTTATCAATAGAATGTGGTGAGGTATGGACAGGATTTGGAATCTCTTGGTAGGATGTTAAGCTGTTGCAGTGATAATCTTGAAGGTATGGCGGAGGTTGTCTAGCACGTTGGGACCTTTTGTTAGGCAGATCCCCTTGAGCAATGGGCAATTCAATGACAATGTTTCCAGGCTGCAAAGGGAAGGATGATGGTGCTTGACTGACAATGTGTGTATCTAAGGAATTATGAGGGTATTTTCCTAGATCATGAGAGGTAGAATGTGACTGAGATGAGCTTTGAGAAGGATCAGTTAAATTTGAATTGTTTGGGGGTAGATTGGGAGGCTCTGGACAATAGAGTGGTTAGAGAGAATGTTGTATGTCAGTGTGGTGGAATGAATAATGATTTGGTGCATTGGGCAGTGGCTGAGCATTTGTGATAGAATTGGTATGTTCTTGAGGGCTAAAAGGAAATATTGACTCAAAGAATGATACGTCTCTTGAGATATATATTACCTTAGTGGATAGGTTCTGCAACATATATCCTTTTGTGGTATATGAGAGTCCCAAGAACACACTTCTATATGCCCTGGCAGCAAACTTTCCTTTGTGACTCTGAGTATTGCTGCCAAAGGCCAGACACCCAAATACTCTGAGATTATAATAGACAGGCTGATATTTGTACAACAACTCATGAGGTGCTTTCTGTTGAAGGATGGGTGAAGGAGTGATATTTATGAGATATACTGAGTGCTGCACACAGAAACCCTAGTATGAGGAAGGTAAGTGAGACTGAAATCTGAGAGCCCTTGCTACATTGAGAATATGTTGGTGTTTTCTTTCAACAATCCCATTTTGCTGTGGTGTATTAACGCAGCTGGTTTGATGCAAAATGCCATGATTGGCAAAGAACTGAGTCATTCTAAACTCTGGTCCATTATCAGTTCGGATAGTTTTTACATTAGCATTAAAGTGAACAGAAGCAAACTGACAAAAGCTTTCAATAATGGACCTGGTTTCTCCTTTATTTTTCATCAAATGCACCTAGCAATATCTACTGTAGTCATCAATCACAGTAAGAAAGTAATGTTGTTTGTACAGTGTTGGGTACTTATATGGACCCCTAATGTCGATGTGCACAAGAGAAAAAGGGCTGCAGGAAACTAAACTAGAAATAGGAAAGGGTGTTCTTCTTTGTTTGGCTAAAGGACAAACTGTACATATGTGTTGGGATTCAGGAACAATCACAAGTGGTTCAAACTTCTGAATTTCTTTTAGTCTTGGTGCAGAAGGATGCCCAAGCCTTGAGTGTCATAACAATGTATCTAATGATTTAACAGCATGTGCCAGAGGTTTGGTGTGACAGGGAGGAAACTTTGGCGTGCCATGAAGATAATACAAGCCTTGATCTACCTCAGCTGAACCAATCATCCTCTTGATTCTGAGGTCCTGAATTAGGCAAACATTAGAACAAAATCCAATGGCTAACATATCTGACTGGGTAAGTTTACTGAGTGACAACAAATTGAAGGCAAAGGATGGTACATAGAAGACATTGGTCAGGGTAAGGCTGGGGTTTACATGAACTGTCCTAATGTGAGTGACCTGGGCTAAAGTCTAATCAGACATTTTTACTGATATGGCGTCAACGAGATAATAATAAGCAAATAGATGAATGCTAGAACAAATATGATCACTAGCTCCATAGTCTCAAATCCATACATTCAAGTTTTGATGCAATGCATAGTCTAAGAACTTACCAGAAGTCTTGGTCTGTTATGCTGACATAACAGCATAGTGCGCATTCACAGCACTCGCAGAATCAATAACTCCCTTTCTTCCTCCATCTTGATGTTCTTGCAACAGGTTCATCAACTGAGCATACTGCTCCTGTGTCAAGCTAGGTGCCATTTGAGGCATATAATTTTTGAGAGTTAGTCCCTGCTGTGTTCAGGACTTCATACGCACCATATCCTTCTCCTTCATCCTGGTTCAAACTATCTTCAAAAACTGCACTATTTCCATCATTGCTCACCATATTAATCTGACTCTTAGGCTTATACTCTAGAGGGTACCCATGTTTCTTATAACACTTCTCAATTGTATGACCATTCATATTGTAATAACTACAAACTGGTATTTTAGAACCTTGCTGGGATCTTGGCATGTCTCGCCTAACTCCCCTGCCATGCTGCATCTGCCAAGATACATTTCCTCTCCCTGCACTTTTAACATTAATCACAACTGATGGATTATTGTTAAACTTGTAGAGAAAAAGGAGTTTGAGTGATTTCAAAATACATGATTTAAAACGTGTTACAAAGAAATGCATGACATATTTTATGATATGACACGCTCTTGCATAAAACTTGTCTTATATAGTTCATATATAATGTTGTCGCACTAACGAGCCATGAAGCTTTAAATCTTACATCAAATGGAAAACATTTGTTGTTTTTGAACTATTTTCAGGTGCCACCATTAATGAACTAAACTAGTTCATTAAGTGAAGCACTTAGTTGATTAAACTAAGTAGTTCATTAAAGGAAGCAATATTTGGAAAATGCACAAAGACAACAAGTTGAAGAAAGGAAAGTTCTCCCTCTCCTCTCCACACTTATCACACGCTAATATATATATACATATATATATATATATATTCAGATTTTTTGAAAAAGGCACATACACATTTATTACAACGTACTACCGACACGTTATATATTTTACGTACGTACATTAACGTCACACCACTATACTTAACTCATATTTATGAGTATATTCAGGTCTTATATCATATGATATAAGTCATGGTGATGACAAATTTAATACGACACGTTAAAAGGTTCTAAACCGAAAATTGTCGTATCGGACGAATACCGAAACTTCGCCAACGTGTCACATACTTGCCGTAAATATATTGGCCAGCCCTTACACTTCAAAAATAACCACAAACTTCGTGGCTTACATGATATGTACAGCCATAAAATCATTCCATGTTGGCACACACAAATCACCCCACATCAAGGCCAAATTGTGGAGATTCCAAATTCAATTTGTCACATGGTTTAGGCGCCACTTTAAGATCAGCCTAGGTGCTGAATATTAAAGTTTAATTTATGTATATTATGTGTAACATAATATATATATAACATGTGCAAAAATTTGGAATTTAATTAGAGAAAAATCGGGTAATCGATAAACATCGAAAATTCAGTTTTCTACGTACACGACACATGGAACATTTTTGGCATGGCATATAACATGTATCTAGACACTTTTTACATATTTCATACATCTCAAAGTGTTCTAAAAAATTCAATTAAGGGCTGATTCGAATATACCATGTGTGTATAATTAAATGTGCACTATTCTACAAAGTTTACAAAAATAAAATTCAGCACATGCACAAGTCATTTCAAACGCATATACCAGCCATGATGGAGTATATGTGGAGCTTTGTTGGCATCTTGATTGGCCAAGAATGAAGCATACAATGTTTGTGACATAAAGAAAGGAACTACAAAAGGTCACATTTCAAATCTTGTCACAATTGTGACACATGCTGAAAATTCATTATGTGCTGGCCGAAATTCATCCGTTTATGAGCCATATTTTGTTGTCTTGAATAATGTGGATTGATCGGAAGATAATATGGAAGTGTTTTGAATATTCTATGGAAACAAATAAGGTGATATTTTCAAATATCACACACGCTGAAAATTTCAGCATGTGTGGATGAATGTTGGCCGATTTCTATGCCTCATTGGTGTCTAATTTTTATTCCATAAATGATAAGAATGTCTTGTACTAAATGATGATTGATTTCTTGTTTAATTTCAAGGATTAAATCAATGTAAAATTGGCAATATTTTAAATAAAAGGTGAATGTTACACATGCTGAAATTTTAGCATATGCAAGAGACTTGATGGCCGAATTTTTTTATGGAAAAATGGAATTATTTGACTTGCTAATTGTATGGGATAATTATGTGACATATGGTAAGAAGTTTATGGCTAATTGGCACATGTTTTTTTGAGGATAATTTCAGATTTATCTAGTAATCAAGTGATGACAACATCCAACCAATCAATGAGTGTCAAGTAAGCAAGAGCTTAATGATCATCCAATGACAAGATGCCAAGTAAGCAAAGACATGTCACAATGATGCATACACTCTTCCAAGGACTTAGAAGATAATTTTCAAGAGGAGGAGGATGCTATAGAGGGGCGGCCACAATGTTAAAAAGGAAGGAAGTGAGCAAAAACAAAAACAAGAACAAGTCTTGCAATTTGAAGCATCAAAAACTTTTTTAGCCTCTCTTTCTACACCTTCTTTCTTTCTTCTGTCTAAAATCCTATTATACTTACATTCATATACTTGAATAGGCTTCATATACTCCACCACATATTCTTTATCATTGTAAAAGATTGATCAAGGTGTGATCAATCTTGCACTTGCAAGGTGGTGGTGTTCGTGACAATTGTATTCTCATACAAGGCTTGTAAATAGTTGGAGTTGGTGTGTAACTCCATTAACCCTGTGGTAAGGTGTTCTTTGTGTTGTGTGATTAGTGCTAACCGAGGAAGGTGTCCTCGAAAACTGGAGTAGGTTGTTTATAACCAAACCAGTATAAAATTCCTGGTGTCATTTAATTTCAGCACTGTTTATCATTTTTAATCACGTTCGTAAAAATAGTAAACGATATTCAAAAATCACGAAACTTTCCAGAGTCATAGCCTCATGTCTTAAGGTTCTTTTGGCGCAAGTTGCAACCCTTTTGGACAAGTATAAGTCATTCAAACGTCCAAAGTGCTGAGACTAGTACAGTCAGATTTTCAGGCTTGCAAAGGTTGAGACTTAGATCGTATTTGACTAACTTCCCAAAGGAATTTTTCAAAACTGTTTCAACCCATTTAAATAAAACTAATAAGGGGTTAGTGTTTAAATTTTTAGAGCATGTTGAGTTACGTACAAATAGGAATTAATTTTTCAAATCAGACTACCGTTTCTGGTAGATTTGCGCAATCTGACCACCAACAATATTTCAAGGGGTTAGAGGTTGAATTTTAATCGGAAATTTTTAGGAGACAATCAGAACATCTGAGGCTAAGTTTTCTCCAAATTTCAGAATTTTTGAAGACCTGAAATCCAGTTTTCAAAACGTTTTAAAACTGGTCCTGAAAACAGAAACTGTTTTCAGAAGTTGAGTTCTTGGTTTAAAACTATTTTAAAAACCACATTTTCCGCACCAACTATTCAACCCCCCCTCTAGTGGTGCCTTGCAGATCCTACAAGTGGTATCAGAGTGCAGGCACACTCACATCAAAAGGATCCAACGATCTAAGTGAGATGGAAACCACAAACTTCAAAACCGAACAAGAAGGTTTGTTCAGTCAAAGGCCTCCTCTCTTTGACGGTAAGTCTTTCATTCAATGGAAGTTAAGAATGAAACTTTTTCTTATGACAACTGATATTGATCTTTGGTCAATTATAGAATATGATCCTTTTGTTCCATCAAAATTATCAACAGTAGATGGAGTCACACTAGAGGTCGTTAAGCCTAGGCAAGAGTACACTAGTGAGGATAAAAAGAGACTAAGCATGAACGCTAGGGCTATGCAGTTACTTTTAAATGGACTAAGTAAAAGTGAATCTAGCTATGTTTCAAATTGTTCTAGTGCTCAAGAAATGTGGAGAATTCTTGAAATGAAACACGAAGGCACTAGTCAAGTAAAAGAGTCCAAGATCAACATGCTTATGTCCACACTCGAGTCATTTAAATTATTGCCTAACGGATCTATCGTTGATATGGATCTTTACTTAACTAACATTTACAATTCTCTTGAGTCTCTTGGCAAAGCCTTTACTATGCAGGAAAAGGTACAAAAGGTCTTGTGAAGCCTTCCATCCGAGTGGGACCCTAAAGTAACAGCAATAGAAGAAAGCAAAGAAACTAAGTCAATTAAGATGGAAGAATTAATTGGATCACTTAAGGTTTATGAGAACAAACTCACTATATGGAAATCGGAATCATCAAAACAAGGTAAGGCTATTGTATTTAAATCAAATGAATACGTCTCTACTTCTTCCGATCACGTAGATGATAGTGATTCTGAATCAGATAATGATGACTTAATTCTATTGGCTAAAGGTTTAAGAAAATTCATGAGAAAGTCGTTTAGAAACAAAACTAAGGCTACTTCGACTAAAAGAAATAAGAACAAGAAAAACGACAATGATGTTAAATGTTATGAATGCGGTAAACTTGGACATCTATCATATGACTGCCCTAATAAGGAAAAGCAAACAAACAAATACCATGACAAGGATCGGAACAAGAATAGACTCGTCTCAGAACCTAAGCAAAGGAAACAAGCTCTCAAAGCCTCCACTTGGAGTGATACATCGGATTCCGAGACTGAAACAAAAGAGGAGACTGCACAAGTATACTTTGTATCCAAAGCATCAAACGAGGTATCATCTGACTCTGACTCTGACTCTGAGCCTTCTTATGATGATCTTTTTAGTCAGTACTTAGAATTGCATAAATTCACTAAGACTCTTGCAAAAGAAAAGAAGCGGTTAATTGAAGACAAGAAGCTGTTAGAATCTTCTAACGAAAATCTTGTCGCTCAATTAAACGATTCAAAAGAAGAGTCGTCAGGCATCATTAATGCATTAAAGATAGAGATATCATCATTGACCACGCAAAATAATGAAATGAAATCCGAGATTTCAAATTTGAAATCAAGGAATACAGACTTAGAAAAAATGATGAAACAGTTTGATACGGGATCTAACATGCCAGATCGTATTATTTTATCTCAAAAGCATGATAGTGATAAAACAGGATTAGGATACATTGAGACAGATGACGTATCCATTAAACCAACCAAGTTTGTATTGTCTAAGAAAGTAGACACTCCAAAAGCACATACGGCGTCTAAGATGACGCAAAGACCCCCTCTCCCCTCATCTCGTAATACTTCTTCTTCATATCATGTGAAATATAATTTTGTGCCATATAGATATGAGAAGAAACCAGTAATGCATGCACGACATTCATTTCATCCATATAATGCATATAAAGGAGTTCTTGGCCAAAGGCCCAAAGTGCACTCACCACATGTCTACTATATTACACCTTCATCTACATTCTTGTCATTTGCTAGACCGAGAAGGATCATCCAAGTATGGGTACCGAAAGGTACTTTTACTAAGAGGTGAATAACTAACTCGTAAGGACCCAAAGTTAAAAAGGTACCGAAATTATTTTTGCACATTGGAGGGAACCCACACATCAAAAGATACATCTATCAAGTGGTTCCTTGACAGTGGTTGCTCGAGGCACATGACGGGTGACCCGAGCCTATTCACGAAATTGAAGAAGGTCAAAAAAGGCGGATCCGTGACCTTTGGAGACAACAATGAAGGCAAGATCATCGGAAAAGGTACAATTGGAAACCCAAGCACCCTTCAAATCTCCAACGTATATTTGGTAAGCAACTTATCTTGTAACCTTCTTAGCATTTCACAATTTATTGATAATATCTTCGATGTGTGTTTTACTCATCCCTATTGCAATATCATAAATAAAAATAGAGAAGTAGTGTTAAAAGGAAAACGTGAAGGAAACATCTTTACGCTTTCTATGGATGATACGTTAGACGCTAAGGTTAAGTGCTTCATGTCAAATGAACCTAACGTAAACTTGTGGCATAGACGTTTAGGACATATTGGCATTTCTACACTAGAAAAACTCCAACGAAAGAACCTAATATGAGGATTGCCTACACTTGATTTAGACAACTTTCAGCTGTGTGAATCTTGCATAAAAGGCAAACAAACAGGCGAGTCACTTAAACCTAAGAATGAAATAAGCACGACTAGAGTTTTAGAATTATTACACACTGAATTATTTGGTCCTAATCGCACTACGAGTCTTGGTGGGCGTCACTATGCTTGCGTGATTGTTGATGATTTTTCTCGTTATACTTGGACTTTGTTTCTTGCACATAATGATGATAGTGCTATTGAAATTGCTAAACTGATAAAACAACTTGAAAATCAATATGGCGTTAATGTGAAAAAGATAAGAAGCGATAGAGGTGGTGAATTTAAAAATAAGGACATGATTTCATTTTGCAAAGAAAAAGGAATTAAGCACGAGTTTTCGCCACCTAGAACTCCAAAATTAAATAGAGTAGTAGAAAGAAAGAATAGGACATTACAAGAAATTGCTAGAACTATGTTATGCGAAAATAAATTGCCTAGATTTTTGTGGACGGAAGCCGTAAACTGTGCATGTTACATAATAAATCGCTTGTCCATTAGAAAGAAAATAAATTAGACGCCTTATGAGATACTAAATGATCGCATGCCTAAAATTGACTATTTTCGTGTGTTTGGATGCAAATGCTTTGTTTTAAATACAAAAGACAATTTAGATAAATTTGAATCTAAATCAATTGAATGCATCTTTGTTGGATATTCTGTGAATTCAAAAGCATATAGGTGTTATGATCCTCTCACTAGACAAATTCTAGAATCTATTCATGTGAAATTTAATGAATTTGGTGGATTGATAAAGATAAAGAATATGATGATGATTTTGAATTGAAACCTGTGTTGAATCATGATGGTGGCACGTTTGATATGCATGATATGCATGATTCACTAGAAATGCAAGATCGTTTAGAAATGCATGAGAACGTAGAAAATAATGAACCAAGATGGCATAGAGATCACCCACATGATCTCATTATAAGCGACATCACTCACGGTGTGCGACCACGTAGAAGAATAAACCCGGATGAAATAAATCAATTTCATGCTATGATTTCCGAAATTGAACCTAAAAATGTGCATGATGCTTTGAGTGATTCTTCTTGGATTGATGTTATGCATGACGAACTTAATCAATTTGTTATAAATGACGTATGGGATTTGGTGTCACAAACATAAGATAAGACCATAATAGGCACAAAGTGGGTGTTTAGATATAAAATGAATGAAGAAGGAAAATTTGTTAGAAATAAAGCTAGACTTGTAGCACAAGGCTATAATCAAGAAGAAGGAATTGATTATGATGAAACATTTGCACCCGTAGCACGTTTAGAAGCTATATGACTTTTACTTGCCATTGCTTGCATGAAAGATTTTAAACTTTATCAAATGGACGTGAAAAGTGCATTCTTAAATGGATTTATACAAGAAGTGGTATGCGAAAAACAACCACCCGGTTTTGAAGATTTGAAATATCCCGATCACGTATACAAACTAAAGAAGGCACTATACAGACTAAAGAAAGCACTTAGAGCATGGTATGATTGTTTTGCTACTTTCCTTTTAGAAAATGGTTTTAAAAGAGGCACTATAGATAGTACATTATTTTTGAAACAAGATAAATCGGATTTACTTATTATTCAAATTTACGTTGATGACATCATTTTCGGCTCTACTTCTCATAAACTTGTTGAAGATTTTGAAAATTGCATGAAATCCGAATTTGAAATGTCTATGGTTGGCGAATTGAACTACTTTCTTGGCTTGCAGATTAAACAAACGAGTAAAGGCATCCACATAAGCCAAGCTAAATATGTAAATGATATGATTAAAAAGTTCAATTTTGAGAATTTAAAACCATCCCCCACCCCTATGAGTGTCACTACTAAATTAGATAAAGATGAACATGGTAAGGATTTTGATAATGCCTTATATAGAAATATGATTGGTTCGTTACTATATCTTACTGCTAGTAGGCCTGATATCATGTTCAGTGTATGTATGTGTGCATGTTTTCAAAGTCAACCTAAGTTGTCCCACTATAATGCGGTAAAAAGAATATTCTGATATATTAAGCACACAACCACCTCAGGCATTTGGTATGATAAAGATTGTGACTTTAATTTGCATGCCTACACTGATGCTGATTATGGTGGATGTAAGATAGATAGAAAAAGCACGAGTGGCACTTGCCAATTTATAGGAAACTCACCTATTTCATGGTTTTTCAAAAAGCAAGCAAGCGTATCTTTATCCACTATTGAAGCTAAGTACATGGCACTTAGTCTTT
The DNA here is from genome assembly GCA_036186865.1 of Eustoma russellianum. NCBI lineage: Eukaryota > Viridiplantae > Streptophyta > Magnoliopsida > Gentianales > Gentianaceae > Eustoma > Eustoma russellianum. The sequence continues at coordinate 24,946,475 of AP025071.1, read as the reverse complement.
GTTGCACACAATTACTATGTATAAACCATAAAATTTCTGATTTTAGAATTACCGGCAATAAAATTCCTATATATTGTGATAGCATGAGTGCAATTAATCTATCTAAAAACCCCGTGCTACATTCTAAGGCCAAGCATATAGAAGTACGCTATCATTTTCTTCGTGATCATGTACATAATGGTGATATTGTCATAGATCACGTACGCACAGAGGCATAAGTAGAGGATATTTTTATTAAGGCCTTAAATCAAGCCACGTACGAAAATCTTCGTTCTAAGTTAGGCATGATTTCTGCTGATTTGATTTGATTATCTTTCCAATTTACACGCATTTTTGATTGACTTTCCAAAATAAAGGGAGAGAGAATGCATGATTTAAGGGGGAGAGAGAAACTGATTGCATAAATTAAGGGGAGCAGATTTGAAATGCGGATTTGAAATTTGAATTTCAAATTTTGAATTTATGCATGATCGAAGGGAGAGCGATAAGATTTAAATCATGAATGTACGTTATTTTGAAAATCATCAAATGGGGGAGATTATAGAGAAAAAGGAGTTTGAGTGATTTCAAAATACATGATTTAAAACGTGTTACAAAGAAATGCATGACATATTTCATGATATGACACGCTCTTGCATAAAACTTGCCTTATATAGTTCATATATAATGTTGTCGCACTAACGAGCCATGAAGCTTTAAAGCTTACATTAAATGGCAAACATTTGTTGTGTTTGAACTATTTTCAGGTGCCACCGTTAATGAACTAAACTAGTTCATTAAGTGAAGTACTGAGTTAATTAAACTAAGTAGTTCATTAAAGAAAGGAATATTTGGAAAAGGCACAAAGGTAACAAGTTGAAGAAAGGAAAGTTCTCCCTCTCCTCTCCACACGTATCACACGCTAATACATACATACATACATACATACATACATACATACATATATATATATATATAAACGGAAGGATGCCTTCCGAGCTTTATTTATGCATCAAATATCCCACGTTAAATGGCTGAGGGTAGCCGTTACTACAAAGTAAAATAAAAGAAAACGAAATCAAATGATCAGTCGTGGGACTACTAAGCTATCTATATTTCACAAGAACGATGACTTCCCCGTCTGGTAACCATTGAGGACGGTGGAGGCGGTGGAAGATCCTTCCGAGCTCTGTGCTTCTTCCGAGTTAGTCTGCCAAGAAGAGTCCCGCCACCAGTCGATATCATGCGACACTCAATATCGTCTCCCGCAATGAGCAAACTCTCGCGGATATCATCATAGTCATTCCCTTTACGTCGAGTATATAAGAGAGAAGCTTCATTGTCCGAACCTAGTGCCAGATCAACTTCCTCTTCCTCTTCTCGAAAGTGGTCTTGATAGAATTGTTCAATTAAGGGATCATGATCAGCCTGGCCTTTGGCTGGCATTATCGCTAGTGGAACTGGCAATTCAATTTGAATGGATTGAATTTGGACTTCCGGAGGCACTGCAGATGGTGGGTTCATCTCTTGAGCATGTTGTACAGTCGTGTCTGAAATCTCCGAGGGCGAAGGAGATATGTGGACTGCTCTCTCTTCTATGTTAGATTCATCGGCCTGGATAGATAGTGTAGCAGAGGAGGAAGTATCTATCTGCTGCTGATCATGTCGCTCTTGAACTTCCAATGTTGGCGGCACTAATAGTACAGGACATAAATCTGTAGTCAACCGAGAGAAAATCTGCAATATAGATGGATCTGCAGTAGTCATAGGGTGCTGCGATTCCTTAGCATTAGTGGATTGAGTTGTTGCCTCATGTAATTCTTCCCTATCATCAACGTCCTCTGCTCCAACAGTCTGTGTCAGATGCTGAATAGGAATAGAATCTCCAACAGGTTGTTCTGCAGCCTCTTTCTGAATATTTCCTTTAGGAATCCACACCTCATTCTTTTCTGCATTCTTTGTTGGATGTGCTGGGGCATGAACCTTCGCATCGCCACATGAACCCAGTAAGTGACCAAACCGACGGCATTTGCTACAGTACCTGGAGAGATCTTCATACACAACTACTTGAAAGAAAGAGTGTTCTCCACAGTCTATAAATATCTTGGACGGTAAATCCATGGTGACATCCACTTCAACACAAAGCCTCGCCACAGAGGGACGATGAAAACTTAAGGTAGCCGAATCCATCTTTAACGGTGTACCAATCAACTTTGCAATCTCATATAAGGTACGATAATCGTGGAGATGAATTGGAAGATCCTCAAGTGCTACCCACACCGGGACAATTGGGGTATCCAGACATGGATCAAAAGATGGAGTCCATTTCGTAACCTTCATGTCGTATCCTGGAAACGCCAGTGACGACGATAAAAGAAACGCGTATAATCATATTCGTTAACAAAGTTTAGCAGCACATGTCCCTCATCAAGAAGACCAATGTTAACTGAACTTTTGAACCCAATTCTGTCAATCGAGGTGCGTAAGCCTGCCATAGATGGTCGGCCACGCCAAAAGGCTCCAACCAAGGCGTACTTGAAGCGATTTGCAACAATGTCAATTTCATCTTGCGTAAATGAAACAGCGGGGTATCCTTTATATCGTCCCGATTCACGCGATGGGAATCTGCCTGCAACTGCAGACGATACCATAGCCGCAAATGATTTGGAGTGTGGCAGCGGTCCCATCTCAGACCAAGTATGAATTCAAGACCAATAGTAAATGATGTTGCAGCATTACAATTAAAAGGTTGAAGCTTGTGCAATAATTGGGTCTGCCGAACAACCCGTAGAGAAAACGCAGGAGCGAAGATAAGAAAATTACCGGAGGGAGTCGAGTCTGTCGCGAAGAAAGATTAAAGTTTGAAGCTTCGAAGTCGCAGATGAAGCGTGAAGGAGAATTGAAACAGAATTAAGAAAAGCCAAAACCGATGAAGATTCAAGTGGAGTCATGGTGCAATTGCGAAATCGTCTGCGCCGCCAGAGCTATCCATTCTTATATATTCAGATTTTTTGAAAAAGGCACATACACATTTATTCCAACGTACTACCGACACGTTATATATTTTACATACGTACATTAACGTAACATCACTATACTTAAATCATATTTATGAGTATATTCAGGTCTTATATCATATGATATAAGTCATGGTGATGACAAATTTAATACAACACGTTAAAAGGTTATAAACCAAAAATTGTCGTATCGGGCGAATACCGAAACTTCGCCAACGTGATTTCATACATCTCAAAGTGTTCTAGAAAATTCAATTAAGGGTTGATTGGAATATATCATGTGTGTATAATTAAATGTGCACTATTTTACAATGTTTGCAAAAATAAAATTCAGCACATGCACAAGTCATTTCAAACACGTATACCAGCCATGATGGAGCATATGTGGATCTTTGTTGGCATCTTTATTGGCCAAGAATGAATCATACAATGTTGGTGACATAAAGAAAGGAACTACAAAAGGTAACATTTCAAATCTTGTCACAATTGTGACACATGCTGAATATTCAGCATGTGTGTTAAAGGCTAGCCGAAATTCTTCCCTTTATGAGCCATATTTTGTTGTCTTGAATAATGTGGATTGATTGGAAGATAATATGGAAGTTTTTTGAATATTCTATGGAAACAAATAAGTTGATATTTTCAAATATCACACATGCTGAAAATTTCAGTATGTGTGGATGAATGTTGGCCGATTTCTATGCCTCATTGGTGTCTAATTTTTATTCCATAAATGATAAGAATATCTTCTACTAAATAATGATTGATTTCCTGTTTAAATTCAAGGATTAAATCAATGTAAAATCGGTAATATTTTGAATAAAAGGTGAATGTTACACATGCTTAAATTTCAGCATGTGCAAGAGACTTGATGGCCGAATTTTTTATGGAAAAATGGAATTATTTGACTTGCTAATTGTATGGGATAATTATGTGACATATGGTAAGAAGTTAATGGCTAATTGGCACATGTTTTTTTGAGGATAATTTCAGATTTATCTAGTCATCAAGTGATGACAACATCCAACCAATCAATGAGTGCCAAGTAAGCAAGAGCTTAATGATCATCCAATGAGGAGATATCAAGTAAGCAAAGACATGTTATAATGATGCATACACTCTTACAAGGACTTAGAAGATAATTTTCAAGAGGAGGAGGATGCTATAGGGGGCGGCCACAATGTTAAAAAGGAAGGAAGTGAGCAAAAACAAAAACAAGAACAAGTCTTGCAATTTGAAGCATCAAAAATGTTTTTAGCCTCTCTTTCTACACCTTCTTTCTTTCTTCTCTCTAAAAGCCTATTGTACTTACATTCATATACTTGAATAGGCTTCATATAGTCCACCACATATTCTTTATCATTGTAAAAGATTGATCAAGGTGTGATCAATCTTGCACTTGCAAGATGGTGGTGTTCGTGACAATTGTATTCTCATACAAGGCTTGTAAAGGGTTGGAGTTGGTATGTAACTCCATCAACCCTGTGGTAAGGTGTTCTTTGAGTTGTGTGATTAGTGCTAATCGAGGAAGGTGTCCTCGAAGACTAGAGTAGGTTGTTTATAACTGAACCAGTATAAAATTCCTTGTGTCATTTACTTTCAGCACTTACTTTCTGTTTCAGCACTGTTTATCGTTTTTAATCACGTTGATAAAAATAGTAAACGAATTTCAAAAATCACGAAACTTTCCAGAGTCATAGCCTCACGTCTTAAGGTTCTTTTTGCGCAAGATTCAACCCTTTTGGACAAGTATAAGTCATTCAAATGTCCAATGTGCTGAGACTAGTGCAGTCTGATCTTCAGGCTTGCAAATGTTGAGACTTTGATCGTATTTGACTAACTTCTCAAAATAAGTTTTCAAAATTGTTTCAACCCATTTAAATACAACTAATAAGAGGTTAGTCTTTAAATTTTCAGACCATTTGGAGTTACTTACAATTTTTCAAATCAGACTACCGTTTCTGGTAAATTTGTGCAATCTGACCACCAACGATTTGTCAAGGGGTTAGAGGTTGAATTTTAATCTGAAATTTTTAGAAGATACTCAGAACATCTGAGGATAAGTTTTCTCCAAATTTCAGAATTTTTGAAGACCTGCAACCGCGTTTTCAAAACGTTTAAAAACTGGTCCTAAAAACAGAAACTGTTTTCAGAAGTTGAGTTCTTGGTTTAAAACTATTTTAAAAACCACATTTTCTGCACAAACTATTCAACCCCCCCTTCTAGTGGTGCCTTGCAGATCCTACAAAACTGTCCTTGTTCTCCCGTATAATTCAACTTCTTCTCCTACTTTACTGCCATAGTGAAGGCAGTTTTCAAATTTGGCAATAGAGTGGACAACAGGACTTGGGATTTCACCGCCTCAAACTCATCATTCAATCCTTTTAGAAACTTTATCACACAATCATTTTCCACAAATTTGTTAATCTCAGTTGTCAGATTACATGTGCATCTTCGACATGTACATATGGGGACAGATCTTAAGACCATCAATTCTTTCCACACACTTTTTAGCTTGGTATAGTATTTTGTCACATTACTGCCTTCTTGCCTAATGGAATAAAATTCCTCTTGAAGATATGATAATCTAAAGGAGTCAGTGTTGGCATACCTGGACTTCAGATTACTCCAGATGTCAACTGCAGAATCTAGCCAGATGACGCTTTGTCCAATGCTTGGAATCAATGAGTTAACCAGCCAAGAAGCCACCATATTGTTGGCCTTCATTCAAGAATTATATCGCCTGGCCCCTTCTGCAGGTTTCTCAATAGAACCGTCAATAAAACCTATCTTATTCTTGGACTCCAACGCCCTTCTTATGGACCTACTCCATCCATGATAATTGTTCTCATCCAACAACGGTTGCACCAACACCATGGACGGGTTATCACTAGGATGTATATAAAACAGATCATCAGAAGGATCATAATGAATAGAAGGAGAAGCAGATGAGGAAGAACCAGGATTGTTATTTGACGCCATGAATGTTCCAAAATTCATGAAATTCTCTCTGATACCATGTGAAAATTCAAGCAAATGTAGCTTGAATTCTTTATCAATCCATTTGATCAAGAAACGAAGAACAATCAAACAATCAAACAAATGCAATAGGCATCAATCAAACGAATGATTGGAATAGAAAAGGAGAAAGAGCGAAAGCTTAAGATCCAATCTTGTTACAAGAAGAGGAGTTCAAAAACTGAATTAAGCCGCGGTTGCATCGCTGCTTAAGAAGAAGAAGACAAACCAACAAATGACTAAAACGCCATTCAGTAACTTCATTCTACAACAGAGCTCATAAGGGTAAAATAGTCATTTCACTCGTTTAAACTTAATACGCGTGCAACACCTTCTTCTTCTTCCGCAAGCTTCCTCCCCGTTGTACTGCTACGCCCTTCAACTTCTGCGGGTCCACCGAGTAACCGTCGCTCCTGCACAACACCAACTCATCTATGTGCCATCTAAACCTCTTAATCGCTGATTGGTTCTCAGCAATCAACCAATTGCGCTCGTTCTGCTTCTGATCAATGCACTGCGCATCAGCGTAAGTTTTAACATTTCGCATAATATTATGATCGAGAAGAGCGTTTAAAAATTTTTGCAAAATGTGTCCGTTATTTCGGATATAGAGTGTCAAACCTGCAGTCTAGCTTTGGAACACCACAAATCTAAACGTTAAAAATTGCGTGACTGGACTTAGTATTGTTAGAGTAGATCAATTAGATATTATAATAAATACATATAATCTAGAAGAAAAATAAAAACGTTACCATATCCTCATAAGCAAGGAAGAAGTCTCCCCAAAAGCTTGGATTGTAGTTGGCAGATGGGCGTGGTGCATCTTCTCCAGATTTCATGACAACAGAAGCCATTGTTTAGAGTTGGAGAGATGGTGAGAATTAAGTTTTCACTAACCCCTGGAGCTAAAGTTTGGCGTGAGAATATGTTTCGTCCTTCATGAATTTATAGAACCGAGATCCGATCTTCTCTGGTTCATGAAAGCGATAGAACAACAACATTATCCATTGCCTTAGAGTCTCCCGACTATAATAGGTATGGACAGGTCGGATGTATACAACCATATTTGTGTGTTAAAAACACACATATGTGTCCATGATCGGTTTTCCTTCGGTTAAGAATTTCACTCTTACGTCTTTGAAAACTTGCTCTTGACCCACGTGTTTAAACGTACGTAATCACCAGACCACATTATACACCGCAACTCGCTGTCAAGAACACTGGGCGACTTCAAACCCTGTAACTGGTGTTACAGTAAAAGAGTAATTAAAAAATCGGGAAATCTGGTTACTAATTAGAAGACGCAATTTAAAACAGAAGGGAAGTAATATCATTTTCCTTACCTATAGGACGTGAAGCGAATTCGGACACGAAAATAAAGTTATCTTTGTTCATGAATATTTTTTTTCTTTGTCTTTTTTTTTTTTGCTTTTTGAATTTTGTGTTTAACGATTTGTAATTAATTTTTTTTTCCAATGCATTTCGGCGCTTGTTTCTCGTCTCCCTTATCCGGCTTTCTGAATAATTATGATCTATGTTTGATGATAACATAATATATGAGCTGCAGGTCCAGATGTCAGAATATATCACGTGGTAGAAGTTTCCTTTCCTTTTCATTTTCTTCTTTTTGTTTCCCTAGGATAAGTTTAATTAATTAAATTTCAAATCACACAATTTTTTGGTTTACATTTTTCCATAAAGAACTTACTACAATGATGAAATTAGATATTATGTTAAATATTTTATACTATGTATATTGTTAATTTATTGTATTAAATTTTGTTAAATCGGCTAATATAAAAGTCTCTTAGTTAAACATGATCTGAATTTAGAAATAATGTGTTCAAGATGCCGTCAAACTAATTATAGTATATACATTGTGTAGACCTAACTGATGAGTAATGTAATGGTAAATATATGGTAGAATGTAGTATTCATTCATACAGAAAAATATGTACAATCTTCCTCTATTCTTATACACCTGGGTACATCCTATACATGGTAAGTATTAAAAACTGATTTCTACGATCACTGATAAACAGTAACTAATTGATACACAATAACTGATTGATACACTGGATAATTCTGTTTAAGATGTGATTTACTTTCCTAACACTCTCTCTCAAGTTGAACAGGGGAATCTACAATGTTGAACTTGACCAACGATTCATCAAACGCCCTTTCAGCTACAGCTTTAATTAATATATCTGCTAATTGATCTTCTGATGGCACAAATGGCAATGCAACAATCTTGTCCTTAATAAAATGGCAATCCACCTCAATGTGTTTAGTACGGTCATATTGTATAGGATTCTCGGAAATATTAATTGAAGTCTTATTATCACACATTAGCTTGGTTGGGGTGAGACTTGAAGACCCAGATCACCCATTAATTTCTTTAACCACAAGATTTCCATGACCTCCTTCGCAATCCCTCGAAACTCTATTTCAGCGCTGGATAGGGCTACCACTTTCTGCTTTTTACTCCTCCATGTGACCAGGACCTCCAACTAGGGCAAAGTACCCTAAGGTGGACCGTCGATCTACTAAGTTCCCTACCCAATCAGCATCTGTATACACCTTGATATCCAAATGGTCGTGGTTTCTGAACCATAACACGTCCAGCTATCCCTTTTAAGTATCGAACGATTCTCATTAGAGCTTCCATATGATGGTTCTGAGGTCGATGCATGAATAGACTTACGAGCCAACTGTAAATCAAATATCAGGGTGAGTATGTGCTAAGTAAATCAGCTTTCCGATTAGCCGCTCGTACCTTCCTTGGTCTGTATTAGGCCTTCCTTCCTCCAAGAGGTTTGCAGTCTAACATACCGACCTCGCAAGCAGATCAAGAACATACTTATGTTGAGAAATAAAGATTCCTTGTTCAGAACGTTCCACCTCAATTCTCAAGAAGTATCTCAAATCCCCCAGATCTTTCATTTCAATTTTCGAGAACAGTTGTCGTTTCAGTAGTCTCATCTCCCCCGTATCGTCTCCTGTAATGATCATATCATCTGCATAAATTATAAGAAAAGTCACCTAGTACCCTTTTCTCTTGATAAACAGTGTATGGTTAGCGTTGCTCTGTTTATATTTTTGTTTCTTCATGAATGTAGTAAACCTCTCATACCATGCCCTACGTAACTATTTGAGTCCGTACAGAGAGCGTCTTAGCCGGCATACCTCATTTTATGCAAAATCATCTGCAAACCCAGGAGGCGCACCAATATACACCTCCTCTTTTAGTTCTCCATGAAGAAAAGCGTTCTTTACATCATACTGATGAACAAGCCAAAACTTAGTGGCTGCCAATGAAAAAAGAACCGTGATCGTGTCAAGCTTTGCCACTAGCGAAAAAGTCTATGAATAATCAATACCGTATGCCTGGGTATATCCTCTTGCAACTAACCTTGCCTTATACCTCTCGATACTCCCATCAGAATTGTACTTGATCGTGTATACCCAACGGTAACCGATCGGGTGCTTCCCACCTGGTAAAGAAACTTTGTCCCAGGTGTTATTTTTGTGTAACGCACTCATCTCTTCCTTCATTGACGTATGCCATTCAGGCTGACTCATTGCTTCCTCAACTGTCCTGGGAATTAGAGTGTCACATATTGAAGGTAGAAATCCTTTCGCACCCTTGACTGGATATAGTGTTCGTTTAGACATTTTACTTGGTGAGTACCGTACTGGGGGTCTCTTCTATTTTGTCAAGGTGGAAGCACTCTGCCCGGTTCTGCTGACATGTCATCGTTATCCTGCACAATTTCACATATAATGGGGCATGGAATGGGGGAATCATTATGAATAGTAGGCAAGGAACCATACTCGAATCAGGGAAGGACACTGGTAAGGACGAAGTGGATGAGGGGGATGCCTGATTATGCAGACTATTTGCTAGAGGGGAATCATTGGTTGGTTCAGAAGAGAGAACTATATCTCTGTCAGGCAAGACACAGTCAGGGCCATCTACTTGTCGTGTTGGAAGTGCATCTGAATGACTAGGATTATGAAGCCAGTCGTAGGTCCACTATACGTTTCCCACTGAGACCAAGAAGGGGCAAAATAAAAATAATCGTGTTCGAGAAATGTGCAATCTATGGTAATATGGATGCGAGGACTGTGAGGATTATAACACTTGTAGCCTTTTTGAGACATGGCGTAACCCACAAACACACACTTTTCTGCACAGTCATCGAGTTTGATGCGTTGAGAAGACGGAATATGAACAAACATGGTACATTCAAATATTTTTGGGGGTAGTGTAAGGACGGAGGGTACTTCGGTGTGAGAAGCAAGTATAGACAATGGGGTGTGATAATCAAAAATTTTGGTAGGCAGGCGGTTAAGAAGATATGCAGCGGCAGCAACAGCTTCTGGCCATAAAGTTTTGAGAACATGAGATTCAATCATCATGGCTTGGATCATCTCGAGGAGAACGCGATTCTTGCGTTCAGCCACACCATTTTGTTCAGGTGTGCTCGAACAAGGCGTTTGATGCAGAATGTTATGTTCCGTGAAAAAATCTTTTAGACCACTGTTAATGTATTCTCCACCGTTATAAGATCGGAGGATTTGAATTTTATTCTGAAATTGTGTATTTTGGTTATGTATGTTAATTTCTGTGGTGAACTTCTCATCAATTGCAGTCAAAAATTGATACAGTCTGAGTGCTTCCATATTTTGGTTATGTATGTTAATTTCTGTGACATATGTCATGAGGTTTGGTTCCTGAGCATCAACGGCAGTCCATAGATCCTGCAGATGATTCCAACATGTCTCAATACTCCCTCCCCCTTGTCTGATAAGGATGGCTTGCCTATAAAGATCATATACTATGAGGGAGTCATCTCCTGATCCATAGGTACGGGCTAAGTCATCCCACAATGCTTTTGCAGTGGGATAGCGAGTTCAGATTCACCACCAGCGATGGCTCTATAATCTGTATTATCCAAGTAAAGACCGAATTATCAACCTGCTCCCATGCAGGGAATTCAGGATACGCTGGTAATGGTGGAGGAGGGATGCCAGTGAGGTGAAGTCTCCTCCCCTCCCAATAATTGCCCTCAACACCAGTGGTGCCCACAAAGCATAATTGTTGCCATTTAGTTTGTCTAAAATGGTAAGATTTTCTGTAAATAAGGGTACTGGTGGTGCTGGTACTGAGTTTATTGATGGTCTTTCTGGGGTATTTTGCAGAATACTAGCCACTTGAACAGCTAAATACGCGAAATTTGATGATGAAGTTGGTGTTTTAGGTTCAGTTGTTTCTGGATTTAACATGGTTCTGTTTTTTTTTCTAGGCAGATAAATCGCAGCAGCAGTTCTGCAAAGATCAAAGCCAAAACTGGCTGAGGTAGATGACAGCCGAGAAATGTATGGCCGAAAGTCAGGTAAGCAATAGGCAATGATGAGTATACTTCTGAGCCTTCACTCAAAGAACTCTCAAATCTGGTAATTTGAGAAGTGATCAGCCCTGCTATGATACCATGATAAGTAATGTAATGGCGAATATATGGTAGAATGTAATATTTATTTGTACTGAAAAAATATATACATCTTCCTCTATCCTTATACACCCAGGTACACCCTATACATGATAAATATGAAAAACTGATTCCTACAATCACTAATACACAATAACTGATTGATACACTGGATAATTCTGTTTAAGATATGATTTACTTTCGTAACACTAACAACCAAACATTCAAACTAATTATAGAATATACAATGTTTACAACCTAACAACCAAAAATATCCCGCCAATCTAATTGTAGTTTGCATGACCCATGAGGACATAACAAAAGATGATTAATCGTCATATGACGATGTGGAACTAACATTTATAATTTCATTTACTAAAAATTTAGTTGAAAATGACTTTTCTACTAAATTGATCCGCAGTTTGCATTGATAATGGTCGAAGACGATGTTCGTTGAATAACGATGATGTCGAGAAAAAAGAACACTGAAGATTAGTTACAGAAAATTGCTCCGTATGGTATGTTATGTAATGTTATTATTGTCTTTCTTTAATTTAGTGGGACAAGTTGCAAGCCAAGAAATATACCAGCCAACCGCACGCTTCAATGAAAAGGTCAAATGTTCCTAATAAATTAAAATATTGCTAAAACAAAGGCACATTAAATGATTCCTAATTTTTTTTTATCGATTTTGTCAACGTAACCAACGATCATTAATTGTGATATTGCAGTACGTCATTGCATTTGTACTAATGCAACTTGTCTCAATCATTTAAACAACATGTCTCAGTCATTTAGTAGTTTCAGTGAGGCGGGATCTGTTACTAAGAAAATTAATTGTTTCTGCTGTTTATGAATCCTTTGACATTGTATAACAACATGAACGCCATATCTTGCTAGCAAGAGATCCTATTAAACTGTTTGAGTATTTTTTTAATAATTAACAATTAAACAGCTAATCGTTTATATGTGTGACAATGGAAGCATGATATGTTACCATCAGCAGATACCATAGGTTTAACTGGTTTTCGGCTATCTTATTTTGTCATAAACAGATTTTTCCCAAACAAAAGTTACTTTTCGTCCGGAGAATTGATTTAAGCACTTGACTACTATATCTATTCTAACAAGGGATACAAACAAAGAATCTAATTTAGAAAAGTCAAAAATCATCGAGAAGATGAATTTTTAACTTTTCTGTCAATGGGTTATTTGAATTTGATGAATTTTGAAATAACATTAGAAATCAAATAACAATCAAACAAATTTGATGGAAAAATGGGAAAAACACAAAACCGCAATCGTCCAACATGTATAGAAGAAACAGCAACCCCGATTTGATATAGTTGTCTATGTAAAACTTACGACTATTAGAAAGACATTATTAGCACATTGTATAGACAACGTCATAAAAATGTATTGTTACAGTTTAATCAAATAACTACGCCATATGGTCTAAAAGATTGATTGAATCCTTGCCTTTTCATTTCCTCAAACTTCCATACAAATACAAGATTGTCCTACCGTTATGGATAATATCCTATACATTGATGATTGCTATCTATGGTATGTGCTATTTAGTATAGTAAATATTACACAATAAATGCTATCAATGAATACTGAATATTACACAATAAATGCTATCAATGAATACCGAATATACTGCAATGAATGCAGTATATTCGGTCATTAAGTCGGCCATTACACCCCCGCAGTCGAAGCGGGAGGCTCGCGAACATTGAGACTGGTTCGAAAATCATCAAACAAGATTCGTGGAAGACCTTTGGTGAAGATATCTGCGAGTTGATGGCGAGATGGAACGTGATGAACTCGTATGTGACCTTGGGAAACTTTTTCGCGTACAAAATGTATATCCATCTCAATGTGTTTAGTGCGTTGATGTTGTACCGGATTGCTGGATAGATAAACAGCACTTACGTTGTCGCACTAAACAAGTGTAGCTTTAGTAATAGGACAGCGAAGTTCAAGAAGTAAGTTACGTAGCCAACAAGATTCAGCAACGACATTGGCTACGCCTCTATATTCGGCCTCGGCACTGGAGCGTGATAACGTTGGTTGTCGTTTAGAGGACCAAGAGATAAGATTATAACCAAAGAAAATACAGTAGCCGGAAGTAGATCGGTGTGTGTCGGGGCAACCTCCCCAATCCGCGTCAGTATAACAAATGAGATTAGTGTGAGCGGACTTAGTAAGGTGAAGGCCAAAATTTAGAGTACCTTTGAGGTAGCGTAGGACTCTTTTGAGGGCAGTCATATGAATGTCATGAGGAGCATGCATATGAAGACAAATTTGTTGAACCGCATAAGTGATGTCGGGACGCGTAAAAGTGAGATATTGGAGAGCACCTGCGAGACGGCGATATAGGGTCGGGTCGGCATAGGGAACGCCGGAAGTGCTACTGAGTTTAGCAGCTGTGTCAATGGGGGTAGAAATAGGTTTACAGTTAGACATACCCACGCATTCGAGAAGCTCCGTAGTGTATTTTTGTTGGTGTAGAAAGAGGCTGTCCGAGCGGCGTTGAACAGAAATACCAAGAAAATAACTTAAAGGGCCAAGATCCTTCATGGAAAATTCTGAAGCAAAAAAGGGCCATGAGATGACGACGTAGTGTGTCAGATGAAGTAGTGAGGATAATGTCGTCCACATAGAGAAGAAGATAAGCCATGTCAGTACCCTGATGATAAATAAAAAGAGAGTGATCGCAGCGACTATGAACAAATCCAATAAAGGAGGCGTAGTCAGCAAAACGTTGATACCAAGTACGAGGGGCATGTTTTAAACCATAAAGAGATTTCTTGAGCAAACAAACATGATTCGGATAGTTTGGATCTCGAAAGCCCATCGGTTGATGCATATAAACTGTCTCCTGAAGATGGCCATGTAAGAAGGCGTTTTTGACATCAAGTTGATGAATTGGCCAAGATTGAGAAAAAGCCAAATGGAGCATTGTGCGAATAGTAGCAGTTTTTACGACAGGACTAAATGTCTCAGTACAGTCAATGCCCTGTTGTTGAGATCTGCCATCACCTACAAGACGAGCTTTATGACGCTCAAAAGAACCATCAGAACGAGTTTTATGACGGAAAATCCACATAGAGCATAAAATGTTAACATAGGATGGACGGGGAACTAATACCCACGTCTTATTTTTAATAAGGGCATCAAATTCATCATGCATGGCAGCGTACCAGTTCGGATCTCGAAGGGCGTCAGTGGGATTTCGCGGGATAGGAGATGGAGTAGAGACGACATTAAGGTTGAGAGGGCGTTTAGGCTTGACAATGCCATGCATACTGCGAGTTGTGATTGTCCGGGTTGTGGGGGCGGTGGGCACGGCGGACGCCGATGGTGGGAGGGGCGACGAGTGGGTCGGAGGACGAGGCGGAGATGAGGTGGTTGGGGCGGTTGTTGATGTTGGGTGAAGTAGAGGATTGTGGAGTAGCGGAATCGTCATTAAGAAAGGTGTATGGATCGATGGAGGTGGAAGAGACCGTGGAAAAAGGAAATGTGTTTTCATCAAAGATGACATGGCAAGAGATGATGATTTTGCCCGTAGATAAGTCATAGCATTTGTAACCCTGGTGATTATGTGGATATCCCAGAAAAACTCAAGGCATGGAGCGTGCATCGAGTTTGTGAATGGTAGTGGAGGGTATGAGAGGATAGTAGAGGCATCCGAAAATGCGCAGGTGGGAGTATGATGGTTCTTTATTATAGAGCATTTGAGTAGATGAAAGATGAGATAGGTGTTTGATTGGCAGAACATTCAGCAGGTAAGTAGCCATGGCAAGTGCGTGGTGCCAAAATGTTGGTGGTAGACGTGAGTGAAAGAGAAGAGTGCGGATGATATTATTAATTGTGCAATGGTACGTTCGGCTTTGCCATTTTGAGATGATGTGTGAGGACAAGATAAGAGAAGAGTCATACCATTTTGTTGACAGAAACTGTAGAATTGTGAGTTGATGTATTCACGGCCATTATCGCACTGCAAACATTTAACCGGAATACCGAATTGAGTTTGAATATAGTTGTGAAGATTGATAAAATGAGAATAGACCTGTGATTTGTGACCCATAGGGAATGTCCACAAAAAATTAGTGTAGTCATCGATAAATAAAACATAATATTTATGACCAGTTGAACTCAGTGTTGGAGAAGTCCATACATCACTATGTAAAATATCAAACGGCATATTTGTGACATTGAGAGAATCATAAAATGGTAACTTGATATATTTGCCAAGTACACATGAAGAACAAGGAGATTTATTACATTGTGTATTGCAATTGATAATATTTTTATTGCATAAAAACTGAAAGACTGAACGACCCGGGTGGCCGAGCCAGTTATGCCAGATATCTGCGGAAAGAGCAATGAACGCAGGAGGGGGGGCGGACGGTGGGGTGAGTGGGTATAGGTCGCCCACACTATTGCATCTCAGAATTTGTTTGCCCGTATGACGATCCTTCACAGAGAAACCAGAAGCATCAAACTCAATGGTAACATTATTATCAGTGGTAAAACGACGAACAGAAATGAGGTTTTTGACAATTTAAGGGGCATGGAGAATATTTGATAAGTGAAGAGGGGGAAGGGGATGTGGAAGATGTGCATGACCAGAGCCATGAACAAGAATAGAATGACGACTGCCAACCATAATAGAATTTTAATGCGGCTTATTATAATAAGACGAGAGCATACCTGAGTTGGAGGTCATATGAGAGGTGGCGCCAGTGTCCATGTACCAGGTGGGGTCTGGGGCATTCAGAGTTAATGTGTGCATGGGTTGGTCAATATCAGTGGGTGTGTAGGGAGATGGAAAATGGGTGGCAGTATGAGCTTGACGTGGTCGAGGGCCCAGAAGTCCGGGCTGGGTGGGAGGATGGTGGGCGGTTGACGTAGTGGGATAGGGACAGGGAGGTGTGAACCATTGTTGTTGGGGCCATCGCCATGGTGGGTAGGATGGCCAGAAGGGAAAAGAAGGTGGCCACGGGGGGCGGTTGGAGCTTCCGCGGCCGCACACGCGATGAAAGGAGCCGCGGTAGGATGGGCGGGGAGAAGAGTGATGGGAGGGCGGTTGGGTGTCTGGCGCAGGATTGGGAGTGGTGGTGGTGTTCAGTGCAGTGTCGGCAATTTTGGCAGCGGATGCAGTTTGTTTGGCTTTGCGGGTTTCTTCGAGGATGAGGCGTGAACGGGCTTCATAGAAGGTTGGTAAGGGATTGCTTTGTTGGATAATAGTGGCAACGCCATCATAGTTTTCATTTAATCCACTGACAAGTTGAAGAACAAGGCGTTGGTCCGAGATAGAAGAACCAACGTTAGATAACTGATCTGCAAGACTTCAATTCTTGACAATAAGAAGAGATGTTAGAAAAGGCATCATGACGAGTATTTGAAAATTGATTTTTAAGATATACAGCACGAGAGTGTTTGTTATCCTGAAATATGTTCTTCAGATTATCCCAAGCGTTCTTAGCGGTTAAGTCAGGAGCAAGAATTGTGTGAAGTAAATCAGTAGAGATGGCACCATATATCCATTGTAAGACAATGGCATCCAGACGACTCCAGAGGTCGGCATCCTGAGAGGATGATTTATCTTTTGACGTAGAGGTATCAGATGAAGGGGATATGATGTGATCAAGAACTTGATAAGCACGACAGTGAATTTTGAATAGTTCAGACCAAGATGAGTATTGACTTTTCTCTATTTCCAAGGTGATAGGAATGAAGTTTTTGATGTTGGTGACAGCAAGTGCATGATGAAATTTGTTATCAGCCATTGTTGATTAGAAGAGAGAAAGAGTGGTGGTGGAGGAGGAGGGCGGGGGATGTGGTGGCCGGCGAGAGAGAGGGAGTTTGAGAGGGTTAGAGGATTTGCTCTGATACCATAAAAGATTGATTGAATCCTTGCCTTTCCATTTCCTCAAACTTCCATACAAATACAAGATTGTCCTACCATTATGGATAGTATCATATCCATTGATGATTGCTATCTATGGTATGTGCTATTTAGTATAGTAAATATTACACAATAAATGCTATCAATGAATACTAAATATTACACAATAAATGCTATCAATGAATACCGAATATACTGCAATGAATGCAGTATATTCGATCATTAAGTCGGCCATTATGGTCGTGGGGGATTAATTTAGTATATCTTGATAAAAAATGTCAATCAAGATATGATTACACATGATATGGTTACACGGAATCAATTAATCACGATTATTGTATCCATCACATTTATTGTATTTATTTTTTTGCATCTATGTCTTACAATAGTGATATCATAAAACTATAAATAGAAGACTCTTCTACACATATTAAAAACAACGAAAAAAAATTTCATTCACAAAACAAACATGGTATCAAAGAAGAGTTATTGATCCATATGATTCTGAAATTACCTCATCAATGTCCAAAAACTTTCTCGGCCAATTAAGCAAATCAAGCCAAATCACAAACAATCAAAAAGACACTATCCCGGGATCATTATTCTTCCTCCATAAACCCTCATCCTCTCAGCATAACAGCTCTGGGGTTGAATCTGCTACCAAACCTCCCTCCCATCAGATATCCTCTAGCTATGCTTCTGTTGTAGCACAGAAAACCAATCTCACATCAAATAGAGACCAATTAACCACTATTGCCTCGTGAACCGAAAATCGACATGCTCTCAGAAACACCAAGTATACTCAGGTCAGCCTACTGCCTCAGCTCGACCTGCTACCTTAGCTCGGCCGACCTCTAATCAGCTTAACCTACTATCTCAGGTTGGTCCACCTCTGGTCAGCTCGGCCTACAACCTCAAGTCGGCCCGCCTCTGATTAGTTTGGCCTACTACCTCAGGTCGGCCTACCTGTGCTCAACTCAGACTACCATTTTAGGTCGACCCACCTCAGCTCAGATCGGCCTAGTTGCCAAAACAGGCTCCTACCAGTAAGAAACCTCACACATGCACTACATCACCTCGTGCCATATGGCCACCATGCAGATGCGACCAGCAGTGGGGTATCACATATGTCATCACCCACAGCTCCTTAACGTGCACTGATATCGCATACATATTAAAGGAGGAAGGGAAGTTGGAACTGAGATTGAGGTTGACAAAGGGACAAGTTTCTCTATATCCAGCATACATTAAATGCCAAAAATAGCACAACACGCAACTGACTTGAGTATCGGAGAGTTTTTTCTAGAGTACCAACTCCGGGGCCTCTAAAGCGGCTGATTCCTGTAGGTTTTAGTAGCAGATTCACAACCTCTCTACTCGGATCAACCTTTCGATCTGAACGGAAAAATCAAAGGTTCGCCAGTTGGCACTAGAAGGATGCCAAAAACCCCCAAGTCTTATTTCCATCTTCTATCCAAATACATACAAAGACTATCCTAATGGAGGAAATTTCGCCAAACATTTGGCATCTTCCAAACTAGAAACTTTTTCAGATAAGATGCTTGTCAACTTTCTTTCAAAAGAATCATCTACAAATTCCGTGTTCTTCGATCGCGTTATTTCAAAGAAGAAATAGTTTCGCCGCATAGCACACTTATACAATGGAATTACTCAAGGCAGACCTTAAAAACGGAGTCCCCGATAGGCTCTGAGTCGTCACCATATCCCAACAAGGGATGAGACGGGTTTCCAACTGATGGCCTCAGCAGGTCTGAGTGTCTCCCCAGCAAGGGGGCAAAACGAAATAGGTTTTTAGTTATAAACTTGGCAGGTCCGAGGTGCGTCTCAGCGGTGGACGCAGGACATGATTTCCACATGGCCTGAGTAGGTCTGAGTGCCATCTCCAACGTGGGTATCAAGTTCGAACAGTTCAAACTCATCCAACTCACGCAAGAGAATGAGGTGAAGAATGGCCCTACAATGGAATTCACAAGGGAACAAGCCTCCTCAACTCGAACAAGAGATATAAAAGTGGTAATGGTTCTAACGCGACAAGGAAACATGTTTTCTACACTTTAAATACAATTTAATAAACCTTTAAGCGAGGCCGCATCAGCCTCGAACAGTGGTCAGCTCATCGTATCAAACAAGCCTTGATGAAACCTCCAAGTGAGGCCACCTGACATAGAGAAGAGGTCAACTCATCGCGTCAAGCAAGACTTGATGAAAGCTCCAATTGAGGTCATCTCAACCTCCAAGTGAGGTCATCTTAGCTTGGAGCGGAGGTCAGCTCATCACGTCAAAAAGGCCTTGACAAAACCTTTAAGCGAGGCCATCTCGACCTCAAAAATAGGTCATCTCTATCTCTGAATGAGATCATCTCATCCTCTAGGGAAGGTCATTTCGTCGGAAGGTCAAGCAGGCCTTGACAACACCTCTAGCAGAGACCACCTCATCCTACTAATAAGGTCATATGGGCATCCAGCACAGGTCATCTCTTCATGGCCAAGTAGGTCTTTACTACAACAAGTCGTAATCATCTTCCCAGACAAGAAATCTAAGCGAACTAGAGCTTCTAAAACATTTAAGTGAATAGGAAAATATGCCTTATCATTCAAATTGGTAAGAAGATCCAGGGGACATCTAATGAGGTGAAAATCGACATACTCTCAGAACTATCAAGTATACTCAGGTCGGCCTACTACCTCAGGTCGGATTACTACCTTAGCTCGGCCTACTACCTCAGGTCGGCCAACCTTTGATCAGCTCGACCTACTATCTCAGGTCGGCCCACCTCTGATCAGCTCATCTTGCTATCTCAACTCAGCCTACCATCTCAAGTCTGTCCACCTCTACTCAGCTCGGCCCAATTGCCAAAACAGGCACCTGCAAGCAAGTAACATCACCCATGCACTATGACGCCTGGCACCACGTGGCTACCATGTAGACGAAACCAACCAGCGGGACATCATACGTGTCAGCACCCATAGCTCGTAATATGCACTGCTGTCCCAAACATATAAAAGGAGGAAGGGAAGTTGGAATGAAGATTTGACAAAGAGACAGGTTTCTGTATATCGTAGCATTCTTTAAATGCCAAAATTGAATGACCTGCAACTGACTTGAGCGTCATACGGTTTTTTCCAGAGTAACAACTCTAGAGCCTTTAACGTCGGTGATTCTTGCAGGTTTTGGTACCAAATTCACAACCACTCTACCCAGATCAATAACCAACCGCTCTAAAGTTGATGCAAGGAAATATCATCATTAACTGCTTGATGCGACGACCAATCAGAAGCTGATGTGGCAAAGACGTGTATTAGTTGAACAGTCAGGAGTTTTGTGCGTTAGCAGATAATTAGTCTTCCTTCTGTGCTCGGCAAGGCTAATCTGAGCATCTGGTGAAGGCCAAACTCCCAGTGATTCGAGTGACAAGTATGTTGGGGTCGGCCTGTCACAGTCAACTTCATCTGACCATGGAAATATGCAGATTAGCTCAGGCACACCATCCTCTTAGCTTGGTTCGGGAAGCATAGAGCGGCCTAGGTTTACCCAGTCGTCTGGCACTGAGACCAAGATGTGCTCCAGCTGTGCGCTATGGGCCGGCTTAGATCTTGCCGCCTCAGTCACACTGCTAAGTCATGCCTTCAGCGACACAAGCGTCTCTGCTCAGCTCGGCTAACTACTACAGTAGGTTCCTACTAGCAAGTAGTATGATACACGCACCGTAACATGTGGCAACACGTGGTCACCATACAGACGTGACTATGACTGGACCCAATCTACGACTATGACTGGAGCCAAAACTAGCTTGATCTAAAAGGGTTTTCTCCAGAGCGATAGTTCTTGAACCTCTAACGTTGTTTGTCCTACACAGGTATCTGGAAGTGTTAAATCCTGCAGCTAGCTACATCCTTATGAGACATTGACGAAGTTAACCCTATTCGGATCATCTTTGTTCTGGGTGAAGATTCGACTTCGCCATAGTTAGTAGTAGCATAAGACTATAAACAAAAGACTATCGTACACAAATTAAAATCATTGTAAAAGAATTTCGTTCACAGCCCAAATATTTTATTAGAATAGAATTCTTGATCTATAGGATTCAAAAACAAACTCATCATTATCCAAAACCTTCCTGACCAATTAAGCAAATGAAGGCAAATCACAAACAGTCACAGAAGTCACCGTCCCAAAATCTCTTCCTCTGCCAACCAATCCTCATCCTCTAAACATAACAGCTCCTGGGTTGAATCTTAGACCCCTGCATCCGCTACCAAAGTCCCTCCTATCAGAAAACCTCTAGCATCGCTTCCGTTGTAGCACAAAGAACAATCCTACCTCAAATAGGGACCAATTAATCACTACTGTCAAACCTCCAACCAGCAACAAACAATCCCAAACAGACCAACACTGCCATAAAAAATGCCGATCAGTAAAGATGAAATCACCCCCGACAAAGACGAAAGCAAAAAAACCCAGTGGCGGAACACCAACCTCCTGTCGACAAAGACAGAAACAACAACCCTAGTGCCGCTATAGGCTGTATGTACAGAATACTCTGACAACGACATAGACGGCAGTAGAAACCCTACTGGAGGCGAGGTCAGCAACAATAAAGCTCCCGGCGGATGAGGGAAGGGCCGCCTTGGGTTCGGGGTTGTTGCAGTGGGGAAGGAAGAGGAATGATCCGCAAATATGTCACTCAATTCTATTGAATATGCATGTTTGACCCTGGAATTTTTAAATTATGCATACCTGCCCCAACTTCTCTGAATTTGCATATTTGCCCCTACAGTTAGTAAAACCTAAGTATTGCCAAAAGCCCATTGAACCAACTCTGCACTAACAAAAAGCTCAATTAATTGATTCTGGAGCCACAAATACATTGATGTATGATGCTAAAGACTTCATACACTTTTCTACCAATCCTGCTAAAACCTATGTTCAAACAGCCAGTGGAGAATAAGTCGAAATTAAAGGAGAGGGCCTTATTTTTTCTCCGCAGATAAAGTTGAATATCTATCTTTATGTCCCCATGTTGTCAGCCTAATTACTCTCAATTAGCCAAGTCAAAAATGAACTTATTTGTTTAGTGTACTAATTTTTGCCTCTGACACGACATTCTCACGATGGATATCATTGGACATCGCATTAAGCGTGAAGATCTCTACTACGTTGATGAGATGATTCGCCAAAGTCATACCTTTCATGTTCATGAAACGTCAATAGATAACTATGGCTATGATACAGACGGTTGGGTCATTCGTATTTTGGGTATCTTAAAATTTATTCACAATTCCTTTCATGAATAATTCAATCCACATATCGTGTGAAGCATGCATTCGCGTAAAAGTCATAAAACTACATTCGAACCAAAGATCACACAAGTCAACTTTTTTCTTCTAAGTACATTCATATGTATGGGACTCATCCTTGTCTCCAATCGTAGTCGGTTTCAGTACTTTGTGTCATTCATAGATGATTTCTCTCGCATGACATAGATATATTTTTTGAAAAATGAAACTGAAGTGTCTGAGAACCTTTTTCACTTCAATCCAATGATCCGGACTCAATTCCACACTAAAATTCAAATTCTCCACTCTGATAATGGCCGAAAATTCACTAACAAATCCATGCATATATTCTTCTAAAAACATGGTCTTATACACTAAACCACATGCCCTAACAGACGATAACAATATAGCATCGTTGAATGAAAAAATTGTATCCACTTGAAAATTACCGAAGCTATGATCATTAAATCCCACGTTCCAAGAATACTTTGGCCAGATGCCTTAGCCACTCTGCTTATCTCCTAAATCAACTGGTCAAAAAATCCTCAATCACAAAACTTTGATACAAACCATAGCTACTCAAACCTCTATTTTGTCCATCCTAAACGTTCAACATCGAAGCTTTGGATGCTTGGTACTTATACATATTCCAAAAACTGAATGATCGAAATTTGACTCTTGTGCAAAGAACTGTATCTTCGTTAGATATGTCAACATCAGAAAAAATATTCATGTTATAAGCCCTTAACTCGGCAAATTTGTGTCACCATAGACTGCACATTTCTTGAAACATAATATTTCTTTTTCCACCAGCCTAGTGTTTGGGGGAGATGATCAAGGAATCAATAGACTGGACGACCAGCATAAGCTACCTAGGGACTATTCAACAAGAATAGGTAAATAGAGCCACTGAGTCTACCTCTGAAAACATGTTCTGGGTCGACAAACCAGTTCCACCACCTAATGAGCCTCTGTCATCAGATGTCTGACAATAGACAAGTGACTCACAATCTGGTGAAAGTTCATATGTTATCACTAATACTGGTGCTACTAATGCTAAGTGTATAGGAGAACAAAAGGTTGAGAATTCATGTGAACATAAAACATTTGTTCTAACACTACAAAGGAATAGAGGAGTACCTCTAAACGGTATTCACCAGATCATATGTCCCGAAACTGGAGGTATGTTGTCAATATAATCAGGGAGAGACTTGCAGATAGTGCATATGTTTTTTCTCAATGACTCTTTTATCAGAATCTATCCTAAAGATAGGAAAAAAAAGGCTCCTTGAATAACGATTATGTTGAAAAAGAACATGGAAAATCAATTACGGAAAATTGCTCTCGTGTTATGTTCTGTAATGTTGTTATTGTCGTTTCCTGATTTGGTGAGACAAGTTACAAGTTCATACGGCCAACGTCTGCTTAAATGAAAACGTCAACTGCTCCTAATAAAATTAAATATTACTAAAACAAATCCACACGAAACGATTCCTAATATTTTTTAATCAATTTTATCAATGTAAGTCAACGATCAATAATTTGGATTTTGCAGTAGAGGTGTCAAACAGGTCGTGTATCGTGTTTCGTGTTTCGTGTTTTTCGGGTTTCGTGTACCAAAGTGTCATACCCATACCTTACCCGTTTACTTCGCGTGTATGGATGTATATACCCAAACCCGAACATGTCAGGTTTCGTGTCGTGTATCGGGTATACCTACGAACTTGACAAGTACAAATATTTCAAGTCATGTACATGTCATTTCATGTATTTTTCAGGTATTTTCAAGTTTCGTGTATTTTTGAGGTTTCATGTACTTAAACGACTATTGATACAATGTATGAAACAACAATAAGTACACAACCAAATGTTAAATATTAAAACGCGTAAGGTCCTCTAAACTCAAATCACTAGACTTTGCAATAATAGATTAAAGAAATGAGATTTGGGAATGGAGGAAGGGAGAAACCGAACAGGGTTACTTAGTAGTGGTAGTCTTTTTTTGGAAAATTTTATTTTTTATTTTATTAATTATAAATTTTATTTAATACATTTTTTTGATTTCGTGTATAAACGGGTATAACCGGGTACCCGCGGGTATACCTGGACACGACCCACCATTGGCGTGTATCTTTCAGGTCTTACCCGATATGTACACGAAACCCGCCAAGGTCATACCCGTACCCACAAAAATTCGTGTCAGGTTCGGGTCGTGTTTCGTGTCATGTCTGAAATTGCCACCCCTATTTTGCAGTACGTCATTGCATTTGTACTAATGCGACTTTAATATGCTAACGTGACTCGCGCTGCTTATTTTTTTTTTTGGCATTTTCTTTTTATGTTTTCTATGAATAAACGTCTTGCTTCTCAGTCATTATAATAATTTTTAATTCGTACGGCGTGAAAATTAAAGAAATACTGCCAGTTGTTATAATATAATTGTAAACATCATGTCTCAATCATTTCGCAGTTTCAGTTCAGGTGGGATTGCTGCTGTCAGAATTCGTTGTTTCTGTTGTTTATAAATTCTTTTATCTTGTATAACATGAACACCATATTATGCTAGCAGCATATCCTATCAAACTGTTTGAGTTTTTTTATAAATAATAATAAAAGAACTAATCGTTTACATTATGAGGCAATGGAAGCATAATATTTTGCTATTAACAGATACCATATGGTTTTAGTGGTTCTGGGTCACAATAATAAGGTTAGATGTAGTGCATGACAAAGATATAAAATAATGTAAAAATAGTATGTGCCCCATAACAAATGTAAAATAAAGTTAAACGTTACCAAAATAAAGGGATATGAATGTATAAAACTCTGAGGACCAGTGCATCTTACAAGGATGGACGCTAGTAAGAGAATGGCAGAAGTTTCAAATAAAAACTAATAGAAAAGCAAAATCAAGAGGCACGACATTTGCTAAATGATTTCATTTCATTAAATGTCCATTATATAAAACAAAAAGGTTAGTATTTCATTATCTTGCCATGAAAATTGGAACGGTTAAAAACAAAATCTTGTATTTAACTTTGATAAAAGTTAAAACAAGCTACAACAGTGCTAGCTGTTATAGTTGAGACTATTTTTAAGTTGTTTTAACAGAAGTTAAAATCCAGTTAGAAATAAATTGAGTTCTAGCAGACGTAAGATAAATGAAATTTTAACGACTATAGAAATAGCCTCTTGTACAAAGTGTAAGGTAGAGCTGCGTATATCAGATCGTGAAGTGATCCGGCTTCTCCTTCGACCCCAACGCAAATACAGAAATCTAATGTACCGAGAACGCTCTTTTAGCTGGTGTGAATTATTCATCTTCTCACTTTCATTTTGACTCCAGCAATAGAGTATTTAGTCTTCTAAAAAAGATTAAAAGAAGCATTAAAAGTTAGTTGAATTACTCTAACACGACCACCAATCCCATGTAGACTGGAAGCTTAGGAGCATTACTTTGAATATTTGAACAAAGTTTGCAGTAGAAGGTCTTGGGGCCTGCTTAGTAGCATTACTTTGAATATTTGAACAAAGTTTGCAGTACGAGGGTCTTGGGGCCTCAAATAAGTTGCCCATAAAATTTAAAGAAGTGTACGTAGGGGTTCGTCCTACTACATTTGAATTGCACTACTCCTAACGGTAAATCCTTGATAACTTTGCTGTCAATTGGTTATTTGACTTCGATGAATTTTGAAATCCCATTACATTAGAAATCAAATAACGATCAAACAAATTTGATGGCAAATTGAGGAAAAAAACAAAAACACAATCGTCCAATCATGTATAGGAAATACTGTTGAAGATGATGAGATAATAAAGCTGAAGAAAAGGTGCATCAGACCAGAGTAGAAGGCCTAGTGCAGAAGTTGGTCCGGTGGCATGGAAGGTTGGCACGCTTGGCATACTTGGCACGGTACTTGGCACAGTTGGCATGCTTGGCACGATACATGGCGTAGTTGGGACGCTTGGCACGATACTAGGCGCGTCTGGCACACTCAACAGACTTGGCACGCTGCCGGGAGATTGAAGAAATGTGCATACGTGCTGCAGCGGACCAACTCTTATTCTGCACGTGCTAATTGTAGTCTAGTTGATTCAATAGCTAGTATAAATACTTAAGTTTGATTGTAAATAAAGAAGTGTGTAGAAGATGTTAGGTCCGAAACACACTCTAGAGGAGGGGGTGAAAAGAGTGTTTGGTATTTTTGCGGAATTTTCTTGTTTGGCTCAACTCAAAAGGAATTCAAAATCAAAGCAAGAGTGGGACGTGAGAAGCAATGAATGAGTACACCGGATATAGAGTGGTACGAATCGTAAATGATTCTACTCCACTACCACTTTGTTGCCAAAGTGGATTTTTAACAACTACTCTTCTTATTAGAGACAATAAGAACAACCACAGCAACACTTACACTAACACCTTAGTATAAGCAACAACAACAACTTCTTGCACAAACTACACTGGTGCAACTACAGCTCTAGCAAGAACAACTTCTTGCTACCTCACAACTTCAACAAAGTTCCCTCAAGAACTTTCTCACAGTGGGTTGAAGGAAATAGTAAGGTTCACACTTTCTCACTAGTCTAAGCACAAACAAGAGATCAAATTTTTATGGTTCCTCTTGTGCTAGACTCTCTATCTCTCAATATACAACAATGAAGAACAAAGAAAAGCTTAACAAGCTTTAAGCTCTTTAACAAATGTGAGAGAACTATACAACAATGAATAATGAAGCTAGATGATAGTGAAAGTGTGTATTTGCCTCATCCAAGCTTCTCCCATTTATAGTTGAAGTTCACCACGTTTCTGAGGCTCCACCAAGTCTTCACAATGTAATCAAAAACTTCATAATGCCCAAGATAGTTTTTTAGCCACCTTATGGGGTGATTTAATCATCAATAGCCAACCTAGAATTGCTTAGACATAGATACAATAGTCAAGGAAGCATGTAGTATGGTTGTGTAAAGTCTACAAGAAATTTGAACAAGATTGGATAGAGAAGATACCATGAATCTCTCTTGGATTTTGTTCCAACGTTCAAAAAATTTTGAATTCTAGGGGACATCGATCGATCGAAGTGCATGGGGTGAGAGATTGATGTCCTCCAGAAACTTTGCTGTTTTTGAAACTGCTGACATCGATTGATCGAAGTCCCCCCTGGGAGAGACTGATGCCACTTCGATCGATCGATGTCCTATGGACTGAGAGATCGATGTTGGACAGAAAGTATTCTGCCTGACATCGATCGATCGAAGTCTCCTTGGGGAGAGACTGAAGTGACATCGATCGATCGATGTCCCTAGGTTGAGAGATTGATGTTAAACATAAAGCTTTCTGCCCGCATAGATCGATCGAATTCAGAGACTGAAGTGACATCGATCGATCGATGTCCCCTGTCTGAGAGATCGATGTTGGACAGTGAGTCCAGTCTCAACCATTTTTGACATAGTGTAATTTCTCATTTTGCATCAAGTCTCAAGCATAAATTTAACTTATTTAAAACATATTTTCATCATCAAAACAATCTATATCTTAACAATCTCCCTCTTTTTGATGATTTCAAAACCATGATTCAAAAGATATTTTTACTTGATAAATTTACATCTAGATTGATATTTTACAGCTCCCCCTTAGTTCATGCTCCCTCATTATATGAACATATCCAACACTTCCCTTTAACATGTAATCTACCCAAAATCAATGATTTCAATACCAAAATGCTCCCCCTTAACCCATGCACCAAAATTTCATAAGATGTTGCCAAACCAAACATGCATTTTGTATTCACATCAAACATTTCATGACGCGACTCAAGCAAACAATGTAAAGATCAAGAACTTTGATGCCATGCCATGCCAAATCCAACTTCTCAAACCAAGCTGTGTTATGCAAAACACCTAGCCTTAAGCCATAAACAATCTAAACTATGCCATCAACACACCAAGACTCAAATCACAAGACTCCAACACATCAGGACTCAAACCACCAAGCCACAAGACGTAAGCCATCAACTTCTCCCCTTTTTGAAAACATCAAAAATATGATAAAAAACACAAAAATGAAGAATTTAAATATCATTAAACAAAATACAAAGTTTGAGAGATACACGAGTAATCTCAACTTCTAAGCGAATCCTATAGCTACAAGGAAAATGAGGAAACACAGAATAACTAATCTTCATCGGAAGAGAAACATAAACCGAAGAGGGCCGCCTTGAGCTTTGTCTTCAACTTTTGGTATTTGGTCTTTTGAACAGTGAGCTCCGTTTACAGCATTGTGACCTGAGTATCAACCTTCGTTTGTAATGTTTTGACACTGTCCTGAATTGTCTTATAGTTTTTTTTCTAGACCATCAATGCGTACGGCCTCCTTAGTCAAGTCCTCCCTCCATTGACCAAGTGTATAGTTGATTTCGTCAATTTCAGCCTCCACATTGAATTCCTCCTCGGAACCATTAGCTTCCTCCATT
This sequence comes from Eustoma russellianum, assembly GCA_036186865.1. Taxonomy (NCBI): domain Eukaryota; kingdom Viridiplantae; phylum Streptophyta; class Magnoliopsida; order Gentianales; family Gentianaceae; genus Eustoma; species Eustoma russellianum. The sequence goes on along the minus strand of AP025071.1, from coordinate 24,917,282 downwards.
AGGGCTTTTCCTTTGTCCGCTTGGGAGGTGGAGCTTGGTTATAGGGGCTGTTGTGTTTGAGGGTGAGATGAGGTTTCAGTGGGAGGTTCAATGGGTGATGGTGGAGGAATGGATTCTTCAGGTTCTTCCTCTTCTTGATCTTGTTGTGCACCCCGTCTCTGCGCCTCTTTTCGGGACTTATGTATTTGTTGGATATTGGCCTTTGTGTAATAATCCTTGTTGGATATCTGTTCAGTATACTCCTCATCCAACTCTACGTTAGCCTTTTTGAGCAATCTATAGATAAGATTGCTATATAAAAGCGCCTTTGATTTCTTCGTTATGGCTTCCATCATATTCGAAAACACAATCTCCCCGAAATTCACAGTTTCTCTATTAGCAATACGGTAAGCTATATTAAAATCCAAATTGCTCGGGAGTTTAGCTGACTTACCATTGACACAAAAAGTGACATGGGCTAGCAATACTCAATACACCAAAGGCATATCATTTGTGTTCTTGGTGGGGTAAAATCCAAGAAAGGTTTTAACCTCATCTTCAGAGATTTGGTACTTATAGGTATCCCACCTCCAAGGATCAAAGTCCTCCCAACCCTCATCAGGTACATCAAGCAACTCATTGATGGTCTTAGAACTAAACTCCAACAACTGACCATCTATTATCGAATTTAAAGCATAAGACACTCCATTTCTGTAGTCTACCCACATATTGGCATAAAACATTCTAGTATAATGGGTAGACATGTTTGTCATTTCAGAGACCTGCCAAACCGGTCTCCATTTTGATCATCAAACCAATCAATGATCGGTTTTAATTCCTCATTGCTCAAAATGTCTTCAATTTTGAGCAATTTTAGTGGAATGGTAGACCTTTTCTTGTTCTCTCATTCACGAAACAGTAATTGAGCTCTAAGGAAAATGTAGGAAAATTCAACAGTGCATGTAGGCTCTTTCAACGCATCCTTGTATTCCCCGGACTTGAGCCATGGAAAATTGTTGAGGGTTAGCATTCCCCTTGTCTCATTCAACATAGCTTCATGAGAGGAAGTGGCCTTCTTCCTCAACCCATGTGTCCTAGATCCAGTTGGTACCTGAGGATGTGATTGTGGAGGCACATTTGCTTCCTCCAGAGATGTTCTTTGCCTTTTGGAGGAGGGTTTTGTTTTTAGAGACATGGAGATTGTAGGGTTCAAATTTTTCAGAAAATAGTCACTGGAATGAGAGGATTTGTGCAAGGAGTGACTGATTTGAAGAAGAAATGAGGATTTGTGCAAGAATTTGGAGTTTAGAGAGATGGGGGTTTCGAATTTCTGAGAGAGAGGAGTTAGGGTTCGTTGTTTGGGAAAGAGGAAAGTGAAGAGAAAACTGATTTTGCAGCTTTTAATTAGTATGTCCGCTGACATCGATCGATCGATGTCTGGGACTTCGATCGATCGATGTCCTATACTTCGATCAATCGATGTCTGTTTTACATCAGTCTCTGAGACTGCTACATAGATCGATCGATGTGTTCTGGAATTTGTCTTTTTGACAGTTTTGACCCCCCTAAACATTGTTTATCATCCCTAATCTTGTTCTAATGGACTTCTCAGTAAGAAGGGATTTGGTGAATATATCCGCTAGTTAGTCATTGGTTGTAACAAATTCAACACGTACTAATCTGTTTTGAATGCAATCCCTTATAAAGTGATGTCTCACTTCAATATGTTTTGTTCTACTATGGTGAACCAGATTTTGTGTTATATTTATTGCTGAAGTGTTGTCACATAGGATCAGAACTTTATCAAACTTAACATTGTAATCATTTCAGGTGTTGATCATCCAAAGTAGTTGTACACAACATGAAGCGGCGGACACATATTCGGATTTTGCCGTTGAAAGTGACACACTATTTTGTTTCTTGAAGAACCAAGAAACTAAGAAATCTCCAAGGAATTGGCATGTCCCAAAGGTGCTTTTTCTATCAACTAGATTTTTAGCATAGTCGGAGTCACTATACCCTCTTAAATCAAAACAACCATTTTTGGGATAAAACAATCCAAAGTTTAAGGTTCCTTTCAAGTACCTAAAGATATGTTTAATGGCAACTAGATCCGATTCCTTAGGCATACTTTGAAATCTAGCACATAAACACACAGCATGCAAAATATCCGGTCTACTAGCGGTTAAATAAAGTAAACTACCAATCATACCCCCATATTTGGTTACCTCAACCGGCTTTCCCTTTCATCTTTGTCAAGCTTCGTACTTGTGCTCATTGGTGTGCTTACACTTCTTCCATCCTCAAACTTATATTTCTTGAGTAAATCCTTTGTATACTTTGATTGAGATATGTACACTCTATCTTGATTTTGCTTGATTTGAAGACCAAGAAAGTAGTTGAGTTCACCCATCATGCTCATTTTGAATTCTCCTTCCATCAATTTTGCAAAATGCTCACAAAGATAATCATTAGTAGCACCAAATATAATATCATTCACATAAATTTGAAAAAGCAATTGACGGTTTCCTTGTTCTTTAATAAAAAGAGTAGTGTCGACTTTTCTCTTGAAAACTCATTTTCAAGAAGGAAGTTACTTATATTAGATCCAAAACACACTCTAGAGGGGGTGTGAATAGAGTGTTTGGTACTTTTTGCTGAATTTTCTTGTTTGGCTCAACTCAAAAGAAATTGAAAATCAAAGCAAGAATGGGAGGTGAGAAGCAATGAATGAATACACCGGATATAGAGTGGTTCGAATCGTAAATGATTCTACTCCACTACCACTTTGTTGCCAAAGTGGATTTTCAAAAACTACTCTTCTTATTAAAGACAATAAGAACAACCACAGCAACACTTACACTAACACCTTAGTGTAAGCAACAACAACATAAACTTCTTGCACAAAATACACTTGTGCAACTACAGCTCTAGTAAGAACAACTTCTTGCTATATCAAAACTTCAACAAAGTTCCCTCAAGAACTTTCTCATAGTGGGTTGAAGGAAATAGTAAGATTCACACTTTCTCACTAGTCTAAGCACAAGAAAGAGATCAAATATTTATGGAACCTCTTGTGCTAGACTCTCTATCTCTCAATATACAACAATGAAGAGAAAAGAAAAGCTAAACAAGCTTTAAACAATTTTACAAATGTGAGAGAACTATACAAGAATGAATAATGAAGGTAGGTGATGGTGAAAGTGTGTATTTGCCTCATCCAAGCCTCTTTCTTTTATAGATAAAGTTCACCATGTTTTGTGAGCTCTCCACCATGTCTTCAACTACACCAAATGTCAAGATAATGTCCAAATAGTCTTTAGCCACCCTATGGAGTGATTTGATCCTCAATAGCCAACCTAGGATTACTTAGACATAGATACAATAGTCAAGGAAGCATGTAATATGTTGGGTTAAAGTCTACAAGAAATTTGAGCAAGATTGGATAGAGAAAATACCATGAATCTCCCTTGGATTTTGTTCCAACGTTCAGAAAATTTTGAATTCTGGGGGACATCGATCGATCTATGTGCCTGGGGTAAGAGATCGATGTCCTCCAGAACCTTTGCAGTTTTTGAAACTGCTGACATTGATCGATCGAAGTCCTCCTGGGAGAGACTGATGTCACTTCGATCGATCGATGTCCCCTGGACTGAGAGATCGATGTTGGACAGAAAGTATTCTGTCTGACATCGATCGATTGAAGTCTCCCAGAGGAGAGACTGAAGTGACATCGATCGATCGATGTCCCTAGGTTGAGAGATCGATGTTGGACAGAAAGCTTTTTGATTGACATCGATCGATCGAAGCCAGAGGCTGAAGTACATCAATCGATCGATGTCCCCAACCTGAGAGATCGATGTTGGTCAGTGAGTTCCAATCTCAACCATTTTTGACATAGTGTAATTTTCTCATCTTGCATCAAGTCTCAAGCATAAATTTAACTCATTTGAAATATCTTTTCATCATCAAAACAATTTATAACTTAACAATCTCCCCCTTTTTGATGATTTCAAAACCATGATTCAAAAGATGTTTTTAGTTGATACATTTACATCTAAACTTGATATTTTACAACTCCCCCTTAGTTCAGGCTCTCTCATCATATGAACACATCAAAAACTCTCCCTTAACATGTTACCTGTCCAAAATCAATAAATATGATGTCAATTCTCCCCCTCATTCCATGCACCAAATTTCATCTTTTCATCTTTTCAATATGTAAGATTATGTAAGGCAGAAAAGTTTAAGACCTTTCTGTGAGACATCGATCTCTAAACTTGAGACATATCGATCGATCGATGTACATCGAACCATCATTTCGATCGATCGATATCGGTCAGAGGCAAACTCTGAAACTTTCTGTGAGACATCGATCTCTGAAGCTGAGGCACTTCGATCGATCGATGTCTAGGGTTTTTAGAAATATATTTTCTAAAATGTGATAAAATGGTTGTTTTCATTTGTACATGATTTATACATGCTCATTATGTTCTTGTTATGTGTTTTTGGTAATTATTATTGTCTTGTGACTAACGTGCCTTGGAAGTTTCTATAACTTACCAAAATGGGCAAAATTGGTATTTTGAGTTTTGTAGAAGCATCATACGGTCGAGATATGTCAAGTGCAAATTATTATCTTGGTTATCATGACAAAGGTGGTATTGTGATTATTTCTGACCATCGGGGCCATTTCTTGAGTTTTCTCACACCAGGGGTATTTTGGTCATTTTACCCCCGAGGGTATTTTTGGTATTTTCAATAAAGGAATCTCTTGAGCATATTATTATCTTCATTATGGAGCTGTGTCATTATTATTTTGAAGATAATATGGTGATCTTATATCTTATTCTCTCAACCGATGATATTATTGACTATAGCTGGATATGTGACGATTTGAGATGTCACATTCTATTTTTTATTGAAGACCCTCTTATATATGTTATAAGAGAATATTTATCATCATTACTCAAAGATATTAAAGGTGTCAAAGGTGTTGAAATGTTCATGACATATAAGAAACAATATTGGGAATTTTGATGTTACACGTTGACATAATCTTGTCAACTATTATCTATTGATTTCTTCTTCAAAAATCTGAGTTGGTACACATATATATATGTTGCAAAACGTGTATATTCAGGTGTATATGATGATGTATTCATTTTATGAGTTGGAGACAAGTGGACCAACCAAAAAGGAGCTAGTTGGCAAAATTGCCAACTTGGAATTTTCAAAATGAAAGCCAACGGCTATATGGTTTTCTTGGTGAATTTTCAGAAGATTTTTAGAAGTCAAATGGAGCTCTCACATGTCCTATTGTTGTGCTTGAAGTTGAGGATATTTTGGTGGTATTATCCTTTCTTATTTTATTAAGGAAAAACAAAAATTATTTTTGGAAAATATGTAAGGTAGCCAACGGCTACTTGAAGTTTTGGAGCTTATTTTTTGAAATGTTCAAAGCCCACATACCTATTATCTTTCCAAAGAGTTGAGAAGATGATGGAGTTGTTATAGCCATATTATCTTCACATTTTCAAGATAATTCCAAGTCATTTTTCAAGGTGTAAAAATCGGCCAAGGTGACATCCAAGGTGGATTAATCATTGTGCTTTATTTTCCCAAGTGTACAAGGCCAATCAATGATGAGAAGACATTTGGAATTGATGATGAAGATGGTGACACATGTGCATTCTTATCTTCAAGGCTCAAATCACACTATAAATAGAGGCAATGGTGAAGAAGATGAAACACACTTGAAGTTCACAAGCATTTGTTGAATTGTCTAGCTTTCATCTTCATCTTCTTGTTGTTATTGTATTATTCATTGTAGCAAAGGTGTTCTTGTATTATTATGGTGAGCTACAAGCCTCTTGAGCTTCATTTGTAAGATTGATTAGCCATCTTATAAGGTTATATCAATAGGTGTTAGAGGTGTTGCAACTAAGTGTTGCTTAGAAGGTGATTATCCAAGTCTTGAGTAGGGTTGGTGTATAACCCAAGGATCAAGCTTGGCTCTTGTTGTAAGGTGTTCATTTCATAGTAAAATCCAAGGAAAGGTGTTCCCTGGGACTGGAGTAGATCACATTGACCGAACCAGGATAAATCCTCGGTGTTCTTCTCTTGTTTCTTTGTTTCTGTTTTCTGCGCGTTTTTACTGTAGTTTTCACACAAATTCACACAATTTGAAAAAATAGTGTAACATTTTCAAAATTCGTGATTTTTGGTGAAGTTATACTTCATACTTTTAGCTTTCATTTGCAACAAGAATCACTTGATTTGAGTAAGGGAAAGTTAGCCTTTCAGTCTTTTCAAGATAACTGCTCCAATCTGGCTGCAATCTGACCAGTTTTGAGAAAACTTAAATTCTGTATTTTTCAAGAATTGTTTAATGTCAGGGCCTTTTGGAAACATCATCTACACATCCTAAGGAGTGTTTTGATATAAAGATCAACCTTTTTGGTTGAATATTCAAAGAGAAACACATTTTGCAAAATCAGCAACATTCTGTCCAGATTGACCATCTGAGTCGTTTTATTTGTTTGAAGGGTCAAATAATCTTATTTTTGTCTGATTTGTGGACAGAATCTTGTAAACACTTTAAGTTATATTCTGGAAAGTTTCATAATTTTTGGAGTTGTATACAATTAGTTTTGTATTTTCAAAAACGGGTTCTGAATCTGAGGTGGTCACAGATTCTGTTTTCAAAGCGGATTTTTACAAAGGGTTGTAGTGTAATTTCCACTAACCACTATTCACCCCCCTCTAGTGGTGTTCATTGCAGGTGCACGGTCCAACATTTGGTATCAGAGACAGACCAACACCACTCAAATGAAGCAAGATTCAACATCATACGAACAATACAAGGTCAAGAAACAACAATTCATTATATACTGCTTGTCTCAATATGTCTACACAACGCCCTCCTCTTTTTGATGGCAATAATTTTGTTCATTGGAAACTAAGGATGAGGCTATTCTTAATGGCTATAGACATCGATTTATGGTCTATAGTTGAAGATGGGCCGTACATTCCAATGAAAGTTGTACAAGTTAGTGGAGTCACACAGGAGGTTGAAAAGTATAAAAGTGAATGGTCATCGGAAGGTGAAAAGAAAATGTCTATGAATGCTAAAGCTATGCAATTACTTTTGAATGGACTTGCAACTTCTGAAGCAGGATATGTGTCAAATTGCACAAGCGCACACGACATGTGGAAATCACTTGTATTAAAGCATGAAGGTACTAGTGGTGTTAAAGAGTCAAAAATAAACATGCTTATGACTGAATTAGAGACTTTCAAAATGTTGCCGAACGAATCCATAACATCTATGGATTTGAGGATTACTAATATTTTCAATGCCCTTGAAGCTTTAAGGAAGTCATTTTCGAACAATGAAAAGGTTCAAAAGGTGCTACGAAGTCTTCCTGCTGAATAGGATCCAAAGGTGACTGCAATCGAGGAGACAAAGTCAATCACCAATATAGATGAATTGATCGGGTCTCTTAAAGTCTATGAGGTAAAGTTAAACCAACGGAAGTCCGAGTCATCTAAATCATCAAGTAAGTCAATAGCCTTCAAAACAATTAAAACACATTCAAATAATGATAACAATAATAGTGATACTGAATTAGATGATGACTTGATATTAATAGCAAGAAAACTTAGGAAGTTTTTCAAGCATCCTAATAGGAATAGACAACGTTCTTCTTCTTCTTCTTCTCAACCTAGGAAAAATAACACAAATAAATGCTATAATAAAGAATTAAAGTGTTATGAATGCGGTCAAAAAGGACATATTTCATACGATTGTCCTACGAAGAAAAAATAATAATAATAATAACAACAATAATAAACAAGCCAAGGACAAGGAGGCACAAACGACAAAGACAAAGGAGTCTAAGGCAAGAAAGGGAAACAAGCAATGAAGGTGAGCACATGGAGCGACTCATCCGACTCAGAATCCGTAACTGAGGAAGCTCAAGTCTGCTTCGTATCAAACGAGGATAAACGCAAGGAATGCAAGAAGGAGGCAAAGTCAAAGAATCTAAAAACCAAATGGTTTTTAGATAGTGGATGTTCGAGGCATATGACAGGGAACCCCAAACTATTCATCGAATTGGAACATATCAAGAATGGAGGAAAAGCAACATTCGGTGACAACAACAAATGACAAGTTGCTAGAAAAGGAACAATTGGAGACCCTAACACATTTCAAATACGAAATGTGTTGTTAGTAAGCAATATCTCTTATAATTTAATAAGTATTTCACAACTTATAGATTGTGGTTACAATGTCTCTTTTCTTCCCAATTCATGTGATATAATAAATGAAAAAGGAGAAATATTTTTAAAAAGAAATGGAGATGGTAATATTTATACTCTTACCTTAGATAATATGTTAGATTCTAAGGTTAAGTGTTTCATATCACATGACTTAGATGTGAATTTATGGCATAGAAGATTAGGCCATATAGGAATTTCAACCATTAAGAAATTATCTAAGAAGAATTTAGTTAGAGGAATGCCTAAGTTAGACTTAGATAATTTTCAAATGTGTGAAACATGTATTAAAGGAAAACACATTAAAGAAACATTAAAGCCGAAACAAGAAGTGAGTACTAATCATGTACTAGAATTGCTTCACTTAGACTTATTTGGTCCAAGTAGAACAAGAAGTCTAGATGGACACTACTATGTGTGTGTCATAGTAGATGATTACTCACGCTACACATGGACATTGTTCTTAACACAAAAAGACGATGCTCCATTAGCAATCGAAACCCTTATTAAGCAACTTGAAAACATTTATGAAGAAAATGTTAAAAGGATTAGAAGTGTTAGAGGTGGAGAATTTAAAAACAAAGATGTAATCAAATTTTGCGAACTATATGGAATCAAACATGAATTCTCACCACCTAGAATACCACAACTCAATGGAGTTGTTGAACGTAAAAATAGAACGATTCAAGAGGTCGCTAGGATAATGCTTTGTAAAAATAAATTACCTAAATATTTATGGGCTGAAGTTGTTAGTTGTGCATGCTATATTATAAATAGGCTTACTATAAGAAAGAAATTAAATAAAACACCTTATGAATTGCTAAACAATAGACAACCTAAGATAGATTATCTTAAAGTATTTGGATGTAAGTGTTTTGTGCTGAATACTAAGGATAATCTAGATAAGTTTGAACAAAAGTCTATTGAATGCATATTTGTTGGTTATTCTACTAACTCAAGAGCATATAGGTGCATCTAGAAAGATAATTGAATCCATACATGTAAAATTCAATGAAAATGCATGCTTTGAAATTAGTGATAAACATCAACATAAACAAGAAGCAAATGTTGAAAATATATTTGATGATGATGTATTACTTGAGCCTGTACTTGATCATCTAGAACCAACTCCCCCCTGAACAAGACATGCATGAACCCTTAGATGAAATAAATGAAGAAACTTTGAATTTAGAAGATAATACAACTAATGATCCAATTACATATGATAATGTTCACACTAATGAAACATTTGAACAAGATGAGGGTGAACCTAGTCAATCTAGGAATTGATGGCATCCTAAAGAATTAATCATTGGGGATCCAAGTGTTGGAGTTAGAACACGTAGAAATATAAGTCAACTTGAAGGACATAGCTTAATCTCACACTTAGAATCTAAGAATGTAAAGGAAGCCTTAGGTGATATATCTTGGATAGATGCTATGCATGAGGAATTAAATCAATTCACAAGAAATAATGTGTGGGACTCAGTACCTGAACCCGAAAACAAGTCAATAGTAGGAACAAAATGGGTGTTTAGGAATAAAATGGATGAACAAGGAAAAATTAGAAGAAATAAAGCTAGGCTAGTCGCACAAGGTTATAATCAACAAGAAGGAATAGATTATGAGGAAACCTTTGCACCCGTTGCACGACTAAAAGCAATTAGATTGTTACTTGCAATTGCAAGTCTAAGCAATATTAAAATCTTCCAAATGGATGTCAAGAGTGCATTCTTGAATGGATACATCCAAGAAGAGGTGTTTGTCAAACAACCCCCTGGATTTGAAGATCCAAAAAATCCTAACCATATTTACAAGCTTAAGAAAGCTCTCTATGGTTTGAAACAAGCTCCAAGAGCTTGGTATGATAGATTTGCAAATTTTCTTATTGCAAATAATTATCAAAGGGGGACCATCGACAACACATTATTTCTAAGAAGAAAAGATAATGACTTGTTTTTATCTTTGGTTCAACCAACCCTACCTTAGTAAAAGACTTCGAAGAGTGTATGAAGTCAGAATTTGAAATGTCAATGGTAGGAGAATTGAACTACTTCTTAGGCCTTCAAATCAAACAAACCCCTCAAGGAATTCACATTAGCCAACTTAAGTATGTCAATGATATGATTAAGAAGTTTGGCTTTGAAGAGTTGAAACCTATAACTACCCCCATGTGTGTTAGCACCAAACTAGATAAGGATGAAAATGGTAAATCTTTTGATGACACACTTTATAGGTCTATGATTGACTCATTGTTACACTTAACTGCATCAAGACCTGATATTATGTTTTGTGTGTGCATGTGTGCTAGGTTTCAATCTTGTCCTAAGGTATCACATTACAATGCAGTGAAAAAGATCTTTAGATATCTTAAGCATACACCTCACTTACGACTGTGGTATGATAGAAATGGTAAGTTGTAATTACACACATATAGTGATGCTGATTATGGTGGTTGCAAGTTAGATAGAAAATCCACTAGCAATACTTGTCAATTCATAGGAACCAACTTGATTTCTTGGTTTTCTAAAAAGCAATCTAGTGTAGCTCTTTCTACCACTGAAGCCGAGTATATCTCTTTGAGTTTATGTACTACCCAAATACTTTGGCTTAAACAGCAACTTAGTGATTTTGGCATTAAAATGAATAAGATTCCAATTTTCTGCGATAGCACAAGTGCAATCAATCTTTCACCGAACCCGGTGCTTCATTCTAAGGCCAAACACATTGGGGTGCGATACCACTTTCTTCACAATCATGTTCAAAATGAGGATATAGTGATAAACAATATAAGAACTGATCACCAAATAGCTGACATCTTCACCAAACCTCTTAATCAAGCCACTTTTGAAGACTTACGAGCCAAATTAGGAATGATGACTAACAATACCATTGCATAGTTCTATCTTTTGCATGATTTGCAAAATAAAGGGGGATATAGAATCAGAACATGATTTTAGTTGGTAAGTCATGATGAATCATATGCTAAGTTTTAATTGGTATAAATTTTGGAGCATAGGTTAAGGGGAAGAATATGAGTTGAGGGGGAGCAGCATACTATTTAAAAGTTGAAAACATTTGGTTAACTTTTTGGTCACAAGTTGTGACATTAAAATCATGTTAGGTTATTTTGAAAATCATCCAAAAGGAGGAGAATGTTGAGAAATATGTTTGGATAAGTTTCAAAGTCAAGATTTTAAGTGGCGAATACTTAAAAATGTCACACATGGTGTTATATGTGATTAAAAGTTGAAAAATTTGACATCGATCTCTCAGGTTGTTGCACATCAATCGATCTATGTACATAGATCTCTCACATGGATCGATCTATGTAAGGCATAAAAGTTTAAGACCTTTCTGTGAGACATCGATCTCTAAACTTGAGACACATCGATCGATCGATGTACATCGAACCCTCACTTCGATCGATCAATGTAGGTCAGAGGCAAACTCTGATAATTTCTGTGAGACATCGATATCTAAAGCTGAGGCACTTCGATAGATCGCTGTCAAGGGTTTTTAGAAATATTTTTTCTAAAATGTGATAAAATGGTTGTTTTCATTTGTACATGATTTATACATGCTCATTATGTTCTTGTTATGTGTTTTCGGTGATTATTATTGTCTTGTAACTAACGTGCCTTGGAAGTTTCCATAACTTACCAAAAGGGGCAAAATTGGTATTTTGAGTTTTGTAGAAACATCATATGGTCGAGATATGTCAAGTGCATATTATTATCTTGGTTATCATGACAAAGGTGGTATTGTGATTATTTCTGACCATCGGGGCCATTTCTGGAGTTTTCTCACACCAGGGGTATTTTGGTCATTTTACCCCCGAGGAGATTTTTGGTATTTTCACTCAAGGAATCTCTTGAGCATATCATTATCTTCATTCTGGAGCTGTGTCATTATTATTTTTAAGATAATATGGTGATCTTATATCTTATTCTCTCAACTGATGATATTATTGACTATAGCTGGATATGTGACGATTTGAGATGTCACATTCTATTTTTTCTTGAAGATCCTCTTATATATGTTATAAGAGAATATTTATCATCATTATTCATAGATATTGAAGGTGTCAATGGTGTGGAAATGTTTATGACATATAAGAAAAAATATTGGGAATTTCGATGTTACACGTTGACATAATCTTGTCAACTATTATCTATTGATTTCTTCTTCAAAAATCTGAGTTTCTACACATATATATATGTTGAAAAATGTGTATATTCAGATGTATATGATGGTGTATTCATTTTATGAGTTGGAGACAACTGGACCAACCAAAAAGGAGCTAGTTGGCAAAATTGCCAACTTGGAATTTTCAAAATGAAACCCAACAGCTATATGGTTTTCTTGGTGAAGTTTCAGCATATTTTTGGAAGTCAAATGGAGCTCTCATATGTCCTATTATTGTGCTTGAAGTTGAGGATATTTTGGTGGTATTATCATTTCTTATTTTATTAAGGAAAACAAAAATTATTTTTGGAAAATATGTAAGGTAGCCAACGGCTACTTGAAGTTTTGGAGCTTATTTTTTGAAATGTTCAAAGCCCACATGCCTATTATCTTGCCAAAGAGTTGAGAAGATGATGGAGTTGTTATGGCCATATTATCTTCACATTTTCAAGATAATTCCAAGTCATTTTTCAAGGTGTAAAAATCGGCCAAGGTGACATCTAAGGTGGACTAATCATTGTGCTTTATTTTGCCAAGTGTACAAGGCCAACCAATGATGAGAAGACATTTGGAATTGATGATGAAGATGGTCACCCATGTGCATTCTTATCTTCAAGGCTCAAATCACACTATAAATAGAGGCAATGGTGAAGAAGATGAAACACACTTGAAGCTCACAAGCATTTGTTGAATTGTCTAACTTTCATCTTCATATTCTTGTTGTTATTGTTTTATTCATTGTAGCAAAGGTGTTCTTGTAGTATTATGGTGAGCTACAAGCCTCTTGAGCTTCATTTGTAAGATTGATTAGCCATCTTATAAGGCTATATCAATAGGTGTTAGAGGTGTTGCAACTAAGTGTTGCTTAGAAGGTGATTATCCAAGTCTTGAGTAGGGTTGGTGTATAACCCAAGGATCAAGCTTGGCTCTTGTTGTAAGGTGTTCATTTCATAGTAAAATCCAAGGAAAGGTGTTCCTTGGGACTGGAGTAGGTCACATTGACCGAACCAGCATAAATCCTTGGTGTTTTTCTCTTGTTTCTTTGTTTCTATTTTCTGCCCGTTTTTACTGCAGTTTTCACACAAATTCACACAATTTGAAAAAATAGCTAAACATTTTCAAAATTAGTGATTTTTAGTGGAGTTATACTTCAGACTGTTAGATTTCATTTGCAACAAGAATCACTTGATTTGAGCAGGGAAAAGTTAGTCTTTCAGTCTTTTCAAGATAACTGCTCCAATCTGGCTGCCATCTGACCAGTTTTGAGAAAACATAAATTCTGTATTGGAAACATCATCTACACATCCTAAGGAGTGTTTTGATATAAAAATCAACATTTTTGGTTGAATATTCAAAGAGAAACACATTTTACAAAATCAGCAACATTCTGTCCAATTCTGTTCAGATTGACTGTCTGAATCTTTTTATTTGTTTGAAAGATCTAACGATCTTATTTTTGTCTAAATTTTGGATAGAGTCTTGTAAACACATTGAAGTTATATTCTGGAAAGTTTCATAATTTTTGAAGTTGTGTACAATAAGTTTTAAATTTTTTAAAAACGGGTTCTGAATTTGAGGTGATCACAGATTCTGTTTTCAAAGGGGATTTTTACAAAGGGTTGTAGTGTAATTTCCGCTAACCACTATTCACCCCCCCTCTAGTGGTGTTCATTGCAGGTGCACGGTCCAATATGTAACAAAAACTATCAATCATTTTACACATGCATATCAAGAAACTTCATGCCATGCCATACCAAATTCAACTTCTCAAACTAAGCTATGTTATGCAAATCACCAAGGCTTAAGCTATCAACCATCCATGACACAATATCATATCAAGACAACCACCAACTTAATACAATAGAGCCAACTTAAGACAACAACGATACCAAGACAACAACCATGCTCAACCATACCATGCCAAGCCATGCCCAACTATACCAACATACCAAGACAACTTAATCAATATATCAAGACATATCAAGATACCATCAACTCAAACATATCAAGACATCATTAAGACACCATCAAGAACCAACTTCTCTCCCTTTTTGAAAACATCAAAAAAATAAGAGACACGAAAAAATAGAATTGAAATATCAATAAGCAAATAAGAAGTTCATGAGATACAAGAGTAATCTCAACTTCTAAGCTATTCCTATAGCTACGGGGGAAATGGGGAACCATAAAGTAATGACTCTTTATCGGAAGAGAAGCATAAATCGGAGAGAGCCGCCTTGAGCTTGGTCTTCAACTTTTGATACTTGGTCTTTTGAATGGTCAGCTCCGATTCTAAAGTCTTGACCTGAGTATCAACTGTCGTCTCTAACGTTTGGACCCGATCCTAGAGGTTCTTATAGCCCCTCTCTAGATCATCTATGCGTACGGCCTCCTTGGTTAGATCTTCACCCCATTGTCCAAGAGTGTGATGAAGGTCTTGAATCTCAGCTTCGACATTGAATTCCACCTCTGAGTCACTAGCTTCTGCCATTGGGGCTTTTCTTTTGTCCTTTTGGGAGGTGGAGGTTGGTTGTGGGGACGGTTGTGGTGAAGGGTGACAAGAGGGTTCCGTGGGAGGTTCAGTGGGGGATAGTGGAGGAATGGGATCTTCAGGTTCGTCCTCTTCTTGTTCTTATTGTCCACCCCACTTTTGTGCCACTTTCCGGGACTTATGTATTTGTTAGATGTTTGCCTTGGTGTAATAATCCTTGTTGGATATTTGTTTCGTGTACTCGTCATCCAACTCTACATTAGCTTTCTTTAGCAATCTATAGATGAGATTGCTATATGGAAGCGCTTTGGATTTCTTTGTGACTGCTTCCATCATATTGGCAAACACTATCTCCCCGAAGTTCACACCCTCCTTCATAGCAATGCGGTATGCAATGTAAAAATCTAAATTGCTCGGGAGTTTAGCCATTTAGCATTGACATAAAAAGTGACAATGGCAAGAAACACTATATACACCAGAGGCATGTCATTTGTGTTCTTGGTGGGATGAAATCAAAGAAAATTTTTTATCTCATCCTCATAAATTTGGTACTTATAGGTATCCAACCTCCAGGGGTCAAAGTCTTCCCAACCCTCATTCGGAACTTCAAGCATTTCATTGATGATCTTAGAGGTAAACATCAATAATTGTCCCTCTATTATCGTATTCAAAGCATAAGGCACCCCATTTCTATAGTCTACCCACATATTGGCATAAAACATTCTAGTGTATCGGGTAGACATATTGGTCATTTGTGAGACCTCCCAAACAGGTCTCCATTTTTGAACATCAAACCAATCAATGATTGGTTTTAATTCTTCATTGCACAAAATGTCCTCAATTTTGAGCAATTTTAATGGAATTGTAGACCTCTTTTTGTGCTCCCATTCAATAAACAGTAATTGAGCTCTGAGGGAAATATAGGCAAATTTACCTGTGCCTGTAGGCTCTTTCAAGGCATTTGAGTATTCCTTGGATTTGAGCCATGGAAAATCGTTAAGAGTGAGCCTCCCCCTTGTCTCACTCAGCATGGCTTCATGAGAGGAAGTGGCCTTCTTCCTCAACCCATGCGTCCTAGACCCTGTTGGCACTTGAGGATGTGATTGTTGTGGCTCAATTGCTTCTTCCTCAGAGGTTCTTTGTCTTTTTGCAGGCTTTTTCATTCTTGATGCCATTGAATAGTTAGGGTTCGGATCTTGTAGAAAATAGAGATGGAAATGATAAGATTTTGGAAAATAAGGTCGGATTTGTAGAAAAAATGGAGACTTTGGCAAGGATTTTGAGTGTAGAAGATGAAGTTTAGCATTTTTAGCGAAAGAAAGTTTAGGGATTTCGTTTTGAAAGAGGAAAGTGAAAAAGAAGAAAGGGGATTGCAGGTTTAATAACCCTGTCCACGTCGACATCGATCAATCGATGTCTGGGACTTCGATCGATCGATGTCTTAACATACATCAGTCTCTGAGACTGCCACATAGATCGATCGATGTATGCAGGAATCTGCATCTTTGACATTTTTGACCCTCTAACCATTGTTTATCATCCCTAATCTTGTTCTAATTGATTCGAATGTCTCAGTGGGAAGGGATTTATTTAAGATATCCGCTAGTTGGTCATTTGTTGGAACAAATTCAACGCATACCAATCCTTTTTGAATGCAATCTCTTATGAAGTGATGCCTCAGTTCAATGTGTTTGGTCTTATTATGATGAACCGGATTTTATGCTATGCTTATGGCTGAAGTGTTGTCACATAAGATGGAGACTTTATCAAACTTAACATTGTAATCATTTAAAGTGTTGATCATCCAAAGTAGTTGTGCACAACATGAAGCGGCCGATACATATTCGGATTCCACCGGTGAAAGTGACACACTATTTTGTTTCTTGAAGAACCAAGAAACTAAGCAATCTCCAAGGAATT
This sequence comes from Eustoma russellianum, assembly GCA_036186865.1. Lineage (NCBI taxonomy): Eukaryota > Viridiplantae > Streptophyta > Magnoliopsida > Gentianales > Gentianaceae > Eustoma > Eustoma russellianum. The sequence continues at coordinate 24,900,421 of AP025071.1, read as the reverse complement.
GGCATGTCCCGGACGTTCTTTTTCTATCAACAAGATTTCCGGCATAGTCGGAGTCACTATACCCTCTTAAATCAAAACAACCATTTTTGGGATAAAACAATCCAAAGTTCAAGGTTCCTTTCAAATACCTAAAGATACGTTTAATGGCAACTATATGCGATTCTTTAGGCATACTTTAAAGTCTAGCACATAAGCACACAGCATCCAAAATATCCGGTCTATTAGCGGTCAAATAAAGTAAACTTCCAATCATACCCCTATATTTGGTTACCTCAACCGGCTTTCCTTTTTCGTCTTTGTCAAGCTTTGTGCTTGTGCTCATTGGTGTGCTTACACTTCTTCCATCCTCAAACTTGTACTTCTTGAGCAAATCCTTTGTATACTTTGTTTGAGATATGTACACTCCATCTTGAGTTTGCTTGATTTGAAGGCCAAGAAAGTAGTTGAGTTCATCCATCATGCTCATCTCAAATTCTTCTTCCATTAATTTAGATAAATGATCACAAATAGAATCATTAGTAGCACCAAATATAATATGATCCACATAAATTTGAACAAGCAATTAATGGTTTTCTTGTTCTTTAATAAAAAGAGTAGTGTCGACTTTTCCTCTTGAAAATTCATTTTCAAGTAGGAAGTTACTTAACCTATCATACCAAGCCCTAGGAGCTTGTTTAATCCATAAAAGACCTTTTTGAGTATAAATACATGATTTGGATAATCATGATTTTCAAACCCCGGAGGTTGAGCTACATACACCTCTTCTTGAATTATTCCATTCAAGAATGCGGATTTCACGTCCATTTGATATAGTTTGAAATCCTTATAGCATGCATATGCCAATAGCATCCTAATAGCTTCTAACCTAGCTACGGGGGCAAAAGTCTCATCATAGTCTATGCCTTCTTCTTGCCTATATCCTTGAGCTACTAACCTAGCTTTGTTTCTAGTGATGTTTCCTTTATCATCCATTTTGTTTTTAAATACCCATTTAGCGCCAATTACGTGATGATCACTAGGTTTAACAACTAATTCCCAAACATCACTCCTTTCAAATTGATATAGTTCTTCTTGCATGGCGAATACCCAATCTTCATCATTTATTGCATTCTTTATATTTTTAGGCTCAACTTGTGAAATGAAGGCATTTTCATTAAATTTTCTCCTAGTCATTATGCCTTGGCTGGTTTCACCTAATATTAAATCTTTAGGGTGATCTTTCCTATATTTATATGAATCCGGTAAATTTGAGGTATCTCCTCCTAATTCTTCATCTTCAGCCTTAGGTTCAAGGGGATCAATCCTAAGGTCAATGACAATATTACCTTTGGATTCTCAAATTTCTCTATATGACTTACTTCAATTATTTCATCATCATCATCATTAGTATTGGTTCATCCTTAATGAGTTCACTAAACTTAACATGAATTGATTCTTCAAATTTCATGCTTCTTTTATTATATACCCTAAATGCCTTGCTATTTTGAGCATATCCCATAAAGATTCCTTCATCCTCTTTGAAATCGAGTTTATCCAAGTTATCTTTGGTGTTAAGTATAAAACACTTACAACCAAATACTTTGAAATAACCAATATTTGGTACTCTACCTTTCCAAAGCTCATAAGGAGTCTTTTTGGGTGATGGTCTCAAATAAACTCTATTTATCACATGACAAGCGGTGTTTATCGCTTCGACCCAAAAATACTTGGGTAGCTCAAATTCATTTAGCATGGCTCTACTCATTTCTTGAGGTGTTCTATTTTTTCTTTCCGCAACACAATTTTGTTGAGGAGTTCTTGGAGCCGAGAAATTGTGTCCATACCCTTAAGATACACAAAATTCTTGAAACTCACCATTAAACTCACCACCTCTATCACTTCTAATTTCCTTAATTGTGTCTTCTCTTTGATTTTCTAGTCTCCTACAAAGCTTTATAAATTCTTGGCATGCATCATTCTTTTTAGCTAAGAACATTACCCAAGTGTACCTAGAAAAGTCATCTACCACCACAAAGGTGTAATGTTTTCCACTTAGACTTGTCGTACAAGTATCCCCATACAAATCCATATGAAGTAATTGTAGAGGTATGGTAGTGGAGATTTCACTTTTGGGCTTGAAGCTTGTTTTAACAAGCTTTGCCTTTTGAGAAGTGTCACATAAGCCATGGTTTTCGAGATTCAATTTTGGAAGACCTTGGGCTTTTTTATTTTTGCAAATCTCTTTGAAATTTTTAAAACTAATATGTCTAAGTCGTCTATGCCATAGTTGAGTTAAATCATTTTTGGCAACTAGGCAAGAAACATTTTGTGATATCAAATCATGTGTGCTAAATTTGTAGACATCATTTTTCCTTATAGCCTCAAAAACAATCTTATCGTTCTTTTTCACAATGCATTTTCTTTTCAAAAATTCAACTTGAAAATTAGCATCATATAATTGGCTAACACTTATCAATTTATATTTAAGCCCTTCTACATATAGTACATTATTAATAGTGAAAGAAGAGTTACCAATTTCTCCATTTCCAAGGATTTTGGCTTTCCCATTGCCAAAATGCACCGTTCCACCATCTTGGAGCTTGAGCTTGGTGAATAACATTTGTCTCTGGTCATGTGCGTTGAACATTCGCTGTCCATAAGCCATTTGTTTCCGTCTTCTTTAGCTACTCCATTTATCTTGAGAGCCTACAAAACCAAGAGATTTATGCATTGGTACCCTTTGATGGTTGGGTCCTTTAGGGTTAGAATGTCGACCCTTAGGCTTCCAAACGTACATGCTTCCAAATCTAGCTCCACATGCACTCATGTCCTACTTTGTTGCAATGAAAACAAATGGGTACATGCCTTGTTTTAGAAGATGATGAGTTATGTTGTGTTTTTCTCTTGTTTGCCTTTTTCTTAGGCTTAATGGAAGAATGTGATGAATTAAATCCTAAACCAGATTTATCATTTCCAATTCTTTGATTTCCAAGTAGTTTGTCTAAATTATTTTTGCCATTTGTTAGTCTTTGTAAATCTAAACTTAGTTTCTCACATTTTTTCCTAATTTCTACATTTTCAAGAGCTACGGTTTTATGCATGGTGAGTATGATGTCATGCTCTTGAAATATCAAAATGTTCTTATCATGCAAGCTCTTATTTTCTAACATGCACTTCTTGACTCTTTGGATTGTCAACTATTGCAACAAGTCCAACACCTTGATCTTCACTCTCTTCTCCTTCCGATTCAGAAAGGAGATCATCCCATGTGGTTACCTCCGCATTGAGGGCTTTCTTCTTTTGAGGAAAGACTTTCTTCTCTTGTTTTTCTGGCTCCTTTACGTGGCGATCGGCAATGAAGTGACCGGGTGACAACATATATAGCAATTTTCACTTGCTTCTTTTTCTTTGGATGGTCTCTTGAAAAAATTTCTTTCTTGAGCTTTATTTCTTGTTGTCATTCTTCTAAATTTTCTAACTAGAAGAGCAACTTCTTCATTCGATTCATCAGATTCTACCATCAATCCTTTGTGTGATGTTTGTGTGGGCTTAATAGGGTTCATCTTATTTTGTTCATCAAGAAGAATTTCATGAGTAAAAAGATTACCAGATAGCTCATCAAGGGTAAGAGTCTTGAGATTCTTTGATTCGGTGATGGCGGTAACTTTAGGTGTCCATTCTATTGGCAAAGAGTTGAGGAGTTTTGAGACAAGATCTTCATTTGAGATTTTTTTGTCCACCATGGAAATTTGATTCAGTATTCGTGTGAATCGGTCGATTGTCTCCTCAATCTTCTCACCGCTCTTCATTCCGAACATCTCATATTCCTTCATGAGCATGAGTCTTTTGGCCATTCTCACTTGCTCAGTCCATTCGTGTATCATTTCAAGCCTTTTCCATGCCTCATGAGCTGTTTCAAGACCTTGAAGTCTTATGAGCTTGTTGGTGGTAAGAGCACTTGAGAGAATATCAAATGCTTTGCCGTTGATGGCAAATTTTATCTTCTCTTCGTCAGTGTAGTCATCCTCATCTTTGAACATTGATTCTCCTTTTGAGTCGGTAATAATAGGAACTTCAATTCCTTTGACAACAGCTCTCCATATATCAAATCTACAGCCTTTCAAATGATTGACCATTCGAATTTTCCACAAAGAATAATTTTGGGCATCAAACATAGGTGCTTTAGTGTTTGATCCGGAAAATAGTGCAGGAGGCTTAAGAGATGAAGTGTGAGATGAAGAGGTTGAGGTTGTCATTGCCATGATCTTTAACATTAATACTTGCAAAGATAGGCCAAGCAATCAAGGTTATGCTCTAATACCAATTGTTAGGTCCAAAACACACTCTAGAGGGGGGTGAATAGAGTGTTTGGTACTTTTTGCGGAATTTTCTTTTTTGGCTCAACTCAAAAGAAATTCAAAATCAAAGCAAGAAAGGGAGGTGAGAAGCAATGAATGAATACACCGGATATAGAGTGGTTCAAATCGTAAATGATTCTACTCCACTACCACTTTGTTGCCAAAGTGGATTTTCAACAACTACTCTTCTTATTAGAGACAATAAGAATAACCACAACAACACTTACACTAACACCTTAGTGTAAGCAACAACAACAACAACTTCTTGCACAAAATACACTTGTGCAACTACAACAACTTCTTGCACAAAATACACTTGTGCAACTACAGCAACTACAGCTCTAGCAAGAACAACTTCTTGCTACCTCACAACTTCAACAAAGTTCCCTCAAGAACTTTCTCACAGTGGGTTGAAGGAAATAGTAAGATTCACACTTTCTCACTAGTCTAAGCACAAGCAAGAGATCAAATATTTATGGTTCCTTTTGTGCTGGACTCTCTATCTCTCAATATACAACAATAAAGAGCAAAGAAAAGCTTAACAAGCTTTAAGCAATTTTACAAATGTGAGAGAACTATACAACAATGAATAATGAAGCTAGATGATGGCGAAAGTGTGTATTTGTCTCATCCAAGCCTCTTCCTTTTATAGATGAAGTTCACCACATTTTTTGAGCTCTCCACCATGTCTTTAACTACACCAAATGTCAAGATAATACCCAAATAGTCTTTAGCCACCTTATGGTGTGATTTGATCCTCAATAGCCAACCTAGGATTGCTTAAACATGGATACAATAGTCAAGGAATCATGTAATATGTTGGGTTAAAGTTTACAAGAAATTTGAGCAAGATTGGATAGAGAAAATACCATGAATCTCCCTTGGGTTTTGTCCCAACGTTTAGAAAATTTTGAATTCTGGGGGACATCAATCGATCTATGTGCCTGGGGTGAGAGATCGATGTCCTCCAGAAACTTTGCAGTTTTTGAAACTGCTGACATCGATTGATCGAAGTCCCCTTGGGAGAGACTGATGCCACTTGGATCGATCGATGTCCCCTGGACTGAGAGATCGATGTTGGACAGAAAGTATTCTGCCTGACATTGATCGATCGAAGTCTCCCAGAGGAGAGACTGAAGTGACATCGATCGATCGATGTCCCTAGGTTGAGAGATCGATGTTGGACAGAAAGTATTCTGACTGACATCGATCGATCGAAGCCAGAGGCTGAAGTACATCGATTGATCGATGTCCCTAACCTAAGAGATCGATGTTGGTCAGTGAGTTCCAATCTCAACCATTTTTGACATAGTGTAATTTTCTCATCTTGCATCAAGTCTCAAGCATAAATTTAACTCATTTGAAGCATCTTTTCATCATCAAAACAATTTGTAACTTAACAACTTAATCTATCATACCATGCCCTAGGAGCTTTTTTAAGTCCATAAAGGGCCTTTTTGATTTTGAATACATGATTTGGATAATCATGATTTTCAAACCCTGGTGGTTGAGCTAGATACACCTCTTCTTGAATTATTCCATTCAAGAATGCGGATTTCACATCCATTTGATATAGTTTGAAATCCTTATAGCATGCATATGCTAATAGCATTCTGATAGCTTCTAACCTAGCTACGGGGGCAAAGGTCTCATCATAGTCTATGCCTTCTTCTTGTCTATATTCTTGAGCTACTAACCTAGCTTTATTTCTAGTGATGTTTCTTTTTGTCATCCATTTTGTTTCTAAATACCCATTTAGTGCCAATTATAGGATGATCACTAGGTTTAAATACTAATTCCCAAACATCACTTCTTTCAATTTGATTTAGCTCTTCTTTCATGGCTAATGCCAAATCTTCATCATTTATTGCCTCTTTTATATTTTTAGGCTCAACTTGTGAAATGGAGGCATTTTCATTAAATTTTCTCCTAATCATTATGCCTTGACTAGTTTCACTTAATATTAATTCTTTAGGATGATCTTTTCTATACTTATATGAATCCGGAAAATTTGAGGTATCTCCTCCTACTTCTTCATTTTCAACCTTAGGTTCAAAGGGATCAATCCTAAGGTCAATAACAATATTACCTTTTGGATTCTCAAATTTTTCTATATGACTTACTTCAATTATTTCATTATCATCATTAATGCTTGGTTCATCCCCAATGATTTCACTAAACTTGACATGAATTGACTCTTCAACTTTCATGCTTCTCTTATTATATACCCTAAATGCCTTGCTATTTTGAGCATATCCCATAAAGATTCCTTCATCCTCTTTGAAATCGAGTTTATCCAAGTTATCTTTGGTGTTAAGTATAAAACACTTACAACCAAATATCGTGAAATAACCAATATTTGGTACTCTACCTTTCTAAAGCTCATAAGGAGTGTTTTTGAGAGATGGTCTCAAATAAAATCTATTGATCACATGACAAGCGGTGTTTACCGCTTCGGCCCCAAAATACTTGGGTAGCTTGAATTCATTTAACATGGCTCTATAGGATCTGCAAGGCACCACTAGAAGGGGGGGTTGAATAGTGGGTGCGGAAAATGTGGTTTTTAAAATTATTTCAGACCAAAAACCCAACTTCTGAAAACAGTTTCTGTTTTCAAAACCTGTTTTGAAACGTTTTGAAAACTAGGTTACAGGTCTTCAAAAATTCTACAATTTGGAGAGATCTTAGTCTCAGATGTTCTGAGTATCTCCTAAAAATTTCATATTACAATTCAACCTTTAACCCCTTCAAAAATCATTTTTTATCAGATTGCGCAAATCTGCCAGAAACGGTAGTCTGATTTGAAAATTTAATTATACTTAAACCGTGACTCCAAATGCTCTGAAAATTTAATGACTAACCCCTTATTAGGCTTATTTAACTGGGTTGAAGCAGTTTTGAAAAATTCTTTTGGGAAATTAGTCAAATACGTTCAAAGTCTCAACCTTTGAAAGCCTGAAAATCACTAGTCTCAGAACTTTTGACGTTTGGATGACTTATACTTATCCAAAAGGATTGAAACTTGCGCCAAATGAACCTTAAGACGTGTGGCTATGTTTCCGGAAAGTTTCATGATATTTGAAGTTTGTTTACTATTTTTAAGAACGTGATAAAAATGATGCACTGTGCTGGAAACTGTAAGTAAGTGCTGAAAAGTAAAGAACATAAAGAATTTTATACTGTTTCGGTTAAATCAACCTACTTTAGTCTTTGAGGACACCTTCCTCGGTTATCACTAATCAAAAAACACAAATAACACATTACCACACCGGTTTGATGGAGTTACACATCAACTCCAACCCTTTACAAACCTTGTAAGTGATTACAACGATCACGAACACCACCACCTAGCGTATGCAAGATTGATCACACCTTGATCAATCTTTTACAACAATATAGAGTATATGGTGGTATAGATGAAGCCTATTCAAGATGTATGAATATGAATACAATAGGCTTTAAGAGAGAAGAAAGAAAGAAGTGTAGAAGAAGAAGATGGTTGCAACGTTTTTGCTCTTGGAAATTGTAAGCCTTGTCTTGTATTTTGTTTGCTCTCCTTCTTCTCTTTTTATCAATATCTGACGCCCCCTATGCCATTTCTTCCTCTTGAAAATTATCTCTCAAGTCCTTGGAAGAATATCTTGCATCATTGTGACATTCACTTGCTTACTTGACAACTCCTCATTGGATGATCATTAAGCCTTTGCATACTTGACACTCATTGATTGGATGATTTGTCATCATTTGATGACTAGATAAATCTGAAAAATATCACTCAAAACATGTGTCAATTAGCCATAAAAATGTTGCCATAAGTCTCATATTAATTCCACATAATTTGTAAGACACAATATCTCCATTATCATCCTTAAAATCGGCCAACATTATTCTCCACATGCTGAAATTTTCAGCATGTGTGATATCCAAGACAAGTTCAAATTATTGCCATGTATGTAGTAGATTTATCCCTTAAAAATAAAAAATCAAATATGCTTAATTTCAAGTCAAGAATTTTGCCACATACATTTTAACACATGCTGAAATTTTCAGCGTGTGTGATATTTCAAAATATCATCAATTATTTCCATAATATTTTTAAAACATTGCCATTTTATCTTCCAATCAATCCATATAATTCAAAGAAGTAAATTTGGCACAATTAAGCTTAAAAATTCAGCCAACTCAATGCACACATGCTGAAATTTTCAGCATGCGTTACAAATGTGACATAGTTTGAAATGTTACCTTGTGTAGCTTCTTTCTTTATGTCACCAACCTTGTATACTGCATTCTTTGCCAATCAAGATGCCAAATAGGCTCCACATATTCTTCATCAAAGCTATAGTAGGTGTGTGACAAGCTTGTACATGTGCTGAATTTTATTTTTGCAAAATTTGTAAAATAGTGCACAATAATTATACACACATGGTATATTCCAATCAGCCCTTAATTGATTTTTCTGGAACACTTTAGAATGTATAGAGTATGTAAAAAGTGTCTAGATACATGTTATATGTCATGCCAAAAATATTCCATGTGTCGTGTTCGTAGAAAACTGAATTTTCGACGTTCATCGATTACCCATTCTCCGATTAAATTCCAAATTTTTGCACATGTTATATATATTATGTTACATATAATATACATAAATTAAACTTTAATATTCAGCACTCATGGCTGATTAAAGTGGGGCCTACATGTGACAAAAATGTTGAATTTGAAATCTCCACAATTTGGCCTTAATTGGGGGTGATTTGTGTATGCCAACTTGAAATGATTTTATGGCTGTATATACCATGTAAGCCACGAAATTTGTGGCCGTTTTTGAAGTGTAGGGGCTGGCCATCTATATATGGCAAGTACGTGACACGTTTGGAAAGTTTCGGTATTCACCCGATGCGACAAATTTTGGTTTAGAACCTCGTAACGTGTCGTAGTAATTTTGTTATCACCACGACTTATATCATATTACATAAGAACTGAATATACTCATAAATATGAGGTAAATATAGTGGTGTGACGTTAACGTACGTTCGTAAAATATATAACGTGTCGGTAGTACGTTAGAATATATGTGTATAATGCCTTTTAAAAAAAATCTGAATGTGTATATATATATATATATATATATATGTTAAAGGCGTGTATAATGAGAGGGAAGAAGAAGACTTTCCATTCTTCAATTTGTTGCCTTTGTGCCTTCTCAAAATATATCACCACTTAATGAACTACTTAGTTCATTTAACTAAGTACTTCACTTAGTGAACTAGTTTAGTTCATTAATGGTGGCACCTGAAAATAGTTCAAACACAACAAATGTTTGCCGTTTGATGTAAGCTTCAAAGCTTCATGGCTCGTTAGTCCGACAACATTATATATGAATTGTATAAGGCAGGTTTCATGCAAAAACGTTTCAAGTCATAAAACGTGTCATGCATTTCTTTGTTACACGTTATTTAAATCATGTATTTTGTAATCACTCAAACTCTTTTTTCTCTACAATCTCCCCCATTTGATGATTTACAAAATAACCTAAGTTCATAATTTAAATTTTGTCGCTCCCCCTCCGACCGTGCACAAATTCAAAATTTGAATTTCAAATTTTGAATTTTCTCCCCTTGATTTCTGCAATCAATTTTCTCTGTCCCCCTTAAATCATGCATTCTCTCCCCTTTTATTTTGGAAAGACAATCAAAAAGACATGTAAATATGGAAAGAAATATCAAATCAAATCAGCAGAAATCATGCCTAAATTAGAACGAAGATTTTCATACGTGACCTGATTTAATACCTTAGTGAAAATATCTGCTACTTGTGCCTCTGTACGTTTTATATCACCATTGTTGACGTGATCACGAAGGAAGTGATAGCGGACTTGTATATGCTTAGCCTTAGAATGTAGAACAGGGTTCTTAGATAAGTTGATGACGCTCATACCATCACAATATATAGGAATCTTATTTTCCGTAATTCAAAAATCAGAAAGTTGTTGTTTTAGCCATAGTAATTGTGTGCAACAAAGACCAAGTGCCATGTATTCAGCTTTAGTGGTGGATAAGGATACGCTTTCTTGCTTTTTAGAAAACCATGAAATAAGTGATTTTCCTATAAATTGACAAGTCCCACTCGTGCTTTTCCTATCTATTTTACATCCACCATAATCTGCGTCAGTATAGGCATGCAAGTTAAATTCACAATCTTTATCATATTAAATGCCTAAGGTGGGTGTGTGCTTAATATATCGAAATATTCTTTTCATGGCATTGTAGTGAGACACTTTTGGTTGACTTTAAAAACGTGCACACATACATACACTAAACATGATATCAGGTCCACTAGCAGTAAGATAGAGCAAAGAGCCAATCATAGACCTATATAAAGCATTATCAAAATCCTTACCATGTTCATCTTTGTCTAATTTAGTGGTGATACTCATAGGGGTGGGGATGGTTTTAAATTCTCAAAATTGAACTTTTTAATCATATCATTTATATACTTAACTTGGCTTATGTGTATACCTTTACTCGTTTGTTTAATCTGCAAGCCAAGAAAGTAATTCAATTCACCAACCATAGACATTTCAAATTCGGATTTCATGCAAGTTTCAAAATCTTCAACAAGTTTATGAGAGGTGGAGCCGAAAATGATGTCATCAACATAAATTTGAATGATTAGTAAATCTGATTTATCTTGTTTCAAAAATAGAGTATTATCTATAGTGCCTCTTTTAAAACCATTTTCTAAAAGGAAAGTAGCAAAACGATCATACCATGCTCTAGGTGCTTGCTTTAAACCGTATAGTGCCTTCTTTAGTTTGTACACGTGATCGGAATGTTTCAAATCTTCAAAACCGGGTGGTTGTTTCACGTATACTTATTCTTGTATAAATCCATTTAAAAATGCACTTTTCACGTCCATTTGATAATTTAAAACCTTTCACGCAAGCAATAGCAAGTAAAAGTCGTATGGCTTCTAATCGTGCCACGGGTGTAAATGTTTCATCATAATCTATTCCTTCTTCTTGGTTATATCCTTGTGCTACAAGTCTAGCTTTGTTTCTAACAACTTTTCCTTCTTCATTCATTTTATTTCTAAACACCCACTTTGTGCCTATTATAGTCTTATCTTGTGGTCGTGGCACTAAATCCTATACATCATTTCTTACAAATTGATTAAGTTTGTCATGCATAGCATGAATCCAAGAAGAATCACTCAAAGCATTAAACACATTTTTAGGTTCAATTTCGGATATCATGGCATGAAATTGATTTATTTCATTTGCATTTATTCTTCTACGTGGTTGCACACCGTGAGTGATATCGCCTATAATGAGATCGTGTGGGTGATCTCTATGCCATCTTGGTTGATTAATTTCTACGTTCTCATGCATTTCTAAGTGATCATGCATTTCTAGTGTATCATGCATTTCTAGTGTATCATGCGTGCCATCATCATCATTCAACACGGGTTTTAATTCAAAGTCATCGCCATATTCTTTATCTTTATCAATCTCGACAAATTCATTAAACTTCACATGAATGGATTCTAGAATTTGCCTAGTGATGAGATCATAACATCTATATGCTTTTGAATTCACAGAATACCCAACAAAGATGCATTCAATTGATTTAGATTCAAACTTATCTAAATTATCTTTCATATTTAAAACAAAGCATTTGTAACCAAACACATGAAAGTAATCAATTTTACGCATGCGATCATTTAATATCTCATAAGGCGTCTTATTTATTTTCTTTCTAATAGACAACCGATTAACTATATAGCATGCACAATTTATGGCTTCTGCCCACAAAAATCTAGACAATTTATTTTCACATAACATGGTTCTAGCGATCTCTTGTAGTGTCCTATTCTTTCTTTCTACTACTTCATTTAAATGTGGAGTTCTAGGTGGTGAAAACTCGTGTATGATTCCTTTTTCTTCGCAAAATGCAATCATGTCCTTGTTTTTAAATTCACCGCCTCTATCACTTCTAATCCTTTTCACATTGAAGCCATATTGATTTTCAAGTTGTTTTATTAGTTTCGCAATCTCAATGGCACTATCATCCTTATGTGCAAGAAACAAAGTCCAAGTATAACGAGAAACATTATCAACAATCACACAAGCATAATGACGTCCACCAAGACTCGTAGTGCGACTAGGACCAAACAAATCAATGTGTAATAGTTCTAAAACTCTAGGCGTGCTTATTTCATTTTTAGGTTTAAGTGACTCGCATGTTTGTTTGCCTTTAATGCAAGATTTACACAACTGAAAGTTGTCTAAATCAAGTTTAGACAATCCTCGTTTAGGTTCTTTTGTTGAATTTTTTCAAGTGTAGAAATGCCGATGTGTCCTAAACGTCTATGGCACAAGTTAACATTAGGTTCATTTGATATAAAACACTTAACCTTAGCGTCTAACATGTCATCCATAGAAAGCGTAAAAATGTTTCCTTCCCTTTTTCCTTTTAACACTACTTCTCCATTTTTATTTATTATATTGCAATAAGGATGAGTAACACACACATCAAAGCCGTTGTCAATGAATTGTGAGATGCTAAGAAGATTATAGGATAAGTTGCTTAGCAAAAAGGCGTTGGAGATTTGAAGGGTGCTTGGGCTTCCAATTGTACCTTTTCCGATGATCCTTCCTTCATTATTGTCTTCAAAGGTCACGGATCCGCCTTTTGTGACCTTCTTCAGCTTTGTGAACAAGCTCGGGTCACCCGTCATGTGCCTCGAGCAACCACTATCAAGGAACCATTTGATAGATGTATCTTTTGATGCGTGTGTTCCCTGCAATGTACGAGAATGATTTAGGTACCGTTTTAATTTTGGGTCCTTGTGAGTTAGTTATTCACCTCTTAGTAAAAGTACCTTTCGGTACCCATACTTGGGTGATCCTTCTCGGTCTAGTAAATGGTAAGAATGTAGATGAAGGAGCGATGTAGTAGACATGTGGTGAGTGGACTTTAGGCCTTTGGCCGAGCACTCCTCTATGCGCATCATATGGTGTTCTTTTTTGTATATGTCCTCATGTTGGTGTGCATAGTGCGTGATCTAGATGGATGGAATGAATGTCGTGTATGCATCACTTGTTTCTTCTCATATCTATATGGCACATAATTATATTTTGCATGATATGAAGAAGTAGTATGACGAGGTGAGGGGAGAGGGGGTCTTGGCGTCATCTTAGATGTCGTGTTTGCTTTTGGTGTGTCTACTTTCTTAGACAAGACAAACTTGGTTGGTTTAATGGATACTTCATTTTTCTCAATGTATCTTAATCCAGTTTTATCACTATCATGTTTTTGTGATAAAATAATGCGATCTAGCATGTTAGATCCTATATCAAACTGTTTCATCATTTTATCTAAGCCTGTATTCCTTGATTTCAAATTTAAAATCTTGGATTTCATTTCATTGTTATGTGTTGTCAATGATGTGATCTCTGATTTTAATGCATTTATGATGCATGACGACTCTTCTTTTGAATCGTTTAATTGAGCAAGAAGATTCATGTTAGAAGATTCTAACAACTTCTTGTCTTCAATTAATCGCTTCTTTTCTTTTGCGAGAGTCTTAGTAAATTTATGCAATTCTAAATACTGACTGAAAAGATCATCATATGAAGGCTCAGAGTCAGAATCAGAGTCAGAAGATACCTCGTTTGATGCTTTGGATACAAAGCATACTTATGCAGTCTCCTCTTCTGTATCAGTCTCAGAATCAACTGTGTCACTCTAAGTGGAGGCCTTGAGAACTCTTCTCCTTTGCTTAGGTTCTGAGACGAGTCTATTTTTGGTCCGATCCTTGTCAGGGTGTTTGTTTGTTTGCTTGTCCTTATTAGGGCAGTCATATGATAGATGTCCAAGTTTACCACATTCGTAGCATTTAACGTCCTTGTCACTTGTTTTATTTTTATTTCTTTTAGTGGAAGTAGCCTTAGGTTTGTTTTTAAATTACTTTCTCAAGGCTTTAGCCAATAAAATTAAGTCATCGTTGTTTGATTCAGAATCACTATCATATACGTGATCGAAAGAAGTATAGACGTATTCATTTGATTTAAACGCAATAGTCTTACCTTGTTTTGATGATGATTCCGATTTCCTTATAGTGAGTTTGTTCTCATATACCTTAAGTGATCCAATTAGTTCCTCCATTTTAATTAATTTGGTTTCTTTGCTCTCCTCTATAGCCGTCACTTTAGGGTCCTATTCGGATGGTAAGCTTCGTAATACCTTTTGGATCTTTTACTGCATAGAGAAGGCTTTGCCAAGAGACTCAAGAGAATTGTAAATGTTAGTCAAGCGTAGATCCATATCAACAATAGACTCATTTGGCAATAATTTAAATGATTCAAGTGTGGACATAAGCATGTTGATTTTGGACTCTTTTACTTGACTAGTCCATTCGTGTTTCATCTCAAGAGTTCTCCACATTTCTAGAGCACTAGAGCAATTTGACACATATCTAGATTCACTTTTACTTAGCCCATTTAGAAGTAATTTCATAGTTTAGCGTTCATGCTCAGCCTCTTTTTATCATCAATAGTATACTCTTGTTTAGGCTTAACAACCTCTAGTGTGACTCCATCTGCAGTGGATAATTTTGACGGAACAAATGGACCATCTTCTATAATGGACCATAGATCAATATCAATAGCCATAAGGAAGAGTTTCATTCTTAACTTCCATTGAATAAAAGACTCACCGTCAAAGAGAGGAGGCCTTTGACTGAACATACCTTGTTGCTCGGTTTTGAAGTTTGTGGTTGCCATCTCACTTAGATCGTTGGATCCTTTTGTTGTGATTGTTTATGCTCTCTGATACCACTTGTAGGATCTGCAAGGCACCACTAGAAGGGGGGGTTGAATAGTGGGTGTGGAAAATATGGTTTTTAAAATTGTTTTAGACTTAAACCCCAACTTCTAAAAACATGCGCTGTTTTCAGGACCTGTTTTGAAATGTTTTGAAAACTAGGTTACATGTATTCAAAAATTCTGAAATTTGGAGAGATCTTATTCTCAGATGTTTTGAGTATCTCCTAAAACTTTCAGATGAAATTCAACCTTTAACCCTTTCAAAAATCGTTTTTGGTCAGATTGCGCAAATCTGCCAGAAACGGTAGTCTGATTTGAAAAATTAATTCTAATTAAACCGTGACTCCAAATGCTCTGAAAATTTAATGACTAACCCCTTATTAGGTGTATTTAATTGGGTTGAAACAATTTTGAAAATTCTTTTTGGGAAGTTAGTCAAATACTTTCAAAGTCTCAACCTTTGCAAGCCTAAAAATCAGACTGCACTAGTCTCAGAACCTTTGACGTTTGTATGACTTATACTTATCCAAAAGGGTTGAAACTTGCGCCAAATGAACCTTAAGACGTGTGGCTATGTTTCATGGTATTTGAAGTTCGTTTACTATTTTTAAGAACGTGATAAAAATGATGCACTTTGCTAGAAAATGAAAGTAAGTGCTGAAAAGTAAAGAACATAAGGAATTTTATACTAGTTCAGTTAAATCAACCTACTTGAGTCTTTGAGGACACATTCCTCGGTTATCACTAATCAGAAAACACAAATAACACATTACCATACAGTTTTGATGGAGTTACACACCAACTCCAACCCTTTACAAACCTTGTAAGTGATTACAACGATCACGAACACCACCACCTAGCGTATGCAAGATTGATCACACCTTGATCAATCTTTTACAACAATATAGAGTATATGGTGGTATAGATGAAGCCTATTCAAGATGTATGAATATGAATACAACAGACTTTAAGAGAGAAGAAAGGAAGAAGTGTAGAAGAAGAAGATGGTTGCAACGTTTTTGCTCTTGGAAATTGTAAGCCTTGTCTTGTATTTTGTTTGCTCTCCTTCTTCTCTTTTTATCAATATGTGCCGCCCCCTATGCCATTTCTTCCTCTTGAAAATTATCTCTTAAGTTCTTGGAAGAATATCTTGCATCATTGTGACATTCATTTGCTTACTTGGCAACTCCTCATTGGATGATCATTAAGCCTTTGCTTACTTGGCACTCATTGATTGGATGAAAGTTGTCATGATTTGATGACTAGATAAATCTGTAAAATATCACTTAAAACATGTGCCAATTAGCCATAAAAATGTTGCCATAAGTCTCATATTAATTCCACATAAATTTGCAAGACACAATATCTCCATTATCATCCTTAAAATCGGCCAACATTATTCTCCACATGCTGAAATTTTCAGCATGTGTCATATCCAAGACAAGTTCAAATTATTGCCATGTATGTAGTAGATTTATCCCTTGAAAATAAAAAATCAAATATGCTTAATTTCAAGTCAAGAATTCGGCCACACACATTCTAACACATGCTGAAATTTTCAGCATGTGTGATATTTCAAAATATCATCACATTATTTCCATAATATTTTTAAAACATTGCCATTTTATCTTCCAATTAATCCATATAATTCAAAGAAGTAAATATGGGACAATTAAGCTCAAAAATTCGGCCAACTCAATGCAAACATGCTGAAATTTTCAGCATGTGTTACAAATATGACATAGTTTGAAATGTTACCTTGTGTAGCTTCTTTCTTTATGTCACCAACCTTGTATACTTCATTCCTGGCCAATCAAGATGCGAAATAGGCTCCACATATGCTTCATCAAAGCTGTAGTAGGCGTGTGACAAGCTTGTACATGTGCTGAATTTTATTTTTGCAAACTTTGTAAAATAGTGCACATTAATCATACAAACATGGTATATTCCAATCAGCTCTCAATTGATTTTTCTAGAACGCTTTAGAATTTATAGAGTATGTAAAAAGTTTCTAGATACATGTTATATGTCATGCCAAAAATTTTCCATGTGTCATGTTCGTAGAAAACCGAATTTTCGACGTTTGTCGATTACCAGATTTTTCTCCGATTAAATTCCAAATTTTTGCACATGTTTTATATATTATTTTACACATAATATACATAAATTAAAATTTAATATTCTGCACTCATGTCTGATTAAAGTGGCGCCTACATGTGACAAAAATGTTGAATTTGAAATATCCACAATTTGGCCTTAATTGGTGGTGATTTGTGTGTGCCAACATGGAATGATTTTATGGATGTATATACCATGTAAGCCACGAAATTTGTGGCCATTTTTGAAGTGTAGGGGATGGCCGTCTATATATGGCAAGTACGTGACACGTTGGCGAAGTTTCGGTATTCACTTGATACGACAAATTTTGGTTTAGAACCTTGTAACGTGTCGTAATAATTTTGTCATCACCATGACTTATATCATATGATATAAGACCTGAATATACTCATAAATATGAGGTAAATATAGTAGTGTGATGTTAGCGTACGTTCGTAAAATATATAACGTGTCGGTAGTACGTTGGAATATATGTGTATAGTGCCTTTTAAAAAAAATCTGAATGTATATATATATATATATATATATATGTTAAAGGTGTGTATAATGAGAGGGAAGAAGAAGACTTTCCATTCTTCAATTTGTTGCCTTTGTGCCTTCTCCAAATATATCACCACTTAATGAACTACTTAGTTCATTTGACTAAGTACTTCGCTTAGTGAACTAGTTTAGTTCATTAATGGTGGCACCTGAAAATAGTTCAAACACAACAAATGTTTACCATTTTATGTAAGATTTATAGCTTCATGGCTCGTTAGTACGACAACATTATATATGACCTATATAAGGCAGGTTTCATGCAAAAACGTGTCAAGTCATAAAACGTGTCATGCATTTCCTTGTTACACGTTATTTAAATCATGTATTTTGTAATCACTCAAACCTCTTTTTCTCTACAGGCTCTACTCATTTCTTGAAGTTTTCTATTTTTCCTTTCCGCAACACCATTTAGTTGAGGAGCTCTTGGAGCCGAGAAATTGTGTCCATACCCTTTTGATACACAAAATTCTTAAAATTCACCGTCAAACTCACCACCTCTATCACTTCTAATTTCCTTAATTGTGTCTTCTCTTTGATTTTCTAGTCTCCTACAAAGCTTTATAAATTCTTGGCATGCATCATTCTTTTTAGCTAAGAACATTACCCAAGTGTACCTAGAAAGTCATCTATCACCACAAATGTGTTATGTTTTCCATCTAGACTTGCCGTACCAATATCCCCATACAAATCCATATGAAGTAATTGCAGAGGTTTGGTGGTGGAGATTTCACTTTTGGGCTTGAAGCTTGTTTTAACAAGCTTTGCTTTTTGACAAGTGTCACATAAGCCATGGTCTTCGAAATTCAATTTTGGAAGACCTTGGACTTTTTCATTTTTTCAAATCTATTTGAAATTTTTAAAACTAAATTTGTAAATCATGTTAAAACAATTTTGATCCTTTGAGATCACTAGTGTTTGTGATGACACCAATGCCAGACATTAAAATTGTATTTGTAATGACCTTGAAATTTGAGAGGAAGCTTGTTAACAATAATGCACCAGTTGGTTTCTCCAACACTCCTACAGCCTTGATGATTAATAATGATGAACAGGATAGTTTTGTGGCTAATGCATATAATAATAGAAGATAGGGACCATTATATAGGAGAGGAAATGGAAGATTTAATCAGGAAGAGAACAAAAGATTATAGTGTACTCATTGTGGTATGATTGGACATACATGTGACAGGTGTTACAGAAAGCATGGTTTCCCTCCTGGATTTAAGTTTAGAAACCAAGTGAACGTGTCTGAGGCAATAGAGGAGAAGACTGGAGTTAGGAGTAATGATCAGCCATCTATAAATTCTGCTGGTCTGCCAATACAGCAAACTTTTGGTCTCACACCAAAACAATTTAATATGCTTTTAAAGTTGTTGGATGCTGATGATAATGTTTCAGGTACAGCATTAAACAAGGAGTTCCAGGATGCTGTGATAACTGCACAAGTTGATGTGCCTACATGTAGATGTTCTGAGAATATTAATTGTGTATGGATTCTGGATTCAGGTGCTACTGACCATACCTCTTCCTCTCTGTCCTTATTCTATTCCTATTATTCCATTGATCATGTTGCTATTAAGCTTCCAAATAATATAACAGTTGATGCAACTCATAGAGGTATAATTAGACTGAATAGTGGACTTGTTCTGAAGGATATTTTACATGTACCTTCATATTCTTTTAATATTGTCTCACTCAGTAAGCTCACTGATCCCCCCCCCCCGTCTGCTTGTTTCATTCCATGATTCTTGTTGTTTTATTCAGGATCAGTTGTCCAAGAGGATGATTGGTTCAGCTAAAAAGTGTCATGGGCTCTATTATTTGTATGATTCCAGTCTGCCTTTTCAATCTGAAGTCTCAAAACTGTTTGTATTGCCCTATGTTCTCTCCTCAACCAGCTTGGATTCAAATGCAAATCGTTGGCATACAAGGATTGGACATGCTTTATCAGCAAGAATTCAAGAAATACATAAACTATACCCAGATGTTCCTTCTTTTAGCTCAGAAAATAAATGTACTATTTATCCCTTGGCAAGATTGAAGAGAACTCCTTTTCCTGTATCTGTTACTTGCTCTAAACTTCCTTTTGATATCATTCACATAGACATATGGTGTCCTTATAGACATCCTACTATGTACAATCAAAAATACTTTTTGACTATAGTAGATGATTGTTCTAGATATACTTGGACATATCTACTCAAATCAAATTCTGAAGCTAGGCAAATTTTGCAAAGTTTTTTTCATTATGCTTCTACTCAATTTAATGCTCATATCAAAGTGATCAGAAATGATAATGGGCTTGAGTTTAAAATGTCTGATTTTTATATGAAACATCAAGTCATTCAAACTACTTGTAATTACACTCCCCAATAGAATGGGGTAATAGAAAGGAAGCATCAACACCTTCTTGTTGTGGCTAGAGCCTTTTTACCATCACATATTATGGATTTTGTCTTCAGCATGCCACATATTTGATAAATCCATACCCTCACCTGTTCTCCGGCATAAGACTCCATATGAGATACTCCATCAGACATAGCCTATATATAGTCATCTTAAAGTTTTTGGATGTTTAGCATTTGCTTGTGATAACAGTCCACAGAAGCCTAAGTTTGAGCCTAGATCTATACCCTGTGTGTTCCTCGGGATACCTATGAATGTGAAAGGCTATATTCTTCAGAAAATTACTAATAAGTCTGTGTTTATATCCAGAGAAGTTTTGTTCCATGAGGAGTCTTTTCCTTTTTCTGATGCTACACCCTTGCCAGCAACATCAGTGCCAGTTCCTCATGGGTTTGCAGACAACCCCTCATCATCTTTTAAAACTCCTCCTCTGCTGAATCCCTTACATATTCTTCCTCCTACTCCTGATGTATGACACTCAGAAAACACTGAATCACCTCCAACATCACTAGCTTCTTCATCCTCCACTGATAATTCTTCTTCTCCTTATGAAATACCAGTTACCCAATTACAGGTACATTTGCCTCCCATAACACCTACTTACGTGCCATCACATGATCCTTCTGACCAAAGACCTGCAAGACCTAGACATGCTCCTTCTTACTTGTAGGATTATTATTGTGGCCTTGCTTCTTCACCTCATTCTTCTTGTCAGCCACTTTCTTCAGTCTCTCCATTGATGGTATGGCTCCTGAATATCAGTCATACACTCTTAATATTAGCATTGAGCAAGAACCTGTAACATATCAACAGGGAGCAGTATCAGTACCTTGGCAACAAGCCATGCAGGTTGAATGCGCAGCATTGCAGGCCACTAATACCTAGACTATTGTTCCTTTGCCACCTGAAAACAGCCCATTGGGTGTAAGTGGGTGTATAAGATAAAGACAATGGCTGATGGCTCAGTGGAAAGTATAAGTCAAGGCTTGTAACTAAGGGCTACACTCAACAGCCAGGTATAGATTATGTTGATATATTTTCTCATGTGGCCAAAATGACTTCTGGGCGTCTTCTCGCTTTGGCAGCTGTGAATAATTGGTGTACATCAACTGGATATCAATAATGCCTTTCTTCATGGTGACTTGTATCAGGAGATTTATATTGAATTGCCACCAGGCCAGTAGGCAATGGAATGAAAAATTTTACTCTCTATTTGTTGTCTCAGGGATTTCAAAAATCCAAGAATGATTATACTATGTTCACAAAGAAATCCTCAGGCTCCTTCATAGTGTTGCTCATTTATGTTAATGATATTATAGTGGCCATTGATTCTTTGCTTCTAATACAGACACTCAAAGAACATTTGCATTCTACATTCCAGATTAAAGATTGAGATACCTTGAGATATTTTTTAGGCCTTGAGATGGCAAGGTCTCATGGGGGAGATCATGAGATGCCAGAGGAAATTTACAATGGAGTTATTAGAGGAAACAGGTTTCTTGGGTTGAAAACCTGCATTGACACCTATGGAACAAAATCTAAAACTGGAGCATAATGAGTCACCATTGTTCCCTGATGTATCCAATTATAGAAGGATCATTGGGAAATTGCTGTACCTCACTATTACTAGACCTGACATATCTTACAGTGTTCAACAGCTGAGTCAGTTTTTAGACACCCCTACAGAGTTACATATGAAAGCTGTAAATAGGTTGTTGAGATACTTAAAAGGAAATCCTAGACAAGGCCTGTTATTTCGTAGTACAGGGTCAGAATCACTCAAGGCTTATTCTGATTCAGACTGGGGTGGATGTTAGAGACTAGGAGGTCCATTAAAGGTTATTGTATGTTCTTTGCTGACGCATTGGTGTCCTAGAAGGCTAAAAATCAAACTACGGTGTCTAGGTCATCTTCAGAGGTAGAATACAGGTCACTTGGTGCAACAACATGTGAGATACAATGACTGCTTTATCTTATGAAGGTTCTGGAAGTGAAACAGGATCAACCTGTGGAATTGTTTTGTGATAACAAAAATGCAATTTATATAGTTGAGAATCATGTATTTCATGAAAGGAAAAAACATATAGAATTGGATTGTTATGTTGTTAGAGACAAGTTTTAGGAGGGTGTGATCAAGCCAATGCCTGTCAAGACAGATTGTCAAGTGGCAGATTTGTTTACAAAGGCATTGAGTTCAAAGAGATTGCAATTCTTGACTTTAGCTCTAGGAGTATGTAATATCTATAAAAAGTCAGAATTGAGGGGGGTGTTGAAGATGATGAGATAACAAAGCAGAAGAAAAGGTGCATCAGACCAGAGTAGAAGGCCTAGTGCAGAAGTTGGTCCAGTGGCATGGAAGGTTGGCACGCTTGGCTTACTTGACACGGTACTTGTCATAATTGGCACACTTGGCACGATATATGGCGCAGTTGGGACGCTTGGCACGATACTAGGGGCATCTAGCATGCTCAACAGACTTGGCATGCTGTCGGGAGATCGAACAAAGGCGCGTACGTGCTGCAGCAGACCAACTCTTATTCTACACATGCTAATTGTATTCTAGTTGATTCTATATCTAGTATAAATACTTTAGTTGATTGTAAATAAAGAAGTGTGTAGAAGAAGATAGAAAATATCTTCCATAACCGATTCTGATCATTGACATGCGCTCTTTGGCACCATTTTGTTAAACTTTCAATTTCTTCTGAATTCATTTGATTTTGCTTTGTGTTTTTTGATCTTCAATACTTCAATTCAGCTATGAGTTGATTTTAACAAAAACATCAACGGTCGATTTGATAGGATCGTCAAAGTACAATTTACGACCTATTAAAAGACAACATCAACACTGATGGTACATATAAATTCACTTGGTCTAACAGCCTACGACACCTCTCAGGAGCACGAGACTATTTACGAAAAATATTTCAAATCTAGGTTCAGCCTTTCAGTTTTTAGTCTTGTATACCTTCGACTTTTGTAGACTTAGGCTTCCTCAGATTATGCTCAATGGTCTAAAATTGTCCAGTGCTTTTTCTTTTTTCCAAGGCCAAGTTCAACCTTCTAGTGTTCAAAGACCTTTTCACATTAAGGAGTATTACCTTAGACATGAAAGGCTGTCTAAAACTACTCATAAATTTATATTAGACTTGTTATGAAGTGTCCATGTGCATATAGGCGTCGCCACATATAACCAAACGTGAAAGAAATAGAACGATACATTATTATGTATACTCTATCTCTTTGCTTTATTTGTTACACGGTTATTATCATTTCATAAGGTCGTATTATTGTTTTCAGAATATATATATATATATATATATATTTTCAATAAAGGACGACACCATCCATATTTTATTTATTTCTTGCTTACCCTCACTTGTGGCAGAGGGAATACCTTGGTTGAAGGCCAGATGTATATGATACGTCTCCTCAAAACCTTGCCGATAAAACCACCCTTGTGGATAAAACCCGGATGAAGGAAAAAGAATACATATTTATACATCATGGCTGTTACATATTGTATGGAGTATAAAGTGAGGAAAATGAATGAAAATTGTGAGAAGTATATATTGTACAGTAAATAGAAGCAATTTTGAGGTGGTCGAATATTGATGTCGTCCCACGGATGCTGCAGCTGAAAGTGCCTGTTACGGAAGGGTGGATCGTATCGTGAGTGATAACATGCAAGCAGTACCCATCATCATGAAGTATCATGCTCAATGTAGAAAGAGCAATAGAAATATAATGTTGAAGATGTTGAGCTGATAAGATAGAAAAGAAGATGCATTAGATCAGAGTAGGAGGTTTGTTACAGAGGTTGGTTCGGTGGCATAGAAGGTTGGTAGGTCAGGTGTGCTTGGTACGGTACTTGACACGCTTGGGTTGATACTTAAAATTCTTGGCACGGTTGGCACGGGGGTGAAGCGCGGTTGGCTCATCAGGCGTGTTTGGCACGCTGCCGGCAGGACTGAAGTTTGGTGCGTGCATGCCACAGCGGATCAAAGCTTAATCTACACGTATTATTTACATTCTAGTTAGCTCTATAGCTAGTATAAATACTTAGAATCGCTGTAAATAAGAAGTGTGTATAAGAAGATACAAAATATCTTCAAACTATCCTCCAACTTGTATGAGAGCGCACCTTTGGCGCCATTTTTTCAGTTTTTCTCAAACTCTTCTTAATTTACTCAGTTTGATCAGTGATCTCTCTTGTTCATCACTTCATTTTTAGCTTGTGAGTTGATTTTAACATGGTATCAAAGCTCTGGTTGTGAGCCATTGATTCTCTGATCAATGTAGCCTGAATTTCCTCTGCAAATTTTATTCCGTATTCAAGTAGTTCATAATTTCGATTTGATCATGGCAAGTACAAGCGCTGCTTCCTCTAGTTCTCGTAATAATAATTGGAGCAATGAAAATCAATCAAATAATCTATATTACTTGCATCCAAATGATAGTCCTACGATCGTGCTTGTTCAGCCGCCACTCAATCCGCATAACTTTCATTCATGGAGCAAAAATTTCCAAATAGCGTTGTTGGTGAAAAATAAGACGTACTTCATTGATGGTTCTATGCAAAAACCAGCACAGAATGATCCTTAATTTCAAGCTTGGAGGCAGGTAAACACCATGATCCAGTCATGGATTATGAATTGCGTTTCTCCTTCGATTGCACAAAGTATTTTGTGGTATGATAATGCGTTAGATGTCTAGAATGATTTAACCATGAGGTATGGTAGTGGTGATCCGTTTAGATTAGCTGATTTGCTTTCTGATTTCTATGCTGTGAAGCAAGAGAATCTTAGTGTCAACGATTACTTTACAAAACTTAAAATGCTATGGGAAGAATGGACTGCGCTAAGATCTATTCCAAAATGTGATTGTCTCAGATGCACTTGTGATATTACTAGAAAGGTGAATCAGTTTATTGAAAATGATTATGTCATAAAGTTTGTAAAAGGTCTAAATGAAGAATTCGATCCTGTGAGATCATAGTTGTTTGTGATGACGCCAATGCCGGATATCAAAACTGTATTTGCTATGGCCTTGAAGTTTGAAAGGAAGTTAGTTAACAGTAATACTTCAATTGGTTTTTCCAATGCCCCGACGGCTATGATGATTAATAATGATGAGCAAGAAAACTTTGTGGCTAATGCCATTAGTAATAAAAGGCAGGGACAAACGTATAGAAGGGGAAATGGAAGGTTTAATCAGGAAGGTAACAAGAGGCTACTGTGTACTCATTGCGGTATGATTGGGCATACCAGTGATAGATGTTACAGGAAGCACATTTTTCCGTCTGGATTTAAGTTTAGAAACCAAGTGAATGTATCTGAAGTAATAGATGAGAAGGCTGGACTTAGCAATGATGATCAGATGTCTCTGAATTCTGCTGGTCTATTAGTGCAGCAGACTTCTGGTCTTACACCTAAACAGTTTAACAAAATTTTAAAATTATTGGATGCTAATGACAATGTTGCAGGAACAACTGTGAATAATGAACTGCATGGTGCTGTGATGACTGCACATGTTGACAGGCCTAAAGGTAGACATTCTGAGAATATTGATTGTGTATGGATTTTGGATTCAGGTGCTACTGACCACATCTCTTCTTCTCTATCTTTGTTCCATTCCTATTATTCCATTGATCATGTTGCTATTAAGTTGCCAAATAATATTACAGTGGATGCTACTCATAAAGGTATAGCCAGACTAAGTAGTGGTCTTGTTCTGAAGGATGTTTTACATGTGACTTCGTTTTCTTTAAATCTTGTTTCACTCAGTAAGCTCACAGATTTCCCCCATCTGCTTGTTTCATTTCATGACTCTTGTTGCTTTATTCAGGATTAGTTGTCCAGGAGGATGATTGGTTCATCTAGAAAGTGCCGTGGGCTTTATTATCTACATGATTCCAGTTTGTCTATTCAAACTAAAGCTTCAAAGTGTCCCTTGTTGCCTTCTGTTTTTTCTTCAACTAGCTTGGAGTCAAATTCTTATCTTTTGCATGCCAGACTTGGACATGCTTCATCTGCTAGAATTCAGGAAATACACAAGTTGTATCCAGATGTTCCTTCTTTCAGCTTAGAAAATAAATGTACTGTTTGCCCATTAGCAAAATTGAAGAGAACTCCTTTTCCTGCTTCTGTTACTAGCTCTAAACTTCCTTTTGATGTCATTCATGTGGATATATGGGGTCCTTATAGACATCCTACCATGTATAATCAAAAATACATTTTGATCATTGTGGATGATTGTTCCAGGTATACTTGGATATACCTGCTGAAAACAAAGTCTGAAGTTAGATCAATTTTGCAAATTTTTTTCATTATGCCTCCACTCAGTTTAATGCCCATATCAAAGTGATTAGAAGTGATAATGGGCTTGAGTTTAAGATGTCTGATTTTTACATGAAACATGGGGTTTTTCATCAAACCACTTATAATTACACTCCTCAACAGAATGGGGTAGTAGAAAGGAATCATCAGCATTTGCTTGTTGTGGCTAGAGCTCTTAGGTTTCATGCTTCCTTATATATATCATATTGGGGTTTTTGTCTTCAGCATGCCACATACTTGATCAATCTCATCCCATCACCTGTTCTCCAGCATAGGACTCTGAGATACTTAATCATATGTAGCCCACATACAGCCATTTGAAAGTTTTTGGGTGTTTAGCTTTTGCTTGTGACAATAGTCCACAAAAGACTAAGTTTGAGCCTAGGTCTGTACCTTGTGTGTTCCTTGGGATACCCATGAATGTAAAAGGGTACATTCTTCAGAGCATTGCTGATAAATCAGTGTTTGTTTCAAGAGATGATTTATTTCATGAAGAGTCTTTTCCTTTTTCTGATGTCACGCCAATGCCAGCAACTTCAGTCCCAGTTGCTCAGGGGTTAGTAGACCATCCTGCATAATCTACTCAAACTCCTCCTCACTTGAACCCTTTGCACATTATTCCTCACACTCCAGAGGTTTCTCAGTCACCAAATTCTGAGTCACCTTCAGTTGAGCCAACTTCTGCATCTTCCAGTGATAATTCCCTTGCACCTTG
Source organism: Eustoma russellianum (assembly GCA_036186865.1). NCBI lineage: Eukaryota > Viridiplantae > Streptophyta > Magnoliopsida > Gentianales > Gentianaceae > Eustoma > Eustoma russellianum. Next base: position 24,873,139 of record AP025071.1, on the reverse strand, counting down.
TGAGATATTAGTTACACAATTGCAAGTGCATTTACCTCCTATAATGCCTACTGAGGTAACTTCATGTGAAGCGTTAGATCAGAGACCTGCTAGACCCAGACAGGCTCCTTCCTACTTGCAGGACTACTACTGTGGGCTCTCTTCCTCTCCTCAGTCCTCTTGTCAGTCACTTGTCTCATCATCCACACCATATCCCATACACCTTTATCATTCTTTTGAAGAACTGTCTCCTGCATATCAAGCATACACTCTTAAAATTAGCCTTGAACAAGAACCTGTCACTTATCAACAAGCAGCTGCATCTGTCCCTTGGCAAGAGGCTATGCAAGCTGAACTAGTAGCTTTGGAGGCCAACAATACCTGGACTATTGTTCCCTTGCCACCTGGAAAACAGCCTATTGGATGTAAGTGGGTGTATAAGATAAAGAGAAAGGCTGATGGCTCAGTGGAAAGGTACAAGGCTAAGCTTGTGGCCAAGGGCTATACTCAACAGCCAGGTATAGACTATGTAGATACATTTTCTCCTGTGGCTAAGATGACTTATGTACGTCTGCTTCTTGCTTTGGCAGCTGTGAATAACTGGCATGTGCATCAACTGGATATCAATAATGCTTTTCTTCATGGTGACTTGTACCAAGAGATTTATATGACCTTACCACCAGGAGTTGAATCCTCTATGCCTAATGTTGTTTGTAAACTTTAGAAGTCATTGTATGGCCTTAAACAGACAAGTAGACAATGGAATGAAAAGCTCACTCTTTGCTTGTTGTCTCAGGGTTTTCAACAGTCCAAGAATGATTATACTATGTTCACAAAGAAATGCTCAGGTTCCTTCATGTTATTGCTAGTTTATGTTGATGATATAATAGTGGCCAGTGATTCTTTGGTTTTGATACAGAGTCTCAAGGATCAGCTTCATTCTACATTTCAGATTAAAGATTTAGGCACCCTAAGATATTTTTTAGGTCTTGAGGTGGCAAGGTCTCAGGGGGGATTATGATATGCCAAAGAAAATATACATTGGAGTTGTTAGAAGAGACAGGGTTTTTGGGTGCCAAGCCTGCAATGACTCCTATGGAACAAAATCTGAAGCTTGAGCATAATGATTCACCTATGTTTCCTGGTGTATCAAAGTATAGAAGGCTTATTGGCAAACTGTTATACTCCACTATTACTAGACCTGACATATCTTACAGTGTTCGGCAGTTGAGCCAATTTTTGGACACCCCTACAGAGTTGCATATGAAAGCTGTAAACAGGTTGCTGAGGTATTTAAAGGGAAGTCCTAGACAAGGCTTGTTGTTTCCCAGTACAGGGTCAAAATTACTTAAGTCATATGCTGATTCTGAATGGGTGGTTGCTCAGACACCAGGAGGTTCATCACAGGTTATTGTATGTTCTTTGGTGATGCCTTATGATCCTGGAAAGCTAAAAAGCAGAATATTATATCAAGATCATCTTCAGAAGCTGAGTATAGGGCACTTGCTATAGCTACATGTGACATACAGTGGTTGCTTTATCTTATGAAAGATCTCGGGGGTAAATCAGGATCAACCTGTAGAGTTGTTTTGTGATAACAAAAGTGCAATCTATATAGTTGAAAATCCTGAAACCAATGCCTGTTAAGACAGACTTTCAAGTGGCAGACTTGTTTACAAAAGCTTTGAGCTCAAGCATATTGCAATTCTTGAATTCAGCGTTGGGAGTGTGTAATATTTACAAGAAGTCAGAATTGAGAGGGGGTGTTGAAGATGTTGAGCTGATAAGACAGAAAAAAAGATGCATTAGATCAGAGTAGGAGATTTGTTGCAGAGGTTGGTTCGGTGGCATGGAAGGTTGGTAGGCCAGGTGTGCTTGGCACGGTACTTGGCACGTTCGGGTCGATACTTAAAATTCTTGGCATGGTTGGCACGGGGGTGAAGCACGGTTGGCTCAGCAGGCATGTTTGGCACATTGCCAGCAGGACTGAAGTTTGATGCGTGCGTGCCACAGCGGGTCAAAGCATAATCTACACATGCTATTTACATTCTAGTTAGTTCTATAGCTAGTATAAATACTTAGAATGGCTGTAAATAAGAAGTGTGTAGAAGAAGATACAAAATATCTTCAAACTATCCTCCGTCTTGTGTGAGAGCGCACCTTTGGTGCCATTTTTTCAGTTTTTGTCAAACTCTTCCAAATTTAGTCAGTTTGATCCATGATCTCTCTTGTTCATCACTTCATTTTTAGCTTGTGAGTTGATTTTAACTTAGTGTGAAGAAAAGTGACGTACCCAAGTTGCTTGTATTCATTAAAAATACAGGCAACGATTTCAACAAAAGGTCATCCCAATGGGAGTATTAACCGCTGCTCGCAGAGCCTACCCTCCGTGGTGTAAGCCATGCAAAAGGAACACCCAATTGTAAAAGTAAATAAGTTGGTTTTTGAGTATTTGTCTTTACGCCTTTCGAAAAAGGTAAATAACTTATCATTAACATACTGACGAATAGAAGTAACAACTATATTTTGACCAACTTCTGCTAAATTTCGTGTCAGTACTTAATGTATTTTGAAACAGAAAAGGTAATATGATTTACTTTTAATGACTTGCATGCTAACTTTTATTAGGTTCATGTTGTAACATTATCATTTTCTCGATGAGCTAACCACCCAAGCTATCGATTTTAGTTCTTATGTTGTTTAGTTGAAAAGTCATTGGGCTTGGATGGTTGGTTCATGCAAAAAACACGGATGAAACGAATATCTTTGGGTAAATTTCGTTCAACAATACATTGTTATGACAAAATTACTTTTAAGTCTAGACAATAAATTTAATTGCTCTGAATTACAAAAGTTTGCGCTCTTTCCAGAAATATCGTGAGCCAAGAAGTACAAAAGTTTGCCGCACACCTATGTCATCAGCACTGTGGGGAGAATGATTGTGGTGTTGATAAAGGTTGAACCCCAACCAGTAAGGGTCCCTGCCACACCCAGTCTAAAAGATAGTGTAGGGATGTAAATCAGGTACCCAACGTCTCGCTAGCAGGAGCTTGGTCATTTACACAGTAGTCTGCTTAAGGAGCCCCCAGCACTGCAGGCAAGCCTACATGCCAAGGACCTCACACACTATGCACTTGCTGGGAAGGGGCTTTCTTGCCTTTGGCAAGAACTGAACCCCTGAACTCTCTTTCGAGAACCCTTGTCCGGAACCAGTTGGGCTATGTCCTGGGGACATGATTGTGGTGCTGATAAAACCATGGTTGGGGTGAATTTACATAGTTGTTGGAATAGTTAAGATCTCAAAATATCGAAAACCAAAGAACGACGCTTATAACACTGGCATACTGTTGGACCGTGCACCTGCAATAAACACCACTAGAGGGGGTGAATAGTGGTTAGCGGAAATTATACTATAACCCTTTGTTAAAATCCCCTTTGAAAACAGAATCTGAGACCACCTCAGATTCAGAACCCGTTTTTGATAAATTCACAAATAATTATACACAACTCCAAAAATTGCGAAACTTTCCAGAATTGAACTTCAATGATTTAACAAGACTTTGTCCAAAAATCAGACAAAAATAAGATTGTTGGCCCTTCAAACAAACAAAAAGATTCAGATGGTCAATCTGGACATAATTGGACAGAATTTTACTGATTTTGCAAAATGTGTTTCTCTTTGAATATTCAACCAAATAGGTTGATCTTTATATCCAAAAACTCCTTAGGATGTGTAGATGTTGTTTCCAAAAGGCTCTGACCTTAAAAAAGTCTTGAAAATTACAGAATTTAAGTTTTCTCAAAACTGGTCAGATTGCGGCCAGATTGGAGCAGTTATTTTGCAAAGACTGAAAGACTAACATTCTCTTGCTCAAATCAAGTGATTCTTGTTGCAAATGAAAGCTAACAGTCTAAAGTATAACTCCATCAAAAATTACGAATTTTGAAAATGTTTAGCTATTTTTCCAAATTGTGAGAAGTTGTGTGAAATCCACAGCAAAAACAGGCAGAAAACAGAAATAAAGAAACAAGAGAAGAACATCAAGGATTTATCCTGGTTCGGTCAATGTGACCTACTCCAGTCCCAAGGAACACCTTTACTTGGATTTTACTATGAAATGAACACCTTATAACAAGAGTCAAGCTTGATCCTTGGGTTATACACCAACCCTACTCAAGACTTGGATAATCACCTTCTAGGCAACACTTAGTTGCAAAACCTCTAACACCTATTGATATAGCCTTATAAGATGTCTAATCAATCTTACAAATGAAGCTCAAGAGGCTTGTAGCTCACCACAATACAACAAGAACACCTTTGCTACGATGAATAAAACAATAACAACAAGAAGATGAAGATGAAAGCTAGACAATTCAACAAATGCTTGTGAGCTTGAAGTGTGTTTCATCTTCTTCACCATTGCCTCTATTTATAGTGTGAGATGAGACTTAGAGATAAGACTTCCAATGTGTCATCAACTTCATCATCAAGTCCAAATGTCTTCTCATCATTGGTTGGCTTTGTACACTTGGCAAAATAAAACACAATGATTGGTTCACCTTGGCAATGTCATGTTGGCTGATTTTTAACACCTTGGAGTGTCTTGGAATTATCTTGAAAATGTGAAGATAATATCACCGTAACAACTCCATCATCTTCTCAACTCTTTGGCACAAGAATAGGAATGTGAGACTTGACAATTTCAAACTTCAAAATTCAGCTCCAAGATACAATGTAGCCGTTGGTTATCATCCATATTTTCCAAAAATAAACTTTGATTTTCTTTAATAATATAAGAAAGGATAATACCACCAAATTATCCTCAACTCCAAGCACAATAATAGGACATGTGAGATCTCCATTTGACTTACAAAAATATGCAATACATAGTCATAGCCGTTGGCTATTTTTGAAAAACTCTAAGTTGGCAACTTTTGCCAACTAGCTCCTTTTTGGTTGGTCCACTTGTCTCCAACTCATAAAATATGTACATCATCATATCCACCTGATGATACACATTTTTCAACATATATATATATGTGTAGCAACTCAGATTTTTGAAGAAGAAATAAATAAGTAACAGTTGGCAAGATTATGTCAACGTGTAACACCGAAATTCCCCGATATTTCTTCTTATATGTCAAGAACATTTACACACCATTGACACCTTTAATATCTCTGAATAATGATGATAAATATTCTCTTATAACATATATAAGAGGGTCTTCAAGAAAAAATAGAATGTGACATCTCAAATCGTCACATATCCAGCTATAGTCATTGATATCATCATGTGAGAGAATAGAATAATGAATCACCAAATAATCTTCAAATTAATAATAAATCAGCTCCAGAATGAAGATAATAATATGCTCAAGAAATTTCTTGAGTGAAAAACCATAAATACCCTCGGGGTGAAATGACCAAAATACCCCTGGTGTGAGAAGTCTTATCTCGTTCTTGTTCAAATGTTTCATTAGTGAACATTATCATATATAATTGGATCATTAGTTACATTATCTTCCAATTGCAAAGTTTCTTCATTTATATCATCTAAGGGTTCATGCATCTCTTGTTCAGGGAGAGTTGGTTCTAGATGATCAAGTACAGGCTCAAGCAATACATTATCATCAAACATATTTTCAACATTTGTTTCTTGTTTATGTTGAGTTTTATCACTAACTTCAAAGCATGCATTTTCATTAAATTTCACATGTATGGATTCAATTATCTTTCTAGATGCAAGATTATAACACCTATATGCTCTTGAGTTAGTAGAATAACCAACAAATATGCATTCAATAGACTTTTGTTCAAACTTATCTAGATTATCCTTAGTATTTAGCACAAAACACTTACACCCAAATACTTTAAGATTGTAGAAATAAGAGGGTTTGAGTGATTTCAAAATAAGAAATTTGAATGCATATATATATATATAAACGTTGAATGCATATATATACATATATATATAAACGTGCATAAGTACATGTATGCATGATAACTTGCCATTACTTGCCTTATTTAGCTTATATATTATGTTGCCGTACTAATGAGCCATGAAGCATTAAAGCTTACATCATATGGCGAACATTTTTTGTGTTTATACTATTTTCAGGTGCCACGATTAATGAACTAAATTAGTTCATTAAGTGAAGTACTTAGTTTAATAAACTAAGTAGTTCATTAAAGGAAGATTAATTTGGAAAATGCACAAAGGCAACAAGGCCAAGGAAGGAAAGTCTTCTCCTCCTCCCCACATTTAATTCACAATCCATATATATATATACACTATATATATTTTCAGATTTTTTAAATAAAGGCACATACACATGTATTCCAACGTACTACCGACACGTTATATATCTTACGTACGTACGTTAACGTCACACCACTATACTTAACTCATAATTATGAGTACATTCAGGTCTTATATCATATGATATAAGATATGGTGATGACAAATTAAATACGACACGATAAAAGGTTCTAAACCAAAATTTGTCGTATCGGGCGAATACCGAAACTTTGCCAACGTGTCACGTACTTGCCATAAATAAATGGCTAGCCCATATACATCAAAAAGTGATGATAATTTCGTGATATACATGATTTATTCAGCCAAAAATACTTTCCATGTTGGCACACACAAATTACTCCATATTTAGGCCAAAATGTGAAGATTCCAATTTTAATTTTGTCACATGTTAATGGTACCACTTTAAACCAGCCAAGTGCTGAGATTTAAATTATATATTATATATATTATGTATAACATAATATATATATCATGTGCAAAAGTTGGAATTTAAATTAGAGAAAATTCGGGTAATCGATAAATATCGAAAATTCGGTTTTCTACGCACATAACATGGAACGTTTTTCTTGAACATCATGTGACACGTATCTAGACACTTTTTACATATAATATACATCTTAAAGTGTTCTAGAAAATTAAATTAAGGGCTGATTGGAATATTACATGTGTGTATTATTAAATGTGCACTATTTTACAAAGTTAACAAAAATAAATTTCAGCACATGTATATATATCTTCCAACGTTACATACAGCTGAGATGGAGCACATGTGGAGCCTTGTTGGCATATTGATTGGTCAAGGATCAATCATACAATATTGATGAATCAAAGAGAGAAGCTACAAAAGGTAAGAATTCAACATATATCTCTCTTATGTCACATGCTGAAAATTTCAGCACTCTAACATTATCATGGCCGAAATTTTAAGATTAAAAAACATATATTGTGTGTCTTGAATTGTGAGGATTAATTGAAGATGTTATGGAAATGATTTGAATATTATGTAAGGTAATTAAGTGTGATATTCTACATATCACACATGCTGAAATTTTTCAGCATGTGTGAAGTTATGGTGGCCGAATGTGATGGCTATAGTATGTCCAAATTCATTTCTCAATTGATAGAAAGACTTACCATGTATTGTTGATTCATTTTTATGGTGAAAAATCAAAGAATAATGGGTATTATCTTGGATAAAAATGGATGATGTAAATGCTGAAAATTCAGCATGGAAATTATGCTTTATGACCGAAAGTTTGAATGGAAAAGGAAGAGATTTCTTCTCTTGCAATTTATGATGGAATTCGTGATTTATGGTATGAATTTATGGTTGATTTTTTGGCACATTTAAGTGATTATTTCAGATTATTTCCATGTCATCTTGATGACAACATTGAGCCAATAAAGAGGTGCCAAGTAAGCGAAGACTAAATGATGATCCAATAGAATGATGCCAAGTAAGCAAAGCATTGTCACCATGATGTCTTACACTCTCTCAAGCACTTAAAAGGAAATTTTGAAGAGGGGAGAAAGGTATAGGGGGGACGGCTGGACTTCTTAAAAAAAAAGAGAAGAGGAGAGCAAACAAAAACAAGAACAAAAATTGCATTCTAAAGTGATCAAATTGCCAAGCTCTTCTTCTCCTACATTTTCTTTCTTTCTCTTTCTTGTAAAAAGCCTATTGTTCTTTACATCTTTCAATCTTGAATAGGCTTCATATAAACCACCATTCATTCATCTTTGTAAAAGATTGATCAAGGTGTGATCAATCTTCATTCTAGCAAGGTGGTGGTGTTCGTGCAAATTGTACTAGCAATACAAGGTTTGTAAAGGGTTGGAGTTAAGGTGTAACTCTATCAACCCTGTGGTAAGGTGTGTTGTGTGTGTGAATAGTGTGAATCAAGGAAGGTGTTCCTTGAAGACTGGAGTAGGTTGTTTATAACTGAACCAGTATAAAAATCTCGGTGCAATTTACTTTCAGCATTTACTTTTCAGTTTCTGCACTGTTTATCCGTTTTGTTCACGTTTGTAAAAATAGTAAACGATTTCCAAAAATTATAAAAATTTCCAGAAACATACTAGCACGTTCTAGGGTTAATTTGGCGCAAGTTTCAACCATTTTGGACAAGTATAAGTCAACCAAACATCAAAAGTTCTGAGACTAGTGCAGTCTGATTTTCAGACTTGCAAAGGTTGAGACTTTGGTTGTATTTGACCTACTTCCCAAAAGAATTTTCCAAAACTGTTTCAACCCATTTAAACATAGTGTGTGAGGAGTTATTGGTCAAATTTTCAGATCATTTGGACGTTCACACAAATAGGAATTAATTTTTCAAAACCATCTACCGTTTCTGGCATATTTGCCCAATCTGAGTACCAACGGTTTTTGAAGGGGTTAAAGGTTGAATTTTAATTTGAAATTTTTGGGGACCCTCATAACATCTGAGGCTAAGTTCTCTCAAAATTTCATAATTTTTGGAGACCTCTAACCTAGTTTTAAAAACGTTTTAAAACTGGTCCTAAAAACAGAATCTATTTTCAGAACTTGAATTGGTTAGGTTTAAAGAAATTTTAAAAACCATATTTTCCGCACCATCTATTCAACCCCCCCTTCTAGTGGTGCCTTTCAGATCCTACAAAGATAATCTATTTTAGGTTGTCTATTGTTTTGCAATTCATAAGGCGTTTTATTTAATTTCTTTCTAATAGTAAGCCTATTTATAATATAGCATGCACAACTAACAGCTTCAGCCCATAAATATTTAGGTAATTTATTTTCACAAAGCATTGTCTGAGAAACTTCTTGAATCGTTTTATTTTTACGTTCAACTACTCCATTGAGTTGTGGTGTTCTATGTGGTGAGAATTCATGTTTTATTCCATGTAGTTCACAAAATTCAATTACGTCTTTATTTTTAAATTCTCCACCTCTATCACTTCTAATTCTTTTAACATTTTCTTCGTAAATGTTTTCCAGTTGCTTGATAAGGGTTTCGATTGCTAATGGAGTATCATCTTTGTGTGTTAAGAACAATGTCCATGTGTAGCGTGAGTAATCGTCTAATATGACACGCACATAGTAGTGTCCACCTAGACTTCTTGTCCTACTTGGACCAAATAAGTCTAAGTGAAGCAATTCTAGTACATGACTAGTACTCACTTCATTTTTTGGTTTTAATGTTTCTTTAATGTGTTTTCCTTTAATACATATTTCACATATTTCAAAATTATCTAAGTCTAACTTAGGCATACCTCTAATTAAATTCTTTTTAGATAATTTTTTAATGGTTGAAATTCCTATATAGCCTAATCTTCTATGCCATAAATTTAAATCTAAGTCATGTGATATTAGACACTTAACTCTAGCATCTAATATATTATCTAAGGTAAGAGTATAAATATTACCATCTCTATTTCCTTTTAAAACCGTTTCTCCTTTTTCATTTATCATATCACAAGAATTGGGAAAAAAAGAGACACTATAACCACAATCTATAAGTTGAGAAATACTAAGTAAATTATAAGAAAGATTGCTTACTAACAACACATTTCGTATTTGAAATGTGTTAGGGTCCCCAATTGTTCCTTTTCCTAGAACTATCCTTTGTTGTTGTCACCGAATATTACTTTTCCTCCATCCTTGATATGTTCCAATTCGATGAATAGTTTGGGGTTCCCCGTCATATGCCTCGAACATCCACTATCTAAAAACCATTTGGTTTTTAGATTCTTTGACTTTGCCTCCTTCTTGTATTCCTTGCGTTGTTTCTACAATGGAGACAAAGTTTTAGGTACCCTTTATTCGGGTCCTTGAATGTTAGGGCCATTATTCTTGTTTAGATAACCCTTAGGTATCCAAACTTGAACATACCTTTTAGGCACATTTTTAGCATGGTTAAAATAAGAAGGATAAGCATAGAGATGATTATTCAACATAAGTGAAGATGCATTGTTATACATGTTGCGCCATGGTTGATCACTACTATGTCTTGGCCGATTTTGGCAATGTGTATAAGACATGCAATTTTGTTTCTTGAATGGCGCTATGTATGTATGTTCATATGCATTTCTATAAGATTTATATGAGTGTTGTCTGTACTTAGGTTCATAATAAGTTGTATGCATTTTATTCGGTCTAGTTGCATTTGTATACATGTAGGCATGATCTCTAAGTTGTCAAGATGCAAAGTTTGGCCTAGATGTATGTTTATGCGTGTGTATATTGGTGGGTGTATGTTGTATTTTTGTCTGGATATAAGTAGAAGAAGGTGTAGAAGAAGATGTAGCAGGCAAAGTTGATTTTGTATTATATGGCAACTTTATACTAGATGAAACAAACTAAGTCTTTTTATTTACTTTTTCATTTTCTTCTTTATAGCCAAAGCCGGTTTTATCATTACCATACTTTTGTGATGAGATAAGTGTATCTAACATATTTGCACCCGATTTAAATTGTTCTAACATTTTTCCTAAGTTAAGTTTAGAAGACTTAAGTTGTACTATCTCATGTTCACAATTTTCCAACTTAGACTTTAACATATTATTTTCCATTTTTAACTTTTTTTCATCTTTCCTATATGATGTAATTTTATTCTCTAAAGAATCAAGAGTATTAGAAGACTCTTATTTAAGAAATTCTAATTGATCGGAAAATTCCAAGTTGGACGTCTTCAACTTGTCATTTTCTTCAACTAGTTAGAGCCTCTTACAGTGAGCATGCATTCTTAAGAACTCTTCATACATTTCATCAAATGTCATGTCACTATCAGAATCACTATCAGATGAAGAACATACCTCATTGGATACGAAGCAGATTTGAGCTTCCTCAGTTTCGGATTCTGAGTCGGATGAGTCGCTCTATGTGCCCACCTTTATTGCTCGTTTCCCTTTCCTTGCCTTAGACTCCTTTGGCTTTGTCATTTGTGCCTCCTTGTCCTTCGCTTGTTTATTATTGTTGTTATTTTTATTATTTTTCTTCGTTGGACAATCGTATGAAATATGTCCTTTTTGACCGCATTCATAACACTTTAATTCTTTATTATACCATTTGTTTGTGTTATTTTTCTTAGATTGAGAAAAAGAAGAAGAATAAGAATTACATTGTCTATTCCGATTTGGACGTTTGAAAAACTTTCTAAGTTTTCTAGCCATCAATATCAAGTCATCGTCTAATTCAGTATCACTATTACTATCATCATTACTAGCATGTGTTTCGGTTGTTTTGAAAGCTATTGACTTACCGGATGACTTAAACGATTCAGACTTTCGTTGGTTTAATTTAACCTCGTAAACTTTAAGAGACCCGATCAATTCATCCATCTTAGTGATAGACTTTGTCTCCTCGATTGCAGTCACCTTTGGATCCCATTAAGCAGGAAGGCTTCGTAGCACCTTTTGAACCTTTTCACTGTTCGAAAATGACTTCCCTAAAGCTTCAAGAGCATTGAAAATATTAGTAATCCTCAAATTCATAGATGTTATGGATTCATTCGGCAACATTTTGAAAGTCTCTAATTCAGTCATAAGCATGTTTATTTTTGACTCTTTAGCACCACTAGTACCTTCATGCTTTAATACAAGTGATTTCCACATGTTATGTGCGCTTCTGCAATTTGACACATATTTGCTTCAGAAGTTGTAAGTCCATTCAAAAGTAATTGCATAGCTTTAGCATTCATGGACATTTTCTTTTTATCTTCCGATGACCATTCGCTTTTATACTTTTCAACCTCCTGTGTGACTCCACTAACTTGTACAACTTTCACTGGAATGTACGACCCATCTTCAACTATAGACCATAAATCGATGTCTATAGCCATTAAGAATAGCCTCATTCTTAGTTTCCAATGAACAAAATTATTCCCATCAAAAAGAGGAGGGCGTTGTGTAGACATACCTTCCAACTCACCTTTGTGAGAAACAATAGCCATTATATATACCTTGGATTTGAGACAAGCAGTATATAATGAATTGTTGTTTCTTGGCCTTCTATTGTTTGTATGGTATTGAATCTTGCTTCTTTTGAGTGGTGTTAACCTGGTTCGGATACCAAATGTTGGACCGTGCACCTGCAATAAATACCACTAGAGGGGGTGAATAGTGGTTAGCGGAAATTACACTACAACCCTTTGTTAAAAATCTCCTTTGAAAACAGAATCTGAGACCACCTCAGATTCATAACCCGTTTTTGAAAAATACACAAATAATTGTACGCTACTCCAAAAATTATGAAACTTTCCAGAATTGAACTTCAATGATTTAACAAGACTCTGTCCAAAAATCAGACAAAAATACTATTGTTGGCCCATCAAACAAACAAAAAGATTTGTGTGAAATCCACAGCAAAAATAGGCAGAAAACAGAAATAAAGAAACAAGAGAAGAACATCAAGGATTTATCCTGGTTCGGTCAATGTGACCTACTCCAGTCCTAAGGAACACATTTACTTGGATTTTACTATGAAATGAACACCTTATAACAAGAGTTAAGCTTGATCCTTGGGTTATACACCAACCCTACTCAAGACTTAGATAATCACCTTCTAGGCAACACTTAGTTGCAACACCTCTAACACCTATTGATATAGCCTTATAAGATGTCTCATCAATCTTACAAATGAAGCTCAAGAGGCTTGTAGCTCACCACAATACAACAAGAACACCTTTGCTACAATGAATAAAAAATAACAACAAGAAGATGAAGATGAAAGCTAGACAATTCAACAAATGCTTGTGAGCTTGAAGTGTGTTTCATCTTCTTCACCATTGCCTCTATTTATAGTGTGAGATGAGACTTAGAGATAAGACTTCCAATGTGTCATCATCTTCATCATCAAGTCCAAATGTCTTCTCATCATTGGTTGGCTTTGTACACTTGGCAAAATAAAACACAATGATTGGTTCACCTTGGCAATGTCATGTTGGCTGATTTTTAACACCTTGGAGTGTCTTGGAATTATCTTGAAAATGTGAAGATAATATCACCATAACAACTCCATCATCTTCTCTACTCTTTGGCACAAGAATAAGAATGTGAGACTTGACAATTTCAAACTTCAAAATTCCGCTCCAAGATACAATGTAGCCGTTGGTTATCATCCATATTTTCCAAAAATAAACTTTGATTTTCCTTAATAATATAAGAAAGGATAATACCACCAAATTATCCTCAACTCCAAGCACAATAATAGGACATGTGAGATCTCCATTTGACTTAAAAAAATATGCGATACATAGCCATAGCCGTTGGCTATTTTTGAAAAACTCTAAGTTGGCAACTTTTGCCAACTAGCTCCTTTTTGGTTGGTCCGCTTGTCTCCAACTCATAAAATATGTACATCATCATATCCACCTGATGATACACATTTTTCAACATATTATATGTGTAGCAACTCAGATTTTTGAAGAAGAAATAAATAAATAACAGTTGACAAGATTATGTCAACGTGTAACACCGAAATTCCCCGATATTTTTTCTTATATGTCAAGAACATTTACACACCTTTGACACCTTTAATATCTCTGAATAATGATGATAAATATTCTCTTATAACATATATAAGAGGGTCTTCAATAAAAAATAGAATGTGACATCTCAAATCGTCACATATCTAGCTATAGTCATTGATATCATCATGTGAGAGAATAGATTAATGAATCACCAAATAATCTTCAAATTAATAATAAATCAGCTCCAGAATGAAGATAATAATATGCTCAAGAAATTCCTTGAGTGAAAATACCATAAATACCCTCGGGGGTGAAATGACCAAAATACCCCTGGTGTGAGAAGTCTTATCTCGTTCTTGTTCAAATGTTTCATTAATGAACATTATCATATATAATTGGATCATTAGTTACATTATATTCCAATTGCAAAGTTTCTTCATTTATATCATCTAGGGGTTCATGCATGTCTTGTTCAGGGGGAGTTGAATCTAGATGATCAAGTACAGGCTCAAGTAATAATTATCATCAAACATATTTTCAACATTTGTTTGTTGTTTATGTTGAGTTTTATCACTAACTTCAAAGCATGCATTTTCATTAAATTTCACATGTATGGATTCAATTATCTTTCTAGATGCAAGATTATAACACCTATATGTTCTTGAGTTAGTAGAATAACCAACAAATATGCATTCAATAGACTTTTGTTCAAACTTATCTAGATTATCCTTAGTTTTTAGCATAAAACATTTACACCCAAATACTTTAAGATAATCTATTTTAGGTTGTCTATTGTTTTGCAATTCATAAGGCGTTTTATTTAATTTCTTTCTAATAGTAAGCCTATTTATAATATATCATGCACAACTAACAGCTTCAGCCCATAAATATTTAGGTAATTTATTTTCACAAAGCATTGTCCGAGCAACTTCTTGAATCGTTCTATTTTTACGTTCAACTACTCCATTGAGTTGTGGTGTTCTATGTGGTGAGAATTCATGTTTTATTCCATGTAGTTCACAAAATTTGATTACGTCTTTATTTTTAAATTCTTCACCTCTATCACTTCTAATTCTTTTAACATTTTCTTCGTAAATGTTTTCCAGTTGCTTGATAAGGGTTTCGATTGCTAATGGAGCATCGTCTTTGTGTGTTAAGAACAATGTCCATGTGTAGCGTGAGTAATCGTCTAATATGACACGCACATAGTAGTGTCCACCTAGACTTCTTGTCCTACTTGGACCAAATAAGTCTAAGTGAAGCAATTCTAGTACATCACTAGTACTCACTTCATGTTTCGGTTTTAATGTTTCTTTAATGTGTTTTCCTTTAATACATGTTTCACATATTTGAAAATTATCTAAATCTAACTTAGGCATACCTCTAATTAAATTCTTTATAGATAATTTCTTAATGGTTGAAATTCCTATATAGCCTAATCTTCTATGCCATAAATTTAAATCTAAGTCATGTGATATTAGACACTTAACTCTAGCATCTAATATATTATCTAAGGTAAGAGTATAAATATTACCATCTCTATTTCCTTTTAAAACCGTTTCTCCTTTTTCATTTATCATATCACAAGAATTGGGAAGAAAAGAGACATTATAACCACAATCTATAAGTTGAGAAATACTAAGTAAATTATAAGAAAGATTGCTTACTAACAACACATTTCGTATTTGAAATGTGTTAGGGTCCCCAATTGTTCCTTTTCCTAGAACTTATCCTTTGTTGTTGTCACCGAATATTACTTTTCCTCCATCCTTGATATGTTCCAATTTGATGAATAGTTTGGGGTTCCCCGTCATATGCCTCGAACATCCACTATCTAAAAACCATTTGGTTTTTAGATTCTTTGACTTTGCCTCCTTCTTGTATTCCTTGCATTGTTTCTACAATGGAGACAAAGTTTTAGGTACCCTTTATTTGGGTCCTTGAATGTTAGGGGCATTATTCTTGTTTAGATAACCCTTAGGTATCCAAACTTGAACATACCTTTTAGGCACATTTTTAGCATGGTTAAAATAAGAAGGATAAGCATACAGATGATTATTCCACATAAGTGAAGATGCATTGTTATACATGTTGCGCCATGGTTGATCACTACTATGTCTTGGCCGATTTTGGTAATGTATATAAGACATGCAATTTTGTTTCTTGAATGGTGCTATGTATGTATGTTCATATGCATTTCTATAAGATTTATATGAGTGTTGTCTGTACTTAGGTTCATAATAAGTTGTATGCATTTTATTCGGTCTAGTTGCATTTGTATACATGTAGGCATGATTTCTAAGTTGTCAAGATGCAAAGTTTGGCCTAGATGTATGTTTATGCGTGTGCGTATTGGTGGGTGTATGTTGTATTTTTGCCTGGATATAAGTAGAAGAAGGTGTAGAAGAAGATGTAGCAGACAAAGTTGATTTCGTATTATATGGCAACTTTGTACTAGATGAAACAAACTTAGTCTTTTTATTTACTTTTTCATTTTCTTCTTTATAGCCTAAACCGGTTTTATCATTACCATACTTTTGTGATGAGATAAGCGTATCTAACATATTTGCACCCGATTTAAATTGTTCTAACATTTTTCCTAAGTTAAGTTTAGAAGACTTAAGTTGTACTATCTCATGTTCACAATTTTCCAACTTAGACTTTAACATATTATTTTCCATTTTTAACTTTTTTTCATCTTTCCTATATGATTCAATTTTATTCTCTAAAGAATCAAGAGTATTGGAAGACTCTTATTTAAGAGATTCTAATTGATCGGAAAATTCCATGTTGGACGTCTTCAACTTGACATTTTCTTCAACTAGTTAGAGCCTCTTACAGTGAACATGCATTCTTAAGAACTCTTCAAACATTTCATCAAATGTCATGTAATTATCAGAATCACTATCAGATGAAGAACATACCTCATTGGATACGAAGCAGATTTGAGCTTCCTCAGTTTCGGATTCTGAGTCGGATGAGTCGCTCCATGTGCTCACCTTCATTGCTCGTTTCCCTTTCCTTGCCTTAGACTCCTTTGGCTTTGTCATTTGTGCCTCCTTGTCCTTGGCTTGTTTGTTATTGTTGTTGTTATTATTATTATTATTATTATTATTATTATTATTATTATTATTTTTTCTTCGTTGGACAATCGTATGAAATTGACCGCATTCATAACACTTTAATTCTTTATTATACCATTTGTTTGTGTTATTTTTCTTATATTGAGAAAAAGAAGAAGAATAAGAATTACGTTGTCTATTCCTATTTGGACGTTTGAAAAACTTTCTAAGTTTTCTAGCTATCAATATCAAGTCATCGTCTAATTGAGTATCACTATTACTATCATCATTACTAGCATGTGTTTCGGTTGTTTTGAAAGCTATTGACTTACCGGATGACTTAGACAATTCAGACTTTCGTTGGTTTAATTTAACCTCATAAACTTTAAGAGACCCGATCAATTCATCCATCTTAGTCATAGACTTTGTCTCCTCGATTGCAGTCACCTTTAGATCCCATTCAGCAGGAAGGCTTCGTAGCACCTTTTGAACCTTTTCACTGTTCGAAAATGACTTCCCTAAAGCTTCAAGAGCATTGAAAATATTATTAATCCTCAAATTCATAGATGTTATGGATTCATTCGGCAACATTTTGAAAGTCTCTAAATTCAGTCATAAGCATGTTTATTTTTGACTCTTTAACACCACTAGTACCTTCATGCTTTAATACAAGTGATTTCCACATGTCATGTGCGCTTGTGCAATTTGACACATATTTGCTTCAGAAGTTGTAAGTCCATTCAAAAGTAATTGCGTAGCTTTAGTATTCATGGACATTTTCTTTTTATCTTCCGATGACCATTCACTTTTATACTTTTCAACCTCCTGCGTGACTCCACTAACTTGTACAACTTTCATTGGAATGTACGGCCCATCTTCAACTATAGACCATAAATCGATGTCTATAGCCATTAAGAATAGCCTCATTCTTAGTTTCCAATGAACAAAATTATTCCCATCAAAAAGAGGAGGGCGTTGTGTAGACATACCTTCCAACTCACCTTTGTGAGAAACAATAGCCATTATATATACCTTGGATTTGAGACAAGCAGTATATAATGAATTGTTGTTTCTTGGCCTTCTATTGTTCGTATGGTATTGAATCTTGCTTCTTTTGAGTGGTGTTAACCTGGTTCGGATACCAAATGTTGGACCGTGCACCTGCAATAAATACCACTAGAGGGGGTGAATAGTGGTTAGCGGAAATTACACTACAACCCTTTGTTAAAATCTACTTTGAAAACAGAATCTGAGACCACCTCAGATTCATAACCCGTTTTTGAAAAATTCACAAATAATTGTACGCAAATCCAAAAATTATGAAACTTTCCAGAATCGAACTTCAATGATTTAACAAGACTCTGTCCAAAAATTAGACAAAAATAAGATTGTTGGCCCATCAAACAAACAAAAAGATTCAGATGGTCAATCTGGACAGAATTGGACAGAATTTTGCTGATTTTGCAAAATGTGTTTCTATTTGAATATTCAACCAAATGGTTGATCTTTATATCAAAAAACTCCTTAGGATGTGTAGATGATATTTCCAAAAGGCTCTGACCTTAAAAATTCTTGAAAAATACAGAATTGATGTTTTCTCAAAATTGGTCAGATTGCAGCCAGATTGGAGCAGTTATCTTGCAAAGACTGAAAGACTAACTTTCCCTTGCTCAAATCAAGTGATTCTTGTTGCAAATGAAAGATAATAGTCTAAAGTATAACTCCACCAAAATTACAAATTTTGAAAAAGTTTAGCTATTTTTCCAAATTATGAGAAGTTGTGTGAAATCTGCAGTAAAAACAGGAAGAAAACAGAAATAAAGAAACAAGAGAAGAAAACCAAGGATTTATCCTGGTTCGGTCAATGTGACCTACTCCAGTCCAAAGGAACACCTTTACTTGGATTTTACTATAAAATGAACATCTTATAACAAGAGTCAAGCTTTATCCTTGGGTTATACACCAACCCTACTCAAGACTTTGATAATCACCTTCTAGGCAACACTTAGTTGCAACACATCTAACACCTATTAATATAGCCTTATAAGATCTCTAATCAATCTTACAAATGAAGATCAAGAGGCTTGTAGCTCACCACAATACAACAAGAACACCTTTGCTACAATGAATAAAAAATAACAACAAGAAGATGAAGATGAAAGCTAGACAATTCAACAAATGCTTGTGAGCTTGAAGTGTGTTTCATCTTCTTCACCATTGCCTCTATTTATAGTGTGAGACGAGCCTTAGAGATAAGACTTCCAATGTGTCATCATCTTCATCATCAAGTTCAAATGTCTTCTCATCATTGGTTGGCTTTGTACACTTGGCAAAATAAAACACAATGATTGGTTCACCTTGGCAATGTCATGTTGGCTGATTTTTAACACCTTGTAGTGTCTTGGAATTATCTTGAAAATGTGAAGATAATGTCACCATAACAACTCCATCATCTTCCCAACTCTTTGGCACAAGAATAAGAATGTGAGACTTGACAATTTCAAACTTCAAAATTCCGCTCCAAGATACAATGTAGCCGTTGGTTATCATCCATATTTTCCAAAAATAAACTTTGATTTTCTTTAATAATATAAGAAAGGATAATACAACCATATTATCCTCAACTCCAAGCACAATAATAGGACATGTAAGATCTCCATTTGACTAAAAAAATATGCAATACATAGCCATAGCCGTTGGCTATTTTTGAAAAACTCTAAGTTGGCAACTTTTGCCAACTAGCTCTTTTTTGGTTGGTCCACTTGTCTCTAACTCATAAAATATGTACATCATCATGTCCACCTTATGATACACATTTTTCAACATATATATATGTGTAGCAACTCAGATTTTTGAAGAAGAAATAAATAAATAACAGTTGGCAAGATTATGTCAACGTGTAACACCGAAATTCCCCGATATTTCTTCTTATATGTCAAGAACATTTACACACCTTTGACACCTTTAATATATCTGAATAATGATGATAAATATTCTCTTATAACATATATAAGAGGGTCTTCAAGAAAAAATAGAATGTGACATCTCAAATCGTCACATATCCAGCTATAGTCATTGATATCATCATGTGAGAGAATAGAATAATGAATCACCAAATAATCTTCAAATTAATAATAAATCAGCTCCAGAATGAAGATAATAATATGCTTAAGAGATTCCTTGAGTGAAAATACCATAAATACCCTCGGGGGTGAAATGACCAAAATACCCCTGGTGTGAGAAAACTCCAGAAATGCCCCCGAAGGTCAGAAATAATCACAATACCACCTTTGTAATGATAAATAAGATAATAATATGCACTTGACATATTTTCACCATATGATGTTTCTACAAAACTCAAAATACCAATTTTGTCCTTTTTGGTAAGTTGTAGAAACTTCCAAGGCACGTTAGTCACAATACAATAATAATCACCAAAAACACATAGTAATCACATAATGAATATGTATAATTCATATACAAAATGAAAACAAACATTTTAACACATTTTAGAAAATTATTTCTAAAAACTCTAGACATCGATCGATCGAAGTGCCTCAGCTTCAGAGATCAATGTCTCACAGAAAGTTTCAGAGTTTGCCTCTGACCTACATCGATCGATCGAAGTGAGGGTTCGATGTACGTCCATCGATCGAAGTGAGGGTTCGATGTACGTCGATCGATCGATGTGTCTCAGGTTTAGAGATCAATGTCTCACAGAAAGGCCTTAAACTTTTCGGCCTTACATAGATCGATCGATGTACAACAAACAGAGAGATCGATGTCTACTTTTTCAACTTTTAATCACATATAACATCATGTGTGACATTTTTAAGTATTCACCACTTAAAATCATGACTTTGAAAATTATCCAAACATATTTCCCAACACATACAATGTAGAAGTAAATGAACTGACTGTAGAACATTTATGGAGTGTGTCAAAGATGAAGTATCTGATGTGGTGACAAGAAGACGGAATAATGTCGAACACTTGCAGTAGTTCATCAAAAACACATGATGAAGCAGTGATGGAGCAAGTGTGGCAGTTGCTGTGTGCATCTTAGTAATCAAGGATCCGTGTGGGAGTGAAAAAGCTGTTGATTGAATGGAATATGTCACGTGATCGATGTGTGCGCGTTGCTGTTGCAGCTGGTAACCGTCAGGTAGTGGCAGAAGAAGAAAGCAGGCAGTTACCGGGAAAGTTTGAACTACGTGAAATGACAATTGTACCCCGACTTTAATAATAGATAGAAGTTAGTTATGAAGGGTATTCTTATAACTTTGCTTTATCTTCTTCTTTGCTGTGTATAAACTCCAACCGAAGTGTTGCAGAACGATTTGAGAAATGCAGTTATCTCCTTCATTCTACTGGCTGTGTCTTTGAGTTTTCCTCTCCTCATTTTCGTGCATTCTTCATGTTTCATTCTCAATTCAATCCTTCTTGATTGATTCATCAAAATTTAACATGGTATCAGAGCATTGAGTTCTTGAATTGCTCGTATTTTGATCTGAATATTTTCTATTCAGAATTTTTATGGCTTCCTCATCGGTTACATTTGGAGCTATGGATCTATATGAAGATCCTTTGTATATTCATCCATCAGATAGTCCCTCTCTGATTCTCACTCAAACACCTCTTACATCTCAAAGTTACCATGGATGGAGTAGGATTGTACGTAGAGCACTGGAGGCTAAGAACAAAGCAGAATTCATAGATGGAGTTGTTGCTAAGCCTGCTGGAGGAGATCGTAGACTGGCTATATAGATAAAGGCCAGCAATATGGTGGCGTCATGGATTACAAATTCTTTAAGTACCTCTATTGCTCAAAGCATTATGTGGATAGATAATGCCGCTGAAATATGGATGGATTTGAAACTTAGGTACGGGAATGATGATGCATTCAGAAAATTTTCCTGTAACTGAGTATTATCATCATTTAGTCTTCGCTTACTTGGCACCTCCTTATTGGTTCAACATTGTCATCAAAATGACATGGAAAAAATCTGAGATATACACTTTAACATGTGCCAAAAATCAATACAAAATCATTCCATAAATCAAGAATTATATCATAAATTGCAAGACCAAAAATTCTTCCATTTACATGCCAAAAATTCGGCCATAACAACCTTGCCATGCTGAATTTTTTCAGCATGTGCATCATGGGGATAAAATTCAAATCATTACCATTTTCTTTGAATTTTTATCATGGGAAGAATTGACAGTTTTGCGAACTATACCGTCTTGTTCTTGTAGAAGGTGTACTTGTAATATCATTGGTCAGGTGAATAAATTTGTTGAGGATGATTTCGTAATCAAGTTTTTGAAAAGTCTATCTGAGGAATATGAAACTGTGAAGTCACAAATTCTTCTCATCAGTCCATTACCTGATATTAATACTACGTTTGCGATGGCTGTGAAGTTTGAGAGGAAGATAATGTACTCCAATAATCAATCTACTTTCTTAAACAATCCTTCCGTGGTTGCAAATAGAGGAGATAAGAATGTGATGTTTGCTGGTCAAACTGATGGAAACTTTAAGACTTCAACATATAAACAAAACATAAAGTCACTACAAAAATTTTAGGAAGGAAGGATCGTTTGGACAGAATAGTACAAAAAGGCCTGTATGTAGTCATTGTGGTTTTCTTGGGCATACAGGACAAAAGTGTTACAAGAAGCATGGGTATCCGCCAGGGTACAAGCCTAGGGGGCAAATAAACTGTGTAACCAACCATGATTCACAGTTTAATTCTAATGGTCAGTTTTGTGAGACAGGGTGTAATGACCAGAAGGAACCATCAGGATCTTGTAGTTCATTTACTCAAGATCAATATCAACAACTGGTGTCTATGTTTAAGGAATTTCAACAGAAGGGAATCAGAGAGATGTCAAGCCCAGGTGATAATGTGAATGGGCCGCATGCTGTCATGTCAGCTCAGCATCTGAGTGTCTCTAATAATGACACAGGTAATGTATCATCTAAGAGTTTAGGCTTATGGATTTTGGATTCAGGTGCCACTGACCATATATGTTGTTCCTAGAGTCTCTTTGATTCATGTCATCCAGTCAGTTCTTTGAGAGTAAAACTACCAAATAATCAGTCCGTAAAGGTCAGGCACATGGGTACTGTAGTCGTAAACTCACACCTGACACTTGATAATGTTCTGTATATGCCCACATTTTGCTTTAACTTACTATCTCTCAGCAAGATCATCAAACCAAATCATATCATTGTGTTGTTCAAGTCTGATCATTGTGTACTATATGAACAGATGAGTATGAAGACGATTGGTTTAGCTAAATTGGATCAAGGGTTGTACAAGCTTATATCCACACAAAAAGCCTCTGAATCAAAACATCCTTCCTTCCAAGCTGCTCTTCAGTCTAAGGAGTCACTATGGCACTCAAGACTTGGAAACATTTCTTTACCTAGACTGAACGAAATCAATAGGTTAGACCCCTCAGTAGTTGTGTCTGATAGTTGTTTTCCTTGTTCCATATGTCATCTTGCCAGACAAAAGAGAAAGCCTTTCCACTCTTCTATTTCCTCTTCTGCAACTCCTTTTTCTTTGATTCATGTAGATATCTGGGGACACTACAGGCACCTCACATTGTATCGCCAACGATATTTTCTCACAATTGTGGATGGTTTTAGTAGATATACTTGGGTTTATTTGATGAAAAATAAATCTGAAGCTAGAAGCATTTTACAAAGTTTCTATGCTTATGTTTCTGTACACTTTGATCAGCAAATCAAAACAATTCGTTCTGACAATGGCTTAGAATTTCAAATGAGCTCATTCTATGCTGATAAGGGAACAGTACATCAAACCAACTGTGTACATACCCCCACGACAAAATGGCTTGGTTGAGCGCAAGCATCAACATATTTTGAATGTAGCAAGATCCTTAAAGTTTCAAGCAAACGTACCCATTCAGTTTTGGGAATTTTGTGTTCAGTATGTTGTGTATCTGATTAATCTTATACCATCACCTGTTCTTGCCAACAGAACTCCTCATTATTTGTTATTCAACAAAAATCCATCTTATCAGCAACTTAGAGTCTTTGGGTGTTTGGCATTTGTTGTTGACACCCAGCCAAATAAAGGCAAGTTTGCTCCCAGTTCCAGAAACTGCGTTTTTCTTGGCATGTCACATAACACATAAGGCTTGATTCTGCAAGACCTGTCCACAAAGGTCATTTTTGTATCTAGAGATGTTGATTTTCAAGAACACATCTTCCTTTTCTCAGAAGCAGGCCACATTTTTAAATTCTCCACAGCATACAACCATATCCTCCCCTTCACATCCTGAGTTTAATTCAGAGAGTGATTCAATTTGTCCCCTCATACAAATTCTCAATCGTTTTCATCAGCAAATAATTCTTCACATGATCATCCTGATACGTCTTCTCAATCACTAAACTCACCACCCGCTGAATCATCTCCTCAGTCTAATCCAACTAGTCCAATAACTCATATTCCCATTACATCACTTGATGTCTGTCTGCCTATTCAGCCTAGTGATAGACCACTTAGGAATCGTAAGCCACCATCTTATCTTCAAGAATATTACTGTAATCAATCCCAAATTAAATTTCCGGTGCCTACCCGTCAAACTTGGTCTACACCACATACTCTTGAAAAATGTTTCACCTTGAATTCCCTGGCACCTAAATACATATCATATATCCTAGCTACTAGCATGCATACAGAACCTGCTAATTATTTAGAGGCATCCAGGTCTGCAACTTGGCAAGCAGCTATGCAAGCTGAGCTAGCATCTCTCCAAGCAAATCATACATGTCAACTGGTTCAGTTACCTCCTGGTAAGCATACAATTAGCTGTAGGTGGGTATACAAAGTTAAATACCAGGCAGATAGGACAGTTGAACGTTACAAGGCCAGGTTAGTTGCAAGAAGTTTCACCCAACAGTACGGTGTGGACTATCAAGAAACCTTTTCACCTATAGCCAAGATGACTACAGTGAGATTTGTATTAGCTTTGACAGCCAGTAAGGGATGGTATTTACATTAGTTGGATGTTAATAATGCATTCTTGCATGGTGATCTACATGAGGAGATATATATGACTCCCCCACCAGGGTTGCATATAGACCAGCCAGGTCTAGTTTGCAGACTTCAGAAATCTCTCTATGGCCTCAAGCAGGTCAGTAGAGAATGGAATGCCAAACTTACTCTTTTTCTTATTGAGTTAATTGCACCTGGTATCCATACTTTGCCACCAAGTTTTAAGTAGCATCCATTCTTTTATGAAACTCACTTACCAGTCATACTTATAGGTGAAATTAACATCTGACATCCGGCAACCGGGAATTGACCTGCTGCAAATGGTTTTTATCAATACTCCATTTATTTTTCACTTTTTCCCCACTTGGCGTCCAAATTTTCCCAACCATGGTTAATTCCACTTTCCTTCCATTAATTCTAATCAATTCCTCCATCCAAAAACTTTATACCTCTGCCACCAACCTCATCTTTCTAAATCTTTCCTCTGTTCCTTGTCTATTTGCTCTCTATCTCAGAAATTCAAATCACACTGAATGCAGATTGTATGGTTGATGTCATACGAGAAGCAATCATCTCGGTTACAAAAAGCCTGAAGCTGCTTTTTAGCATCTGGAAGAAGAAACAATTCAATAGTTAAAAATAAAGGATGGGGTACTGAAATTCTTCAAAATAGATTCTTGACATTATAACTATACAAGACATAAATGTTGAAGAACAAAGCTGGCAAACCTTTCTGACATCTGGTGAAGCCCACCATATATGCAAAGCTAAGAGTGAAACGCACACAAATAAAGAAAAAATTAGAGTTAAGCTTACAGGTTATATTTCTGGTGTTCGGCAATGTCTTTTGCACAAAACAACATAATGATTATGCCACCACTGACGACGTATTGCCATCACCAATTATGTAGCAAATATTTGGACTTTAAGTGCTACATTTAAAATAAAGAAAGTATTACGTTAACCTATTAGAGTTGCTTTTAAATTTGACTGCACATAAATAGTGACAGATCTATCTGGTAACATATGGCAGCAAGAAGACTAGTGATGAGATTGGATGAAGATTCAGCCAACAGAGAAGACATAAGGAGAAATGAAGTCGGCTCACACTTACTCACTGATAAAAGATCTCATTCAGCTGAAGACTTTAGACAATGAATAAGAAATCTTGAGTTCCAGCGTCCTTAAAAGACCACTAGAGGTTTATATGGGTGATTAATTTAATTACCTCTGGAATTAATTATTTGGCATACAAAGAGCTGTAAAACCATGAAGACAAACGACTGTTAGGAGTAGGACCATGTGGATGGATGTATCTGCATTTAATTGATTTAAATGCAGATAATTGATTTAATTGATTTAATTGATAAATGCCTCATTTAATTGATTTAAATGCAATAACTTTATCCTTTGCACGTTCCACAATCAGGTTAATTAGGTGCAAAATACATTTCGCCCATAAAATGAACCAACCAACAACACACCCCTTTTTCTTCTTCTCGATCAAATAGACTCGTATTTATTTTCAAAAAGTGCACTCATATTTTTGTTTGTGGTTCAAAAATCTTTGTTTTTATATCCTATCTATTAGAGAAGGTTGGATCTCCCTTCGCTTGTCTCAAATGTGTAAAAGCATTTTACCCAAAAAAAAACTTATTTTTCACATGATTAAGACTTGGTACTTATCCACACTTGCTTTGTTTTATTTTTTTACCAGTAAGAAAGTAATTTATAAGTACTTTTTTTGCTGAATTATGTATGACAAGCTTGTTGTGAAACCATGTATGCATAGTTTGTTTGTTTTTCTTAGATATATTACCATTATTAATATAAAAATTTATCATTATGGATCCTACGAAGAAGTCTGGTGTTCAATGTTACATAATTAATGTGTTTGTAAAGATTAACTTTAAACTAGGGTTTGGAAATGTTTTATTCTACAATTATTTAAATACAAGAAAAAATAAACAAAATGTTCTTCTGTCCTTGTTTCGATCTTTGGCACTATCTGGTGGCAGAGGTATAAAGTTTTTGGATGGAGGAATTGGTTGGAATTAATGGAGGGAAAGTGGAATTAACCATGGTTGTGAAAATTTGGGTGCCAAGTGGGGAAAAGTTAAAAATAAATGGAATTTTGATTAAAAAACGCCTACAACAGGTCAATTCCCGGTTGCCGGATGCCAGGTGTTAATTTCACCTATAAGTATGGTTGGTAAGTGAGTTTCATAAAAGAATAGATGCAACTTAAAACTTGGTGGCAAAGTATGGATACCAGGTGCAATTAACTCTTTTCTTATTTCTATGGGTTTCATTCAGTCTAAAACTGATTATACTTTGTTCACTAAACAGACTACTGATTCCTTACTGATACTTTTAGTCTATGTGGATGACATTATAGTTGCTTCATCATCACTATTTGATATTCAGAACTTAAAGTCACAGCTTCATGACACTTTTAAAATTAAGGACCTTGGTGACCTTAGGTACTTCCTAGGAATGGAAGTAGATAGGTCCAAGGGGGCTTGTTGTAAATCAGAGGAAATACGCTTTGGAGTTGCTGGAGCATACTGGTTTTTTGGGAGCAAAGCCAGCCAAGACTCCTATGGAGGTGAATTTGAAGCTTGTTCATAATGATTCCCCCTTATTGAGTAAAGTATCAGCTTACAGGATTTTAATAGGAAAGCTGATCTACTTGACCATTACCAGGCCAGACATCGCTTTCCCAGTTCAACAACTTAGCCAATTTCTTGATTCACCAACACAGTGTCACCTTAAAGCTGCACATAGGTTGCTCAGGTACATCAAAGGAACTATTGGCCAGGGTTTATTATATCCTTTTGACACGCAATTACAGTTGAGAGCCTTTGTGGACTCTGACTAGGCAGGGCGTTCAGAAACTAGAAGAAGTGTTACAGGTTTTTGTGTGTTTCTGGGAGAAGCGTTGATATCGTGGAAGGCTAAGAAACAGACCACCGTGTCAAAATCCTCAGCAGAAGCTGAGTACAGAGCTTTGGCCACACTGGTTTGTGAGGTGCAATGGCTATTGTATTTGGCTCAAGACTTGAAGATCAAGAAGCAGAGTCCTGTAGAAGTGTTTTGTGATAGCAAAAGTGCTATGCACATTGCTGAAAACCCAGTTTTTTCATGAAAGAACCAAGCATATAGAAATAGATTGTCACATAGCAAGGGAAAAGGTGCAAGATGGGACAATCCGATTGATGCCAGTGAGGACTGAGCTGCAATTGGCGGATGTTTTTACAAAAGCATTGGATTTTAGAAGAATGAGTGACATTGTAAAAACATTTGGAGTATATAACATCTATGAAAAGCTGAGCTTGAGGGGGGTGTCAAAGATGAAGCATCTGATGTGTTGACAAGAAGAAGGAATAATGTCGAACACTTGCAGTAGTTCATCAAACACATGATGAAGCAGTGATGGAGCAAGTGTGGCGGTTGCTGTGTGCATCTTAGTAATCAAGGATCCGTGTGGGAGTGAAAGAGCTGTTGATTGAATGGAATATATCACGTGATTGATGTGTGCGCGTTGCTGTTGCAGCTGGTAACCATCAGGTAGCAGCAGAGGAAGAAAGCAGGCGGTCAGCGGGAAAGTTTGAACTGCGTGAAATGACAATTGTACCCCGACTTTAATAATAGATAGAAGTTAGTTATGAAGGGTATTCTTGTAACTTTGCTTTATCTTCTTCTTTGCTGTGTATAAACTCCAACCGAAGTGTTGCAGAGCAATTTGAGAAATACAGTTATCTCCTTCATTCTACTGGTTGTGTCTTTGAGTTTTCCTCTCCTCATTTTCGTGCATTCTTCATGTTTCATTCTCAATTCAATCCTTCTTGATTGATTCATCAAAATTTAACAGAGTGTGTGTTCCAATCACACCGTAACGGTGTGACTGGGACAAGTAACAAGTTTTCAATGAGGAAAGTAAATCGAAAAATAACGGCATCTTGAATAGATCGTACATATTGAAGTTCAAAAAAACTATTTGTTACGACACGCTTCTCGTACATGATAAATTAAGCTATGTTGTTATGTGACAAAATATAGTATGCACACTTAAAATAAATTTAGAGGCCATAATTTATGTCACAACCATATTCTTATTTAAATACAATTCAAAAAATGACACAAGTTTTTCCCCAAAAATATGAAATTACCAAAATAAGCTTGGAGTACTCTAGAAAATATCTTTCCCTATCCTACCCCTTTCCCTCCTTATGACCGGCCCCCACTCTTTGAGAAGACAAAAAGCTCCATACCATTCTTATACCACACTCCTCTTCACCTTAACAACATGCATTGTTTTGTTTCTTACAAAAAATTCCTTCTCACATGTTTTCTTCCATGCTTGTAAGAAAGCTTTCACTAGGCATTATCATTACCTTCTTTTTCCATAACATGCTCACTCTCTCAAGCAAACAACATGAACCTGCCCTCCAATTGTGCTAGGCGATTTTTAAGAAGGTGGAAAGGGGGAAGATTCCATTTTTCCTCACAAGTGTCCTTCCCCAACATATTCCTTTCAAAAGCTCTCAAGTCCCTGTTCTTCCTTCCAATTTCATTTCAAGACAACTCCATCTCTCCTTTTGGAAGCCTCAAAACGGTGCCCTGTTTAGGAAGTAAAGAAGAAAATAATTCTTCAAGCCTAGGAGAAGAAAGGAGAACAAGAAGCTAAACAACTTCCTTCAACCATCTAAGATATCTTTTAGATTAAATGTTCTTCAACGATTCTTTCTTTAATATGCTCTTCCTACCCATATTTTTCACCTTCAAAACCTTGTTCCATGTAGACCAAGAAGGGGTGAAGAAAACTCTTTAAGGTTGGAACAAATAGATAACTCATCAAAACACATAATCTAAATCAAGTAAAAGGTATGTTTTCTTATGAAATCTCATTTTTTTCTAAGCTTGAATCTCTCCCTCACCCACCTAATGTCAAAACCGTAACCCTTAAGTGAAGGAGGAAGGTTGATGTATTCAAGTTTAGTCCAAGAACAAGCTCATTTCAAGGAACTTTAATTGCTTAAGTTTTCAACCAAGGCTCACAAGGCAAGTCCTCCACTTTGATCAATCATGTTCTATTTATCTATGCTATGAAATTATGTTCATATAAAATAGGATCATTCAAGACTAATTTCAAGCCATTTTCTCAGTATTATGTTATGAAAGTTATGTTTGTTGTGTAGTTGATGTCACACTTTGTGTTTCATGTATAACTTATTATATGATACTTAAATCATGATCAATATGACTATCTATGTGAAAATAATCTTAGATTTAAGCCTCATATGATCATGTATGTGCACTACATAGATAGAGTGTTGGTTTTCAAAAAGAAAGTGTGTTGAATGTCCTTGAAAGTAGAATTTTTGCTCTCTTTTGAGCATATTCTCTATGAGATGTTCATCATGTATATTTGACATGTTTATTTCTCCAATTTGATGATATCTTATGGTTTTGACTATTTTTGAAACAATACATTACATTTAAGTATATTTCTTGAACTTTATTTCTATATGTATGATGACAATCACTTTTCTTACAGGTTTTATATATAAAGCTTATACAAAGTGGTACTGTTTTTAGCCACTCATTCGACCATGATTTTTCACCTATTCAAAGATGTTTAATCTTACCTTTGAAGGCCAAATTTATGCTCTGTTTCAGCCCATATGTTTCTTTTGTTTATTAGTTTTCAAGTATGTAGTTTTTGGTGTGTAAGAGAGCATGGTTGTGTTGGATTCATTATCACAAGTTTATGACCCATTTCTTTATGTTTGATCACATAAACATCATCATTTTCATGTCACAAAGTGAGCATAAGAATCATAAGACAAGTAATGAAGATAATAATTGAAACATTGAAGCTTTTGAGTGGTGTACACCCCCTATCCCACGGCTTTAGGGGTGGGGAGTGACATACCTCATTTGGTCATTTTATTTTCATATCTATGATATATGAATTATGTACGTTATGTGAAAATTACGGTTATGTTACATATACTATATGTTATGTGCTTAAGTTATGTTATCATGATGAGTTTGGACTCTAGGATATTGTTAATGATGTCTCTGTGGTTTTAGGATGAAGATGGAAGGTGGATTTCAAGAATAGAATGAGTGTATAATTGGCCCAAATAGGGGTTTTTGGGGTGCCTTAGCATTGAGCCCAAAGAAATGGCAAAACTTTGGATTTTATGACTTATACGATATACCGATGCAATTAACTATAGGATTTGTTAAGCATAAATTAATACATCAAACGACGCTAAACAAACACATAATGAACATATGACGCAAGGATTAAAGTATTTTCCACCATGGTATATGTTTTCAAAGAAAAGTCAATTTTTCAAGATAAGATTTCGAGTTGAAAGAAATTACGACGTTTTGAAATAAAAACGATGTTTTCCATGTCATGTTATGAATGTCACATTTTCTTAAAGAAAGTTAAGGTCAAGTAACGAACCTATCAATGAGACGACTGATTTCAAGCCATGCTATATTTTTCTACGTTATGATCATGTCATATACGATATGTTGGCGACCGGAATGACACCAGGATATGAGTGGTTGGTGTCATGGGCATATGTTATTTTTATGAGCCGAGTGTAATACCTAGGTTGGACCCAAGAGATCTTGGGTATTATGGTCATCGTTAGTGATATGTACATATGACGTAATGTCTTGGTTAGACCAAAGGAAGTTAGTCATATTTGTAGATGTGACTACACAGGGAATCATTTTGTATGTCGTTTGATATAGTTTTTACGTAGAGATGGTCATCATACAATGTTATGTTTCACATGTTAAAGAAAGCTCATGTCATGCATTTTCAAAGGTCATGTCATGAAGTTTACAAATTCATGACTTAAGATGACGTTTAACATCATAATAAAATAATGTTAACCTTACATGTAGTAAATAAGAAGACGATTATGCCATAAAGGACACTTAAGAAAATATGGAAACTTTGATGTTAGTATAGGGCAAGAATCTATAGGATAAGAATGGATATGTTTCGGTTGGACTATTATTGGTGTAGATAAAATAGATGTTTTGTTCTTTGAGTAATGATGTTATGAATGTCTTACATTTATTGATGTGCTTGATATATATATATATATATATATATATATATATATATATATATATTTTAAACGGATATTTTATTGAGAAATGCCTCACTTATGGCGGAGGAAAACCATATTACATGAATACATCTTGAAACGCATAAAAGTATTATAATGCTGCTATTATATGTAGCCTCCAGTCATATATGATATGTCGCATTAAAACCTTGCCAAGTAAAACCACCCTTGTGGATAAAACCTTGGCGAAGGAAAAAGTGTGCATATTTATATGAGGAGGTATCGTGAAATTGGAAAAAGCATGTGTATCAACTGATGAATTCTGCAAGCAGCTGTGGACATATATTCGCCTTCCAACATCTTGTGTCATAACCACCCAAAGGAGCCATCATCTTCGTGTAAATGATGGTAACCCCAACAGAGACATTGCCCAATATTTATTTGAGGAAGTGATAGCATCAGTATTATAGCGTATCCCGTCAGCATTCGTGTGAAATTGTCTTCAGTTGCAAGACACCAATCAGCTAAATTATGGTTCATATTACAAAGCTCAGAGCAGCCGTGCATTGTCCAACCGATATGCATCATATGAAAAGAAAGCACATTACTAATCATATTGGCAATATAAAGCTCGAAGAGAAAAGAAGGGCGAAATGAATTGAGACTACCCAGACTGTCCGTATCATGGGATACGGACAGGACATATGTTAGATGATGATAAAATACGAGTATATGAATCCAAAGAATAGATATTACCCATACTGCCTGTGTCCTTGGTTGACACAGGCAGGCATTTGGAACGTGTAATGGTGCGGCCTCCATGTTAAAACCGTAGATGTGGAGTTGAAACATCTGTAAGTAGTGCCCCTTTAACCATAGGTGGCAGCGAAGATAGTGTGCTGAAATGGTGATATCTCTGATGTAATTGTCCATATTGAGCCAACAAGTGCGCCACCACATTTGCCTGCCGGGGAATATGTGAAACTTTAACATCACCATGGGTTAGTAAGCTACGAAGGAGAGGAGAACCATGCACAGAGTGAATATGTTCGATGACTCCTTTTGAATCTAGCTCCATATCCAAATGCTTATATCTCTGCAGAAAGTACAAAAGCCCCAGAAGTGCTGCTTGAAGCTCTGCTTGAAAGGGCGAAGACAATGGAAGGTGAAATGCAATAGCCTCCTTTAAATTGCCATTTGGGTCCCTCAAAATTGCCCCTCTGGATGCTGTGATGGAACCATGCGCTGCATCCATATTATGCTTCAATCTTCCTGAAGGTGGCGTGTGCCATCTAACAATTTGTGGCCGATGAAGGCGCATCTTATGTGTCAAGCCATATGTTATTAAGTCTGGATCATTGCTGACAAATTTTTTCCCATGCTGAGCACAACTCCATGTATATGTATGACGTCGAATTAGTTCTTTGAGTTGGGTAGGAGTGTATTGTTCCTCTCCAAAAGTCATTGCTGAATATGCCTTCCATATGTGCCATATAACAATTCCTGGCAAAATGATTCGCAACACTCCACGAAACGACTTCTCACTTGTAGACGTCCACCATAACATAAGATATTGAAAAAGGTGTAGATTGCCTGGCTGAGGACCATCCACCATTGATGCATAGTATTTCCATATCTGTTGTATATGGTTGCATTGTAAAAACAAATGTAATTGTGTTGCAGACGAGTTGTGACAAAACGGACAGCATGTGGGACATGATGTGCTGAATCTTCTCAAATTATCCTCAATGGGCAGAGCATGGTGATAGAGTTTCCATAATATGATTTGGATGTTTGGTTGTTGGAACCGATGCCAAATGAACCTGTGTGATAGATACTTTGGGCCATAGCTCCTTAGCATTTCATACGCCGACTTTATTGTGAACTGACCATGTGTTTCCAACGTCCATACCTTTGAATGTATGTTGCCTGCTGCATGTGTGGAGAAAAATTCATGGACTGCACAAATTCGTTTCCATGTAGTTGTATCTGTGATGCGTGGATTGTAATGTTGTCGATTGCCATACTTAGAAGTGATAAAGGATGTCCATAAACTATTATTGTTATGATATGACCACCACAACCGACTTGAATATGCCTTATACAAATCATCCAATCTGCGAAGGCCTAAGCCTCCTTCGTCCTTTGGTTTAAACAGAGTTTTTCATCCAACCCAATGATGTCTCGGTGTGTTGCCTTGGCTAGCACAAAGGAAATTGCATATTTTCTGTCTGATTGCTCGTATAATACTCTTTGGTAACTTATGCGCTGCCACTATATGAGTTGGTATAGAACTCAAGATAGACTTGACCAATGTTAATCTTCCTACAGGAGATAGAAATCTATTCTGCCAACCCAATATTCTTCCGTCAATAGTAGAAAGTAAATCTGTATAATGTATTGGCCGAAGATTACCTCAGAGCAATAATACTCCCAAGTACTTCCTTGGCAACGATGCTGAATGTATTTGAAGCTGTGCTTCCATAGCACGAATTTGACTTGGTTGGGCATGGGTAGATGTTATGAAATGACTCTTGCTTAGATTCACGCATTGTCCAGATATAGCCTGATATAAATCCAAGAATTTTTTTAAATCGCTTTAAATTAGCAGGTGATCCATTGAGAAATACCAACAAGTCTTCTGCGAAAGCGAGATGAGTAATTACTGGACGGACTCTACCCACTGCGTAAGGTTTGAGAACACCATTTTCTACCAATGAATTGAGTCCTCGAGAGAAAGCTTCTAAAACCAGTATAAATAGTATTGGGGAAAGGGGGTCGCCCTGCTTAACTCCTCTCGTTGGCTTGAAAAAACGGCATGGTGCTCCATTGATTACAATGGATAGTGTTGTGCTCTTTAGGTGATTAAAGATGAGGTTTATAAATTGTAACGAGAATCCCATTCGCTGTAGTAGAGCCCGAAGAAATTGCCAGTCCACTCTGTCAAACGCTTTCATCATATCCAGCTTAATCATAGTGTTGTGGCCTCTTATTTTCTTATCAATCATATGTGTCAGCTCCTGCGCAATGAGAACATGCTCTGTGATATCCCTGCCTTTCATGAATCTCGCCTGCTCCTTGGATATTAATTCAGGTAATATGAGAGATAGCCTAGTTGTCAATATGCGTGTTCCAATTTTTGCCATAAAGTTTGATAGCGAAATTAGACGGAAATCTGCAAATGTGTTTGGTGACTGAGTTTTTGGTATTAGCGTGATTAGTGTTCTTCCTATAGCCTTTGGAATACGGATGCCAAGAAAATACTCCTGAACTTCTTTGTGAACATCTTGACATATGATCTCCCAACAATGTCTAAAAAAGAATCCATTATATCCATCGGGGCCTGCCGCACTATTCGGATCAAGTGACCACACTGCTGTTTTTAATTCCTCTAAAGAAGGCAATTGTGAGAGACCGGAGTTCATGTCATGATTAACCAAAGTTGGGATATATTGCAACAATTCATTGGGATGTTGTACCTCTTCTGCCTTAAAAAGGTGAGTGAAATATGAGATGGCTTCATTTTGAATGTCCTCTTTTCTCTGACAAATATTGTTGGACCTTGCACCTGCAATAAACACCACTAGAGGGGGGGGTGAATAGTGGTTAGCGGAAATTACACTACAACCCTTTGTTAAAATCTCCTTTGAAAACAGAATCTGAGACCACCTCAGATTCAAAACCTGTTTTTGAAAAATTCACAAATAACTTTACACAACTCCAAAAATTATGAAAATTTCCAGAATTTAACTTCAATGAGTTAACAAGACTCTATCCAAAAATCAGACAAAAATAAGATCGTTTGACCCTTCAAATAAATAAAAAGATTCAGATGGTCAATCTGGACAGAATTGGACAGAATGTTGCTGATTTTGCAAAACGTGTTTCTCTTTGAATACTCAACCAAAAAGGTTGATCTTTATATCAAAACACTCCTTAGGATGTGTAGATGAAGTTTCCAAAAGGCCCTGACCTTAGCCAACTCTTGAAAAATACAGAATTTAAGTTTTCTCAAAACTGGTCAGATTGCATCCAGATTGGAGCAGTTATCTTGCAAAGACTGAAAGACTAACTTTCCCTTGCTCAAATCAAGTGATTCTTGTTGCAAATGAAAGCTAACAGTCTGAAGTATAACTCCACAAAAAATCACGAATTTTGAAAGTGTTTAGATATTTTTTCAAATTGTGAGAAGTTGTGTGAAAACTGCAGTCAAAAACGGGCAGAAAACAGAAATAAAGAAACAAGAGAAGAACACCGAGAATTTATCCTGGTTCGGTCAATGTGACCTACTCCAGTCCCAAGGAACACCTTTCCTTGGATTTCACTATGGTATGAACCAAATTACAGCAAGAACCAAGCTTGATCCTTGGGTTAAACACCAACCCTATTCAAGACTTGGATGAACACCTTTATGCAACTCTTGGTTGCAACACCTCTATCACCTATTGATGTAGCCTTATAGATTTGGCTAATCAATCTTACAAATAAGACACAAGAAGGTGTGTATAGTGTAGCTGGACAACAACTAGAAATGGAACACCTTAGCTACACAAAGTATGAAAATATGAGAAGAGAATAGCAAGACAACAATCTTCAATTTTTGCTTTCAAGTGTGTGTCTTCTCTTCTTCACCTTGCCTCCTATTTATAGTGTGAATGGATGGCATATTCTCTCCAACTTTTAGACCATGTGATGGCTGAGAATTTTGAAATAAAGCACCTCCATAATCATCTCCAACAACCTTGTCTCCATTAACTTCAAATTTGAAATTTCAAGTTGACAACTTTTGCCAATTAGCTTGCTTTTGGTTTGTCTTCTTGTCTCCAACTCATAAAATGAGAAAAACATCACCTTCACCTGTATAATCACGTTTTGGAGGCTGTGTATATGTATACCAACTCAGATTTTTGAGGAGAAATCAACAAATAATAGTTGACAAGGTTATGTCAACATATAATATCAAAATTCTCATTTTTCCTTGACATATTGTGATGAATCTTGCACCAAGGACACCTTGTAATCTCTTAAAGATGATGATTAAGAACCTCCAATAACATATATATAAGAGTCTTCAAGAGAAAATAGAACGTGACATCGAATACCGTCACATATCCCGTCACCGTCGATAAAATCATCAAATGAGAGAATAAAATAGAAAACCACCAAATAATCTTCAAGAATATATTAAATGAACTCCAGAATGAATATAATAAGATACTCAAGAGATTCCTTGAGTATTTTACGAGACTGTCTTCGGGGGTAAAATGACCAAAATGCCCCTAGTGAGATAAAACTCCAGAAATGACCCCGATGGTCATAATAACACCTTCTTGATAATAAATAAGATGATAATATCTTCTTGAATCATATTCACCATGTCGAGTACCTACAAAACTCAAAATACCACTTTTGCCCTTTTTTGGTAAGTTGTAGAAACTTCGAGGGCATATTAGTCACAAGATATTGTCATCATAAAAATCACATAATCACAACATGATAAACATATATAAATCATGTAAAAATAAAAACAACTATTTTATCACATTTTAGAAAAATATTTCTAACAACCCTAGACATCGTGTCATTTTTCTTCACTTATTCAACTCTTTCATTTATAACACCATATGTGACATTTTTAAGTATTCATCATGACTTTGAAAATTATCCAAACATATTTCTCAACATTCTCCTCCTTTTGGATGATTTTCAAAATAACCCAACATGATTTTAATGTCACAACTTATAACTAAAAGTTTAACCAAATGTTTAACCAAATGTTTTCAACTTTGTTTTCAACGTTTAAATAGTATGCTGCTCCCCCTCAACTCATACTCTCCCCCTTAACCTATGCTCCAAAATTTATACCAATAAAAACTTAGCATATGATTCATCATGACTTACCAACTAAAACATGACTTACCAACTAAAATCATGTTCTTATTCTATCTCCCCCTTTATTTTGCAAATCATGCAAAAGATAGAACTATGCAATGGTATCGTAAGTCATCATTCCTAATTTGGCTCGTAAGTTTTCAAAAGTGGCTTGATTAAGGGGTTTGGTGAAGATGTCAGCGATTTGGTGATCAGTTCTTATATGGTTTATCACTATGTCCTCATTTTGAACATGATCGCGAAGAAAGTGGTATCGCACCTCAATGTGTTTGGCCTTAGAATGAAGTACCGGATTCCGGGAAAGATTGATTGCACTTGTGCTATCGCAGAAAATTGGAATCTTATTCATTTTAATGCCAAAATCACTAAGTTGCTGTTTAAGCCAAAGTATTTGGGTAGTACATAAACTCAAAGCAATATACTCGGCTTCAGTGGTAGAAAGAGCTACACTAGCTTGCTTTTTAGAAAACCAAGAGATCAAATTGGTTCCTATAAATTGACATGTACCGCTAGTGGATTTTCTATCTAACCTGCAACCACCATAATCAGCATCACTATATGCGTGTAATTCCAACTTAGCGTTTCTATCATACCACAATCCTAAGTGAGGTGTATGCTTAAGATATCTAGAGATCTTTTTCACTGCATTGTAATGTGATACCTTAGGACAAGATTGAAACCTAGCACACATACACACATTAAACATAATATCAGGTCTTGATGCAGTTAAGTATAACAATGAGCCAATCATAGACCTATAAAGTGTGTCATCAAAAGGTTTACCGTTTTCATCCTTATCAAGTTTGGTACTAACACTCATAGGGGTAGTTGTAGGTTTCAACTCTTCAAAGCCAAACTTCTTAATCATATCATTGACATACTTAAGTTGGCTAATGTGAATTCCTTGAGGGGTTTGTTTGATTTGAAGTCCTAAGAAATAATTCAACTCTCCTACCATTGACATTTCAAACTCTGACTTCATACATTCTTCGAAGTCTTTTACTAAAGTAGGGTTGGTTGAACCAAAGATTATATCATCTACGTATATTTGAACTATTAACAAATCATTACCTTTTCTTCTTAGGAATAATGTGTTGTCGATGGTCCCCCTTTGATAATTATTTGCAATAAGAAAGTTTGCAAATCTATCATACCAAGCTCTTGGAGCTTGTTTTAAACCATATAGAGCTTTCTTAAGCTTATAAACATGGTTCGGATTCTTCGGATCTTCGAATCCAGGAGGTTGTTTTACAAACACTTCTTCTTGGATGTATCCATTCAAGAACGCACTCTTGACATCCATTTGGAAGAGCTTAATTTTGCTTATACTTGCAATCGCAAGCAATAATCTAATTGCTTCTAGTCGTGCAACGGGTGCAAATGTTTCTTCATAATCTATTCCTTCTTGTTGATTATAACCTTGTGCGACTAGTCTAGCCTTATTCCTTGTAATATTTCCTTGTTCATCCATTTTATTCCTAAAAACCCATTTAGTTCCTATGATAGACTTGTCTTCAGGTTTAGGTACTAAGTCCCACACGTTATTCCTTGTGAATTGATTTAATTCCTCATGCATAGCATCTATCCATGATATGTCACCTAAGGCTTCCTTTACGTTCTTAGGTTCTAATTGTGAGATTAAGCTATGTCCTTCAAGTTGACTTATATTTCTACGTGTTCTAACCCCAACACTTGGATCACCAATGATTAGCTCTTTGGGGTGTTTATGTTTATCTTCTATAAGCCACCAATTCCTAAGTTGACTAGGTTCACCTTCTTCTAGTTCAAATGTTTCATTCGTGTGAACATTTTCATATACAATTGGAACATCCTGTAAGTTAGATAGATTATCTTCCAATTGTAAAATTTCTTGATTTATTTCACCTAAAGGTTCATGCACATCTTGTTCAGGGGAAGTTGGTTCTAGATGATCATGAACAGGCTCAAGTAATATATCATCATCATTAAACATATTTTCAACATTATTCTCTTGTTTCTTTTTATCACTTACATCAAAATATGCATTCTCATTGAATTTCACATGTATAGATTCAATTATTTTTCTAGATGCATGATTATAACACCTATATGCCTTTGAGTTAGTTGAATATCCAACAAATATGCATTCAATAGACTTTTGATCAAATTTATCTAGATTATCTTTGGTATTAATTACAAAACATTTACACCCAAATACTCTAAGATAATCTACCTTAGGTTGTCTATTATTCAATAACTCATATGGTGTTTTATTTAATTTCTTTCTAATAGAAAGCCTATTTATTATATAACATGCACAACTAACAGCTTCAGCCCACAAATATCTAGGTACTTTGTTTTCACACAACATAGTTCTAGCTATTTCTTGTAGTGTTCTATTTTTACGTTCAGCAACTCCATTAAGTTGTGGTGTTCTTGGTGGTGAGAATTCATGTTTTATTCCATGTAATTCACAAAACTTAATTATATCTTTGTTTTTAAATTCTCCACCTCTATCACTTCTAATTCTTTTAACATTTTCTTCATAAAGATTTTCAAGTTGCTTAATAAGATTTTCGATTACCAATGGAGCATCGTCTTTGTGTGTTAAGAACAATGTCCATGCATATCGTGAGTAATAATCTACTATGACACACACATAGTAGTGTCCACCTAGACTTCTTGTCCTACTTGGACCAAATAAGTCTAAGTGAAGCAATTCTAGTATATGACTAGTACTCACTTCATGTTTTGGTTTCATTGTTTCTTTTATATGTTTTCCTTTAATACATGTTTCACATAATTGAAAATTATCTAAGTCTAACTTAGGCATTCCTCTAATTAGATTCTTCTTATATAGTTTTTCTATGGTTGAAACTCCTATATGGCCTAGCCGTCTATGCCATAAGTTCACATCTAAGTCATGTGATACTAAACATTTAATCCTAGCATTCAATATATTATTTAGTGATAGTGTGTAAATGTTACCATCCCTATTTCCCTTTAGAACAATTTCTCCCTTTTCATTTATTATATCACAACAATTAGGAAGAAAAGAGACATGATAACCAGAATCTATAAGTTGCGAAATACTTAATAAATTGTAAGAAAGATTGCTTACTAACAACACATTTCGTATTTGAAATGTGTTAGGGTCCCCAATTGTTCCTTTTCCAACGACCTTGCCTTGGTT
Source organism: Eustoma russellianum (assembly GCA_036186865.1). Taxonomy (NCBI): domain Eukaryota; kingdom Viridiplantae; phylum Streptophyta; class Magnoliopsida; order Gentianales; family Gentianaceae; genus Eustoma; species Eustoma russellianum. Next base: position 24,832,124 of record AP025071.1, on the reverse strand, counting down.
GTTATCACCGAATGTCACCTTTCCTCCATTCTCAATTTGTTCCAGTTCGGTGAATAGTTTGGGGTTGCCCGTCATGTGCCTCGAACATCCACTATCTAAAAACCATTTGGTTTTCAGATTCTTTGACTTTGTCTCCTTCTTGCATTCTTTGCGTTTTTCCTACAATGGAGACAAAGTTTTAGGTACCC
>AP025071.1:24763736-24831926 GCA_036186865.1 Eustoma russellianum | reverse complement strand
TCTTTGGTATTAATTACAAAACATTTACACCCAAATACTCTAAGATAATCTACCTTAGGTTGTCTATTATTCAATAACTCATATGGTGTTTTATTTAATTTCTTTCTAATAGAAAGCCTATTTATTATATAACATGCACAACTAACAGCTTCAGCCCACAAATATCTAGGTACTTTGTTTTCACACAACATAGTTCTAGCTATTTCTTGTAGTGTTCTATTTTTACGTTCAGCAACTCCATTAAGTTGTGGTGTTCTTGGTGGTGAGAATTCATGTTTTATTCCATGTAATTCACAAAACTTAATTATATCTTTGTTTTTAAATTCTCCACCTCTATCACTTCTAATTCTTTTAACATTTTCTTCATAAAGATTTTCAAGTTGCTTAATAAGATTTTCGATTACCAATGGAGCATCGTCTTTGTGTGTTAAGAACAATGTCCATGCGTATCGTGAGTAATCATCTACTATGACACACACATAGTAGTGTCCACCTAGACTTCTTGTCCTACTTGGACCAAATAAGTCTAAGTGAAGCAATTCTAGTATATGACTAGTACTCACTTCATGTTTTGGTTTCATTGTTTCTTTTATATGTTTTCCTTTAATACATGTTTCACATAATTGAAAATTATCTAAGTCTAACTTAGGCATTCCTCTAATTAGATTCTTCTTATATAGTTTTTCTATGGTTGAAACTCCTATATGGCCTAGCCGTCTATGCCATAAGTTCACATCTAAGTCATGTGATACTAAACATTTAATCCTAGCATTCAATATATTATTTAGTGATAGTGTGTAAATGTTACCATCCCTATTTCCCTTTAGAACAATTTCTCCCTTTTCATTTATTATATCACAACAATTAGGAAGAAAAGAGACATGATAACCAGAATCTATAAGTTGCGAAATACTTAATAAATTGTAAGAAAGATTGCTTACTAACAACACATTTCGTATTTGAAATGTGTTAGGGTCCCCAATTGTTCCTTTTCCAACGACCTTGCCTTGGTTGTTATCACCGAATGTCACCTTTCCTCCATTCTCAATTTGTTCCAGTTCGGTGAATAGTTTGGGGTTGCCCGTCATGTGCCTCGAACATCCACTATCTAAAAACCATTTGGTTTTCAGATTCTTTGACTTTGTCTCCTTCTTGCATTCTTTGCGTTTTTCCTACAATGGAGACAAAGTTTTAGGTACCCTTTATTTGGGTCCTTGAATGTTAGGGGCACTATTCTTGTTTAGATATCCCTTAGGTATCCAAACTTGAATATACCTTCTAGGCACATTTTTAGCATTGTTATAATTTGGAAAATAAGAAGAATTAGCATATACATGATTATTCCACATAAGTGAAGATTCATTGTTATACATGTTGTGCCATGGTTGATAATCATTATAGGATGGCCGAGATTTATGATGGGTATAAGGCATGTGAATTTGTTTCTTATATGGCGCTATATAAGTGTGTTTGTAGGCATTTCTATAAGACTTATAAGAGTGTTGCCTATACTTAGGTTCATAATAAGTTGTATGCATTTTATTCGGTCTAGTTGCATTTGTATACATGTAGGCATAATTTATATGTTGTCTAGATGCAAAGTTTGGCCTAGATGTATGTTTATGCGTGTGTGCTTTTATGGGTGTATGTTGCATTTTTGCCTTGATATAAGTAGACAAAGGTGTAGAAGCAGGCAAAGTTGATTTTGTTGTATTATATGGTAACTTAGACTTAGATGATATAAAATTAGTCTTTTTGTCTAACTTGTCATTTTCTTCTATATAGCCCAATCCCTTTTTATCATTTCCATATTTTTGTGATGAAATTAAAGTATCTAACATATTAGTTCCAGACTTAAACTATTCCAACATTTTTTCTAAATCTATTTTAGATGTAGTAAGTTGTGCTAATTCTTTTTCATAATTTTCTAACTTAGACTTTAACATATTATTTTCCATTTTTAACTTTTGTTCATCTTTCTTATATGATTCAATTTTATTCTCTAAAGAATCAAGAGTATTAGAAGACTCTTGTTGAAAAGATTCTAACTGATCGGAAAATTCCAAGTTGGACGTCTTCAACTTATCATTTTCTTTAGTTAGTTTCTTTTTCTCTTTAGATAGCCTTTTACAGTGAGCATGCATCTTTAAGAATTCTTCATACATTTCATCAAATGACATTTCATCATCAGAATCTATATCAGAAGAAGATATTACCTCGCTGGATACGAAGCAGACTTGAGCTTCTTCATTTTCTGATTCTGAGTCAGACGAGTCGCTCCATGTGCTCGCCTTCATTGCTCGTTTGCCTTTTCTTGCATTTGGCTCCTTTGTCTTGGACCGTTGAGGCTCCTTGTCTTTGACTTGCTTATTATTGTTATTATTCTTTTTCTTTTCCAGACAATCGTAAGAAATGTGTCCTTTTTTACCACATTCATAGCATTTTAATTCTCTATTATTCCACTTGTTACTATTAAAATTATTTTTCTTTGTTTGAGAAGAAGACGAAGAAGATTGTTGTCTATTTTGATTAGGCCTTTTGAAAAACTTTCTAAGTTTTCTAGCTATTAATATTAAATCATCATCTAATTCAATATCGCTATTACTTTCATCATTGTTTCTATGAGATGGCTCAGATGATTTAAAAGCAATCGACTTACTTGACGGCTTTGATAATTCAGATTTTCGTTGATTCAATTTTACCTCATATACTTTGAGTGAGCCTATTAATTCGTCCATCTTAGTAATTGACTTCGTTTCTTCAATTGCCGTAACCTTTGGATCCCATTCAGCGGGAAGGCTTCGCAGCACCTTTTGAACTTTCTCATTGTTGGTAAAAGATTTACCTAAAGCTTCAAGTGCATTGAAAATGTTAGTAATTCTCAAATCCATAGATGTTATGGATTCGTTAGGCAACATTTTGAAAGTCTCTAATTCAGTCATAAGCTTGTTTATTTTTGACTCTTTAACACCACTAGTACCTTCATGCTTTAATACAAGTGATTTCCACATGTCATGTGCGCTTGTGCAATTTGACACATATCCTGCTTCAGAAGTTGTAAGTCCATTCAAAAGTAATTGTATAGCTTTAGCATTCATGGACATTTTCTTTTTATCATCCGATGACCATTCACTTTTATATTTTTCGACTTCTTGAGTGACTCCACTAACTTGTATAGCTTTCATTGGAATATACGGCCCATCTTCAACTATAGACCATAAGTCGATGTCTATAGCCATTAAGAATAGCCTCATTCTCAGTTTCCAATGAACAAAATTATTGCCATCAAAAAGAGGAGGACGTTGTGTAGACATACCTTCCAACTCACCTTTGTGAGAAACAATAGCCATAGTATGTACCTTGGATTTGAGACAAGCAGTATATAATGAATTGTTGTTTCTTGGCCTTGTATTGTTTGTATGGTGTTGAATCTTGCTTCTTTTGAGTGGTGTTAACCTGGCTCTGATACCAAATGTTGGACCTTGCACCTGCAATAAACACCACTAGAGGGGGGGGTGAATAGTGGTTAGCGGAAATTACACTACAACCCTTTGTTAAAATCTCCTTTGAAAACAGAATCTGAGACCACCTCAGATTCAAAACCTGTTTTTGAAAAATTCACAAATAACTTTACACAACTCCAAAAATTATGAAAATTTCCAGAATTTAACTTCAATGAGTTAACAAGACTCTATCCAAAAACCAGACAAAAATAAGATCGTTTGACCCTTCAAATAAATAAAAAGATTCAGATGGTCAATCTGGACAGAATTGGACAGAATGTTGCTGATTTTGCAAAACGTGTTTCTCTTTGAATACTCAACCAAAAAGGTTGATCTTTATATCAAAACACTCCTTAGGATGTGTAGATGAAGTTTCCAAAAGGCCCTGACCTTAGCCAACTCTTGAAAAATACAGAATTTAAGTTTTCTCAAAACTGGTCAGATTGCATCCAGATTGGAGCAGTTATCTTGCAAAGACTGAAAGACTAACTTTCCCTTGCTCAAATCAAGTGATTCTTGTTGCAAATGAAAGCTAACAGTCTGAAGTATAACTCCACAAAATATCACGAATTTTGAAAGTGTTTAGATATTTTTTCAAATTGTGAGAAGTTGTGTGAAAACTGCAGTCAAAAACGGGCAGAAAACAGAAATAAAGAAACAAGAGAAGAACACCGAGAATTTATCCTGGTTCGTTCAATGTGACCTACTCCAGTCCCAAGGAACACCTTTCCTTGGATTTCACTATGGTATGAACCAAATTACAGCAAGAACCAAGCTTGATCCTTGGGTTAAACACCAACCCTATTCAAGACTTGGATGAACACCTTTATGCAACTCTTGGTTGCAACACCTCTATCACCTATTGATGTAGCCTTATAGATTTGGCTAATCAATCTTACAAATAAGACACAAGAAGGTGTGTATAGTGTAGCTGGACAACAACTAGAAATGGAACACCTTAGCTACACAAAGTATGAAAATATGAGAAGAGAATAGCAAGACAACAATCTTCAATTTTTGCTTTCAAGTGTGTGTCTTCTCTTCTTCACCTTGCCTCCTATTTATAGTGTGAATGGATGGCATATTCTGTCCAACTTTTAGACCATGTGATGGCTGAGAATTTTGAAATAAAGCACCTCCATAATCATCTCCAACAACCTTGTCTCCATTAACTTCAAATTTGAAATTTCAAGTTGACAACTTTTGCCAATTAGCTTGCTTTTGGTTTGTCTTCTTGTCTCCAACTCATAAAATGAGAAAAACATCATCTTCACCTATATAATCACGTTTTGGAGGCTGTGTATATGTATACCAACTCAGATTTTTGAGGAGAAATCAACAAATAATAGTTGACAAGGTTATGTCAACATATAATATCAAAATTCTCATTTTTCCTTGACATATTGTGATGAATCTTGCACCAAGGACACCTTGTAATCTCTTAAAGATGATGATTAAGAACCTCCAATAACATATATATAAGAGTCTTCAAGAGAAAATAGAACGTGACATCGAATACCGTCACATATCCCGCCACCGTCGATAAAATCATCAAATGAGAGAATAAAATAGAAAACCACCAAATAATCTTCAAGAATATATTAAATGAACTCCAGAATGAATATAATAAGATACTCAAGAGATTCCTTGAGTATTTTACGAGACTGTCCCCTAGTGAGATAAAACTCCAGAAATGACCCCGATGGTCATAATAACACCTTCTTGATAATAAATAAGATGATAATATCTTCTTGAATCATATTCACCATGTCGAGTACCTACAAAACTCAAAATACCACTTTTGCCCTTTTTTGGTAAGTTGTAGAAACTTCGAGGGCATATTAGTCACAAGATATTGTCATCATAAAAATCACATAATCACAACATGATAAACATATATAAATCATGTAAAAATAAAAACAACTATTTTATCACATTTTAGAAAAATATTTCTAACAACCCTAGACATCGTGTCATTTTTCTTCACTTATTCAACTCTTTCATTTATAACACCATATGTGACATTTTTAAGTATTCATCATGACTTTGAAAATTATCCAAACATATTTCTCAACAAATATCTCCAGCAGTTGTTTTGATTTGTGTTATACTTTGCCTTCGATGTCTATCTTTAACCAAGTTATGAAAGTATGAAGTGTTTGCATCCCCTTGCATTATCCATTTACAACGTGCTTTTTGTTCCCAAAACATCTGCTCATATTTTGATACCTTCAGATATTCAGCTTTCCGCTTCTGATATTGTGCTCTGTTCTCCACAGCGGGATTTAAATCATATATGGCTTCCTGTATGCTTGCTTCTCTTTCCGCTGAAGCTAATTTATCAAAGATATTCTCAAATACTTGCTTATTCCAATGTTGAAGATCTTTCTTTAGACTCTGCAATTTGTTGTACATTCCTCTCATTCCTCCAATTGTTGGATAGGTAGACCATTGGCCAACAACAAATTTCAAAAAGTCAGTATGCTCTGTCCAAACATTTAGGAATCGAAAGGATCTTGGCGATGTATCTGATTGGATAGTAAGATGGAGCAGTAATGGCGCATGATACGAAGTTATCCTTGATAAATGCTTGACCTTAACCGTTGAAAACTGATTATAAAAAGTTTGAGAGCATAATATTCGATCCAAACGCCTCTTAACTTTACCCAATCCACGACCCCCTACCCATGTGTATGGATTGCCTTCATAAGGTAAGTCCATTAAGGAACACTGATTGACGCAGTCTACAAACTCTTCAGAGAAGATAAATGTGGCATTGAATTACCATGATGTTCCTGTACTGTCATATATGTATTGAAATCACCACCAATCAACCATAAAGAATGCGCATGATGTGTAAATTGATGCATCTGCAACCACAAACGTCTTCGGTCTGTCACTGTGTGCCTACCGTATACCGGGCTTATAGAGATATGCTATCCTGTGTGGCCAGTGCAGAATTGTAACAAGCTAATCTGTTCACCATGTAAAACGTTCTCTAATTTAAGGCTTGAGCTTTGCCAAAATACCCAAATTTTGTCAACACATGTTGCAAGGGAGTTTGTAAAAGATAACTTCAGCTGATGTCGCATAATTTTATCCAATGTTTGTTTTGGCTCAATTATAATCAGCAATTGAATATGATGCTTTTGGACTAAACGCTTAAGATGAAGCAATGAGGTCCTTAATCCACCTACATTCCAAATTAAGTACTTCATTAGGTGATATGAAGAAGTGAGCTTGAAGATTCAGGAGCACTAGATCGAGTCACCATTGATGATGCAGGTGGGGAGGCAAGGCATTCTTAGTCCTTCGATGTCTACGAACAATTGCAGGTTGTGATGGCAATTGAGTAATAATATCACTGTCTTGCTCATTCTGTTGGGACTGTGCATACATATTAGGATCAACATCCGAGAGATTTATGGGTAAATCTCCTAACCAAGCATTATGCACTGTTTGATATACCTGTTCTTTGATTACGTTCACATAATGCTGATCACTAGGAGACAAAGCAGACATAAAGTCAGCAAAATGGTTGTATCTATCCTTACTTGATGGCTCTGTGTCTGAGACATTAGCTAAAATTACATCATCTTCGTCAGTAGGTGTTTCCTTTGAAATGCCCAGCTTAGTTAAATCTTGCTTGTCTGTTACATGTATGGCTGGCAAGTCATTGGCATCATTGTTATTTCACTCATTAGTATCATCCATGTCAGAGGCAGCCTCATTATTGATATTTTGATTATTGATTGCTTCATGGATTGAATTATGATCTGTTGAACGAGATAGAATTTGTATTGGAACTGTTGGGTTTTTCCTTGGGGTCCAGCGCTGTTTTTTGTCCATGCGCTTTGTTCCTTCCCCTGTTTTCATCACGCGTACTGCTTGCTCTTCTTTGTGAACCATCTTCCCTTTGCAGTTAGTTACTACATGACCCAACATTCTGCAGTCTGTACAAAATTCTGGCACCTCCTCATACTCGACTGTTGGATAAAACTCAAACTGGCCTCCTTGAACGTGCAGTGTAGATGGCCTTGGCTTAGATATATCAATTTCGATACAAAGACGCACCACTGAGGGTCTTAATCCTTGCATTGTAGCTGTATCCATTCTCAATGGTGTACCGATCATGTGTGCTATATCCCATAACGCTGTCCGATTGTGCAAAAACAGAGGCAGTCCTTTAATTAATACCCAAATTGGAACAATGGGTGTGTCACAATTCGGATCAAAATCTGGTGTCCACTTTGTTACGCGCATGTGGTATCCATGCAGAACCTATGTACGTCGTAAGAAGCATCGTTGATAATCCTCAACATTATAAAAAGTTATTAGAATATGCTGGGTATCCAAATGTCCAATCTTTGGCGTAACTTTGAATCCAATACGTTCAAACGAGACATTCAATTGTTTCATAGATGGGCGGCCATTCCAAAAGGAACCGATTAGAGAAAAACGATATGGCTGAGAAAAGGTAACTACCTCATCCACAGAAAATGTAATTGATGGCAGTCCTTTATATCTCTGAATAGTACGCGGTTGATCCAGCTTTGTCAAGGACTTTGGAGCAACAATCTTGGCAAAGGTTGGTTTTTTCTGGGCTTCCTGCATTCCTGACGATTGATCCGACATATGAATTCCACAGAAAATCGAATATGCCTATTAATGTAGTGCATTAACCAATGATGCAAACTAAAACGATGAAAATCAGATTTGAAAAAGCTTGATCGATCAGCAGAAGAGGGCTTCATAGCGATCGCATTCCGCCGCCACTGCATCCTTCGTCATCTTCTTATATATATATATATATATATATATATATATATATATATCTGTGTGTGTGTGTGTGTGTGTGTGTGTGAGAGAGAGAGAGAGAGAGAGTGTGTAATGCTAATTGTTTTGTGAAATTGAGACATGTATTTTATTTACGATTTTATTTATGTTATTCCTACCATGTCTCATCTTGATTGATCCGGCATGGCGGATCCAAGGGTTGGACTTACTAGGCGATTTGTTTATCACCTAACCGTTGTGTTTACATAAACTTGCAGAGGACAGGACTGTTGAGGTTGAGTACATCAAGGACGAGCCGCGAGGAGAGTACCCGTGACTGAGCAATGTAGACCTCATAATGATGACTTTATTTTGTTGTTGATGTTTGGTATTATGAGACTTTCAGACTCTTTGGGACTGTACCGTGCTTTATTTTGGATAATGTCAGATGTATGGTCCTTCTATGTTTAAGCATTTATGCTTCTGCTGTATCAACCCATATCTCGTGTGAGATGTGTACGTGAATAGTATCAACGCCTTGTACTCCTCATAGTAGAATACGACGGACGAATCGTTCCATAGAAGTAATCCGGGACGGGGCGCTACACTATTTCTTGGTACATTAAATTGAAAAGAAAAATACATCATTAATGAAGTCAGTAGACAACTATGTTGTACATATCAAAAAATGAATATATATATATATATATATATATATATATATATATATATATATATATAGTTTAGTAAAACTTTATCATTGGAATGTCTATCCAAACGCTTTTTGGAGATGGATTCCTGCCGGGAAAATGTCTTCGAGTTGGAGCCGTTGTAGAAAACATTCTGAAAGTGCTTTTGTTTGTACTAGTAAAGCTATTTGCAAACTAAAAAGAGCGTTCGTGTAACGGTGGAATACTGACAGCAGAAGAAAAGACAAACCTTGACAGGCAATATACGAGAAATGCTTCATGGTTCGAAAATATACATGACGTAGTAGACCATTCTTAGAAAGTTGTTCTTTTTCCCAGAACTACTTAACTATTTGAATTTGTATTTTCCAGACGTTGGATGAGGAACCCGTTAATATGCATGATGAATGAACGTTTGATAAGAGAAGTTTTCTATGGCATTTGTTGATTGTATATGATATTTCGTTGGCAATGAGAATTTCTTTGGTAACGGATTGAGAAGTGAACTCATTATGGAATGAGACGACTTTGAGGGAATGAGGAAATTTGAAAGAGTAAAAACATGTTGAATTGTTGTTGTGCACAGTGTGGAAGGTGTTGGTGTATTTAGTTATAGAGTGGCGATAGTTTTAGAGTAAGTGAAAGGTGTTGGAATCGAAAAATACAGAATATTGAATGTGTTGATTATATCTAAGAGTAGGTTCAATGTGAAGAGGTAACGATGCATTTCAGTTTTATAAGAAGCAAAAAAACGATAGCAGGTTATTGTATAGCGTATTTAAGTGACAAGGACAGTATAAGACAGTTATGATAAGTGATGAAGCCGGATCTTCACCAAGGGTCTAAGACGACCTCAAATGAACGTCGTCAGTTAATTCGAAGAATAGTTAACTAGTTTAAAGAAGATAACTAGAATAGCTTCCTGAATGTCCTGCACAAGGAAGCAAAGATCAGAGGTCCCGGGGGGATGACCCCGGGTAAAACCCTCCGACGCTCAAATCAGTTTGGGTCATTTCTCACTGAGAATGTAATTTAGTGTATGGAGTTAGAAAATTCTCATAGGTCTTAGCCGAAGAGAAAGTTCAGTGTATTAGCTCCAGGTTGTATGAGGAATATATTTTGGATTCGGGATCCCTTTTCAGGTCTGCATTGGCTTGCTTTTATCAGCTGTTTCCCGCCCTTGGCCTCTGATAGCAGATGGGATGTTTGCTTGAGGCAGAAATCCTAAGACGCCGTCGGTCTGCTGATGTGACTGGTAGACCGGCTGATGTGACTAATAGGTCTGTTGGAGTGACCCTGGCGTGTACAGGCTGAATAACCAGCTGTAGTCACTATATTTGAATTGCACTTCTGCCTGATGGGTCCATGATGTAATGCTGCGCTTAATTCCTTTGCTGAAGTGCAGAAACAGGCGTCGCTGAAGTGTAGAACCAGGCTTTGCCAAAGTGCGGTGTTGTACCTGACCGAAGTGATCTGGATTGTAGCACTTAAGCTGAAGCTGATGTTGGAGTTCGGTGCCGAGGTGCACTCCTTGGCCTTTTCTTCAATAGTAAACTGGATGTCATGGGGCACACCCGAAGTGCAATCATAGCTGAACAGCAATACTTGGGTGCTGAACTACAGAAGTTATACCGTTGACTGCTGTTGACTAAAAGACGATTAATTATGGTTTATCATTTGCCCCTAGATTTGATGTGGTTGAGCTGAACTGTGAAGGCAGACAAATCTTGTTCTAATGAGTTTATGACGTGTCTTCATTAACTGAGCAGTTATCCTCTTATTTGCGTCGTAACTCCCGCTTTTAATGTAAGCGTTGATTCCAACGCCTCATCATTATCTTTTCGGCGGTTTCAGCTCCCGAGAGGGGGAAATACCTGAACCGTCGCCTCTTCGAATTTCAAACGAAAAGTTGTAACCTTTTATTTTTCTTCTTATAAATAGGGACAATTGCCCTAACCCTTTCTTTTCTTCTTCTATTTTGCACGTTTGCCTATTCTACTGCTTTGCTCTTCGTCTTCGAAGCCTTTCTCCATCTTTACTCCGGTGCTCTTCCTTTCAGCTCAACCCTTCCAAACTTCTGTAAGCTTTTCTTTATTTTACTCATGGCTTGTATTATTTCTTCTTCATCTTTGATTACCCCAGAGTCCATGGTGCCTTCTTCAACGGTGCAGAACTCAATGTGCACCTTGAAAGCCACTGACCTCTCTAAATTATGTCAATATTATAACGTTGATAGGAGCACCTTTGTCCCCATTCTTCCCCTGCCACATCAAACTGCTTATGACCCCCTAACAGGGTATGAGACAGTTTATGAGGAATACTTTAAGTCTTGCTTTAATCTCCCCATTCCAGCTCCTTTATTCCAAATTCTGTACTCTTACAGACTTAGGCTTCCCCAAATAACGCCTAACGGCCTTAGGGTTATCCTTAGTTACCTGTTTTACCTAAGAGCTGCTGAGAAAGCCTTTTCGCTTGCAGTCTTTAGGGGAATATTTGTGTTTTGGAAGGAGGCCTTAAAGTAGTGAGAATCTCCATGTCATAAACCTTCCCTCTTCTACTGAGGATTGGAGGGGACGTTTCTTTTTTGTTAAGTCTATAGGATTACCTGTAGGGATCCTTTGGAATTCCGGCAGTGCAAATAATAGGAGGCCAAGTGAGCAATCTTGCAATGAAGCCTCGCAATTGTTACATTTGCCCTTGGCCGTGGATTGGAAAAAGGTGGACAGGTCGGTTGTGAAGGTTGCCGACCTGGAGCACTTGTGGCGAGAGCATAATTTTCGGCCCCTCATCCCTATTGCTTTAAGAATTGTTCGGGGTACGTAGTAGCCTTTTGGACATCTCTGACTAGTTCTGACGTTGCGTTTTTGACTGATTTGTTCATTGAATTCTGCAGGAATCATGGTGTCCGAGACCCTTGCAAGGTTGAAGAACTTGGTCTCAAAAAAGAGAAAGAGGACAGAAGGGCAACCTTCCTCTTCGGGGCAGGCTTCCGCCAACACTTCGTCCGAGGTGCAGATAACTCCGGAGATCGAAATTCCAGGCAAGATTTTTGCCCTGCATTAGTCTTGAACATATTTGGTTTCCATTTAATCATTTGAACTTTTTCCTCTTCAGTTGGAACTTCTGATAATCCCATCCGGGCTGAAGCTCAAACCCTTCCCCCAGCTTGAGCTCATCCAGATGATGAGAGTGGGGGAATTGATGTCCCTATTTTGATTCCTTCCTCTCAGGTCGCCGAGGAGGAAATTATGCCTCCACCACGGTGGATTTCTGATGAGGCTATTCCTTCATTTGAGCTCTTAGGAGAGTCTTCCGAGGGAAATGCGCCGGAAGGGGAGTCTTCCTCACGAAACCACCGGGGTACGAGGACACTGCAGTTCTCCTTCGCTGACACTGCTGGAAATCCTATCGTGGCTAGAAAGGTAACTGAGATGTCAGTGCTACCCAGTGATTGGCAAACTTATGGTAGCCTAGACTAGGACACTGCCATGGATACATTTGCAATGAATATGGCCGTGGTAAGATTTTCTGATATTTCCCATCTCTTTTAGCCTGATCTCTTATGCTTTTCCTAACCAGACTGATTTTTGCAGTACCAGGTTCAAGAGTATAACATACTCAAACGGGCTGAAGAGCTGCGTGTAAAGTTTTCCCAACTCTCTGAGATCAATGTCGATCTTAGAAATGCCTATGATGGGTTGGCAGAAGTGGCAAGACCCAACAATTTGAGGTTGAACCAGCTGGAAGCTCAGGTGAACAGCCTGAAATCTGAAGTGGACGTCCTTACTAAAGAGAACTCCAGAATTCGAGCAGGAAAAGAAGATTGTGATGCCAAGTTGGCCGCTGCTAATTCTCAAGTATTTAAGCTGAAGGCATCATTGGCTGATGTTGAGTTAGTGTCTTCTAAGGCCCAAGCTGAGCTGGAGTTCTATCAAAAGAAACTTGGTACTTTTGATCAAGAGCTGTTCAATAGCAAGGCTGAACTGAACCAGCAATTGGAGGCAGAAAGGAAAAGCAAGGCTGATCTCCTTCAATAATTTGAACTTCAAGCCGAGGAGATTAACAAAAATGCCGTTGCTGTGTTCAGGCAATCTGAGTTCTTCATTGGCAATTTCTTGAAGATTCAAGGTTCAGCAATTGTTGTTGGACAGACTTGGGCAATCGATACTTTCTCTGAGGTCCACCCAAGCCTGGACAAAAATCATCCTCAATTTGCTGAACTCTACAACCCCGAGGCTGGAAGCTTACTAGAGAACCAAATAGCTCAGTTTCAACGTGGGACTAATCTCAGAGAGGATAAGGATGATGAAGAATAGAATATGATCTTTTTACTTTTCCAATTTTCTTGTAATTGTAATAATCACATTCTTCAATGAAAATTATACTTTCTTCAACTTGTGCTCTCCGTCTTGTGTTAATTTTCTTGACTTTGTCTTCTGCATGTGAAGCTTTGCTTGTTCTATTTCCATAGTTGATGCATTTGTCTTCGGATTGAGAAACTTCACTTGCTCTATTTTCATACTTTGTAAGTATTTGTCTTCGGCTTGAGAGACTTTACTTGCTCTATTTTCATAGTTTGTAAGTATTTGTCTTCGGCTCTGCCAAAAGAGTTCTTTAATCACTTCTACGTTGGATCTTCCCATAAGTGTTGGGCTTCAGCCTCTATCCTTGGCTCTGCCAAAAATGTTACGCTACTCGGCTGAACTGCAGCTCTGCTGTGCTTTAAAAAATTGAAGATATAGGGAAGCCTGCACCCCAGTGTTGAGTCCTGCCCAACCTACTCAAACCTGCTGAGTTAAAATTTAGGGTAGCCTGTTCCAATGTTGAGTCCTGCTCAACCCTCTCAGTCCTGCTGAGTTAGAAATTAAGGAAACCTGTCCCAATGTTGAGTCCAGCTCAACCCTCCCAGACCTGCCGAGGTAAAATATAGGGAAACATGTCCCAATGTTGAGTCCTGCTCAACCCTCTCAGTCCTGCTGAGTTAGAATATAGGGAAACTTGTCTCAATGTTGAGTCCTGCTAAACCTTCTCAGACATGCTGAGCTAGAATATTGGGAAATTAGTCCCAATGTTGAGTCCTGCTCAACCCTCTCAGACCTGCTGAGTTAGAATATAGGGAAACCTGTCCCAATGTTAAGTCCTGCTCAACCTTCTCAGACCTGCCGAGGTAAAATATAAGGAAGCCTGTCCCAATGTTGAGTCCTGCTCAACCCTCTCAGACCTGCCGAGGTAAAATATAGGGAAATCTGTCCCAATGTTGAGTCCTGCTCAACCCTCCCAGACCTGCTGAGTTAGAATATAGGGAAACCTGTCCCAATCTTGAGTCCTGCTCAACCCTCTTTGTCCTACTGAGTTAGAAAGTAGGGAAACCTGTCCCAATGTTGAGTCCTGCTCAACCCTCTCAGTCATGCTGAGTTAGAAATTAGGGAAACCTGTCCCAATGTTGAGTCCTGCTCAACCCTCTCAGTCCTGCTGAGTTAGAAATTAGGGAAACATGTCCCAATGTTAAGTCCTGCTCAACCCTTCCAGACCTGCCGAGGTAAAATATAGGGAAACCTATCCCAATGTTGAGTCCTGCTCAACTCTCTCAGACCTGCTGAGTTAGAATATAGGGAAACATGTCCCAATGTTGAGTCCTGCTCAACCCTCTCAGTCCTGCTGAGTTAGAATATAGGGAAACCTGTCCCAATGTTAAGTCCTGCTCAACCCTCTCAGACCTGCTGAGTTAGAATATAGGAAAACATGTCCCAATATTGAGTCCTGCTCAACCCTCTCAGTCTTGCTGAGTTAGAATATAGGGAAACCTGTCCCAATGTTGACTCCTGCTCAACTTTCTCAAACCTGCCTAGGTAAAATATAGGGAAACCTGTCCCAATGTTGAGTCCTGCTCAACCCTCTAAGACCTGCTGAGGTAAAATATAGGGAAACCTATCCTAATATTGAGTCCTGCTCAACCCTCTCAGACCTGCTGAGTTAGAATACAAGGAAACCTGTCCCAATATTGAGTCTTGCTCAACCCTCTCAGTCCTTCTGAGTTAGAATATATGAAAACTTGTCCCAATGTTGAGTCCTGCCCAACCTTCTCAGACCTGCCGAGGTAAAATATAAGGAAACCTGTCCCAATGTTGAGTCATGCTCAACCGTCTCAGTCCTGCTGAGTTAGAATATAGGGAAACCTGTCCCAATGTTGAGTCTTGCTCAACCTTCTCAGACCTGCCAAGGTAAAATATAGGGAAACCTGTCCCAATGTTGAGTCCTGCTCAACTCTCTCAGACCTGCGGAGTTAGAATATAGGGAAACCTGTCCCAATGTTGAGTCCTGCTGAGTTAGAATATAGGGAAACCTGTCCCAATGTTGAGTCCTGCTCAACCTTCTCAGACCTACCGAGGTAAAATACAGAGGGCCATGCGGGAATCTAACAAAAGATTGACCCTTTAATAATCCAAGGCCAAGCTGAAAATTATGAATATACGCAAGGGGCAATAAATCCTTGATTCATTTGAATCACAGAATCTTGTTGTCAGCTCAGCCTTATTCGCCCAAGAACCCGTAGCCCGTTTTCATCAGAACCTGAGTCCTCGTCACTTGGCAACCCAGGATGAGGCCCAGGTTTGCAATTCTCATCTGGAGGGGGCCTACCAAAATCTAGCCTGTTGTGCAGCCTTGACCTTGGATTGTAAAACTGCTGTAGGTGACCAAGCTCGATAAGACGTCCAATTTCTTGTCCAAGCTGCCTACAGTCTTCTGTATCATGCCCAATATCATGATGATAAAGGCAGTATAGTCAGCGGTCTCTTTTGTGGATTGGTCCAGCCAAGGGCTAAGGTTCCCTTGCCAGAGACTTCTTCATCATGTATGAAAGGATATGGGCTTTTGAAGCCAACAGAGAGTTCCTTTCTTTACCTCGGTCTCTTAACCGAATCTTGACAGAGCACCTTTCCTGCAGCAGGACCTTGCCTTTATTGTCAACTTCTCTACCATGTTTGAATGGCAGAGATGTTTTTTGAGTGCGTTTTAAGCTCTGGTGGCTAGACTTTTGTCCTGAATGCCTCGCCTCAGCCATAAATTTGGTCTGACGCCTGGGGTGATAGTCAGGCCGAGTTGGAGAGTACTCTAGGTGGTCTTGTAGATGAGAGTTACTGGAATATGACCCACTGGACCTTGCCGCGGAGGCTTTCCCCTTAATTTCTCTCACTACAACTTGGAACACACCCGGGTTTTGATCCACATAGTGTATGGCTTGCATATGCTATTCATATGTGAAAGCAATGGTGGGAGTTTAGGATTCTCCCGGCTCTGTAGAACACTGTTCTGTTTGCTGTTGAGAAGATTTTTGACTTCTCTTAGATGTCATAGGTCGCTTCGACCCTTGCCCATCTTTTTATCCATCATTCTCTCAATAGCTTGGTAAGATCGAAATTAAGAAAACTTTGAGTAACTGTTTTACTGGGTCAAGGGACTAGGGGCCCTCCTTCTAGCGCCAACGGATCTTCACCAAGGGTCTAAGACGACCTCAAATGAACGTCGTCAGTTAACTCGAAGAATAGTTAACTGGTTTGAAGAAGATAACTGGAATAGCTTCCTGAATGTCCTACACAAGGAAGCAAAGATCAGAGGTCACGGGGGGATGACCCCGGGTAAAACCCTCCAACGCTCAAGTCAGTTTAGGCCATTTCTCACTGAGAATGTAATTTAGTGTATGGAGTTAGAAAATTCTCACAGGTCTTAGCCGAAGAGAAAATTCAGTGTATTAGCTCCAGGTTGTATGAGGAATAGATTTTGGATTCGGGATCCCTTTTCAGGTCTGCATTGGCTTGCTTTTATCAGCTGTTTCCCGCCCGTGGCCTCTGATAGCAGATGGGATGTTTGTTTGGGGCAGAAAGCCTAAGACACCGTAGGTCTGCTGATGTGACTAGTAGACCGGCTGATGTGACTAATAGGTCTGCTGGAGTGACCTTGGCGTGTACAGGCTGAATAACCAGTTATAGTCACTATATTTGAATTGCACTTCGGCCTGATGGGTCCATGATGTAATGTTGCGCTTGATTCCTTTGCTGAAGTGCAGAACCAGGCGTCGCTGAAGTGTAGAACCAGGCTTTGCTGAAGTGTGGTGTTGTACCTGACCGAAGTAATCTGGATTGTAGCACTTAAGCTGAAGCTGATGTTGGGGTTCGGTGCTGAGGTGCAGTCCTTGGCCTTTTCTTCCATAGTAAACTGGATGTCATGGGGCACAGCCAAAGTGCAATCACAGCTGAACAGCAATACTTGGGTGCTGAACTGCAGAAGTTATACCGTTGACTGCTGTTGACTAACAGACGATTAATTATGGTTTATCAATAAGGATTGTTAGGCACCGAGATGTGGTGTTGGCACAATGTGATTAAGTGTAAGGAAAAAAATGTGAAATTAACGGAAGACCGAATGAAGATGAAGAAAGGTGAGTGGTGGACAATGGGACACGGCGTAGGTCAAACTATCATTAAGTGGAACCCAGCAATGTTTATTAATTACAAGGTCTGGTTTGTGATAAAGGGTGTTATCGTCTATTTCTTTCAAGTGGGACGCATAGCAATTTTAGGCAATTTGCTCTTAGATTCTTCTTCAACCCGGAAATATATCGAACATCACACAATGTCCATCTTCTGCCGTTCCTCGACTTGATGTTGACATTGCATTTGCCCGCAATCTCCAAAGGCTTTCTATCCGCTAGAAACACCCTGTCATATTTTCTAGACATGAAATCTTTCATCAATTCTTTACATGAGGTAGAATGGAACTATGTATTATAATCAAGAATCCATGACCCAATGGGACGTTGACATAAAGGACTAGGAAATCATCAGAATCCTCCTTTGATGTCACATTCACTAAACTCGTCATATCCCTCTTCTTCTTCATCTTCTTTGGCGCCTTGCCTCGCGCTTCAAGTGACCCTTCTTCTCGCTTCTATTTTGAGACTTGCTAAATCATGTGGATTTATTTTCTCGACTATCCATTTGTTGTGTCGGCCACTATGAATGGTTAAGGCTGATCCACCCTCTTCACCTCGATCATTCCTACAAATTCACTCGCTGATGATGTGGTCACGAACATAGTTGAGGATCATCCCTTCTTGACTTGATATCATCTCTATGGTAGTCAATCAAATATCTAGCATAGAGATCGACAAGTAGTGTGTGATCATTTCGTCATCCAAAGAGTACGTGGTTGTATTTAATTGATTCACAATTTGGTTGAACTCGACCATGTGCTCGGTCACGGAGACACCTTTGGCCATTTATAATTGGAAAAACCTCTGAAGAAAATGAGTTTTGTTAGAAGTTGACGGCTTTTCAACTTGATGAAGCCGAAAGTTATGGTTTCATTGGCAATATGCAGAGGTATATCCGTTGAGATGGTGTCGCAGATTAGTCCAAGCGCTGGATGATTTAATTTCTTCCACACCCTATCCTCCATGCTGTCGGATTTGTGCTCCAACATCGCGTCATCCAACTCTTTTGCGTATAACATATCGGTTATTTGTAATTTTTATTAACGGTGTTTTCTGTCGCAACATCGAATATTCACCCAGCCGTCCTCCATGTTTATCAGCTCAACTGCAACGCTCTGATACCAGTTGATAGTACATAGAGAACACACATAAGGGAAAAACCATAGACAAAGAAAAAGAATGCTATAAGAAAAATACGATAATTTGCTGTGGAAAACGTAGACCGGTCAAAAAACCACGCACCATAGCCGGATTTTATGATTGTATTTATAGAAGAATTTTACAATGCAACTACAAAGAAATTAGATATTGAGTACATCTAGTAAACTCATATAAAGAGATAAGGATAAAAACCATATGTGATATCAAATACTCAATTGTATATAATAAGATTTCTTCCTAAAACTTGTCTTCATCCTAACAAAACTCCCTGTTGGCCTCAAAATTTTTGCCTCCCAAACATGATATTGCCAAAGATTTTGATAAAGTTGAATGGCAATACTTATGTGCAATTATGGAGGGGGTGTCGTTTCCAGGATCCTTGTAAATCTAATTATGAATTGTGTACCTATTGTTTTGTTCCATGTTTTAAGCAATGGGAACTCGTCCCCAGTTATTCACTCGTCAAGTGGAATTAGACAGAAAGATCCTCTTTCCCCTGTCCTCTTCATAATATGGGATGAAGGTTTCACGGCAAAGGGAAAAAAAACGGCATTGCTGGATGGGTAATGGAATGGGCTGCACTTTGGACGCTAAAGGCAGAAGTTGACACACCTATTGTTTGCAGATGATAGTCTATTCCTAAAGGCCACCTTGGACAGTTTTGCTGCTGCTAAACAGATCTTAGAGCAAAAGGTGAAATTCCTCATCCCATAGTACTCTACCATCCCAACTCCAAGGAGCATGTGTGGAAGATGCAAATCAAGAGACAAGCGGTCTCTTAGATTGGGTGAGATCTTACGCAGTGACCCACACAAGGTGTTCCCCTGCAAACCAGACCTTCGGCATAGCAGCAGAGGAACACCCACACTGTGCGTGTCTCTGGAATCGAACTCTTGACCTCTTGGAGCAGATTCCAACCCGAGTACCAACTGGACTATGCACTGGGGGCATGGATAAACAAATCTACAAGACTATGAGGCCGAGTCAGGACAATCAGCTAATTTGTCAAAGTGCTCATTATATTTCAGCTAATATGTACAAGTTGAGCTCTAAGAAGATAGTACAACCTACATGGGCATTGCAAAAGGGGATGGATTGGTTAAGTTACGGTAATCAATTTTTATGAGACTTCAGGATGTTAGTGGGAAAAAAAGAACAATTTTGAGAGGACGTGACTATTTTTCACTTCTATGAAAAAATTTGTCAAAATCATAAAGGGCTTGGATACAAGGATGCAAACCAGTTGAGCTATGTGTGAATATTGTCAAAATCATACAACATATATATATATATATATATATATATGAATTGGCTTAAAACGGTATATATATATGAATTGGCTTAAAACGGGATGAATATTACATAGTCCAAGCTAGACATAGATGTTGAGAATTGTGAAGAAATTAAAGGGCAGAGCTTGACTGAATGCAGGATCAAAGTGAAAGGAGAAGAAAAAGATGAAGTGGCTCAGCTGAAGACCAACGTAGAAGAAGCTGGATCAATTGAATAGATAAAATGATCAAAAGAGGAAAGGCTGAATTGCAGTAGGAGTGGAAGTTGGACTCGAGGCCAGGAAGAGGACGAGGGAGGAAGAAGAAGTATAGAAGCGGGAGATTTTAAATGACCTTAAAAGACAAGAATGCCCTCACTAACGGAATAGTCATAGTTCATTAACAAAGGGCAAAATTTTAATTTCAATAGGAAAAACAGTTTCTTCTTCCCAACTGTATTCGTTTATATGCTGCAGGCGCAGCTCACTTTCGATGACGGTTATTTTTCAATTCCAAAGCTGAGTTTTGTTCATTCTCTGCTTGTGTTCTTCATTCATCTTGTAGTTTTAAGGTTTTATCAATTTTTCTTGAATTTCTTGATTGTTTTGATAAAATTCTTCATGGTATCAGAGCGAACGTTGTGCTTGATGCTTTGGTTGTCGATTGAAACTCTGTAGTTGTTGAGACTGATTGATTTTCTTTTGGTTGATATGCTCTTGATTGAGTTCGTATGCGTGTTTGAGTTTGTTTCTTGGTGATTTCTATTCGATGAGTTCGATGATTCCGAATTCTAGTACTTCGACTTCTAGAGGTAATCAACCTCAATCTGCTGAAGGTCCTTAGCAGAATCCATATTATCTTCACCCTAATGATAGTCCAGCGATTGTATTGGCTCAGCCAGCACTCACTCCTCATAACTATCATACTTGGAGTCTGACCTTTGAGATGGTTTTGCTTGTCAAGAACAAGGTAGGCTTCATTGGTGGATCAATTGTGAAACCGTTGCCAACAGATACTGATTTTCATCTCTGGAGATAGGTAAATACTATGGTTCGGTCCTGGATTATGAACTCTATATCTCATTCCATTGCATAGAGTAATATGTGGTTTGATAGTGCTTTTGAAGCGTAAAGTTATCTGAAACTGAGACACGGAAGTACGGATCCGTTTAGATTGTCAGACTTGCTAGAAAGTTTCTATGCAATTAAGCAAGAAACTCTTAGTGTGAATGAGTATTTCACAGAACTGAAAGTTGTTTGGGAGGAATTGATGTCTGTGAGATTCATCCCAATGTGTGTCTGTAGAGGCTATAGGTGTGACGTTGGTGGTTAGATGAGACAGTTCGTAAAGAGTGATTATGTTATCAAATTCATAAAAGGTTTGAATGAGAAATTTAATCAAGTGAAATCACAGGTGTTTGTTATGACACCTCTACCAGACATCAACACAACCTTCTCAATAGCCTTGAAGTACGAAAGGAAGGTGATGTCTGATGCAGGAGTGTCCTCATTTGATGGGAATCCTACTGCTGTTATGGCGGAAGAACAGGTGAATGAAGTGTTTGCTGGAAGTACACATTCAGGCAAGCAACAGTCTGGAGGATACAGGAGAGGAAATGGAAGGTTTTATACATATGGAAATAAACGTTATCAATGTTCACACTGTGGCATGATTGGACAGACAGCATAGAGATGTTATAAGAAGTACGGTTTCCCACCAGGCTTCAAGCCTAAGAGTCAGGCCAATATGGTGGAATATGCAGAGACTGAATCAGATACATGTCAATTGGACCAGTAGACAAAAGCATTACAGTCACTCATGCTCACTCCACAACAGAACCAGAAGTTGATAGCTTGGTTGAATAAGATGGAT
Source organism: Eustoma russellianum (assembly GCA_036186865.1). Classification (NCBI taxonomy): domain Eukaryota; kingdom Viridiplantae; phylum Streptophyta; class Magnoliopsida; order Gentianales; family Gentianaceae; genus Eustoma; species Eustoma russellianum. The sequence continues at coordinate 24,810,163 of AP025071.1, read as the reverse complement.
GATGGACAGGACAATAATGTAAGCATTGGTGGCCAGTGCACTGTCTTGTCTGCAAAGGTTGAGAAGATGGCAGGTAACTCTGTGACTAATGCTTCAAGTACATGGATTTTAGATTCAGGAGCTACTGAGCACATCACTCATAACCTGTCTTTACTTGCATCCTGTGAACCTATTAATCATATTTCCATAAGGCTCCCCAACAATACGCATGTCCAAGCCACACACAAAAGCACAGTTATACTAAACAGCCTACTTACACTGTGTGACATTTTGTATGTACCTTAATTTGCTTTTAATTTTCTGTCCCTCAATAAGCTTGCATCTGATCCTAAACTGACTATTCACATAAATGTCCCTTCATGTTTGATCCAGTATCAATTGTCCAAGAGGATGATTGGTTCAGCTAGGCTATCTCATGGTCTCTATTATTTGCACACTGGTGATTTGATGTTGCAGCGCACTGCCTTTGCTACCTATTTCAACTTCAATGCTTTGACATCTTAGACTTGGACATGCTTCACAAGCCAGACTTAAAGACATTCAGAAACAAGATCCTTCAGTGGCAGGAGACTCTCTTAGTACTCCCTGCACCATATGCCCCTTAGCTAGACTTCATAAACTTCCATTCTCTATATCTACTTCTGTTTCTGAGAATGTTTTTGATCTAATCCATGTGGATGTCTGGGGGCCAAATAGGCATCCCACTTTGTATGCTCAGAGGTACTTTTTAACAATAGTGGATGACTTTTTCATATTTACTTGGGTGTACCTAATGAAATCTAAGGATGAGACTAGGCGTATTTTGCAAAGTTTTTGTCTGTTTTTTATACTCACTTTGAGAAGCATGTCAAGACCATAAGAACAGACAATGCTAAAGAGTTCAAAATGAATGAGTTCTATATGCATCATGACATTATACACAAAACAAGTTGTGTATACTCCACAGCAAAACGGCCTGGTAGAACAAAAACATCAACATCTTTTGGTTGTGGCCAAATCCCTCTAGTTCCAAGTCCACCTGCCTATGTCCTTGTGGGGTTTCTCCCTACTCGATGCTACCTATATCATTAACCTGCTCCCAACGCCTATCCTCCATCATAAATCACCCTTTGAACTCCTGTACAATAAACCACCCACATATCAGACCCTAAAAGTCTTTGGATGTCAGGCATATGCTTACAATACCAATGTTCAGAAACATAAGTTCTCACTTAGAGCTGTGCCTTGCCTTTACCTGGGTATGACTCCTCATACAAAGGGGTATATACTTCAAAATCTGGATACAAAAGTTATCTTTATCTCTAGGGATGTACAGTTTCATGAGTATACATCTCCATACTCCTTATCTGATGTACCTGAATCTTCTCAAGACAACTCATCAACCCGTACTATTTTTTTCCCTTCAACCGATACTCAGAAGTCATCCTCCTATGATACACACTTCCCTACATATCCTGCAGATACACCCATTTAGAACCTACCTGATACAACCTCTTCTGATTCTTCACCTCAATCAACACCAACATCACATTCCACTCATTTTCCTATAACACAAACGTCCTCACCAACCTCAAGCCTACCAGAGTCACCAAAGTCCATATCTCCTGAAACTTCTTCCAAACTACCAAACCTGCAGTTTGACATAACTCTTCCATTACTTCCGACTGGATCAGATCAAACTACTGAACCATCCATTCCACCTCAGACCAGAGCAATAAAACCACCCTCTTACCTTAAAGATTATCATTGAAACTCTTCATCCTCATCCCATAACATTCCCTATCCAATTCAAGAATGTTACACTCTTGATTATTTAGCTCCTGAATATAAAAGGTATGTGCTTAACGTTAGCTTGCAGGAGGAACCTTCCACTTATCAACAGGCGGCCAGGTCAGTACAATAGCAACAGGCCATGATTCATGAACTTGCAGCCTTAGAGGCAACCAATACCTAGACCTAGTTCCACTACCTGCTGGCAAGAAAGCAATTGGGTGCAAGTGGGTCTATAAAATTAAGAGGAGATCATATGGCAGTATAGAAAGATACAAAGCAAGGTCAGTGACCAAGGAGTATGCCCAGCAACCGGGTATTGACTATGAAGATACCTTCTCTCCTGTTGCAAAGATGACCACTGCACGGTTAGTCATGGCTCTGGCATCCATTAAATGTTGGTATTTGCATCAGTTGGATGTTAATAATGCATTTTTATACGGTGATCTATCTCAAGACATATTACATGTCCTTATGAGATGGTGTTCCAACACCATATCCTAATGTAGTATGCAAGCTCAACAAATCTCTCTATGGGCTTAAATAAGCCAGTAGGCAATGGAATGCCAAACTAACATCATTCCTCCTCTCATCTGGTTTTGTTCAATCTAAACATGGTTACACCATGTTCACCAAATCCACTCCTGCTTCCTTTCTGGTTATGCTAGTGTATGTTGATGATGTCATTGCTAGTAATTCTATGCCTGCATTCAATCACTAAAGAACACTCTTCACCAAGCCTTTAAGATCAAGGATCTAGGGCCATTGAAGTACTTCCTGGGCTTAGAAGTTGCCATTGGTAGTTTGCCAAAGGAAGTATACACTTGAGTTACTAGAGGACACAGGAATACATGGCATACAAGCATTCTAAAACCCCCATGGAACAGAATCTTAAGCTTGCACACGAGGACTCTAAGCTCACCAAAGATGTATCTGCATATAGAAGACTAATTGGGAAGCTGCTATAATAACTAGACCTGACATCTTATATACAGTTCAGCAATTGAGCCAGTTTCTAGACTCACCAACTGAATCCCACTTAGCGGCTGAGCAGAGACTGTTGAGATATCTAAAGGGAAGTCCTGGCAGAGGATTACTATTTCCAAGCACTGGAGCTTTGAAATTGAAGGCCTTCTCAGACGCAGATTGGGGAGGATGCACAGAAACCAGAAGGTCTGTGACGGGATATTACATATTCCTGGGTGATGCGTATATCTTGGAAAGCCAAGAAACAAACTACTGTATCCAAGTCATCCTCAGAGGCAGAATACAGAGCTCTTGCCTCAGCCACATGTGAGGTTCAATGGATTCTCTATTTACTGAGGGACTTATGAGTCACACACAATAGTCCGGTTGAGCTTTTCTGTGATAATAGGAGTGCAACATACATAGTTGAAAATCCAGTTTTTCATGAGAGGACAAAGCACATTGAGATAGATTGCCATGTTGTAAGAGACAAATATCAGGAGGGGATGATTATACCAATGCCCATTTGAACTGAACTACAATTGGCAGATTTATTTACAAAGGCATTGGATTCCAGGAGGCTAGTCGTCCTGACTGAGTCATTGGGGATGTGTGATATATTCTCACAGTCAGGATTGAGAGGGGTTGTTGAGAATCGTTAAGAAATTAAAGGACAGAGCTTGGCTGAAGGCAGGATCAAAGTGAAAGGAGAAGAAAAAGATGAAGTGACTCAGCTAAAGACCAACGTAGAAGAAGCTGGATTAATTGAATAGTTGAAATGATCAAAGGAGGAAAGGCTGAATTGCAGTAGGAGTGGAAGTTGGACTCGAGGCCAGGAAGAGGACGAGGGAGGAAGAATAAGTATAGAAGCGGGAGATTTTAAATGACCTGAAAAGACAAGAATGCCCTCACTAACGGAATAGTCATAGTTCATTAACAAAGGGCAAAAATGTAATTTCAATAGAAAAACAGTTTCTTCTTCCCAACTGTATTCGTTTACATGCTGTAGACGCAGCTCACACTGATGACGGTTATTTTTCAATTCCAAAGCTGAGTTTTGTTCATTCTCTTCGTGTGTTCTTCATTCATCTCGTAGTTTTGTGGTTTTATTGATTGTTCTTAAATTTCTTGATTGTTTTGATAAAATTCATCAATAGCTCACAATATTTTAAAGCTCTAGCATTTACTTGTCCGTCCGAAGAGGCCATGTTCAGGACGGCCCAGCCTAATTGACAGTCTTATTATGTACAATATTATTTAGTGAGAAAACAAGCCAGTCAAAAATCATAAGGCAAATTAATCGGTGACAACATTATACTAATCGATTATGTATCAAATATTATTCGGCGACGACACTATAGCAATTACATCAACATAAATCACATTTTTTTATTTATTTTTATTACATCAAGTGGCATAGATTTAAAAAGGTGCACAATCTTTCTGTAACCATATAAAAGTAAACATAGTATTTAACAACATTTGATATATAAATAAAATTTAGAGTCATAATAGTCCAATAATCAGGGAAAGGTTCCAACTCCAGAAGACACCCAATCTTCTATTAATCAATAGGATCAACAAGGAGGGATGTGATCAATTGTTTCACGTAGGTTCCAGCATACTCGTAGCCATCAACCCCATCTCGGTAGAATGCAACCATCATTCTTGCAAGGTTGAAGATTGGCTCCATGATGGGAAGCGGCATCTCGGTTTTTACGAAGCATTCGTAGTTCAAATCCTTCCATGCATCAATTACCTGCTTCTGAAGCTCATCGATTGCCTCTTCGCATGAGACTCGGTGCTGTTTCATGTAGCATTCCACAGCTGTCGCATACTTGGTTTCCTGTTTAGTACTTACTTTACTTAAGCAAATCCCAAATATAATTTATGTCTAGTAGCGAAAATTTGATAGAACTCTATTCACCGGTTCTAGGGCATCTCTCTTTTTGACCTAACAATATGCAGGTTTGCCTTTGCATTGGAGGAAAGAAAAATGATTATCTAACAATCCAGGTGCATGCTTCAATAATCAGATACCCACTTTCATTAGGAACACGAGGGAGGAAAATATAAAGACATCCTTTGCCTACCACCCTAAGTTCTTTTCACTGGTGATCTCCTAATTAAAATTGTGCGTCAATATGTTTAATGATTCATATTATCATTTATAGAACCGAACATACTGTTGTCTTAATATTAGAACAACAAGATTACATCATTGCCTTACTTGCTTCCGCCTATGGCGGGATATAGAGGTTTGGATGTATGCAATCATACCCATGTGTTAGAAACACATAAAGATTGATTCCCGATGACCCATAATAAAAATTACGTCAAGCTGTGTTGATCAACAGCTACTTCACAATATAAGATGCGCACTCAATTTATTGAGTCATTTTGCTTTATTTCATCATATTTCAAAGTCAAGAAAGATTATCTTTCACTCCATTAGAAATGGAAACATATTGTTGTCTTAGTGAAATCAATAAATCAATTTATATTTTAATAATGTAAGTATAAATTGACATTGAGGAATATGTAGTATAAAATTGGCATTACTTCATCTTTTAGGAAAACCACAAGGATTATCATGTCACTTACCTTATAATCATGTATGTCGTCAACAAACACAATAATTTTGGCTGATGCTCGAAGGACTAATGGTTGGTTTGCCGCCCAATTGAGTATCTCCTTAGTTACCAACTCCCCCATTCCAATTAAGGAGTTCATTGCCAAGACATTGGCGGTAGTTGAGCAGACACTTGCTTCGTTGAGTTCCTCCATTGTCGGTAGATAGTTGTTATTGTGCCAATTAGCCTCTTCGTGACATGCTAGTGCGAATTTCTTTATCTGAGATTAATGATGTAAAAATCACATTCCTTATTGCTATTTCGGCAAAAGATCAAGAAACAAAAACGGCACAATAGCATAATGTTAGAACCCAAGACACCCAAATGGACATAGTGAAGATGACCACCAGTGTCGTTGCAAGGGGAGTTGATACAAGAGCTTCATGTACTGTGAGTTAATTGCTATTTGTATATATTTAAGCTACCTGTTCTTTTGCAAATTGGACCCTCTCTGACATGCCGTTTATGGAAAGATCTTCCTCAGCTTCGGCCACAACTTGCAAAAGGAGTTGATACAAGAGCTTCATGTACTGTGGTAGCTGATCTACAGCACCGGCGTCCCACCTGTAGTTTAAATCAGGGCAAACAAGTAATTAAAGTTTTCAAAAGTAGTGCCAATAGTTAGTTATAGTAATGATAATACTAATAACACAATCGTAATAACAACAATAATAATGAATAATGAACAAATAACGGAATAGATATGTAGTGTACCTTTCTATTGCATTAGTCAAAGAGATGAGTTCATCAATTGATCCATACGTGTCGTAGATGTCGTCAATTGTTAAACATATATTGCCAACTTTGGATATTATCTTACGACCGAGGGAATATTCTGGTTCAAAGTATATTATTACCGTGATCAGGTAATTTTCGACCAATCTGTCTTTTACGAAAGGAAAATTTGTAGGACAGTCAATATCTTTCCACCACCTGCATACAGTTTTTTCTTTTTTCAGGCAAATGCAATCAGCATATAACAAGTATGATGATTCTCTTTGTCACATGCAACAATCTCAAAGTATGGGTTTTCATGGAGTAGGAGAACTTAAAAATTAATATAAATAAGAATGGAGAACTGAAAGGTAAAACTTTAAAGGATAACTCTTTTATTGATGCATGGTTCTTACTTTGTTAGAGCAGCTAACTCTTTTTGGTACAGCCTCTGGACTCTGTTAAAGTCCAATTTCGCAAACTTTAGCAGAACTTCTTCATGCGGTTTGCTTTGTTGGTAAAATGATATATATGCTTTTGCTGTCACCCTGTTCATGCTTTTATGGATTGGCCATTTTAGGGCATGCTTAATTTTGTTTGCCATTAACTCATCACTGCAGTTATTCATCATTTCCTCTAGAGTAGCCGTCGTGAATTTCCAGGCTTCCTCCAAAATATCCTCCCCACGAACTCTGTAGTGACTTGCTTCATAAAGACTTAGTAACCCATATGCATCGCTCGCCAAAGAAGCTTTAAATTTTCCCTCCTCATTTTGGAACTTCTTCAACGCCTCTGTTTCAGTCCAGCCAAGAAGGAAAAAAAAGTAAATTACATTACTTTGAAAAGTCATCTACAAAAACGGAATTGATAGAAATTAGCTTACGTACTCTAGAATGCTAGACTATTCTAGGCGACTAAACCACTCTAGCTAAGATACTAAGCTAGGCTAGTACCAATCGTACTAAACCAGTCTAGCTAGGATACTAAGTGCCAAACTACTCTAGGTATTTATTCACGTTTTCCAGCCTTGAGCCAGGTAAAATATTGGAGAAGTATGGGAAAAAAAAAATGCTGCAAATCGTCTTTGTTGAGGTTTTTGAAAAATGACGGGTAAGTTATGTTGCGTACAGCATAACTTTTGCTACCTCCATGTTGCATCATTTCTCCATGTTGTAAGATATTTTTGAGAATAGTTCCGAACGTAAAAAGGACACCATCGAAGGGTAATAAGTAACTGTTGAGGTCTTCACTGATGCAGATTGGGTAAATAATTCGATGATCCACGGTTTATCTTAAGGTACTTTGCCTTGGTGGCAGGAAATCTAAACACGTGGAGAAGTAAAAAAAAGCAAAAGCTGTTAGCGTTTTCCAGCACAAAAGCGGAGTTCCGAAGGATTGTCAAAGGTGTAGATGTTCTATTGTTAAAAAAGTTATGACTGAGATCAAGTTCCCACCAAAACTTTTGACTGGTTGATGTGCGAAAATAAGACAGCGATCAGTGTTTCTGAAAATCGACTTTAACATGATCGAACCAAGCATATTGAAGTAGATAAATGCTACATTAAGCAAAAATATTGAAGGTGGTATTAATGAGTTACCATTTGTGAGATCCGAAGGTTAGTTAGTATACATTTTTCCAAAACAGTCAATGGAAAGGCGTTCGACTCACCCTTATGCAAGTTGGGTATTAGTGATTCCACTACTCAACGGGAGTTATGAAAAGTAGCCTATACTAGAATATTAGACTACTCTTGGCTGCTAAACCACTCTAGCTAGGATACTAAGCTAGGCTAGTATCAAATCTTACATTAAATTCTTAGTTAGTTGATAGTTAAAGTAAAGTTTATATATTCAACTCATCGTACTCATTTAAGATCAATGAAAAATATTTCATTCACAATCTAACAAGAATGAGTAACCTGTTTAATGGTACCATTAATTCAGTGTCTTGTCAAATGAAATCATTTCCACATGGGTTTTCTTCCCATTTTAGAGTTTAATCTCTAAAATAAAAAGGCATTTCCACTACATTGGGCTTCTACGTTTGCGTAAGGTCTGGAGAAGAGCCGGATCAATTTGCGATCTGATGTACCCAGCCTTACCCTACACTTTGTGTAAGAGGATGTTTCCGCAACTTGAACACATGACTTTAAGGTCACAAAGCAGCAACTATTGGATAATTGTCCTGTAAAAGGCCTTTGAAAGTTTGTAGACTTTATCTTCTTCTCCCCTCTTTTAAAAACCTTCGGGTTGTGACACATACAACGAGATCTTGGAACACTAAGCTAGACGAGATTTTGAAAAGCTTAGATTTTATACGATGCTCTAAAGAAAAGTCCATGTACAAAAAAGTTAAAGGGACAAAAGTTTACTTGTTGTGGCCGTGTATGTGGATGATTTATTCGTAAATGGAACTAGCGCATCACTTATCAAAGACTTCAAGCAAGAGATGGCAACTAAATTTGAAATGTCCGACCTTGGCAACCTCACATATTACCTCGACATTGAGGTCACTCAAGCACACGATGGAATTAAAATGAAGCAAGAGTGGTATGCTTTGAGGATACTTAAAGAAGCCGGTTTACATGATTGTGACGCAAAATATGTTCCTATGGACCCGACACTAAACTCACAAAAGCCAAGAATGAAGAAGTTAAAGAGGGCATGCGCTATCGAAGACTGGTAGGATGTTTGAGATACTTGTTACATACAAGACCCGATCTCACCTACTCAGTTGGAATTGTAAGCTGCTATATGCAAGAACCGAGAGAGTCCCATAGACATGTGATTAAACATATTTTAAGGTACTTGAAAGGAACAACAGCTCTTGGAATAATGTTTAGACGGGCAACTACAAAACATCTTGTTGGATATAGTGATAATAGTCACAATGCAGATCAAGATGATGGTAAGAGCACTACGGGACACGTATTCTACTTCAATAATTCTCCAATCTCATGTTGTTCACAAAAGAAAAAAACCGGTGCATTGTCTTAATGTGAAGCTGAGTTTATGGCAGCCACTGCCGTGGCGTGTGCTATTTGGCTTCAAGAATTGTTGTGCGAAATAACAAGTTGGAAGCAATAAAAGGTGGACATACGTGTGGATAACAAATCGGCTATTGCACTTACCAAGAATCCCGTGTTTCATTGAAGGAGTAAGCACATACATAGACATTATCACATTATTCAGGAATACATGGAGAAAGGGTTAGTTGAAGTCGAGCATATAAGCGTAGACGAACAAAAGGCAGACATATTAACAAAACCATTGGCGTGGACAAGATTGAAAGAAATGCGGAGCTTGATAGACGTTGAAGAAATCCCAAGGTTACATTCGAAAATTAAGGGAGAGAATGTTGGATAATTGTCCTCATGTAATGATAAGTTTCAAAGCTCCTAGTATGTAGGAACTTAGCTAGATAGGATTGATATCTTTAGCTAAATTATAGTAACCTATTCCTAGTCAAGTTTGGATTTTGGAATGGACTAGGATTTACAATAGACTGGTGTAGTTAGTCTATAAATAGAGGAGGCCGGGTAGGGTCTTAATGTGTGTGGAAAAATCGTGTTCGGTTTTGTGTTATTTCCGAATAATAATAAGACGCGAGTTAGGCTTCAATTGTTTGTGTTAACTCTTTTTTGACTTTAATAACTTTACCAGTTGTTCCAATGTCCGCTCTCTTAATCTCTGACAATACTGATTTTACTGATAATACTGATAACACTGGTAACTGATGTCGATACTATACAAACCTTGCACATAAAGAAATAAGCGGTCTCCATTAATTTTGACCGGTTAAGTTATGGATTTATTCTCAGTGTTATGAATTTACGTTCTGTTCAGGACCCAATTCTTAATTTAATGATGTAACAATGTAAAAGAGGAGTGAAGACAATAAAAGGAAACATAACATACCTGTAAGAAAAGAAAAAGGAAAGTAGAAAACTTACATACCTGTAGAAACATGATAGGCTTGCTGTCTAAGCAAACGGAAACGCAGAGCAACGACGTGAAGGTCATCCGTAGTTTCCTCGCCCAAGCAGTCGTGATAAGAATTGTTAATATTATATAGAGACGTTTCTATCTCCTCCTTGAAATGATAGGCCACTCCTAGTCGTTGAATTTGGTCAATTAAGTCCAGCTTCATATAAGATCTATCTGATGTTTCCTTCAGCATCATTTGAATGTCTTCTCTTAATTTTTCCAGCTCTCGCGTAGTTTCTTCAGGAAAATCCTCCTTCAAAAAACATTAGTTCATGAACTTTCAATATTCATATCATCATTTGATAGCATTCGAACCTCACCGTACACTCTGTTAAACGAAAATGCTTTTACACATGCATGGCTTTTTTTTTCTTTTTGAGGAAATTGGACCTTTATTAAAATATGTGTACAAAGAGTTTCTCCCTATGACTGTCAAGCTGACTACAGTATCAAATCTAGGTTTATGTACAGAATCTAAGAGACTAACTCGCTTCAATATATCATCATGAACATAATATGGGGCATGCAATTTAGAAATGCACCCATGTGTCATTTCATTTCGCTAGTAGCATATGTTAAACACTCACTCTCGAAAAATATATAGCCGGTCGACTATGACATAGGAATTTTGCCAAAATGATTGGGGATTCATGAAGATCCAGTCGTGTGGAATTGCTGTGGAATTGCCGACTGGAGAAACAGTGCATTGCATGGCTTTTTCGCTAAGCTATACCTCCACTGTAAAACCCTGGGTGCTAAAAGAAATTTTCTACTTTGGAAGTCCTTGACATTTTAATATTTGGCATAATGTTAAAGATGAAGGTGATGTGCGTATGGAGTAGCAAGAGGCATTTGGTCGAACACCTTGGAGAATTTGACAAACAGTGCTGAAGAGAGCTTGCTGTGCATTGGAGAAGCTAGTAGTTGGAGTAGGCTGGATGTAGAAGTGCTGAGGTGTTAAATTGGGAGCAAATGGGTGGCTCAACCCACGTGATCGAAGGGACTTGCGAAGAAGATCTGAAGCTGCAGCAGAGCATTCGAAGTGTGCGAAGAAGGAAGGCGGGAGTTAGTTTAAATGTGTGAAATGCCTATATTACCCTTATGTTAATAACAGTAGGTAGTTAGTTATCGGGGTTATTTTTGTAATTTGGCCTGTTGTCTTCTCCCTTATATGCTGAACGGTTGTTGAGCTGAAGGAGTAGAGAAATCAGTTGGCTTTCCTTCTATTTCTGGTTGTGATTCTTTTCTCTCGGTGATTCCTTTATCATCATGATTTCTTTGTCTTAATCAATTTTGCCTCTGAGTGATTAGTTTGTGAAAATTAACATGGTATCAGAGCCTATAATTACCAGTTTGTATTGATTCAACCTTAGTGATTCGAATGGCTTCTTCTTCAGTCACGTTTGGATCCATCGATCCACATGAGGATCCGTTCTACATACATCCTTCTGACAGTCCATCACTCGTTCTCACTCAAAATTTGCTCACATCACAAAATTATCACGGTTGGAGCAGAATTGTGCGTCGTGCTCTGGAAGCAAAGAATAAAACTGGATTCATTGACGGTACCGTTACCAAACCAGCAGAAGGAGATCGTAGATGTGCTCTGTGGATAAAAGCAAACAATATGGTGGCATCCTGGATTATGAATGCGGTAAGTCCTTCAATTGCCCAAAGTATTATGTGGATTGATAGTGCTTGTGAAATCTGGAAGGATTTACGACTTAGATATGGAAATGCCGATGCATTTAGGATGTCAGACCTTCAGGAACAGTTTTATATGATTAAGCAAGGAGGTGTGTCTGTAACTGAATATTATACTAAATTGAAAGTAGTGTGGGAGGAATTGACAGTTTTGAAGGCTATTCCTTCATGTACATGTAGACGTTGTACCTGTAATATCACTACTCAAGTATCGAAGTTTATTGAGGATGACTTCGTTATTAAGTTTTTGAAAGGACTGTCGGATGAGTTTGAACCGGTTAAGGCTCAAATCCTGTTAATCAATCCTTTGCCTGATGTTAATACTGCTTTTGCAATGGCAGTCAAATTTGAAAGGAAGGTGTTATATTCTAATAATCAGTCTATATTTCGTAATAATCCGTCTGTGGTGTCAAGCATGGGAAATGATGATGGTGTGCTTGCTGGACCAATATCTGGATCCAGACAGAATTTTAGACCACAGAATAGCTATAGAAGGGAAGGAAATTTTGTTGCAAGGTCTGGACAGGGTAATGTCAAGAGACCTGTATGCAACTATTGTGGTATGTTAGGACATTTGGAGCAAAAATGTTACAAGAAGCATGGTTATCCGCCTGGATATAAACCGATATCACAAGCTAATTGTGTAAGCTTTGATGGTAATCAACAGCTCAGTGGGAATGCATTGCAGGAAGAGGCTCGGTGTGATGATCTGTTTCATCAACAAACGGAACAGTCTCAGATGTCAAACATGTTTACCCCGGAACAGTGTACTCAATTGATGAATATGTTGAGGGATTATCAGGCAAAGGACAGAAGGGAGAAATTAGGCTCTGATGATAAGAACGAGAGCCAGCATTCTGTCATGTCAGCTCAGCAACTATGTGCTGCGGGTAAGAGGTCAGGTAATATGTCATCCAGAAACTTAGACATATGGATTTTGGATTCAGGTGCTACGGATCATATTTGTTGTTCATTGAGTCTCTTTGATTCTTATAAAACAGTTGTGCCTATAATAGTCAGGTTGCCTAATGCTCAGTCCGTTGAAGTCACACACATTGGAACTGTGACTGTAAATCCAAACCTGATCCTCAGTGATGTCTTCTTTATTCCTGCATTCTGCTTTAACTTGCTATCACTCAGCAAGCTTACTAAATATAATCGTATTCAAGCTTTATTTCGTTCTAATTGCTGTGTTCTGTATGAACAGACCACTATGAGGAAGATTGGTATAGCTGAAGTTAGTCAAGGCCTGTATAAGCTTCCTGGTTCTTTGAAGCAATCTGAAACTAAAACTCAGTTGGACACTCATGTTTCGCTTCAAGCCACTACTCAGTCACAAGCTGCACTTTGGCATTCAAGGCTTGGACATTTATCTTCACACAGACTAAGAGAAATCCACAAGATTGAACCTTTAGTGATACATCATGATGAGTCTGAGCCCTGTCTTATTTGTCCTCTTGCAAAACAAAAAAGAAAACCATTCCATGTTTCTTTGTCTGTTACTGTTTCCCCTTTCTCTTTGATTCATATTGACATATGGGGGCCATACAGGCACCCCACGATGTATCAACAACGCTATTTTCTTACCATTGTAGATGACTATAGCAGATTTACATGGTTGTATTTGTTGAAGAACAAATCTGAAGTTAGAAATATCTTGCCTAGTTTCTATAACTTTGTGGCTGTTCAGTTTGACTGCAAAATTAAAACCATTCGTTCTGATAATGGTTTAGAGTTCCAATTGAATTCCTTTTATGCTGAAAAGGGAATTGTACACCAAACTACTTGTACCTATACACCTCAACAGAATGGGGTTGTTGAGAGGAAACATCAGCATATTCTAAACGTAGCCAGAGCCATCAAATTTCAAAGCCATGTCCCTATTCAATTGTGGGGTTTCTGTGTCCAACATGCTGTGTACTTAATCAATTTGATCCCATCTCCTGTTCTTCACAATAAAGCTCCATACCAACTGATGTATAATGAAGAGCCATCTTACCTACAGCTTAAAACCTTTGGATGCCTGGCTTTTGCCAGTAACGTTCGTCATGATAATGGGAAGTTCAGTCCCAAATCTAGGAAATCCATTTTTCTTGGCTTTCCTCTCACTACTAAAGGTTTCATACTTCAAGACACTGCTACGAAGGAAATTTTTATATCTAGAGATGTTGAATTCTTTGAAAACGTATTTCCTTACTCACCAATACATGATCTCAGTCGTCAGTCTAGTGACTATTTTTTTGAGTCTTCTCTCTGCCCGTCTACTCCATTGATGAATGCTTCTCCTGCTGGTTTAGATGACACTGCCCTTCCAACTTCATCCCATCCTTCACCAAGTGCACCTCCCTCACAGCCTTCACCAAGTCAATCACCTCCTCTGAGTCATTCACCTACTTCAGCCAATTCTTCTGTACAGCCTTGCAGTCCGGTTACCACATGCACCTCACCCTCTTTGACTCCTCATCACTTATCTGAGTCTTTTCCTGCTTCTCCTCCAATTGCTCCTATTCCTATTACATCTATAGATATCTGCCTTCCAGAAATTTCTAATGTTAGACCCAGCAGAACGAGACGGACACCTTCTTATCTCCAGCAATACTATTGCAATCAATCTGCCTCATCATGTCATGGCTCTCAGCCTACATCTTCTACACCTCACATTCTTGCTAAAACATTCAGCCTCGATTCATTAGCACCTAAATACAAGGCATATGTCTTAGCTACTGGTTTGCACATAGAGCCTACTAATTACTTCGAAGCTTGTAGTTCTGCAGATTGGCAGGCAGCTATGCAAACTGAGCTAGCAGCGCTTGAAGCCAACCACACCTGGACATTGGTGCCCTTGCCACCAGGAAAACGTCCCATAGGGTGTAAATGGGTCTACAAGGTGAAGTATCAGGCTGATGGCACGGTGGAACGTTATAAGGCACGTCTCGTGGCAAAGGGGTATACCCAACAGTACGGGATTGACTATCAGGAGACGTTTTCCCCTGTAGCCAAAATGACCACTGTGAGATTTGTTTTGGCCTTGGCAGCTAGCAAAGGTTGGCATATGCAGCAGTTGGATGTCAACAATGCATTTCTTCATGGAGACCTACATGAAGAAATTTACATGACTCCACCACCTGGTTTGGATCTGGCTCAACATGATCTGGTTTGTAAGCTTGAAAAATCCTTGTATGGGCTCAAGCAAGCTAGCAGAGAGTGGAATGCCAAGCTGACTGCATATCTGATTTCTCTGGGTTTCATTCAATCTATGCATGATTACACACTGTTTCTTAAACAAACGTCCGAGTATTTTCTCATTGCCTTGGTCTACGTGGATGATATCACTTTGATTTCTTCATCTATGCTGCCTATTCAGACTTTGAAGTCTCAATTGCATAGTACTTTCAAGATTAAAGATCTTGGGGACCTACGATACTTCCTGGGTCTCAAAGTGGCTAGGTCCCAGGGGGGGCTCGTGATGAATCAGAGGAAATATGCGCTGGAACTCTTGGAACAAACTGGATTTCTGGGTGCTAAGCCTGCCAAAACTCCTATGGAAACGAACTTAAGGCTGACCCATGGAGATTCACCTGCCTTGGAAGACATTTCAGCCTACAGAAGATTGATAGGAAAGCTTATATATCTTACGATCACGCGGCCAGACATATCATTTTCAGTACAACAGCTTAGTCAATTTCTGGATATTCCAACGGAACAGCATCTTAAAGCTGCTCACAGGTTACTCAGATACATAAAAGGAACAGTAGGCCAAGGGCTATTCTATCCGGCTAACACTCAACTACAGCTAAAGGCATTTTCAGATTCAGATTGGGCTGGCTGTAGTGAGACAAGAAGAAGTGTGACAGGCTTTTGTGTGTTCTTAGGGGATGCATTGATTTCATGGAAAGCTAAAAAGCAATCAACTGTGTCGAAGTCTTCAGCAGAGGCTGAGTACAGGGCATTAGCATCCTTAGTGTGTGAAATACAGTGGTTACTGTATTTGTCTGAATATTTGCAGATCCAGAAGCAAGAGCCAGTGAAAGTTTATTGTGACAGTAAGAGTGCAATGCATATAGTTGAGAACCCTGTGTTTCATGAGAGAACCAAGCATATCGAGATTGATTGTCATATAGTTAGGGAGAAGGTGCAAAATGATGTTATTAGATTGATGCCCATTAGAACTGATCTTCAGGCTGCAGACATTTTTACGAAAGCCTTAGATTCAAAGAGGATGAATGACCTTCTCAGCATATTTGGAGTCTGTAACATCTATGCCAAGCATGGCTTGAGGGGGGGTGTTAAAGATGAAGGTGATGTGCGTATGGAGTAGCAAGAGGCATTTGGTCGAACACCTTGGAGAATTTGACAAACAGTGCTGAAGAGAGCTTGCTGTGCATTGGAGAAGCTAGTAGTTGGAGTAGGCTGGATGTAGAAGTGCTGAGGTGTTAAATTGGGAGCAAATGGGTGGCTCAACCCACGTGATCGAAGGGACTTGCGAAGAAGATCTGAAGCTGCAGCAGAGCATTCGAAGTGTGCGAAGAAGGAAGGCGGGAGTTAGTTTAAATGTGTGAAATGCCTATATTACCCTTATGTTAATAACAGTAGGTAGTTAGTTATCGGGGTTATTTTTGTAATTTGGCCTGTTGTCTTCTCCCTTATATGCTGAACGGTTGTTGAGCTGAAGGAGTAGAGAAATCAGTTGGCTTTCCTTCTATTTCTGGTTGTGATTCTTTTCTCTCGGTGATTCCTTTATCATCATGATTTCTTCGTCTTAATCAATTTTGCCTCTGAGTGATTAGTTTGTGAAAATTAACACATAATATTATTATTATCTAGAAGCGCGTTTAACAATTTTTGCAAAAGGTTTATGTTATTTCGGATCTACAATGTCAAACCTGCAATCTAGCTTTCAAACACCACAAATCTGAACGTGCGTGATTGGACCTAATATTGTTAGAGTAGATCCATTCGATATTATAATAAATACATATTAGGTAGAAGAAAAAGAAAAACGTTACCATATCCTCAAAAGCAAGGAAGAAGTCTCCCCAAACGCTTGGCTGGAAGTTGGCAGATGGGCGTGGTGCATCTTCTCCAGATTTCATGACAACAGAAGCCATTGTTTAGAGTTGGTGAGATGGTGAGAGTCAAGTTTTCACTAACCCGTGGAGCTAAAGTTTGGCGAGAGAATAGGTTTCGTCCTTCATGAATTTATAGAACCCAGATTCAATCCTCTCTCGTTCAGGATCAATGTGAGTATTACATATGGAAAACCCTCATGTGCGTGAGTACTATAAATGGAAAACCCTCATGTGCGTCGCATGATTGGTTTTCCTTCGTGTAAGACTGTCAATGCTAAAGTTTGGCATCCTAACTATTTGAATTTCAATTTTACCTCTTTGAAAATTTGCTCTTGACCTACGCGCTTAAACGTGTAATCACCAGATTACAGTGAGTCATACACCGCGAATCAGTGTAAAGAACATTGGACGACATCTAAACCGGTGTTACAGTAACAGAGTAATTGAAAAAAAAATCAGGAAATCTGGTTACTAATTAGAAGACGCAATTTAAAACTAAAAGGGAGCAATTATTATAAATTCGAGTAATGCAATATATAAAATATGAAAGAAAAGAGAGGACAAGAAGTAGAGAATAAGAATGTGTTAGAATATGTTAGAGTTTTGATGATTTGCACAATTTGGCACTTCGAACGATAGATTAGGCGCTTCATGTAGTGTGTTGGAAGTCAGTATGCTTCGAACGCTCACATTAGGCGCTTAATGTGCCTTGGTGGAATCCAGTACACTTCGAACACCTACATTAGGTGCCTCATGTGAAGTGTCTGGATGTACGTACACTTCGAACGCCTACATTAGGCGCTTCATGTGAAGTGTATGGAAGTCAGAACACTTCGAACGCCTACATTAGGCGCTTCATGTGTTCTGATGAAAAGTGCAAACACTTCGAACGCCTACATTAGGCGCTTCAAGTGGTCTACCAAGTCAAAGGTACTTTTTCCCAGAATGGGCACGTACACCAAAGTACTTTTTCTGAGAAAATGTCAGATTTAGTTCGAACAAGCATGAAGGGTAACATTAGGCGCTTCATGTGACTTCGAACGCCTTCAGCTGCCCACATAAGGCGCTTAATGTGACTTCGAACGCCAGTTCATTTTCACATTAAGCGCTCAATATCACTTCGAACGCCTGTTCATCAAACACATTAGGCGCTTCATGTGGCTAACGTTACAAAGGTCTCTTTGTTTCACTTTCTAACATCAGTTGACTCTTTGTACCCTCTTCTTTTAGTACTATTTTTCACAGGTTCTTCTTCAAACCTGATAATGCCAGATTTCCATTCTTGGCTTTCTTTTTGAAGTCTCTCCAAAAGTTTTTCTACATGCCAAGGGAAGATCTCAAGTGATTATGAAGTACCATCACAAGATGCCAAAGCCCATTATTGGCACTACAGAGGCTTTCAAACGGGAAGAATTCAAAAGAGTGATAAAAGAAGGGTTTCCTCTCTTCTTCTCTAACTTTCTACATTTTCATGCTCTCAGATTTTCTCTCAAGCTCAAGCTCTCAAGATAGTTGTAAACATTGTATATTTTACTTTATTGTTGAGAGTGATTATTGTAAGAAGAAGAAGAGTCTTCCTCTTGGTGAGTAATATAGTGAGAGATTGTGTAGACTGTTGGTCAAGGAGCAAGGGTGCTTCTTGTTTGAGTTTTCTAGACTTTGAAGGGTTAGTTGATAGTGTTGTGGTGCACTATTCTCCCTACAAGATTTCTTTGAGGGAAAAGAAGATCTTTGGAGGCTAGACTTCAAAGGGTTAGATCTCTCGGTTGTGGTCCAGGCGTGTTGCCTAGTTTTTCATTTTTTGGATTTTGTTTTTGATTGTTGTTTCCCCCATTGAAATAACAATCCCCTTTTCAAAATCCTTCTTGTGAAAAATCAAGAAGGTATAGGAGTAGAGTCATTTGACTTGAACCTCTATACATACTTGTGTTCTTTACTTTCTTGCAAGTCTTTATTCTTTCTAAAGAACATATCCAAGTATTGGTTGCACTCCAAAACGAAAAATATCCATAAAATATCCATACTTGATGAACACACTATTCAACCCCCCTTCTAGTGTGTTCTAAGGGACCTAACAATTGGCATCAGAGCCTCATCTTGTTCATTTGAGTCCAAATACAAGATTTGATCATTAGAGTATGGATCCCTTTGTCTTTGATGATGCTAGTTCCCCTAGTGGTGATGCCTCAAGAAGAAGGAGGCAAAAAACACTACTCCCTTCCATTTCCAGTGTACATGTCAAAGTTCGAATGTTTGACCCTCTAAACTACCCACTATAGATGTCCAACATGGAAGCATATCTA
Source organism: Eustoma russellianum (assembly GCA_036186865.1). NCBI lineage: Eukaryota > Viridiplantae > Streptophyta > Magnoliopsida > Gentianales > Gentianaceae > Eustoma > Eustoma russellianum. Next base: position 24,791,017 of record AP025071.1, on the reverse strand, counting down.
TGTTCATGTGGGTACAGGATATGGAGAGAAGTTTCAAAAGGCTCTATTATTCCTGTTGATATTGGTGATCCTACTCCTGAAGAGGAGTTACAGTTTGCCATAAATAGCAAAGCTCTTGCTATTTTGAACAGATCTCTTGCTCCAAATGAGAGAGCTCAAATTCAAGGAGTCCAATCCGCTCACGAGGCTTGGACAAAGCTTGAGATGATCCACGAAGGAACATCTCAAGTAAGGAAGGCAAAAAGGAGACAGTTGATCAAACAGTTTTACAACTTTACTGTCCCCGAAGGTGAAAAAATAGAAGAATCCATCCAAAGATTCACCAAGCTTGTCAACCTTCTTACATCGGTTGGCAAGAAAATCGAACAAGAGGATCTCAATCATTGCTTCCTAAACAGTTTAGGAAGAGAATGGAACGCAAAGGTGACGACCATTGAGGAGTCCAAGGATTTAGAGACCATCACCTTGGATGAGTTATATGGGACTCTCATCACTTATGAGATTCATCTAGATGCACAAGAAAAGAACGACCCCATTTGTCACTCCACTAAAGCGCTTGCATGCGAGTCGGAGGACTCGGACGATGAAGTCGGACTTCTTGTTAGAAGATTCCGACGTTTTGCGAGAAAGAATGAAGATGAAGCAAAAAAGATTCATCAAAGAAAAATTCTCCAAGGACAAGGTGAAGGACCAAGACAATAAATGCTACAAGTGTTGGAAGTTTGGTCACTTCATGAAGGATTGTCGGGTGAAGGAGCCACAACTCAAGGACAAGAAGGCCATCTACCAAGGAAGAAGGCCTTGCAAGCGGAAGTAGCCCATTGGGAGAGCATTCTTTCCAGATCCGAGAGTGACAATAGCGACCATGATGATCTTGCACTCACCGGTGTGGTTCAAGATGATCTTGACAAGGAGTTCTTTGCACTCATGGCCATCAACGATGACATGGAGGTATGCAATATCTCATCTCACTATAGATTAATTGATGAAAGAGATGATTTAGTGCAAGAAAATGACCACTTAGACTTGAAATATAAACGTGTCAAGAAGGAATTTATAGCATGTTTAAATGAATATAATGACACGATAGAAGATCATATTGCATTACAAGTTGAGCATGATATATTTTTGACTATGCATGTGATTGCACTTGAAGAGAAACATGATTTGATGAAATCATGTGCTCAAGCCCTTGATGAGAAGAAAAATGATTCAAGGGTAAGTGCTACAAAGATAGAGGTTAAGGATGCATCTAGGCCGAACATGAAAGCTAAAATCAAACCTAGTGCCATGTATGCATCTAAGAAGGGAAATAAAAAGGAACAAGCACAAGTAGTCAAGGAGTCTAAAACCTCCTTGAAGAAACAAAGGAAGGCATCACAACCTTTGGTTCATGTCGTGAGACAAAAACCTTCTTCGATTCCAAAGAAGGTTGTTCCTAAAAAGGAAACACGATATATGCCTACGCACAAGCATTCGCACAAGCATACACAAGCATACTCCTACATGTTTTTATTGTAATAGGAAAGGTCATGTAGAAAGAGTATGTAGGGCACAAAATAACAAAAGTCTTGTGTGGGTGCCGAAAGGCGAGATGAAGGTAACTAACCTTCAAGGACCCAAAACAAAAAGGGTACCAACTTCATATGGTTCTTTTGCAGGCCCTAGCACTCAATGGAGAAAGCGAAGACAAGAAGGTCAAATGGGTCGTGGACAGTGGGTGTTCTAGCCATATGACGGGAGACAAACGTCTCTTCCATAGACTCACTATGCAAGATGAAGAGTTGTCCACTTTGGTGGTAGCAAAGGCCAAATAAAAGGACATGGTATTATGGGTAACGATTCTTTCTCTCTTAGTGATGTCTTATATGTTGTAGGTCTTAAGTTTAACTTGATAAGTGTCAGTCAACTATGTGATGCTAATTATGAGGTAACGTTTTTGAAAACAATGTGAGTTGTGAAAAAGGGTAATAACATCTTATTTGAGGCTTTGCGTTTAAAAAATATTTACAAACTTAGCATCAACGATTTGGTTTCTCAAAATGTATCTTGCTTAGTTTCCAAGAATGATTTGATGCAACTATGGCATAGACGTCTCGGACATGTATGTTTCAAAACATTTAAGTTTATTTGCGAAAATGATAAAGTCTAAGGCCTTCCAAAAATGAATTTCGAAAACCATGACTTATGTGACACTTGTCAAAAGGCGAAGCTTGTGAAAACAAGCTTCAAACCCAAGACAAATATTTCCACCTCCAAGCTCCTACAATTGCTTCATATGGATTTGTATGGGGATGTTGGAACAAAAAATTTGGGTGGTAAACATTACACCTTCGTGGTAGTAGATGACTATACTCGTTATACATGGGTGGATGTTTCTAGCTAAGAAAAGTGATGCATGTAGTGAGTTTATGAGTCTAAGTAGACGATTGGAAAATCATGTGGGTGACACCATTAACACCATCCGTAGTGATCGTGGTGGTGAGTTTGATGGTGATTTCGAAAGGTTTTGTGTATCCAAAGGATACTCTCATGACCTTTCCAGCACATAGAACTCCTCAACAAAATGGTGTGTCCGAACGAAAGAATAGAACTCTACAAGAAATGTGTAGAGCAATATTGAATGTGTTCGGTTTGCCCAAATATTTTTGGGCCGAAGCAGTAATGTCGCTTGCCATGTGTTCAATCGTGTGTATTTGAGACCATACCTAAATGTGACACCCTATGAGCTTTGGAATGGAAAAGTTCCCAATATTGGGCATTTCAAAGTCTTTGGTTGCAAGTGTTTCATATTTAATACCAATGATACTTTGGATAAACTTGACCTCAAAGCGGATGAAGGTATCTTTTTAGGTTATGCCTCAAATAGTAAGGCATTTCGTGTTTTCAACAAAAGGAGTCAAAAGGTGGAAGAATCAATCCATGTTAAGTTTAATAAATCACTTAGTGACGAACCTAAACTTAATGAGGATTGTGAAGAAAATGAAGATGTGACTCCTCAAGAAGAAATTCTTGAGGATATTCATATGGTTCTTCCTCAACAAGAGATTGTTGATGATCCTCCAAATGGAAACATCTTCATTGACTTGAGAGTTGAACCTATTGAAGGTACTCCTCCACTTTGTGTGCATGAACTTAGTGAGTCAAATAGAAATATTTTTCATACTCATGTTGATACACAAAATGTCGATAACGCATCACACATTCCGGAACATGAGATTCATGTGAATGATGAAGGTTCATCACTTCCGGAACATGATCATGAGGAAGTTGGAGGAGATGTCTCCAATCTTCCTAGATCATTTAAGCACAAAAGTTCTCACCCGCAAGAGTTGGTCATAGGTGATCTAAATAGGGGTATCACCACACGAAGGCAATATAGAGAGAATGCATTTGTCTCTCTTATAGAGCCTAAGAATATTAAAGATGCACTTCTTGATGAAAATTGGATCTTGGCTATGCAAGAAAAATTAAACCAATTTGAAAGAAGTGATGTTTGGGAGTTAGTTCCCAAACCACACGATCATCCTATTATTGGTATGAAATGGGTTTTTCGTAACAAGATGGATGATCAAGGTAATGTCACTAGAAACAAGGCTAGGTTAGTTGCTCAAGGATACCGTCAAGAAAAAGGTATCGATTTTGATGAGACATTTGCACCCGTAGCACGGCTTGAGGCTATTAGGATGTTGTTAGCATATGATTGTTATAGGGATTTTAAACTTTACCAAATGGATGTTAAATCCGCCTTCTTGAATGGTGTTATTCAAGAAGAAGTGTATGTTGCACAACCTCCCGGGTTTGAATGTCATGATTCACCACATCATGTCTTCAAACTTAAAAAGGCTCTTTATGGCCTCAAACAAGCTCCAAGAGCTTGGTACGAGAGGTTAAGTACTTTTCTTCTTAATAATGGTTTTTCAAGAGGTAAAGTTGACACTACTTTGTTCATAAAAGAACAAGATAGAAATCGTTTAATTGTTCAAGTATATGTTGATGATACTATTTTTGGTGCTACTAACAATTGTCTTTGTGAGCAATTTGCTAGTCTTATGCAAGGTGAGTTCGAGATGAGCATGATGGGCGAACTTAACTATTTCCTTGGATTACAAATCAAGCAAACCGAAGAAGGCATGTACATTTCCCAAACCAAATACACAAAGGATTTTCTCAAAAATTACAATTTTGGTGAAGGAAGAGAAGTAAACACTCCTATGAGCACAAGTGCCAAGCTTGACAAGGATGAGAAAGGAAAGCATGTCGAGGTAACCTTGTATCGTGGTATTATAGGTAGTCTACTTTATTTGACGGCTAGTAGACCCGATATTTTACATGCAGTGTGTTTATGTGCTAGATTTCAAAGTGATCCTAGGGAGATGCATTTTATTGCGGTAAAACGCATCCTTAGATACCTTATAAGTACTTTGAAATTTGGTTTATTTTATCCTAAGAATACATGTTTTGATTTAAGATGATATTGTGACTCTGATTAAGCGGGGAGTCTTGTTGATAGGAAGAGCACCTCTGGAACTTGTCAGCTTCTTGGAGATTGTCTCGTTTCTTGGTTTTCCAAGAAATAAAACAGTGTGTCTCTTTCTACGGCGGAATCCGAATATGTGTCAGCCGCCTCTTGTTGTGCACAGATATTATGGATGACTAACACGTTAAATGATTATAACATTCACTTCTCCAAAGTGCCAATTTTGTGTGATAACACGTCTGCCATAAATATTACACAAAATCCCGTCCAACATAGTCGGACTAAGCACATTGAAGTGATGTATCATTTCATCCGTGATTGCGTACAAAAGAACTTGGTAAGTGTGGAATTTGTTCCTACATGAGACCAATTAGCAGACATTTTCACGAAACCTTTACCTAGTGATGTATTTGCATCTATAAGAAGTAGGTTGGGGTTGCTCAACATGGGTTGATAATAACCCATCTTGAGTTTTGAGCATGAAAGTTTTAAAATTTTAAAGGTCAGTATACATAAGGCGCTTCATCATAATTACTTCAGGCGTTCGATGTCACATCAGGCGCCTGATGTTAAGGATGTCACTCGTTCGAAGTGACATCAGGCGCTTTATGTTACCTTACACAAGCGTTCGATGTAGGATTAAGCGCTTTATCTGATTGAGTTCACTTGTTCAAAGTGACATTAAGCGCTCAATCTGCATCTCCACAACCGTTCAATGTTACTTTAGGCGCTTCATCCTATTTTGTGAAGTCGTTCGAAGTAGCATTAGGCGCCTAAACCCTATTTCTTCACTGTCTTTTCCGCCGTCTCTTCAGTTTTTGCGCCATTCAACCATCATCAATTCCCTGCCGTCGTTTTCCTCTTTTCCCTCTTCCCACGTTTGACAAATTCCTCTTCCCCATTCACTTCTTCTCCTTCTTCCCCAAAACTCTCTCCCACTATCCCACTCTCCCATCATCTCCCTCTTTCCTCCATTACTCCACTATTCCCTTCATCTTCCTTCTGCCCTTTTATAACTCCAATCTTTTCTTCTTCTTCTTCTCACTTGCAAACTTTCTCCATTTCCTTCTCTTCTCAAAATCTTACTCTCATACCACTAAAATGGCTTCAGCAGGCCCCTCAAAATGCTCTCGCAGTCAAAAATGCAAGCAAACTGCTGGGCTTGGGATTACGGAACCAACTGAAATCAATCTATTCGTGAAGGGCTCACCAAGGAAAATTTTCCTTGGTTAAAGAAATTTGACCCTGAAATAAAGAAACCACCACGTCACATAGACAAAGGAGCATATGTTTCCTTTTACTTTAATATGCTGTTTGAAGAATGGGTCGCAAACAATCGTCCCATCATCCCACTGAAATTGCTTAGTCTCAGTAATCTCCCTGAGACTAGCAATGCCTTTGAAATCGTGGCCCTTGCTGGAACATCAAGGATGGATCTCTCTTTGGTCCAGACTTGATATGCAAAAAATTTCACGCGAGCACACCAGACTGTTCTATTCAAACATGTGGGTCACTCCACAATCTGAGTCTCAACCTTTTTCCATTCACACTGTTATTGACGGTACTCCTCTCAGCTTCACTGTCCTTGAAATCTGTGAAGTTCTGAGAATCCGGAACGAGGGATTAAGTGACTTCTATGTATTTGACTGGAGTAGCAAATACGGCGTCCGTGAGCATGACGTAAAATTTGATCTGGGGTTTTTCCCCTCAAAGAAGACTCAGAATATGCCCTTGGTGGATCGCATTCTGCTGGCTGTGGTCACCTATTGCGTAAACGGTAAGTCTACTAGAAATCCAAGCCACATGGATTTCTATGTTACTTACCGTATCAAACATCTGACCCAGTTGAATCTTGCCTGGATCTTTTTAGAAGTCATGTTTGCAGCTCTCCGAAAAGGGTCCAAAGCCTTACCTTTTGCAAATATTATCACAATCTTGTTAAAGTCAAAAGGTATTGAAATTTCTGATGATGAATTGACCCAAGTTGCAAAAACTGACGTGTATGATCACTACAATATCGCCCAAGCAGTTGATTCACAAAAATAGAAAGCCACTACCATTCATGACCTTGATGATGAGGCAGAAGCAGAGCCTCAGGAAGATGTAGAATCAAGTACCGTTGCACAGCTGTGTGCACAAGTTCAGTCTTTGGAACAGTCTGTTCAGCAGCTTCAACTCAAAGATGCGCGTCATGAATATCGGTTCAATGCTCTCAAGGCAGCTATTCTCCGTGAATTTCCATGGGCCTACTTTCCTCCTGATTTTGATGATTTAGGGGGAGAACATGCTGGAGATGCTGCTGGTGCTGGTGCTGGTGGAAGCGGACAAGATGGCGGGAGTGGTCAGCAGATGGGTGGATTTGCAGATTTTGCATCAAGTCGTTTCAGTTTTGGGGATCTTCAGCCTGGTGGAAGTAGTGGTGGATTATAGGATTTTTATTTTAAAAATTCTGATGGATTGACATTTTCTTTTGATGTCTAGCAACTTCTCGTTCTCTTCTATGTTCATTTAAAATTCTTTTTATTGTTTTAATCTTAATCTTTATGAAAATGTCTTTTGCATCATTATTTGTGGAATTTTATGGTTCTCTTCTTAAAAGTAAAAATATCACTTTGTGAGGGGGAGCATTTGTTAAAGGGGAGATAATTTTAAAAGTTAATGCATTTTGTGAAATCATCAAAAAGAGGGAGAATGATAGAATATGTTAGAGTTTTGATGATTTACACAATTTGGCACTTCGAACGATAGATTAGGCGCTTCATGTTGTGTTTTGGAAGTCAGTATACTTCAAACGCTCACATTAGGCGCTTAATGTGCCTTGGTAGAATCTAGTACACTTCGAACGCCTACATTAGGTGCCTCATGTGAAGTGTCTGGATGTGCATACACTTCGAACGCCTACATTAGGCGCTTCATGTGAAGTGTATGGAAGTCAGAACACTTCGAACGCCTACATTAGGCGCTTCATGTGTTCTGATGAAAAGTGCGAACACTTCGAACGCTACATTAGGCGCTTCAAGTGGTCCACCAAGTCAAATGTACTTTTCCCCAGAATGGGCACGTACACCTAAGTAATTTTTCTGAGAAATGTCAGATTTAGTTCGAACAAGCATGAAGGGTAACATTAGGCTCTTCATGTGACTTCGAACGCCTTCAGCTGCCCACATAAGGCGCTTAATGTGACTTCGAACGCCAGTTCATTTTCACATTAAGCGCTCAATGTCACTTCGAACGCCTGTTCATCAAACACATTAGGCGCTTCATGTGGCTAACGTTACAAAGGTCTCTTTGCTTCACTTTCTAACATCAGTTGACTCTTTGTACCCTCTTCTTTTAGTGATATTTTTCACAGGTTCTCCTTCAAACCTGATAATGCCAGATTTCCATTCTTGGCTTTCTTTTTGAAGTCTCTCCAAAAGTTTTTCTACATGCCAAGGGAAGATCTCAAATGATGATGAAGTACCATCACAAGATGCCAAAGCCCATTATTGGTACTGCAGAGGCTTTCAAACGGGAAGAATTCAAAAGAGTGATAAAAGAAGGGTTTCCTCTCTTCTTCTCTAACTTTCTACATTTTCATGCTCTCAGATTTTCTCTCAAGCTCAAGCTCTCAAGATAGTTGTAAACATTGTATATTTTACTTTGTTGTTGAGAATGATTATTGTAAGAAGAAGAAGAAGAGTCTTCCTCTTGGTGAGTAATATTGTGAGAGATTGTGTAGACTGTTGGTCAAGGAGCAAGGGTGCTTCTTGTTTGAGTTTTCTAGACTTTGAAGGGTTAGTTGATAGTGTTGTGGTGCACTATTCTCCCTACAAGATTTCTTTGAGGGCAAAGAAGATCTTTGGAGGCTAGACTTCAAAGGGTTAGATCTCTCGGTTGTGGTCTAGGCGTGTTACATAGTTTTTCATTGTTTGGATTTTGTTTTTGATTGTTGTTTCTCCCATTGAAATAGCAATCCCCTTTTCAAAATCCTTCTTGTGAAAAATCAAGAAGGTAGAGGAGTAGAGTCATTTGACTTGAACCTCTATACATACTTGTGTTCTTTACTTTCTTGCAAGCCTTTATTCTTTCTAAAGAACACATCCAAGTATTGGTTGCACTCAAAAGCGAAAAATATCCATAAAATATCCATACTTGGTGAACACACTATTCAACCCCCCCTTCTAGTGTGTTCTAAGGGACCTAACAGAATGTATTCTTCACTATTTTAAAGATGTGCCAAACATGTCCATCATAGTGTCCTATTCATAGGACTTTGGGGATGAGGGTACATTGAATTGGTTACACCTTTTGTTGTTTTTAGGACACATTTGGATTGGTATGACCTTTGTTGTCCTCAAGAATACCTTGGACATCCACAATTTCATAATATTCATAACACTCCCCCTTGGATGTCCAAAATTTATAGAATATGCCTCGTGAAAATCTTGCCAAGAAAAACTCAGTGGGATAAAAACTTGGACGAAGAAAAAAGAGTACACATTCATAAAAATTGGTTTGTATGATGTACTGCCTCCTTAAAATCTTGCCAAGAAAAACCCAGTGGAATAAAAACTTGGACAAAGAAAAAAGAGTACAGTGTGTATGTAGCAATCATACTCCCTCTGATTCCTGCATGAGGTCTTTAAGTCAATGCATCCAAATGTTGTATACCATCTTTCTAAACATAGTCGGCAGTAGTGCTTTGGTAAACAAATCACCAAAATTCTTGCTTGATTGTATTTGCTGGATATCAATGTCACCATTCTTCTCAAGATCATGAGAGTGAAAAAATTTCAGTTATACATGTTTCGTTCTATCTCCTTTGCTGAAGCCATTCTTAATTTAAGCAATACATGCAGCATTATCCTCAAACAATATAGTAGGAGTCTTTCTTAGTGAAGACAATCTATATAACTCTCAGATATGCTGAATCATCTACCTCAATCATATGCATTCACGACTTGCTTCATACAATTCCAAAATCTCGAAATGGTTAAAAGATGTGTCTGTTAATATCTGCTTCAGTGATCTCCATTATATGCCTGCACCTCCATAAGTAAAGACATATCCACTCTACGATCTTCGCTTATGAGGGTCAGATAGACATACAGCATCAGCATAACCTACTAATTGTGACTCTGAATTCTTTGAGTAGTATAAACCCATATCAACTGTTCCACGAAGATAATGCAAAACGTGCTTAGCACTATTCCAATGTCTTCGTGTTGGTGTTGAGTTATGTATTGCCGATAAATTCACTGAGAATGGTATATCTGTTCTTGAGCAATTTACAAGATACATTAATGCACCAACAGCGCTAAGATATGGTACTTTTGAATCTAACAGTTCTTCATTATAATCTGGTGGTCGAAATGAATCTTCTTTCCATCTGACAATCGTACAACCATAAAACTACCCAATGGATGAGTTTTCTCCATATGAAATCGTTTTAAGATCTTCTTCATATATGTAGATTGATGGAGAAATCATCATCATCATCCGTACCCAGTATATCCTAACGACATCAAACGCTATCGCTAGGGTCTGGAGAGGGTAACTGGTAGATAGATAATACCTCTATCCCAAGAGATAGAGAGTCTGCTTCAAGTGAGACCCCCGGCTCTATATGTACCTGCATAAATGACATAATAATAAAGATATAATGTGCTAGTGTGTCAGTGAAGGAATTCATAAAATATAAAGAATAGGCTTTCGATATTAAAATAAACATAACGTGTATATGTACATGTAATGCAAAACAACGGTAAAACATAAACAAATAAGTGCAAAGTCAACCTAAAGCGCAGATAGTGTCTACATCTATCTATGGCCTTAAATACACTCTAAGGTGTCACTATACCTCGTTAACCTTAATCTTATGTCTCCATGAACTTGTATCCTGGACCATATCCTCAGAGAGGTGCAAATCTAGTAGGTCGTGCCTAATCTGCTCATCCCAAGTCAGATTGGGCCTGCCTTTACTTCTGTTCCCCTCTACAATGAGGCTTTCAATTGCTCTGACCGACGCCATTGTCTGTCTCCGCTTGACATGCCCAAACCACCTCATTCTTCCCTCCCTTATCTTATCTGTTATACTAGCCACGCCTAACCTTTCTCGAAACACCTCGTTTTGGATCCGATCTAGCCGTGTATGCTCGCACATCCACCTCAACATCTTCATCTCTTCCACTTCCATCTTATGCAATTGTGACTTCTTGATGGCCCAACAGTCTGTCCCATATAGTATTGTCGGTCGAACTGCCACCCTATAAAATTTTCTCTTTAATTTATTTGGAAAATTCTTGTCACACAGCATCCCTGAGGCCGCCCTCCATCTACACCAGCCTGCTTGAAATCGATGTACTACATCACTATCTATGTCCCCATTCTGCTGCAAAAATGATCCTAGGTACTTGAACTTACATACCTGTGGTATCACTTGACTATCGATGGTGAACTGGCTATTCTCCCTATCGGCTATGCCGCTGAAGTCTCAGTGTAGATACTCGGTCTTAGAACGGCTAATCCTTAAGTCTTTTCTCTCTAAAACACTTCTCCACTGCTCTAGTCTCATACTCAGGGTATGTCTATTAAACAAATGATCGATCTGCAGGTTGATACAAAATTTCGTCTTGCTAAGAGTTTTCGTCTCAAACTCTTTCATAAGATTATTAGCAGTTTTACTTAGCTCTTCAGGAGTTCCAACAAGATTTAAATCATCAACATATACAGCAATTATAGAGAATCCACTATCAGATCTCTTGATAAATACACAAGGACAAATTGGATTATTTAGATATATAATTCTTTAACAAGGTACTTACTAAGATGATTATGCCACATCCCGCCACATTGTTTTAATCTATACAAGGATCCCTGTAATTTGATTGATTATAATCCATGAGTCCTTTGATTATATGCTTTAGGAAATTTAAATCCTTCTGGGATTTTCATATAAATATCATTATCTAATTATCCATATAAGTATGCGGTAACCACATTCATTAGCCGCATATCAAGGTTTTTAATGACTGCTAGGCTGATTAGATATCGTAATATTAAGGTATCAATTACCAGAAAATGTGTTTAATCATAATTAAGCTCAGATCTTTGTGAAAGACCTTGCGCAATTAGGACGTGAGACTATCTGTAACCAATAAATTCCGCACACCCCCATTGGTAGCTATTAATTTCCTTCATAAATCACAACTCACAGAAACCAACTTTCTCATTCTCAATTAATGCCGTCATTTCTTTCATTGAATGGGGCGAGACGGTTGTTGGTAATAGGAAGGAAAAAAATTTTAATCATGGAATTCTTCCAATTATCTTGTTCATATATGGTTGGTCTATCAGAGTTGAGATTTGCAAATGAAGATGGGATCTAAATGTTAGGCGATATCATCCAGACCCAGTATATCCTAAACAACAGCAAAAGATATCGTTAGGGTCTGGGGAGGCTAAGTGGTAGGCAGACAATACCTCTATCCCAAGAGATAGAGAGTCTGCTTCCAGTGAGACCCCCGGCTCTATATGTACCTGCATAAATGACATGATAATAGAGATATGATGTGCTAGTGTGTTAGTGAGGGAATTCAAGAAATACAAAGAAAGGACTTTCGATATTAGAATACACATCACGTGTATATATACATGTAATGTAAAACAATGGCATAACATACGCAACCAAGGGTATTTGTCATTTTTACCCTTGAGGGTAGTTTCGGTATTTTACGCAAGGAATCTCTTGAGTATATTATTATCTTCATTCTGAAGTTCATTTATGATTATCTTGAAGATTATTTGGTGGTTCTCTAAATTATTTCTCTATTTGATGACATTATCGATAGTAGCAGGATATGTGACGGTATTCAATCTCACATTCTATGGTTTCTTGAAGACCTTCGTATATGTGTTATTGGATAGTCTCAATCATCATTTTGTAGAGAATTTGAAGGTGCTAATGGTGTGGAATTCATCACAACATGTTACGACCCAGAAAATTCCGTTATATCGTAACGATTACAATACCATATACGTAATTTCATAGGTGTACGATTCATAAAACTTTTCTTGTATATCGATATATTAGCAAATATATAACAAACGTTTGAGTTTCTGTACAATAAAAACGTGAATTAAACTAGTTAGTAACAACTTAAGCCATTGTGATAAATTAAATCAAAAAGAAAATACTTGACACAATAATTTTGTACTACTTAAATAAAAGAAATGAAATGCACATATGAAATAAAAGAAAAGAAAAAGGAAAAGTGGAGACAAGTAGTCATGAGCATGCTTAGGATTTTAGCATAAACAATTAGCATGCTTAGGAATCTTATCATCAAACTCATCCCTCATACCCATACTTGTCTAAAGTTTGTCTTCCACCCCATCTCTCCACATGTCATGGCCGACTACTACATGGGAAAAAGAAGGAATTTCATTTCTTCTTCCAATCTCTCAAATAATCACTCTCCAACCAAATATCTCCATCTCCCCTTCCAAGAAAACCCAATTCCTCAACCTTCCTCCTCTACCCTTGACCGAAATTACATAAACAACAAGGAGAAGATTTTCTTCTATTTTCTTCATACCAACATCACTCAAATCAAGCTCCATAAACACTCCATCAACTAAGAGAGATTCAAGAAGGTTATAAAATCTAGAATCAAAAGCTTCCAAGTTAAGTACTTCATGAAGCTTAAGTTGAATTCTTTAATCTATTTAGCTTAATAATTTGTCCACTAATCTTCTCATTTTTGGCACCAAAACCGTAGACGTCAAGGAAGAAGGAGAAGAAGTGTGTTCTTCAAATTCACGTGAGGATCATCTCTTAGTGTAAGAAAGTGAACCAAGGCAAGTACTCTTCCTAAATCCTTCATGGATTTTCAAAGACTAAATTTATGTTTTTATAAAATTTTGGATCATCATGTAGTATTTCATTAGATCTTGGAAGATCTATTTTTAAGTAACATATATATACGTATACATGCTATATACACATATATACACTAAATATATATACACGCTATATACACACATACAGTCAATCTATATATATATATATATGTATATGTATATGTATATGTATGTATATGTATATGTATATATATATATGTATGTAAAAAAAATATATGTATGTATATGTCTATGTATATGTGTGTGTGTGTGCATATATATATATATATATTATAATGAGTTTATATATAGGAGAAATGAAATATACAAATATATACATCATATATATATACATGGCCATGTATAGACAAGAGTGGGTGTTTATGAACAAATGAGAAGAAATAAGCATGTTCAAATGAAAAGTGTATAAAATAAGTAACTTAATGTATTTGATGATGTTTTCCATTTTAATAATCATCATGTCTTTATATTATGTATTTTCTAGTATTTACATGTTTTTAAGATCATGTTCTTAATATGTTTATGTATGCATCATAAACATAATTATTACATGGTTCCAAATGTTGTTTGATGATCATTTTCTTCTTATATACACACACATAACACACGGCCTAGAGCCATTTTGTTAGTATGTTATATGAGCTTCATCTTCCATCTTCAAGATGTGTATGAAAATGATGATTAAGTCTCTAAAAGTGATTTTTCTGTGTTTTAATCATGTTTATGTTTTATATGCTTTTCTTATGTCATAACAACAAAATATACAAGTTAATGGAAAAAGAATATGTACACACTTCTTATAAATAAATCATTATATAAATATATGTAAACATGAAGAAAATGAGATTTATATAAATATATAAATTAAATGGGAAATTCACGCTAAAATCTGCTTATGAAGTCTCTCGATCGTCTAGACCAACATTGCTCTCAGCTAAGTTTATTTGGTTTAAACAGCACTCGCCATCCATCAAGATATTCTTGTGGCGAATGTTCCATGCTGCTCTACCATTTGAAGATTATATTGGAAGTTATTCTGCAGCCCGTCCTACGCAATGCCCCTTTTGCAAGCAGCACTCGGCAACGGTTGATCATATTTTCTTGTATTGTCTGCCAATTCGATTACTATGGGCGTTCTATGCGACAGAGCTGCAAGGAGTTTCCCTCACTTCGCCTCCTCTACACCAATATTTATTGTCTTGGTGGTATCGATCTTCTTCTGCTACAATATATGGGGTTCTTAAAATAGTTGTCCCTGGAATCTTGGTATATAACATATGGCGTTGCTATGCTTGTTTAGTGTATGGGGACCAAACAAACTTTTCTATATCTACACTCCGGGCTACAGTCCATTTTGATATCGACATGTGGGTTCATACGCTCCACGGTTCCAAGATAGCAGCAGGACCTCCTCCTCCGATTTCATGGCTCCCAAAGGTTCGCTCTCCGCGTCTCCAAGTGATCAAATGGCTCACTCCTCCATTAAGACGTTTCAAACTTAATGTTGATGCAGCTGTTGGACGCCACTATGCTGCAGGCGGTGTCATACTGCGTGATTCTAATGGCGCTTGTGTATGGGCCGTTTCATTCCGTGTGCCTTCGTGTACGCCATTGCTAGCTGAAATACAGGCCGCTTTATTTGGATTGTCATATTTCCTTCCGTTTTATCGGACGCTTATCATAGAGACAGACTGTGCGTAAATGTTGCAGCGTTTACGTCAGCGACAACCAGTCTTCGGCAACTTCCACCTCCGATTCCTACACATGCTGGTTATTCAAAATAGCTTGGACATTACTCATATATATCGAGAGGCCAATATGCCAGCACACTACCTTGCTCAACATGCAATGGCGTCGCCGCTCACTTCCTACTTTACTTCCTCCAGTCTGCCTCCTATGGTGCGTGCTGCAGTCACTTTGGACCTCACATCAGCGGCCTTGCGTATGCGGTAACCACTGAGTCTTCCGAATGGACTGGCGCACTTTCTTATCCCCTGCCTGTGCTCATGCGAGTGCAGCAAGGTATGGCATGTTGCCTGTTCTTTTTCATCTTCTCATCATTGATCTTCTCGGTACTTATGCACACACTATTTTTCCTTCCGCATGGATTACACTTTGCGAGAGCTGGAGGATTATCATTGTCAATGGCGGGTGCCACACTTTCAATGTCTTCCACATGGATTGGCGTCTATATGCTGTTGCTGCCTGTACTCTTGTCAGTGCAGGCAGCTTTGGTGAGAACAACATTTTGTCGTTACATTTGTTCAGTCTGTCTTTACTGTGCCTGATTGATGTTGTTTTCGGTTACACTGCTGCTGCATGGACGTCTTTGCGATTGCTACACTCCTGAGTTTCCATATGGACTGGCCCATCTTTCGCTCTCCTGCTTGTGCCTCGGTTGGTACAGGCAGACCGGGTATGTACACACAATACATGTTTCACGCATAGTTTCGTTTGTATGCTGTATGGACAAACACAATGGCTGCTGGTTTCCATGAGGATGCTGTATGTACTAGCACAGACAATTGGAAGTTTCTATGGTACCTTCATTCTCTTCATCAAACGATGTCTTCCATCACCGACATGAACTTACGCACTGATTCCCACTGCTTCAACTGGCGCGCTCAGCATACATCTGCATCTATAGAGAACACACGTTTGTACTACAGCATCGATTTCCACATATCAATGACAGCCGTATAAATATGTACGTTTTTTCCTTCGCCGGGGTTTTATCCACAAGGGTGGTTTTTCCTGGCAAGGTTTTAATGCGGCATATCATATACGACTGGAGATATGCTATTATTAGTTCTTTATTTTATTTATTCGCATACTCTGATATTTGTAATAAGGTTTTCCTCCGCCAAAAGTGAGGCTTCGTATTAATAAAACCTTCCGTTTAAAATATATATATATATATATATATATGTGTGTGTGTGTGTGTGTGTGTGTGTGTGTGTGTGTGTGTGTGTATTACTTATAAGTTTCGGCCTTGTATAGTATTTATGGCATAAATGACCTTATATAAATTCTATGTACTTATAAGTGTATTATGAGATGTATATATAAATATATATATATATAAGGGCTATATATATACACGTTTTTAAGAATAAGTATATATATATATATATATGGCCATGTGTATTTAAGACATAAAATTACTTTATATAGATTATATACATACTTGTAAGTGTCTTATTATGAAATATATATATATATATATATATGTATATATATATATATGAATATATGTATTCGGCCTTAAGGCCATATAAGAATCAAAATTACTTAAGTTACATGTTATGGACATTTATAAGTATAATGTGTAATAATAAATAAAGTAAGGTATAAGTTAGATATTTTTATGTGACAAATTTAAGGAGTTAGGAATTAAGTTTATAATTACCTAAGTGTTGAAATATGAATTTTATAGAGACTACAAAGTAAGGAGGAGTTGAATGGAAAAATAGGTTGATTTGGGATGTTATGGCCGAATGGCCATTTTTGGGGGTAAAAGTGGTAGTTTCTTAAATTATGATATGTAAGATGTAAATATGTAAGTGATGTCGATGATAAGTTGTAGTATGACAAAAATAACCTCATATGATCGAGTTACATGTTGCACGAAAATAAAGTTTGAAAAGTTGTTTTGTCGTATCGTATGTTTTAAAAGTTTTAAGCTTACGAATAATAAACACAAGACGGATGATTCCAATGACACATGTTATGTTATGACCATGTTATGTTATGTTATGCTGTAGCGCTGTTTGACATCAGGAACATAGTGGTAGGTGTCAGGGGCCCATGTTTACGTTATGGCTGAGTGTAACACCAGGTCTGGGACACGGGATCTCAGTCATAATGCGTCACCGTTAGCACATGTACATATGTTCACAATGTCTATGTCGTACATGTACTATATGGGGAATCATTCGGTATGCCGTACATTATTATTCTTATGAAAAGTGCTATAGCCAACAATGAAAATGTTATGCATGCATGATTACAAAAATTTCATTTTATGGAAGTTATAAAAACCATGTCATGTTTATGAAAAGTCATTTATGAAAAATCATGTCATGAAAAGTCATGTCTTATACATCATGTCATGATCATGTCCCTTAGGTTATGATTAGAATATCCGTACGATTATTGTGCCCTTAAGTTGATTAAGGAAGACTATGCATGCAGATATGATTATTATGAGTGTTGACCTTAGTACAATATGGATTAGCATGTGAGTATAGACAGATATATTAGGGATATGCTGAAGAAGAAAGTTATGATATCTACAGTATGATGCAAATTCTCATGTTTTGTTTTATTTTGTATCATGACTTTATTTGTAAACGGAGATGCGATTATTGTGTTTGTTATTATGATATTATTATCTTTTGCCCCATCTCCCGATGCATGATCCACATGAAGTATCTAGTAGGATTACTTGCTGAGCGATTAAAAGTGACTATCACTCGTACTTGCTTTATCATATTTAAGAGAATAGTGACCCGGACGCCTTGTTCATTGAGGAGGAACTCCGGCTAGAGTATCCGTGAGCAAAGATGTAGGCCTGAGATATGTATTGATGTGTTGAGCTTTATTTTATTCTGATGTACTAAGGCTTTCGTGAGACATTGTGTTTTATGATTTGTACGCACCTGAACTATTTGTATTATTATGCATGTCGTGAGTTTATCTTTATGTTGTTTCCGCTATGTCGACTACGATTCATGCCGACATGCACATGTATGACATCGACACCTTGT
Organism: Eustoma russellianum; assembly: GCA_036186865.1. Taxonomy (NCBI): domain Eukaryota; kingdom Viridiplantae; phylum Streptophyta; class Magnoliopsida; order Gentianales; family Gentianaceae; genus Eustoma; species Eustoma russellianum. The sequence continues at coordinate 24,772,864 of AP025071.1, read as the reverse complement.
ACTACTCGTAGTAGAGTACAACAAGGGCACAGTGCCGAAACCCTAGTTCTGGGCGGGGCGCTACACAACATATAACGAGAAATTATGGAAATTTCGATATTATATGTTGACATAATCTTTTCAACTATTATTTGTTGATTTCTTCTTCAAAAATCTGAGTTGATATTCATATATATAGCCCTCCGAACGTGTATTTACAGGTGAAATGATGGTGTACTCATTTTATGACTTTATGCCAAGTGGACCAACCAAAAAGAAGCTAGTTGGCAAAGTTGCCAACTTGGATTTTTCAAATTGATACCCAATGGCTACTAGGTGGTTTTTGGCAGATTGTTTGAGTCAAAATTCAGCCTCACATGCCCTATTATCTTGCCAAGGAGTTGAAGGTTTCTTGGTGGTATTAGCCGCATGTATTATCTTCATTGTTCAAGCAATTCCAAATCATTTTGTAAGACAACAAAATCGGCCAAGATGAGTTCCTAGGTATACCAATTGTGTTGTTTTATTTTTCCAAGAGTACAATATGTTTATATGGCAAACCAATGATGTGAAGACACTTAAGCATTGATGATGAAGATGGTGACACATTAGACATCTTATCTTAAAGTCATTTCACGCTATAGATAGGAGGCAAAGGTGAAGAAGAAGAACACACACTTGAAAACTAAAGTTGAAGCTCATTGTCTTGTTATCTTCTTCTCTTCATTCTTGATTCATTCTTTATGTAGCCAAGGTGTTCTTGAGATATTTGTTGTAGAGCTACAAGCCTCTTGTGCTTCATTTGTAAGATTGGTTAGCCAAATTTATAAGGCTACACCAATAGGTGGTAAATGTGTTGCAACCAAGAGTTGCATAAAGGTGTTCATCCAAGTCTTGAATAGGGTTGGTGTTTAACCCAAGGATCAAGCTTGGTTCTTGTTGCAATTGTGTTCATTTCATAGTGAAATATAAGGAAAGGTGTTCCTTGGGAATGGAGTAGGTCACATTGACCAAAGCAGGATAAATCTTTGGTGTTCTTGTCTTCTTTTCACTTTTATGTTTTTCTGTCCGTTTTCAATGCAGATTTCACACAACTTCTCATGTCTTGAAAAAAATACCAAAACACTTTCCAAATTCGTGATTTTTGGTGGACTTATACTTCAGGCTTTTAACTTTCATTTTCAATAATAATCAGTTGATTTGAGGAAAGGAAAGTTAGTCTTTCAGCCGTTGCAAGATAACTGCTCCAATCTGGCTGCAATCAAACCAGTTTTGACGAAACTTGAATTCTGTTTTCATCAAGAACTGTTTAAGGTCAGGGCCTTTTGGAAACATAAACTAGACATCATAAGGAGCGTTTTGACATAAAGATCAACCTTTTTAGTTGAGTATGCAAAGAGAAACACGTTTTCAAAGTTCAGCACTATTTTTTCCAGATTGACCATCTAAATCTTTTCATTTGTTTGAAGAGTCAAACAATCTTATTTTTGTCTTATTTTTGGACAGAGTCTAGTCATGACATTGAAGTTAATTTCTATTTATGATACATATTCACCAGTTGCTAGGATAACATCTATTAGGGTGTTAATAGCATTAGCTTCCATTTATAAATTAGTTGTACACCAAATGGACGTTAAAACAACATTTCTAAATGGAGACTTAGAAGAAGAAATCTATATGAAACAACCGGAAGGAATGATAGCTAAAGGCCAAGAACATAAGGTTTATAGGTTAAAGAAATCTTTATACGGTTTAAAACAAGCACCCAAACAATGGCATGAGAAGTTTGACAATGCCGTGCTGGCTAATGGATATGTTGTAAATGAAAGTGATAAATATATTTATAGCAAATTCAAAAATCTTGATGGTGTAATTGTTTGCTTATATGTGGATGATTTGTAAATCTTTAGCATAAATCTTGTGGTTGTGAATAGTAATAAGTCGTTTTTATACTCTGTTTTCGAAATGAAAGACATGGGAAAAGCAGACTTAATACTTGGTCTAAGATTGATAGAGAATTGTGGGGGTTATATGCTTTCTCAATCTCATTATGTTGAAAAGATTTTGAGAAAGTTTAACCACATTGATGTTAAACCGGTTAGTACTCCATATGATGCTGCCATGAGATTAGAGAAGAATAAGAATGATTGTGTATCTCAATGTGAATATGCTAGGATCATTGGCAGTGTAATGTATCTAATGAATTGCACTAGACTAGATATTGCATATCCTGTAAACCGGTTAGCTAGATATACTCATAATCCAAGTAAAGACCATTGGGATGCCTTAAAACGATTATTAAGATATCTAAGGGGAACCTTAAATCTAGGACTTGCTTTTACCGGAAGTCCTGCTGTTTTAGAAAGTTATTGTGATGCAAATTGGGTCTTAGATAACGATGAAATAAACTCCACTAGTGGGTACGTATTCACTTTGGGTGGCGGTGCTATTTCATGAAAGTCTTCTAAACGAACATATAAAGATAAATCAACAATGGAATCTGAATTTGTTGTTTTAGAACTTGCTTGTTCAGAAGCGGAATGGTTACGGAATTTACTTGTTGATATTCTTTTGTGGACTAAGCCTATGCCTTCTGTGTTTATTCATTGTGATTCACAGGCAGCGATTGCTCGAGCAAGGAATAAAATATACAATGGAAAGAGCCGGCACATCCGTTTGAGGCACAACATTGTGCGTGACTTGATTAGTTCAGGGGTGATTAACTTAGAATACATAAGGACCGAGTTGAACCTTGTTGATCCCTTAACTAAAGGTTTGAACCGGAAAAATAGTTCTAAAAACATCGAGAGAAATGGGACTTGTTCCATCGGATGTGAATTCTCTATGACAGGAACCCAACTCACTATTAGTAGAGATCCTATAAACAGAGTTTAATGTGGTAAGAACACGTCATAGAAGAATTCTGTTTAGTACTATCATATGTGTCCCTTCCCGTGTTAATGTTTGAAGATAGTACTTACTGCATGATTGAGGGTGAGATATAAATCTCTTAATCGACAGTTCATAGCCATCAAAGATGGTAGTGTGTTGCAGTACACACTTGATGAATATCACCCATATAAGTGTGGAAGTGGGGCCGCTTCCTATGAGAGCCTGGAAAACTCTCTAGGGCGCTTATGAATTCTGGGATTGGGTGCAGGGCCTTTAATGCATCACACCGCGAACTTGTGTGAAGTTAGATAATGACACGTCATTTGTATGTTCATATAAACAGTAGTAAAATATGTGGTTCAAGACGGTTGTCACCCTATTTCCGTTTATATAACTTCAAACAGTACTACCGGACAGTTCAAGACGTTTGTTACTGCTCCGTTATGTGTCATTATCTTCATTTAATAGTGAAGAAGTCAGTTTATTACCATTTTGAAAGGTTTGTATATAAGTTTGGATCATGTGGGGGATTGTTAGAAAAGTACGTTGAAGTACTCTTTCTAAGTGCTCCAAACTTATATAAAACTTATGTGATGTTATTTGGGAGATTGATATGATGTTTAGAACACTTTAAACTTGAAAAAGGTCACTTGGATCGATCCATGTCTGGGCAGGATCGAACCAAGTGAAAGCTGGAATAAAGTTGAGTGTTCTAGAGGACTTTGATCAATCAATGTAAGGGACATCGATCGATCGATGTATACTTCGCTCGATCGATATCGTGTGTTGCAATGCTGTAAACTTTCGGTCGAACATGGATCGCTCACATCGATCGATCGATGTGACGTCGATCGATCGATGTGATCGATCTATGTAAGCCCGAAGCAGTCTGTCCAACTTCGAACGATCACATCGATCGATCGAAGTGACGTCGATCGATCGACGTGCCAACGACAGAACTTTTCACTTTGAATTGCATCTTTTGATCCAAGGATCATCTCCCTTCGCCTATGAACGGTAATCAACTGCTATTGGAGGTTGAAAAGAGGCTGAGACATGTTTCAAAAAGGTTCTCAAACACACCCCAAGATCTATATATATGAGATCTTGATATCTTCAACATATACAATTAATTCTTGCAAAACTTAAGAAAACTCTCAGCATTCTTCTCCATCTCTTTCTTCTCTATCATTTACTTCAACAAGCAAATTTAATCTTCTTCTCCTAGAACAAAAGAAAGGAATATAGCCGTTATAACCTGGAAAGCATTTGCTTGAAGATTACCTTGCTCTTCGGTAGGAGCAAAATTGCTTTAAGGACAGTGACAATCCGTCACGTCTCGACTGTGATTTATGTTGGTTTCTGTATTCTCACTCCATATTTTCCTACACTATTACTATCCCATTAAAAACCTACTAATTTCATTAGTTTAAACTTAAAGACTGTTTTTCTTTACGAGAAAATTGTGAGGAGAAAAATATAAATTTTGATAAAACTTGTACCTTTGTTTCAGAAGGATGCTTGCAAGGGGTTGCGTCCCTAAAGTCAACCGAACTGGAGTTCAAATTTGGTGGATATCATGATTTTATGTTTTGTTTATTATTCTGCATGTAATTTTCAAATCCTTTACACATGTAAACACAAATAAGTAGAATGATAAGCAAAACATAAACAAAAATAGACACATATAAAAAAAACTATACATAATACTTCACCCGTCTCAAAAATATTATACTAGTTTGGCTTAAGTATAATGCAAAGAAGTCAAACTATTTTTGTTACTATTTCTGTTTTACACGTGATTAATTGAAATAAACAAGAGAAATCATGTCAATGATTATTAAAAAGGTAGTATACTTTCACTACTAATATATCATACTTTTAAAAGGTATGTAACATTTTTAAAACAAGCTAGAATAAAAATTAATACAATATTTTTAAAACACACATAATAATAAAAAAACATACAGAAAAAGCTGAGATGCAATGAATCAAAGCTTCCATTGGCCGACTCGAAGGGGGAAAAAATACCCGGCTTTCAACTGTCATTTATTCTACAAAGAAAGCTTACTAAGCGAAGTTGTGACACATAACTAAAAGAGTCGCATCAAATGTTGCAATCTCTTTTTGGCTGCCTAAATTGCTCAAATCATTACACACTCGACAATATATATTATTAAATGTTGCAATCACGTTCGTCATTTTTTGTGTGTTCGTGTATCTTCTGTCATTTTTTGCATGTGCATGGTTATATGCTTTTTTAATATTGGAAAATTTCTATTTGTGTTTACTAAATTCATTCGCTAGTATAACAGCACAATATATTCATATTATTGTTTTATCTATGTAGGTACATATAGAGTCACATGTCTCACTGGAAGAAAAATCTATATTCCTTGGGATGGAGGTATTATTTGTTTATCTCTCACCCTCCTGAGACCTAAGCGATAGCTTTTGATTTTGTTGAAATATACTGAGTATGGTAGTTGTTGTGTATATGATATACATTAAAAATGGTGGAATCAAAAAAAACTTTTTTATTACTTTTTTAGGCTCCACCATCACCAAAGATGATAGGCACACTTAAATGTTTTCATTTTTGAGTCGAAAACAGGCTAACTGGTGGTTTAAACTAGAACCGAATCGGCAGTTCTGTGAACCGGTGGTTTTTGTTCTTTGGTTTTGGTTAACTGGCAGTCGAGCTGTAAGGTTAAGGTTGCCTCATCAGAACTAGAACCGGTGGTTCTAAGAACCGACATTTTATCTGCCAAAGCAAACCGACACCGAACAACCGGTTCAAGCCCAAAAAAATAAAAATAAATTTATACATATATATAATATAAATATGATATAAGTGTATAACTATAAAAATTAAGTGTAATAATAAGTTTTAATAACATATAACTTTATAGTTATACAATCATATGCCTATATATGGTTAAAAATTATTTAGTTATTTACTTATATACCTATATAATCATATGATTGTGTAGTCATGCACCTATATAATTTATAGTTATATACTTATATGTTTATAATACACTTACATACTTAGTGTAGTTATATAAACATATAACTATACTAATACATAACTATATAAGTATATGATTGTATCGATTAAGTATATTAATATATCACCATAAAGGTATATAACTATATAATTATATACATATATGCTTATATAGTTATATACTTAATATACTTATATGATTATATACTTGTATAATTATATGCCTACATACTTATACAATTATGGTTAGATACTTATATCTAAGATGTACTTATAAACTCATACAACTATACTTGTATACCTATACTTATATCTACGATGTACTTTACCTTTTGTTTTTTTAATATAATTTTTACGGCTGTAAATACTAACACAAAGCAAACCATTTCTTTCACAACACCATCAAACATATCTTTTTATCTTCTTACTTGTTATTCATTAATTACTCATCTTTTGCTTATTCTTTTTTATTGAAACAATAGAAAACAACAACAATCATGTAGTTTCGGCTCCAGTTCTACAGAAGAAGCTCGTCCACCGCCGGTCACATGTGATTACAAAATGGATAAAACGGAAAATTTTTGAAGAAGATGGAGGTTGCGTAGTTCATTGCAATTTTTCAATAGTATATTTTGATGGAAACATTGTCGTTGTCCTTAAAGCAGTTTCGCCTCTACCGATGAGCAAGGTAGTCTTCCAGCAAATGCTTCCCAGGATATAACGGTTTTTTCCCTTTCTTTTGTCCTAAGAGAGAGATTGAACTTGTTTATAGAAGTGAATGATAGTGGAGGATAGAAAAAGATGAAGTGCTACAGAAATTTTCACAAGTTTTTGAAGAATTTTCAAGTCTATATTGAAGATAGCAAAGCCTACTGTTTATAGGCTTTGAGTTCACAAACATGATGTTAAAATGACCCTTTTCTACACACCTACACCCTCTAGGATGAGCCATGGTCGTTCAATATGAAAAGAGATGTCATATAGTGCAGGAGTTGCATCTTTTATGAACAGACGCAACACTTCAGGCGTCTAAGTGTTCTGGAAGTCTTCTGGAACACTTCAAGAACCTTATATAGTCGTTCGAAGTGTGATGGAATCTTTCTGGAACACTTTGAACGCCTACTTTAGGTGCTTCAACCCACATTAGGCGCCTAAACCAGGTGTTCGGAGTGTTCTGGGACCTTTCTTCAACACATGAAGTGCTTCATGTGTTTGGGACGCTTCCATTTCTTTCCATTGTCCATAAAACACTTCAAACTTCAGTCAATCTCCTATCAATAGATCACATAACAATATACATGGTTGGATCATAAGATTTAAAGTACTTTTAAGTACTTTTTCCAACAAGTGTAACATAGGAGAAGTAGATGTATTAAAAAAAAATAAAGAAAATCAGTGCTTACTTTTGAACCAACCATGGTCGCATAATTCTTTTAAATTGCTCCGTCATCAAATTCTTGTGTTTATGTATAAATGTTGTTGTCTGCTTAATGAATTCTATATTCATAATATGGTTGTTCAATTTTTGTATATACAGATGAAAATGAAAAAAAAAACATTATACAAAAATAAATTTCATAAGTTTATAAAGAGTAGATTGATACAATTAAAGGTGTCGGCAAATACATGTTAAGCATTCCAGCCCTAAACTTGTAACCATTCTAGACTTCTAGTCATAAACTTGAAATTATTTTAGACCTAAGATTGTAAACAATCTAACTGTAAACTTAGAATATATCATCCAATGTAACAGTTGCTTCGTCCCCATGAAAATACAAAAAGTTTTAGTCTTGTGGTTTGGCTGCAATTATGTGTTCTTACAATAGTTTCACATCTTCATGTATTATGTATTTGGAATTCAAGCTATTGTAAGTTTGGATATTTATCTCGATGGATTTTGTATTTGGGATAATGACCTTAAGAAGCTTTTATATGAGGTATGAAATAACTATGGACATTGATGTCAACTCTTTTAAACTATTACTATCCCATTAAAAGACTACTAATTTCATTAGTTTAAACTTAAAGACGGTTTTTCTGTAGCGCCCCGCTCCCGAGCTCCATCCTTGGTAACGTTGCACCCGTCGTATCTCACTCACGAGAATACAAGGCGTCACATCAACCTGCTACACGTCAGTGCTGACATAGAAAAGTTTTTCTTTTCTTTCTGCGGAAACGATAAGCCACAACAATAATTTGAAATTAATAAACTTTAAGAAAATAACGACATTATTTCTAGGCTGACCAGGCCTTACAATCAAGGTCAAATATCGGAAGTTTAAAAGCACGAAATTGTTTTCAAAAAGTAATACTGAATATTAAAATGTCTGCGTCATCCCAATAACATCATAAGAATCCCGTCTCCATCCTCGCTGTAGCCATCTCTACGAGTCACTCAGCCCATTCCACGGTATCGGACCCGTCCTCAACGTAGATATAGTCATACTCCGTCTCGGCTACATATGGAATAGTAGGGGTGAGTGATGCTAATCACCCAGTAGGTGCCTCTCAAAACAATACAAAACTTACATACCCAAACTGATACCAGCACGTAGCACATAACACAGCATGATACAACTTATATGAAAAGTAAACAAACCACGGAAGATGCATGCGCAAGTACGTGATGCATGCTCAAATAACGTGTCACGCGCAACGAGAATCATGTCACATAGTATGTCCTTAGACCTACATGCAATGCATGCTCCCGGGTCCTAAATCCAGCATCTTGGTCTCTAGCCACCACTTGCTGTTCTCGACACCCACGCCCTATAGACGCAGTATGTCTCATGACTCCGGTGCCCTATAGACACGGTAAGTCATCCCGATACCCACGCCCTATAGACGCAGTATACCTCATGCAACTCCGGCATCCTGGTCACTAGCCACCACTTACCGTTTGGACACCCACGCCCTGTAGACGCAGTATGTCTCATGACCCCGGTGCCCTATAGACACGGTAAGTCATCCCGATACCCACGCCCTATAGACGTAGTGTACCTCATGCAAATGCACGTGCCATGAATGCAAGAGAAAGGGAAAGAAAACGGTTGGATGTCATCCCCTGACGTCGATCGATCGACGTTCAACTGAGACACGTCGAACCCTCACTCAGTTGACGTCGATCGATTGATGTACTTCTGAGGTACATCGAACCCTCACCTTCTGGACGTCAATCGATCGACGTCCATCTGAGGCACATCGAACCCTCAGCCACTGGACATCGATCGATCGATGTCCCCGTATT
>AP025071.1:24751043-24763726 GCA_036186865.1 Eustoma russellianum | reverse complement strand
CAGATCACATTGAAATCAAGAACGTATAACGGAAAACAAACACATTGGCCACATAATCAAGATCCAATATCGAAAACAAGAATAACGACAACAACAACACATAAAAATACCCTTTTGCCTATGCAACCTTCATACCGTTTTGAGGTAATAATTAGTATGCACCTACCTCGATTCCTAGCGAGAGTTGAATCGGTTTACGAGAGTGTGATGGCGTTGGCGGTGTGATCTTCCTTCTCTTGAACCTTGGATCAAAAATCCTTCTTTTCTCTTCTTGTTGTGGCCGAAAATTGTTGATGGGGAAGAGGGAGAGGAGGCTGTCGAATTTGGGTAAGAGAGGGAAGGAGGATTAGGGTAATGTGATTTTAAGGAGAGAAGTGAGAGGAAGATAAGTATGGAATTTAGGGTAGAGGAAATTAAGTGAAATAAAAAAGGTAAATTGAATTTGGTTAGGACAGGATTGATTAATTTCATAATTTAAATTTTCTTTTCCTTTTTTTTATATCCGGCCATAACATCCTATCCCCCTTACAAAACGTTTCGTCCCCGAAACTTGCCGTACCTTACTCAAATAGGTGGGGATAGCGGTCGCGCATTTGCTCTTCTAGCTCCCACGTTGCCTCATTCTCTCGGTGGTTGCTCCACTAAACCTTTACGTAGGGGATGATCCTCCTCCTGAGCTCTTGATCCTTCCGGTCAAGAATTCTGATTGCTACTTCTTCATAGGACGCATCAGGCATGATCTTAAGCGGTTGCGCATCTAGAACGTGACTAGGGTCAGGGACATACTTTCTCAACTGAGAGACGTGGAACACATTATGCACTTGAGCCAACATTGGAGGCAGTGCCAACTTGTATGCTAAATCTCCGACCCTTTCAAGTATCTCGTATGGTCCAATATAACGCGGCTTTAGCTTCCCTTTAACGCCAAACCGTGTCACACCCTTCATGGGTGACACTTTAAGATAAACTTTTTCTCCCTCCTTGAACTCCAAAGGTCGTCTCCTCGTGTCGGCCCAACTTTTGCTTCTATCTTGAGCCGTCTTAAGACATTCACGAATTAGTTTCACCTTCTCTTTAGTTTGCTCGATTATTTCGGGGGCCGTCAACCTACGTTCACCAACTTCGTCCCAGTGAATAGGTGACCTACACTTGCGTCCATACAAGGCCTCAAAGGGTGCCATGCCTATGGCACTGTGGTGGCTGTTATTGTAAGAGAACTTTATCAACTTGAGCATGCTGTCCCAATTTCCTTTGAAATCCAATGCGCATGCCCTCAACATATCCTCCAGGGTCTGAATGGTCCTCTCAGATTGACCATCGGTTTGAGGGTGAAAAGCAGTGCTCAGTCGTAACTCAGTCCCCATCTTCTTCTGGCACGCTACCCAGAATTGAGATGTAAACTTCGGATCACGGTCGGATACTATGGTGACTGGCACTCCATGGAGGCAAACAATGTTATCAATGTACATAGTTACCAACCTCTCCATAGTAAGTCCGGTGGGAATAGGCAAGAAATGAGCGGACTTAGTCAATCGATCTATAATTACCCATATCACATCATTCCCATTTCTAGTCTTCGGGAGTCCAACCACAAAGTCCATTGTTACATGCTCCCACTTCCATTCGGGTATCTCTAGTGGTCGCATTAGTCCACCGGGTCTTTGATGTTCTGCCTTAACTTGCTGGCAAACAAGGCACCTTTCCACAAACTCGGCAATGTGCCTCTTCATGACATTCCACCAATAGTGTCTCTTTAGATCATTGTACATTTTCGTAGCACCAGGGTGAATGGACAGTCTCGAATTATGTGCCTCCTTCAACAACTCCTTCCTGAGTTCCTCAACATCCGGTACGCACAACCTTCCTTGGTACCACATACTGCCATCATCATGAACTTGAAATCCATCCACTTGGCTGGTTAGCATTCTTTTTCGCGTCTCTTTAATTGTTGCATCATTCTTCTGGGCTTCCTTAATCTGGTCTACTAAGGTAGGTGTTGGAGTAAATTGGTGATTAATGGCCCGAAGACCATTCCCTGAAATCATGGCCGAAGACTTCATGAAATCATGGCCGAAGACCATGTTGAAATCAAGGAGTTATTCTGCATTTATTTGTGTAAATAGTGTGTATTTATGAGTGCTGTTTTTTTTGGGAAATGTAATTGTAATTACTTAATTTTAGGAGAGGTAATTGAGGAGTAAAATAGGGGGCAGATTTCGGTTTTTGTAGTGTAGTCAATAGAGTATTTAGTGCATTTAGTGTGTCCCTTAAATGTTGGGATGTGTAATTTGTATAAGTTTAAAAAGGTGTTTACCGAAAATTCAAGGAAATATATTTTCCCTTCTCACCTGCTAGCCAAAACACCTTTATGGTATCAGAGCCAAAGCAGTAAATATCCCAACATCAAATTCAATCTCATCCTTCCCTGAGATGAGCTCACCGATCCCTACCAATGCCGCCGGCACATCGGCAACCTCTTCCTCACCCATCGCCGGCCCAACGGCGATGAATACTAATGAGCCCAATCTCCAACAAACTCTCAATGAGAGTTCTTCACTTCAAATTACCAACCACCGTCTAAATGGAAAAATTTCTTGTTATGGTCTCAGTCAGTTCTTATGGTGTTACGCGGAAAAGGCAAGTTGACCTTCATATCCGGCCAAGCTGCAAAGCCGGATTCAACTGACCCAAAATATGCCGCATGGGAACTCAACAATTCTTTGGTCATGTCATGGCTCATCAATTCCATGGAACCTCATATCAGCCGTACTTATCTTTTCTTACGTACAGCTAAAGCCATTTGGGATGCTGTACATGAACACTATTCTGATCTTGAGAATGCTTCTCAAGTCTTCGAAATAAAAAACAAACTCAAGGAAATTCGCCAAGAGAATATGAGTATCACAGAATACTACAATTCCTTGCAAACCCTATGGCAAGAACTTGATCTGCACTATGAGGCTGATTGGGGAGATTTAGAAAACAACACTAAATTCAAGGAGCACCTAGAGAAAGAAAGACTGTATGACTTTCTTGCGGGGGTAAATAAGGAGTTGGATGAGGTGAGGGGCCGTATTCTTTGGAGGAGACCTTTACCCTCACTGAGTGAAGCATTTGCTGAGGTGCGGAGAGAAGAAAGTCGTAGGAGGGTCATGCTTGGCGAAAGAAGAGAGGTGCAGCCGCTAATGTCAATTGAGCGGCCAAGTGATGTCTCTGCATTAGCCACCAAAACAGTTGTCTCACGAACTAACAACCGACCTCGATGTTCGTTCTGCAATAAAGTAGGTCACACTCAAGACAAGTGCTGGAACCTACATGGAAAACCCCCAGACATGAGACAAAAGAAGCCGTCCCAGCCCTATAACCGAAGCCTTGCTGCGGTTGTTGATGAACCTCCACCATCAAGCAGAGCCGGCCAGGTCGGTCTAAATCAAGTCCAACTGGAGCAATTGCTGTCTCTCTTAAAATCACAGTCTGAGGTGTCTCCGCATTCAAATACCAAGGCCCACCAAGGTACAGTTAATTTTGCAGAAACCTTATCTTGGATTTTAGACACAGGCGCAACTGATCACATGACAGGTAATAAGTCGTTGTTTACTAAATATGCGCCGAATTCCGATATGTTAAGGGTTAAGGTGGCTGATGGGACCTTTGCACTTGTACTGGGAAAAGGATCTGTACAAGTATCTTCTTCACTTGCTCTCGATTCAGTACTTTATGTTTCAAAGTTGACGTGTAACCTGATTTCCATTAGCAAACTTACTAAGGATTCCAACTGCACTGCTAAATTTTCTGCCCAATTGTGTGTCTTGCAGGAGCAGGGGTCGGGGAAGATGATTGGCACTGCTAGAGAGAGGAATGGACTTTATCAAGTTGGAGACCACACCCAAACACAAAACTTTGTACTTCATACTTCCATCCCGCACCCCACGCCCCCTGCGCCCCCTTTGAATCATGATCCCAAAAACACTGATGTATTGTTACTTCACCAAAGATTGGGTCATCCCAGTCTTCGTTATCTCAAACAGTTATTTCCATTGAATAATAAGCAAATTTCTGTTTTACAGTGTGATGCGTGTACTTTTGCTAAACAAGTTCGGCATGATTACCCTGCTAAGCCACACACTGCGTCCGCCCCCTTCCAGCTTATACACAGTGATCTTTGGGGTCCATCCCGGGTTAAGAATATTTCTGGTGCTAAGTGGTTTATTACTTTTATTGATGACCATACGCGGGTATGTTGGGTTTACCTTCTCAAAGAAAAAACTGACGTCGCCAGTGTTGTCCGAAATTTTCACTCCATGATAAAAACCCAATTTCAAACTTTCATCAAAGTACTTCGCACAGACAATGGCACTGAATTCTTTAACAAAACCCTCAACACCTATTTGGCCTCTGAAGGCATTATCCACCAAAGCTCGTGTCCTGACACACCACAACAAAACGGTGTGGCAGAACGCAAAAATCGCCACATATTGGAGGTTGCCAGGGCCCTTATGTTCACTATGAATGTTCCCAAATACTTGTGGGGGGAAGCCGTCCTTACGGCGTGTCATCTTATTAACCGCCTCCCGTCTAAACCCCTTCAATACAACACTCCAATTTCTCTCCTACAACAAACCTATCCTCTATTCTATGTGGGCTCGTCTTTGCCACCTAAAGTTTTTGGCTGTGTAGTCTTCACTCATTACCGTCCACCTAATGCCTCCAAGTTGGATCCGCGTTCTCTCAAATATGTCTTCATTGGGTATTCCTCTACCCAACATGGTTATAAATGTTACTCTCCTACTCTTCGTCGTACTTTTGTCACTATGGATGTCCAATTCCATGAACAAGATGCTTACTTCTCTCCAAAAGAGTTTGATCATCTAGACACACATCTCTTACTAGAACCACTGCCTTCTCCCCGCTTTCCCGGCAGTGCTTGAGGGGGAGAATTCCAACCCCAGCCGAATCCCTTTGAATCGGACCTATTCCATCCGGACTTGTCCCAGTCCCAACCGAAAATACTCCATCCAGACGCAACCCAGTCCCAGCCGAAAATACTTCATCCGGACTCAACCTAGTACCAGCCGAAAACTCCAGATGGTTCGCCAACCCCGGACCGTGAATCGTTCTGTCCTCCAAGACCAAACACCACTCAAAATATAATAATCTACTCCCGCAAACACAAGCCCCAAGTTGATAAGGACACCTCTCTAGAGTCCCAATCTCTAGAACCGATTCTTGCTTCTTGCGGTGAGGAGGATACCTTGGACACTTCATCGGATTTGGACCTACCTATCGCATTGAGAAAAGGAAAAAGGGTTTGTACTCAATATCCTATTTCTCACTTCGTGACTAATGATAGGTTGTCAACCAATTTTTCTGTATTTTCTACAAAAGTATCTGACATTCAAATTCCTAAGAACATTGATGAAGCACTTGCAGACAAGGACTGGAGAAATGCAGTTCAGGAGGAGTTGAGGGCGTTGGAGAAAAACAACACATGAAAAATTGTGGAACTACCTAAAGGTAAGAAACCGGTTGGATGTAAGTGGGTGTTCTCTGTTAAGTTTAATGCAGATGGAAGTGTCAGCAGATATAAAGCGCGACTGGTAGCCAAAGGTTTCACTCAGGTATCGGGAATTGATTATAATGAAACCTTTGCACCTGTGGCCAAGTTGAACTCTGTAAGAATTCTACTCTCTCTAGCTGCATGTCTAGACTGGCCACTACAACAATTAGATGTTAAAAATGCTTTTTTAAATGGTGATCTTCATGAGGAGGTTTATATGGACCTTCCACCTGGGTTTGCCAGGGGAAGTAAGTTGGTGTGAAGGTTATGTAAGTCTCTATATGGGTTGAAACAGTCACTGCGAGAATGGTTTGGGAAGTTTGCTCAGGCTGTTAAGACCCAAGGGTTCAAACAGTCACATACCGATCATATGATGTTTTATAAACATACTTCTAAAGGAACTCGTGCTATCTTAATAGTCTATGTTGATGATATTATTCTCACAGGAGATGCTCAGGATGAGATTGACTCATTAAGAAAATATTTAAGCAGCAAATTTGAAATGAAAGACTTGGGACAACTAAGATACTTTCTTGGAATGGAAGTAGCACGCAGCTCATCAGGTATCTTTATTTCTCAACGGAAGTATGTATTGGACCTATTGCAGGAAACCGGGATGCTGGGGTGTAGACCTGCGACAACACCCACAGAACCAAATATAAAACTAGATCTCAATGGGAGCAAGGAGGTGGATCGGGAGAGGTATCAACGATTGGTTGGTAAGCTCATTTACTTGTCACATACACGTCCAGATATTGCATTTACGGTGAGCATGGTAAGTCAATTCATGCATTCACCAAAAACACAACACTATGAGGCTGTACTCCGCATTCTAAGATACTTGAAAAAAACCCCGGGGAAAGGGCTATTTTTCGGCAAGAAGGAGGAAAGAAGCCTTGAAGTTTATACGGATGCAGATTGGGCAGGTTCGGTTATTGACAGAAGATCCACCTCTGGATACTGCACCTATGTTTGGGGTAATTTGGTTACGTGGCGTAGCAAAAAGCAAACAGTGGTGGCGTGGAGTAGCGCTGAAGCCGAATTTCGAGCCTTAGCCCACGGCATGTGCGAAGGCTTATGGTTGAAAAGGATGTTGGATGAACTGCACATTTCAACTACTGGATCCACTCGGTTGTATTGCGACAATAAAGCCGCTGTAAGTATTGCTCACAATCCTGTTCATCATGATCGTACTAAGCACGTTGAGGTAGATCGCACTTTATCCGGGAGAAAATTGATGACAAGAGTTTTACTATGATTTACATTCCTACTCAACAACAAGTGGCGGACATCCTAACCAAGGGACTGCACGGGCCTACATTCGAAAGACTAGTTAACAAGCTTGGCATGGACAACATCTACATACCAGCTTGAGGGGGAGTGTTGGAGTAAATTGGTGATTAATGGCCCGAAGACCATTCCCTGAAATCATGGCCGAAGACTTCCTGAAATCATGGCCGAAGACCATGTTGAAATCAAGGAGTTATTTTGCATTTATTTGTGTAAATAGTGTGTATTTATGAGTGCTGTTTTTATTTGGGAAATGTAATTGTAATTACTTAATTTTAGGAGAGGTAATTGAGGAGTAAAATAGGGGGCAGATTTCGGTTTTTGTAGTGTAGTCAATAGAGTATTTAGTGCATTTAGTGTGTCCCTTAAATGTTGGGATGTGTAATTTGTATAAGTTCAAAAAGGTGTTTACCGAAAATTCAAGTAAGGAAATATATTTTCCCTTCTCACCTGCTAGCCAAAACACCTTTAGTAGGGGTGATAATTAGCGCGACCAAGATATCTGCAGTAGAATCTACAAGGTCCAAATCAAATTCCGCCATCTCTTTTTCTAGAGTAGCCTGCCGTGCATGGCTCGACTTCCTACTTAAGGCATCAGCAACTCGATTGGCCTTCCCTGGATGATAGCTGATGGTCTAGTCGTAATCTTTCAACAACTCTAACAATCTCCTTTGGCGCATGTTCAGCTCCTTTTGCGTGAACAGATACTTAAGACTTTTATGATCAGTGAACACCTCGCACTTCACTCTATATAGATAGTGGCGCCAGATTTTCAGTGCGAATACCACTGCTGCCAGTTCCAGATCATGAGTTGGATAGTTCTGCTCATAGGGCTTTAGCTGTCGTGAAGCATACGCAATGACCTTGTCGTTTTGCATCAACACGCATCCTGAAATATAAGAATTAGACCACATCTTTAATTGTATACAAAATCAGTTGAAATTATATACATTTACCTAGCCCGTTCTTAGAAGCGTCACTGTAAATGACAAACCCTTCTGACGCGGAGGGCTGAGCAAGAATAAGGGCTGTGGTCAGTCTCCCTTTTAGTTCAGCAAAGCTCTGCTCGCACTCGGTGGTCCATTCAAACTTCGACTTCTTCTGCATCAACCGGCTCAGAGGCACTGCAATAGATGAGAAGCCCTCTACAAACTTCCTGTAGTATCCAGCCAGACCGAGAAAACTCCTTACTTCTGTCACATTAGTGGGTCTAGGCCACTCGGTGATCGCCTCTACCTTCTTTGGATCCACGGAAATTCCTTCTTCAGAGATCACATGACCCAAAAAGGCTACGCTTTTCAGCCAAAACTCACATTTACCGAACTTGGCGTACAATTTGCTTCTTCGAAGGGTCTCTAGAACCTCCCTCAAATGCTCCGCATGAGTCTCTTCGTCAGGGGAGTATACCAGAATGTCGTCAATGAACACTACAACGAACTTGTCCAGTTGTTTCCAAAATACTGTGTTCATTAGATCCATAAAGGCAGCTGGGGCGTTGGTTAATCCAAAAGGCATGACCACGAATTCGTAATGGCCATAACGTGTTCGGAAAGCAGTCTTGGTTGTATCTCCAGATTTGATCCTTAACTGGTGATAACCGGATCGCAAATCGATCTTGGAAAATACTCTAGCCCCCTGGAATAAATTTCGTTAGAGGTGAAGTTATCGAATAATTAAAAGTTCAAATATAATTTTAACTTATCATTACCCGCAGTTGATCAAAGAGATCCTCAATTCTAGGTAACGGATACTTGTTCTTGATAGTGATCTTTTTGAGTTCCCGGTAGTCTATACATAGTCTCATGCTCCCATCCTTCTTCTTCACGAACAGGACTGGAGCACCCCAGGGTGATACACTGGGTCGGATAAACTTACGGTCCAGCAATTCTTGTAATTGCTCCTTCAACTCCTTGAGCTCTGCTGGAGTCATGCGGTAGGGTGCCCTGGATATGGGTTCAGCACCAGGTATGAGATTAATCTCGAATTCCACCTCTCTTTCTGGTGGTAGTCCTGGTAACTCCTCGGGGAAGACGTCTGTAAATTCATTTACCACAGGGATTTGGTCGATCTGCGGAACCTCTTGTTCAGCACCCATTGTGTAAACCAGGAATCCCTCTCTCCCTTTCTTTAGTGTTCGAAAGGCCTGAGCCGCAGTCAAATAAAGCTTCTGGGGTGCCTTCTTCAATTTAGGGTTCCCTTGAAAAATAGTTTCCCCCAGTTCAGGTTGCTTCATGCTGACTTGGAGTCGCCGGCAATCAATGTTTGCATGATACCTTGCTAAGAAGTCCATGCCTAAGATAATGTCGAAATCGTACATTTGAATCGGTATCAAGGTCACAGAGAACTTCAGACCGTTAATCTCCAATCCACATTCCTTGTAACGGTGATGAGACACGAGTACTTGGCCGCCAGCGGCTTGTACGCGATAGGGAGTCTCAAGCCATTCGGGAAGAACATCCAGCTTCTTAGCAAACCTCTTTGCCACAAACGAATGACTCGCCCCACTATCGAACAGAACGTTGGCTGGCACTTTGTTAGTTAAAATTACACCTACCACATTCAAGGTTTAGCACGCCACATACCATGACAACACATAAAGTTTAATCCAACTTCGAAATTAAATACATAAATAAATGTACCCGTCACCACGTCGCCCGACTCCTCGAATTCTGCATCCGTCATCGCATGTACTCAAGCATTGGTCCAACCTCGTCCTCCTTGCTGCGCTTGGGTCTACGGATTTACCTGAGCAGGTGCAGTGCATTCTCTAGATATATGTCCTGGCTTCCCACAGTTGTAACACACCCGCTGAGCTTTCCAACACTGTCCCAGGTGAGAACGTCCGCACAGTGTACACTGGGAAACAGGTGCCACAGCTCTCACTGGCTGTGCATCAGTCGGTGCCGGTCCTTCAATCATTGGGGCTTGACTCCCTGCACTCTGCTGTCGCTCTGGTCGGAAAGGTTGCCCGGACTGAGGGCGTCGGGGCACCTTCAGCCATCTCCCCGATCTGCCAGCATGCAAATCCTCACGGGGTCTCTTAAGGCTATCCAATGCAGCAGCCCTGTCCAAGTTTCTCTCAACCCGTCTGCACACCTCTAGTAGCCCTTCAAATGTCGTGGGCTCTGCACACACAATAGCCTGCTGGATGCGGAAACTCAAACCGGTATGAAATTTTAGCATCTTGGCCTCCTCATTGTCTATGATACATGACATGTACTGGCCCAACTCGTGAAACTTCTCAGAGTACTGATCAATTGACATGGACCCTTGTGTCAGCATCTGGAATTCTGCCATCCTCCTCTGAATAGCACTACCCGGAACATAGTGATTCCTATACTCTTCCACAAACTTCTCCCAAGTCACTGGTGGAGTCAGTCTACGCTTCACTCTATTCCACCATCTTTTTGCTTCCCCTTCCAGAAATGGGGTCGTGGTTTCTACCTTCAGATTTGCGGGCACCTGAATGAGCCTTATCTGTTCAGTCACATTTTTAAGCCAAATCTCGGCTTCCTCAGGCCGAGTGGTACCCCTGAACATTGGTATTCGGGAGTTCTGCATCTCCCTGTAATAGAACCTTAAGCCTTGCTGTGGTGGGGGTGGTGGCGGTGGTTGTTGTTGCTGTTGCTCTGCTGAGTGTGCTGGAGTATCTGAGCAATCTGTGCCTGTTGCTGGGCCATCTGAGTATATTGTTGCGCCATCTGGGTCTACTGATGGGCTATTAAGGCCGTCAGATTGGCCAGTGTGTCCGCCAGATTTTGGGGGATCGCCCCTTGTCCCTGACGTTCGTCTCCGTCATTTCCACTATTTCCTGATGGCTCACGTCGTGGAGACATTGTCTGTGGACGATTTAAAGCACGTTAGACAAAATTGATTTAAGAGTATTGTAAAGAGGTGCAAAAGTGAAGGGCAATAAGAGTAACCTATCATGTATACTTGCTAGCGACACTCACCGCCCGAAAATCCCAATCATAGCTTAAGTCTACTTTACTTTTATTTAAGCTAAGAAAATCATTTGAAAACAGATCATCACTTATCCTAGAGGTGATTAACTAGTCTCACGTTCCCGAGGCGTATCTGAAGCCTGGGCTCTGATACCACCTGTAGCGCCCCGCTCCCAAGCTCCATCCTCGGTAACGGTGCACCCGTCGTATCTCACTCACGAGAATACAAGGCGTCACATCAACCTGCTACAACGTCAGTTCTGACATAGATAAGTTTTCCTTTTCTTTCTGCGGAAACGATAAGCCACAACAATAATTTGAAATTAATAAACTTTAAGAAAATAACGACATTATTTCTAGGCTGACCAGGCCTTACAATCAAGGTCAAATATCGGAAGTTTAAAAGCATGAAATTGTTTTCAAAAAGTAATACTGAATATTAAAATCTATGTGTCATCCCAATAACATCATAAGAATCCCGTCTCCATCCTCGCTGCAGCCATCTCTACGAGTCACTCAGCCCATTCCACGGTATCGGACCCGTCCTCAACGTAGATATAGTCATACTCCGTCTCGGCTACATATGGAATAGTAGGGGTGAGTGATGGTAATCACCCAGTAGGTGCCTCTCAAAACAATACAAAACTTACATACCCAAATTGATACCAGCATGTAGCATATAACACAGCATGATACAACTTATACGAAAAGTAAACAAACCATGGAAGATGCATGCGCAAGTACGTGATGCATGCTCAAATAACGTGTCACGCGCAACGAGAATCATGTCACACAGTATGTCCTTAGACCTACATGCAATGCATGCTCCCGGGTCCTAAATCCAGCATCTTGGTCTCTAGCCACCACTTGCTGTTCTCGACACCCACGCCCTATAGACGCAGTATGTCTCATGACCCCGGTGCCCTATAGACACGGTAAGTCATCCCGATACCCACGCCCTATAGACGCAGTATACCTCATGCAACTCCAGCATCATGGTCACTAGCCACTACTTACCGTTTGGACACCCACGCCCTGTAGACGCAGTATGTCTCATGACCCCGGTGTCCTATAGACACGGTAAGTCATCCCGATACCCACGCCCTATAGACGTAGTGTACCTCATGCAAATGCACGTGCCATGAATGCAAGAGAAAGGGAAAGAAAACGGTTGGATGTCATCCCCTGACGTCGATCGATCGACGTTCAACTGAGACACGTCGAACCCTCACTCAGTTGACGTCGATCGATCGATGTACTTCTGAGGTACATCGAACCCTCACCTTCTGGACGTCGATCGATCGACGTCCATTTGAGGCACATCGAACCCTCAGCCACTGGACATCGATCGATCGATGTCCCCGTATTTCAGAATTTCCATTCTGAAATTCCTGCAGTCCATTCATCAAATCTCATTCAACCTTTCACCCCATCCCACATATCCATACACGCATAACGACTTCTCAACACCACGAAGAAACGTACAACCACAAGATCACATTGAAATCAAGAACGTATAACGGAAAACAAACACATTGGCCACATAATCAAGATCCAATATCGAAAACAAGAATAACGACAACAACAACACATAAAAATACCCTTTTGCCTATGCAACCTTCATACCGTTTTGAGGTAATAATTAGTATGCACCTACCTCTATTCCTAGCTAGAGTTGAATCGGTTTACGAGAGTGTGATGGCATTGGCGGTGTGATCTTCCTTCTCTTGAACCTTGGATCAAAGATCCTTCTTTTCTCTTCTTGTTGTGGCCGAAAATTGTTGATGGGGAAGAGGGAGAGAAGGCTGTCGAATTGGGGTAAGAGAGGGAAGGAGGATTAGGGTAATGTGATTTTAAGGAGAAAAATGAGAGGAAGATAAGTATGGAATTTA
>AP025071.1:24638124-24743280 GCA_036186865.1 Eustoma russellianum | reverse complement strand
AACAGGAAAAAAAATCAACTTTTTTGAAGACCTTAAAAAAAGGGAAGACTTTTAAACTACTAAGGTGCTTCAAAAAAAAGATATGTTTATATTCCTTAAACGAGATTTCAAATTTTTGTTTCATTACATCTATTTTAGTCAAAAAAAATTAATTTTACCTGACAACTATCGATTCTGCAAGCATTTTATCCATTAAAGTAGTTTCGAAGTTATTTATTCGCTTGCGATGATCTTACTTGAATTTTATCAACTCAAAAAAGTAGCTTTCAAAATATATACCTCTTTTAGAGAACGAGTTACCATTTTAAATTATTTCATATAACCTTATCTTATTAAGTTTTCAACTATTTTAATGCAATTTTACTAAAATACTTTACAAACAAGTTGTATCGTTATTTTTATAAGAGATCATTTGAACCATCGCTTTACGAAAACAAATATTTGATACCGTAGGTCTTGTGTTTACAAAAAAAATTTAGAATGTATATTATTTCAAACAATTAGAGCTATAGTTACGTAAACTACTTTAAATTGAAGGAAATATGTTCATGCACATACTTCGTATACATGGCTGTTGATGATATATCTGAGAAAAGTAAGGACATGATCATAGAACTAGCTAGTAAGTATATAAGAATTGATTTTGAGACTTGATTCTATATCTATGAAGTGTAATGAGCAATAAATCGGAGGACTTGATGGATTTTGGACATGTAAAGAATCATATATGACGAGTTAGGAATTCAGAACTGTAGACTACAATAAGTTGAATGATACACGTCAAATGGTATAAATGGAGGTTTATAAGTTGTCATTATAGAGAGTTAAGTTAAAGATTATAGTATATTTAAGAACTGATTTTAGAGAGTTGTTGATGGGGCCGATACAAGTAGAACCCCGGTATGGTGACAATACCCTTAAGGTCGATTCGAGTACTATAAAAAAAATTAGGTTACGATCTATCAAGCGAAGAACAATGAATTTAGAGATTACATTATATACAAGTAATTATTTTGAGGCATTCGTCCTATGTCGAGCAGGTGTAGGGGTCGGCATATCGGAATATGCAGTGGATGTTTAGAAGGGCTGGTGTTTAGACAAATGGATCGAGTAGAATGATATTAAGTCGTTGAACTACATAGTGCGCAAGTTTCGAGGACGAAACTTTTTGTTAGGGGGGTAGAATGTTGTAACCGTAAGAAAAATTAATTAATTAATTAAATTGACTTTAATTTAACCCTATCCTAATTTAAGTAACCCCTTAATCACTCCCCCACTCCCCAATCATCCCATAACTGCCCCCATCACTTCCCTAATTTTTGGCCTAGCCTAATTAAAACCTCTGCACTTTCTCCCCCAACATACATAACGCCAACAACTTCAGGGAAAAAAACAAAGAGTGAGGATGGAAAGCATCGCAGCAGGACTAGCGGCAGGGAGAAAGGAAAAAAAGAAGAAAAAGAGAAAGGAAGGAAAGAGAGGGAAGGAGAGAAAGAGAAGAAGGAGAGTTGGCCACCCACATCAAATCCAACACCGCTATTGTCAGTGAGTTTGCATTCAAGAGGTAGTTTACACTCCCTTCGGTCGGATTGCTTTGGATTCCCACGCATTCTGTGTTGGGAATTATTTGATTATCACTGCATGTCTATCTTTTATATATTTATCATGATTTCTTTATGTTTTGGTATGGAAATTTCATGTTTGGCCTTAGATATAGATCACATAGTACGGAAATAGGCCGGAATGAGTTCAGTCTGTCAAAAAAAACGAACCTAGAGGCTGCGCATGTAGCACACGCGTGGCGCCCCACGCGCGCGCCTGAGTGCCGCGTGCAGTACACGCACTGACGCTGTCAGCTGCGTTAAGAGGAGGGCGTGAAATAGAGTCCAATAGAATTGGTTTGGGGTAAATCGGAGTTAAAACCAAAAAGTTATGGATTTTTGAAATAAATTAGAAATCAAGAAAATAAAGAAATAAAAAAATTAAAAGAAAAGAAAAGAGGTGTCGGCTGTGATATGGAAAAAAATTAATTAATATAATTATTATTTAATAATTTGAGAATAAAATAATATAAAACAAAATAATAAAAAAAAGAATGTAGGAAGAATAAATAAATTTAATTAATAGAATAATGATAAATAAAGTAATAGAATTATTGTTTAATAAATAATAAATTAGAAATACAGTAAATAAAACAATAAAATAAAATAAAAAGAAAAAACAAAGTTAGCGTCAGTAGCTTAGGAGAAATAATAAATAAATAATATATGTATATTTAATATGAAAATTAATAAATTTAGAAACTAAATTAAAATGAGCAAAAATAAAAGGGAAAAAAGGAGAAAAAAGGAGAGAGAAGAAAATGAAATTAAAGCAAGAAAAAAAATAGTAGGGGAATATAAAAAATATTTAAATTAAAGATTTAAGTGTTTGAGAGCCTAGGAAAAATAAAATAAAGTGTAGAAACCTTAAATAAAGTCTAGAAAGATAAAATAACGGTAGAAGATAAAATACAGTAACGAACCCCACGCAACATAGAGTAACTACGCTATATAGGTAATACGCAACATAGAACGGAGCATGCAACATAGGACAAACGGAAGTGTTCAAGTTTGACGCATTCATGGCACGAGCATTGCATTTGGCCCATGAGTCGTGTGGTCCTACGAGACGTGTGGCCTGACGAGGCGTGTGATAGGTGTTGGTAATAATGGTTACCTTCACCTAATAGGACCCGGGACATGCATAGCATATCATGGAAAAGAAAGAGCATAGCGTGTGATATTAAATGACTGCGTGTGACACAGAGATAGAAGTGCATGCATCATGAAGTTGCGCATTGCATTTGTTATTGTTGAGATTATTGTTTATCTTGTTATTAAGTTGTTTCAGTGCTACGTTTTGGGATACGGGTCGGATATGTGATATTTCTTATTTATGCTTTATTGCTTTATTATTTATATGTTTATGTTTATTGCTTTATTTATCTGCTACCTGCTTTACGTGCTTAATTGTTGCCTGACTTAGTATGTGACAGTCCTTTTTCGGGAGAGACGGGTAACCTACGTGTGACTCCCATCACTCACCCCCACCTCCCCTCCACAGGTGATCAGGATTAAGAGTATATATGTTTATCAAGGCTGAGAAGAGTGAGCTGGACTCGAGAAGGGATCTAGTTGTCCGGGAGCTTGTTCTTGGGATAGTCAGATACACCTCCATGTAGGTTTATTGGTTGATTTTAGTATTTCATACTTGACTTAGCGGGTTTCGTCAACCCTTGTACTTGATTTTATTCTGATGGATTTAATTTAATAAAGTCATTTATTTCTTTAATTATCGTTTCCGTGAAAATTTTCCACGTCAGTTTCGACGTGTAGAGAAGTTTGAACAACGCTTTGTAGTCCTCGTAGCAGGCTACGGCGGGTGCACTGTTCTCGATGCTAGGGCTCGGGAGCGGGGCGCTACAGGTGGTATCAGAGCCGAGGCTCCAGATCCGTCTCGGAAAACGCATGATTAACTAGATCACCTAGACATAAGCTACGATCTTTTCCTAAAATGACGATTTTACCCTTAAGCAACCAAATAGGGTTAAGTGATGATCTTAGACTTAAGTTGCGATCCGGTTAAGGGGAGCTTGAGCGTTCTTTCGTTTTCTTTAGATATTTACCGTTTTACTCCTAAACCTCTACATGCAACCCCTAAGCAGTTAGAAATTCCCAAAATACCCCTACCTTAGCCTATATGTAAATAAATATATTTTCAACTGTTCTAAATTCTAGAAAAATGCCGACAAGACGTGAACAAGCCGATAATAGAGGAAATGCTGCTGAGAACTAAGAGAATAAGGGGATCATCCCAAGCACTTGAAGACGCCATAGTCATCATGACCAACTCCTTAGCACAGTAACACCAGCTGTTGAACTAGCTAGCACCGTCTCCATCACCGCACTTGGACCGGAGATTCTTCGACAAGGAGATGCGAAGGAGTGGTGGCACAGCACAACTGACACTGCCGATCACTTAGATCCAATTTTGGAATAGGTCCAAGAGTTATTAACCGTCGAGAGTACGATTTTCAAAGAATGGTTCTACATCCACGGGGAAAACGTAGATTTAGGCCATGATATTAGAAATTAAGTTAATCGCTCCTAAGTCACAACCTTATACATAAGTGACGATTTGAACATAAGTGAAGATCATGAACATAGGTACTGCTCTCAGTTATAGGTGATGATCCTGGACATAAGTCACAATCTTAGACATAAGTAACGATTTTGATTAAGAGTTGACTTTGAAAATAAGTAGTGAAGGTAGTCATAAGCATTGATTATACACTAAGCATGATTTTAGAAATAAGACATGATCTTAAACTTAAGAAATGATGATACTAAGAACAATCCTAAAATTAAGTTATGACCGTAGACTTAAGGAGACGATCGGTTACGAAACACTTATACCTAGGCAATACCATACAATTCTGCCTTATCTGAGTTGATCATATCTCTTTAAGCCGTGATCTTAGTAACCCTAGTTGAATACTATATAATTAATTTGAATGGATTACAATGTTAACCAGAATATCTTACTGCGACCTTTAGTGATATATTAATAGGTCAGGCAGCAACTCAGGCTGCTTCACCGCAACCACAGCATAGGACCTAGTACCGTTGGAGTACAATGAAGCAAGTCCATACCCCTATTTGGACGATAGCATCAGAGCAGACTTAGGTCTAAGTTAAGACAATAGCTACTAAGAAATGAATTTTTATCTTATGATAGGTACTAAGAGATGATTTTTGGAAATAGAAACTAAGTGATGATTCATAAGCATTATAATCAGCAGCTTTAGTAAGAGAATCATACGAAGAAATTTATAGTCTAGGGTTAAGATGTTGAAAATTGGAGTTATTAAGTATGACAACGATATTAGTCTCGTTAGAGATATTGATCGATAGCAAAGAGCGTAATCGCCTATAACAAGTGCGTGGAAATGATGTACCTGTACAAACTTTTGTAGTTAAGTGTTGATTTATAGAAACATCAAATTACTTGGCTTGAATCTGGTAGGCTTGAATCAAAATAGAGCGGGCATGAACAAGTAGTAGTTGCTTTTCATAAGAAGTAGAATAAAATTAGTGGTTCAAACAACCAAGTAACGAGGGAAAGTGTATTAGTGTGGCGCGCAGAAATATTTAGTGTGCCAATATAAGGTTAGACCAATTTAAGTTAAAGATTTTATCATGAGTAGACAAACGTTAGCCTTAAAAAAAATTGTACATAGAAGACGTTATCCGAGAAAGAGGATGACCTGTAGAATTATACGAAATATTGCACATATATATCTTCAATTAGATAAATATTTTATATGAGCACGTACACCAATGTATAACTACATTTTAACAAGTACTTAAGTTTTTTTCTTCGGAAATACCTTATTGGGTCTCATTTTTTTGTTGTCTGCTAAACTTTACCACGGTAAATCCTTTTACGTATTTGTATATCAACAGAAAAAAAAATTCAACTTTTTTGAAGACCTTAAAAAAAAGGGAAGACTTTTAAACTACTGAGGTGCTTCAAAAAAAAGATATGTTTATATTCCTTAAACGAGATTTCAAATTTTTGTTTCATTACATCTATTTTAGTCAAAAAAAATTAATTTTACCTGACAACTATCGATTCTGCAAGCATTTTATCCATTAAAGTAGTTTCAAAGTTATTTATTCGCTTGCGATGATCTTTCTTGAATTTTATCAAGTCAAAAAAAGTAGCTTTCAAAATATATACCACTTTTAGAGAACGAGTTACCGTTTTAAATTATTTCATATAACCTTATCTTATTAAATTTTCAACTATTTTAACGCAATTTTACTAAAATACTTTACGAACAAGTTGTATTGTTATTTTTATAAGGGATCATTTGAACCATCGCTTTACGAAAACAAATATTTGATACCGTAGGTCATGTGTTTACAAAAAAAAATTAGAATGTATATTATTTCAAACAATTAGAGCTATAGTTACGTAAACTACTTTAAATTGAAGGAAATATGTCCATACACATACTTCGTATACAAGGCTGTTGATGATATATCTGAGAAAAGTAAGGACATGATCATAGAACTAGCTAGTAAGTATACAAGAATTGATTTTGAGACTTGATTCTATATCTATGAAGTGTAATGAGCAATAAATCAGAGGACTTGATGGATTTTGGACATGTAACTAGGAGATGAATCATATATGACGAGTTAGGAATTCGGAACTGTAGACTACAATAAGTTGAATGATACACGTGAAATGGTATAAATGGAGGTTTATAAGTTGTCATTGTAGAGATTTAAGTTAAAGATTATAGTATATTTAAGAACTGATTTTAAAGAGTTGTTGATGGGGGCCGATACAAGTAGAACCCCGGTATGGTGACAATAGCCTTAAGGTCGATTCGACTACTATAAAAAAAATTAGGTTACGATCTATCAAGCGAAGAACAATGAATTTAGAGATTACATTATATACAAGTAATTATTTTGAGGCATTTGTCCTATGTTGAGCAGGTGTAGGGGTCGGCATGTCGGAATATGCAGTGGATGTTTAGAAGGGCTGGTGTTTAGACAAATGAATCGAGTAGAATGATATTAAGTCGTTGAACTACATAGTGCGCAAGTTTCAAGGATGAAACTTTTTGTTAGGGGGGTAGAATGTTGTAACCGTCAAAAAAAATTAATTAATTAATTAAATTGACTTTAATTTAACCCTATCCTAATTTAAGTAACCCCCTAATCACTCCCCCACTCCCCAATCATCCCATAACTGCCCCATCACTTCCCTAATTTTTGGCCTAGCCTAATTAAAACCCCTGCACTTTCTCCCCCAACATACATAACGCCAACAACTTCAGGGAAAAAAACAAAGAGTGAGGATGGAAAGCATCGCAGCAGGACTAGCGGCAGGGAGAAAAGAAAAAAAAAAGAAAAAGAGAAAGGAAGGAAAGAGAGGGAAGGAGAGAAGGAGGAGAAGGAGAGTTGGACACCCACATCAAATCCAACACCGCTTTTGTCAGTGAGTTTGCATTCAAGAGGTATGTTACCCTTCCCTCTGTCGGATTGCTTTGGATTCCCTCGCATTCTGTTTTGGAAATTATTTGATTATCACTGCATGTCTATCTTTTATATGTTTATCATGATTTCTTTATGTTTTGGTATGGAAATTTCATGTTTGGCCTTAGATATAGATCACATAGCACGGAAATAGGCCGGAATGAGTTCAGTTTGTCAAAAAAAGCACCTAGAGGCTGCGCGTGTAGCAAACGTGCGGCGGCCCACGCTCGCGCCTGAGCGCCGCGTGCAGTACACGCACTGACGTTGTCAGTTGCGTTAGGAGGAGGGCATGAAATAGAGTCCAATAGAATTGGTTTGGAGTAAATCGGAGTTAAAACCAAAAAGTTATGGATTTTTGAAATAAATTAGAAATTAAGAAAATAAAGAAATAAAAAAATAAAAAGAAAAGAAAAGAGGTGTTGGCTGTGATATGGAAAAAATTAATTAATATAATTATTATTTAATAATTTGACAATAAAATAATATAAAACAAAATAATAAAAAAGAATTTAGGCAGCCACGGAAGTAAGAAAGAATAAATAAATTTAATTAATAGAATAATGATAAATAAAGTAATAGAATTATTGTTTAATAAATAATAAATTAGAAATACAGTAAATAAAAAAATAAAATAAAATAAAAAGAAAAAACAAAGTTAGCGTTAGTAGCTTAGGAGAAATAATAAATAAATAATATATGTATATTTAATAAGAAAATTAATAAATTTAGAAACTAAATTAAAATGAGCAAAAATAAAAGGAAAAAAGGAGGAAAAAGGAGAGAGAAGAAAATGAAATTAAAGCAAGAAAAACAAAAATAGTAGGGGAATATAAAAAATATTTAAATTAAAGATTTAAGTGTTTGAGAGCCTAGGAAAAATAAAATAAAATGTAGAAACCTAAAATAAAGTCTAGAAAGATAAAATAACGGTAGAAGATAAAATACAGTAACGAACCCCACGCAACATAGGGTAACTACGCAATATAGGTAATACGCAACATAGAATGGAGCATGCAACATAGGACAAACGGAAGTGTTCAAGTTTGACGCATTCATGGCACGAGCATTGCATTTGGCCTATGAGTCGTGTGGTCCTACGGGACGTGTGGCCTGACGAGGCGTGTGATGGGTGTTGGTAATAATGGTTACCTTCACCTAATAGGACCCGGGACATGCATAGCATATCATGGAAAAGAAAGAGCATAGCGTGTGATATTAAATGACTGCGTGTGACACAGAGATAGAAGTGCATGCATCATGAAGTTGCGCATCGCATTTGTTATTGTTGCGATTATTGTTTATCTTGTTATTAAGTTGTTTCAGTGCCACGTTTTGGGATACGGGTCGGGTATGTGATATTTCTTATTTATGCTTTATTGCTTTATTATTTATATGTTTATGCTTATTGCTTTATTTATCTGCTACCTGCTTTACGTGCTTAATTGTTGCCCGACTCAATATGTGACAGTCCCTTTTCGGGAGAGACGGGTAACCTACGAGTGACTCCCATCACTCACCCCCCCACCTCCCCTCCACAGGTGATCAGGATTAAGAGTATATATGTTTGTCGAGGCTGAGAAGAGTGAGCTGGACTCGAGAAGGGATCTAGTTGGCCGGGAGCTTGTTCTTGGATAGTCAGATACACCTCCACCTAGGTTTATTGGTTGATTTTAGTATTTCATACTTGACTTAGCGGGTTTCGCCAACCCTTGTACTTGATTTTATTCTGATGAATCTAATTTAATAAAGTCGTTGATTTCTTTAATTATTGTTTCCGCGAAAAATTTCCACGTCAGTTCCGACGTATAGAGAAGTTTGAACGACGCTTTGTAGTCCTCGTAGTAGGCTACGGCGGGTGCACTGCTCTCGATGCTAGGGCTCAGGAGCGGGGCACTAAAATTTATGTTTACTAAATTCCTTCACTAGTACACTAGCACAATATATTCCTATTATTGTGTTATCTATGTAGGTACATATGGAGCCACAGGTCTCACTGGAAGAAAAATCTATATTCCTTGGGATGGAGGTATTGTTTGTTTGTCTCTCACCCTCCTCAGACGAAAGCGATAGCTTTTGATTTTGTTGAAATATACTGAGTATGCTAAATGTTGTGTATATGATATACATTAAAAATGGTGGAATCGAAAAAACATTTTTTATTACTTTTTTAGGCTCCACCATCACCAAAGATGATAGGCACACTTAAATGTTTTCATTTTTTTTAGTCGAAAACAGGCTAACTGGCAGTTTAAACTAGAACCGAATCAGCAGTTCTGTGAACCAGCGGTTTTGGTTCTTTGGTTCTGGTTAACCGGCAGTCGAGCGGTTTGCTTAAGGTTGCTTCATCAGAACTAGAACCGGTGATTCTAAGAACCGACATTTTATCTGCCAAAGCAAACCAACACCGAACAACCGGTTCAAGCCTAAAAAAAAATTTATACATATATATATAATATAACTATGAGATAAGTGTGTAACTATAAAAATAAGTGTAATAATAAGTTCTAATAACATATAACTTTATAGTTATACAATCATATGCCTATATATAGTTAAAAATTATTTAGTTATTTTCTTATATATCTATATAATCATATGATTGTGTAGTCATGCACCTATATAATTTATAGTTATATACTTATATGTTTATAATACACTTATATACATAGTGTATTTATATGAACATATAAGTATACTAATACATAACTATATAAGTATATGATTGTATCGATTAAGTATATTAATACATCACCATAAAGGTATATAACTATATAGTTATATACATATATGCTTATATAGTTATATACTTAATATACTTATATGATTATATACTTATATAGTTATATGCCTACATACTTATACAATTATGGTTATATACTTATATCTACGATGTACTTATAAACTTATACAACTATACTTGTATAGCTATACTTATATCTACGATGTACTTTACCTTTCGTTTTTTTAATATAATTTTTACGGCTGTAAATACTAACACAAAGCAAACCATTTCTTTCACAACACCATCAAACATATCTTTTTATCTTCTTACTTGTTATTCATTAATTACTCATCTTTTGCTTATTATTTTTTATTGAAACAATAGAAAACAACAACAATCATGTAGTTTCGGCTCCAGTTCTACAGAAGAAAAGCTCGTCCTCCGCCGGTCACATGTGATTACAAAATGGTTAAAACGGAAAATTTTTGAAGAAGATGGAGGTTGCGTAGTTCATTGCAATTTTTCAATAGTATATTTTGATGGAAACATTGTCGTTGTCCTTAAAGCAGTTTCGCCTCTACCGGTGAGCAAGGTAGTCTTCCAGCAAATGCTTCCCAGGATATAACGGTTTTCTCCCTTTCTTTTGCCCTAAGAGAGAGATTGAACTTGTTTATAGAAGTGAATGATAGTGGAGGATAGAAAAAGATGAAGTGCTACAGAAATTTTCACAAGTTTTTGAAGAATTTTCAAGTCTATATTGAAGATAGCAAAGCCTACTGTTTATAGGCTTAAAGTTCACAAACATGATGTTAAAATGACCCTTTTCTACACACCTACACCCTCTAGGATGAGCCATGGTCGTTCAATATGAAAAGAGATGTCATATAGTGCAGAAGTTGCATCTTTTATGAACAGACGCAACACTTCATGCGTCTAAGTGTTCTGGAAGTCTTCTGGAACACTTCAAGAACCTTATATAGTCGTTCGAAGTGTGCTGGAATCTTTCTGGAACACTTTGAACGCCTACTTTAGGCGCTTCAACCCACAATAGGCGCCTAAACCAGGCGTTCGAAGTGTTCTGGGACCTTTCTTCAACACATGAAGTGCTTCATGTGTTTGGGACGCTTCCATTTCTTTCCATTGTCCATAAAACACTCCAAAGTTCACTCAATCTCCTATCAATAGATCACATAACAATATACATGGTTGGATCATAAGATTTAAAGTACTTTTAAGTATTTTTCCAACAAGTGTAACATAGGAGAAGTAGATGTATTTAAAAAACATAAAGAAAATCAGTGCTTACTTTTGAACCAACCATGGTCGCATAATTCTTTTAAATTGCTCCGTCATCAAATTCTTGTGTTTATGTATAAATGTTGTTGTCTGCTTAATGAATTCTATATTCATCATATGGTTGTTCAATTTTTGTATATACAGATGAAAATGAAAAAAAAAATTATACAAAAATAAATTTCATAAGTTTATAAAGAGTAGATTGATACAATTAAAGGTGTCGGCAAATACATGTTAAGCATTCCAGCCCTAAACTTGTAACCATTCTAGACTTCTAGTCATAAACTTGAAATTATTTTAGACCTAAGATTGTAAACAATCTAACTGTAAACTTAGAATATATCATCCAATGTAACAGTTGCTTCGTCCCCATGAAAATACAAAAAGTTAGTCTTGTGGTTTGGCTGCAATTATGTGTTCTTACAATAGTTTCACATCTTCATGTATTATGTATTTGGAATTCAAGCTATTGTAAGTTTGGATAATTATCTCGATGGATTTTGTATTTGGGATAATGACCTTAAGAAGCTTTTATATGAGGTATGAAATAACTATGGACATTGATGTCAACTCTTTTAAACTATTACTATCCCATTAAAAGACTACTAATTTCATTAGTTTAAACTTAAAGACTCTTTTTCTTTACGAGAAAATTGTGAGGAGAAAAATATAAATTTTGATAAAACTTGTACCTTTGTTTCAGAAGGATGCTTACAAGGGGTTGCCTCCCTAAAGTCAACCGAACTGGAGTTCAAATTTGGTGGATATCATGATTTTATGTTTTGTTTATTATTCTGCATGTTTTTTTGAAATGCTTTATACATATAAACACAAATATGTAGAATGATAAGCAAAACATAAACAAAAATAGACGCATATAAAAAAACAAAAATATACATAATACTTCATTCGTCTCAAAAATATTGTACTGGTTTGATTTAAGTATAATGCAAAGAAGTCAAACTATTTTTGTTACTATTTTTGTTTTACACGTGATTAATTGAAGTAAACAAGAGAAATCATGTCAATGATTATTAAAAAGGTAGTATACTTTCACTACTAATATATCATACTTTTAAAAGGTATGTAACATTTTTAAAACAAGCTAAAATAAAAATTAAGATAATATTTTTAAAACACACATAATAATAATAATAAAAAACATACAGAAAAAGCTGAGATGCAATGAATCAAAGCTTGCATTGGCCGACTCGAAGGGGGAAAATAATACCCGGCTTTCAACTGTCATCTATTCTACAAAGAAAGCTTACTAAGCGAAGTTGTGACACATAACTAAAAGAGTCGCATCAAATGTTGCAATCTCTTTTTGGCTGCCTAAATTGCTCAAATCATTACACACTCGACAATATATATTATTAAATGTTGCAATCACGTTCGTCCTTTTTTGTGTGTTCGTGTATCTTCTGTCATTTTTTTTGCATGTGCATGGTTATATGCTATTTTAATATTGAAAAATTTCTATTTGTGTTTACTAAATTCCTTCACTAGTACACTAGCACAATATATTCCTATTATTGTGTTATCTATGTAGGTGCATATAGAGCCGCAGAAAGAAAAATCTATATTCCTTGGGATGGAGGTATTGTTTGTTTGTCTCTCACCTTCCTCAGACCTAAGCGATATCTTTTGATTTTTTTGAAATATACTGAGTGTGGTAGTTGTTGTGTATATATATACATTAAAAATGGTGGAATCAAAAAACATTTTTTATTACTTTTTTAGGCTCCACCATCACTAAAGATGATAGGCACACTTAAATGTTTTCATTCTTGAGTCGAAAACAGGCTAACTGGCGGTTTAAACTAGAACCGAATCGGCAGTTCTGTGAACCGGCGGTTTTGGTTCTGGTTAACCGGCAGTCGAGCGGTTTGGTTAAGGTTGCCTCATCAGAACTAGAACCGGTGGTTCTAAGAACCGACAGTTTATCTGCCAAAGCAAACGGACACCGAACAACTGTTTCAAGCCCAAAAATAAAAATAAATTTATACATATATATATAATATAAATATGCGATAAGTGTATAACTATAAAAATAAGCGTAATAATAAGTTTTAATAACATATAACTTTATAGTTATATAATCATATGCCTATATATAGTTAAAAATTAATTAGTTATTTACTTATATACCTACATAATCATATGATTGTGTAGTCCATGCACCTATATAATTTATAGTTATATACTTATATATTTATAATACAATTATATACTTAGTGTAGTTATATAAACATATAAGCATACTAATACATAACTGTATAAGTATATAATTGTATCGATTAAGTATATTAATATATCACCATAGAGGTATATAACTATATAGTTATATACATATATGCTTATATGGTTATATACTTAATATACCTATATGATCATATACTTGTATAGTTATATGCCTACATACTTATACAATTATGGTTATATACTTATATGTACGATCTACTTATAAACTTATATAACTATACTTGTATAGCCATGTAAGTATATAAATATATTAATACATAGCTATAAGTATATTGCTATATAATATGTAACAATACAAGTGTACAAGTATATTAACATATGTATATTACTATATACTATATACACTATATAGTTACATTCATACTATACATTATTTAACTATTTTAACTATTTTGCATTTACTATTTATTATTTAACAATTAAATTTTCTTTTAAAAAAATACCAAACGGCTATAATTCCCCCCCCCCCCCCACCCAACATCTAGTTTTTAGTTTATATTTTATCTTTCGTTTTTTTAATATAATTTTTACGGCTGTAAATACTAACACAAACCAAACCATTTCTTTCACAACACCATCAAACGTATATTTTTATCTTCTTACTTGTTCTTCATTAATTACTAATCTTTTGCTTATTATTTTTTATTGAAACAATAGAAAACAACTATTGGAAACAATCAATCATGTACAAAACGCAATCGTTCAGTGTGTGCGTATGAAAACAGTAAATAGTAAACCAAACCCGGGGTGAGTCGAAGACTCTATCCTTAAGATGTATTGCTCTGGTATACTGTGCTTAATCAGCATTAGCAACCGTCTCCTAGGATACAACGGGTACCTGTTCAGTTGAGCGGCACTGCTGAACTTGAACTACAGTGAACCTTCGAGTGTCCTGACTTCTCTTGGACGGGATGCAGAGAGTACGAGGGTGAATGCGAAAGCGATGAATGCAGAGGATGAGTGTGTGATTCGATTGCACACCCATCCTCTATCTATATAGAGGAGTCGGTTGGTAATCGGTTTTCACAGAAGGAATCATGACCGTCAGATCAGAACCGTAGATCGATTAGAGCCGTCAGATGAAAACCTCCCGGCGGTTTTGGAAAATTTAAATTACAACGGTTAGATGGAACACCAAAATACAGGATTAAACCTGGAGCGTTAGATGAAAACCACATTCGGTTGGGCGGTTAGGTCAGTTTGAATTTGAGCCATTGGATCAGAGCTGCCTTTTCCGCCACCGTTAGATCAAAACCGTTTGATCTTATCGCATATCGGAGGAGACCGTTTGATTCAAATTTAAAACATAACCGTTCAATTTAAAACATAACTGTTCGATTTTAAATCATAACCGAACGTTTAATTTTTATAATCAAACTGAACGATTTAATTTAATCATAACCAAACGTTTAATTTAAACGTTTAATTTTTAGTTATCTTGTTCACCTCAAGACTCACAAAGGCAAGTAATCTTCTTGAATCAACTATGTTATTTGTGAAAAGTGTTCATGTTAAGTTAATAATCAATTGGATCAAACAAGTTGATTTTCAATCTACTTTCTCGATTATCTAGAAAATGGATTGGCTTGGGATGCATGGCTAAGACTATGTGATATTGATGGATAGCATATGAACTTATGTGGTTATTAAGTCAATTAGGAGCCTAACCATGTAGGCCGAAAGTTAAGGGACAATTTGAGATAAGAAAACGAGTTAAAAGACCATGCATGTAGAAAAGACCACATTTTTTTTCTAAGACATGAAGATTTATGTGTTATAATGGTCATTCATCCATGATTGACTTAGTATTTTTCTACGAGTTCCATGTATCCATACTCTAGAAAATTACTGGTAAGACCTCATTCACTAGAAAGGCACTTGAACTTGTTTGCTATATTTTTTTTATAAGAGGATCATTATGGCTTTATATGATTGACTGTCTTGAGTTAAGGGGCTGTTTTAGCTATTTAATTAAGTTGAATGAATATGGAGGTAAAGGTGTAAATAGAGAATGTTAGGCATGGCAACTGTTAAATTGCAAAGATTAGACATTTTGGCTAAGGTGGGGAACGAACCCCCACGGTTCTTGGGGCCCATTAGGGGGGGGCCGCATTTCTCCCCTTGGAAACCAACAATTTAAGGCTTTATGATGCGTTATAAATAACGTTATGTATAGTAAGAAAAATGTTTTAGTTCATGCTAAGAAACTTGTATGCTCTCTTGTTCTATGTTTTGCCTACTAATGTCTATGTTTATGAGACTTTTAGGTGGAAGATTTAGAAAGCATTAGCCTCAAGAAGGTTGTTTTGAGGATGGTTTAGAAGGTCCAAAGTTCATGGGCTATTTTGCGCACAAATCGAAAAACGAGGCTGTTTTAAGGAAGCTCTCAAAACCGCCCCACACAAGGGTCAAATTTGGATTTTTCTGTGACTTTGTGGTTTATACGAGATAGGTTGATGAAATAGGTTTGCGATCGTAGAACGCCAAACGGAACTTCTAATAAGATAAATAATCAAGCAAGTTAAATGTTGCGAATACAAAATTTTTCCGGCAATAAAGTTAGTTTAGAACACCGTTTAAAAATAACGTACGAATTTTTAAAACATTTTGTATTATTCTACGGTGAAGATATAATTCAAATAAGGTATTTGAGACAAGTTAAAGGAAAAAAAGAAATAGAAAGATGTGATTTTATAGCAAGATACCACCACATATTTTCAAGCGATTTTTTTCCAGCATGTTTCAGAAAGAAAGAGATTTTACGTAACGAACCTTATCAAGGTGACGGAAGATTCCAAGAGACACAGTTTATGGTTACAGTTATAAGTCGTGTGAGTACCTCGTGAGCGTACTTGGACTCCTCAACGATTTTATAGTATATGTTATGTGCCGTATGTTCATCAGGCGAGCGATTCCTGAGATCACCAGACTATACGTTATGCATCGTGTGCTCATCAGGCGAGGAGATCACCGGCCATACGAGTCACCATTAGATACATATACCTACAATGACCGTATCAGCGGTATATATGACTATTTGGGGAATCTTTCCGGTCACCGTTGATATTGGTTCTTACGAAGGATGGCCATCATTTATTTTACAGTTTACATTTATGTTTTCTTCAAAAGTTAAATAGCTAATGCATCAGTATCATAAGAATTAACATCGCGACAGTTGTTCTGGAGATAAGAATGTATTGGGTATAGAATGGATCAGTGGAATAGTATAAGATTCGAGAGAATAAGTCGTAGCCCTATTTGAGTTTAAATAGTTAAGCAGATGTTCAGTGTAACTTTCTAAAGCTCTATATCCTTGTCTACGAGTTAAGTTATGCCAGTACTTGCAAACCTGACAGGTAGCATTTTCTATACTCTATGCTTTATTACGATATGTTCTATATTTCGCTGCCTTGTCATAGCCTGTTTGATCCGCATGGGGGATTCGAGTGGGTTTCTTGCCAGGCGAATTTTATCTCGTCTGACCCTCGTTGTTTTAAAAATCTAATTTTTTACAGAGGACTATACCTTTGAAATTGAGTATATAGCTGAGGACCAGTTCTGATTCCAGTCACTCGCATACGAGAGATGCATTTTTTTGATGACCATTATAGCACCTTTCGGACTTATGTAGTAGGAACTTATGAATACTACGCGAATTATCATGGTAGTATGGACTCATGTAGTAAATGTATAATATCGAATGTATGAACTAAATTCTGTTTAAGTTAATTTTATTCTGTTGTGCACTCCAGGCATAGATACTTGATATATATGAAAGTGACGACGGCTTGTACTCTACTACGTGGGGTACGGCGGGTGAACCGTGCTGAGATCCTAGTCCCGGGCGGGGCGCTACATATAAGGTGGCTAAATATGTCCAAATGTTCAATGTTGTATTCCTCCATAAGGGTGATGTGGCCTCCTAAGAATAGGACACATCACCCATTAAACCATGTTTTCCATCTATTTTGAGCATTAATTTCTCATTCACCCAATATCGTAATTGAGTGATTCCAAAGCCTAAAATTAACTAATCGTTACGTCGATAATTAAGGACCCATTAGTTTTAGATTTTTATTATC
Organism: Eustoma russellianum; assembly: GCA_036186865.1. Classification (NCBI taxonomy): domain Eukaryota; kingdom Viridiplantae; phylum Streptophyta; class Magnoliopsida; order Gentianales; family Gentianaceae; genus Eustoma; species Eustoma russellianum. The sequence goes on along the minus strand of AP025071.1, from coordinate 24,725,818 downwards.
GGAAACTAATCATAATTAAGCTCAAAGTATGTTGCTAAACCAAGTTTTGCAACCGTCCTTAATGGGCCAAAGCCCAAACTTTAATTCCTCCAACAATCGCCCACATGAATGAGAATTAATGCAAATGCAGACGCAGACTCTAGAGAAGTCAAACAAGAAAATGTTGCATCAGAAGAGGTAGCTTCTGGCTTTGAACCTTTCATAGTGATGCACTATCGAATTCACTTGGCTAATTAGTGACTTGATGTCTTGAACCAGTCAGCCTTTGCTATGAACCTAGACAACGATACTCACACAACATTTCCTTTAACACCCTTTTGGTTCTCATGATTGTGTTCGTTTTGGCCATGAACAACCTGATTTCAAAAAGTGTTTTAGAGAAATCTTGCCTCCCGGACTTCTCATAGAAGCAGCCCTACTTCATACTTACATAGGTGATGCTTATCAAGAGTATTCTGTCATATTCCACTTGATGTATCAAGATGTAGGACATTGTTGAAAGCTTTAGCTTACCCTAAATATTCTCTGCATACAGCACTTTTATGCGACGGAATGAGTAAGTGCTAAACTGAAGCTTCATAACTTAGTTGTCCCATTGAACCAAGATTGGGACCTTTAGTCAACAAGGTTGGGTTACCATTACAAAGATTCTTGCATTATAGGCTTTAGTCCCATTCCGTTTGTCAAAATTGACATCCGATCTCTAGGCAAGCCTTTTGTAAGCGAATCTACAAGATTCTCTATTGATTTTATGTAATCAATGGAAATCACGCCATTAGAGATCAACTGTTTAATGGTGTTATGTCTCCCACGTATGTGTCGTGACTTACCATTGTAGAATCTGCTTTGAGCATGTCCTATAGCTCACCGACTATCACAGTGTATGCTAATAGGAGCAATTGGCTTAGGCCAGCATGGAACATCGTTAAGGAAATTTCGAAGCCATTCAGTCTCTTCTCTAGCTTTATCCAGTGCTATAAACTCAGCTTCCATAGTGGACCAAGCTATGGACGTTTGTTTCGTGGATTTCCATGACACAGCAGCATCACCAACAGTGAATAAGTATCCACTGGTGGACTTTGAGTCCTTACTATCTGATTTCTAATTTGCATCGCAATATCCTTCTAATACTGCTGGATATCTCGTGTAATGTAATCCAAGGTTCATTGTGTATTTCAGATACCTCATCACTCTATTAAGAGCTTTCCAATGATCATCACTTGGATTACTGGTAAACCTGCTCAATTTGTTTATAGAACAAGCTAATTCTGGTCTTGTACAATTCGTTATGTATTCAGACTCCCGATTACCTACGAGTATTTCAATTGAGCTACAGGTTTGCCTCAGTTTTCCTTAAGTGTATACTTAAGTCAAGTGGGGTCTTTATTGGTTTTGTTTCAAACATATTGAATCGTTTAAGAACAGATTCAATATAATGAGTTTGCGACATAACAAGACCATCAGACATCCGAGAAATTTTAATTCCTAGAATAACATTGGCAACCCCCATGTCCTTCATATCGAAATTCCGTGTTAACATCTTCTTTGTATTCAAGATGATGCCACGAGTACTGCCTATGATTAGCATGTCGCCTACATAGAGACATACTATCACATAGGCATTTGGTATGCTCTTGATGTACACACGTCACACTCGTTGATCCTGAAGCCGTTTGACATTATTACCTGATCAAACTGTAAATGCCATTGCTTGGGTGCTTGTTTAAGTCCGTACAGAGACTTAACAAGTCTACACACTTTCTTTTCTTGTCCTAAGACGACGAACCCTTCGGGTTGTTCCATATAAATTTCTTCCTCTAACTCACCATTCAGAAAGACAGTCTTCACATCCATTTGATGGATTTCTAAGTTGTAGACTGCAGCAATAGCTACTAGCATCCTGATGGAAGCGGTCCTAGTCACTGGTGCAAGTCAAATCCTTCTTTCTGTCTTTAGCCCTTGGCTATCTACCTGGCCTTGTACTTGTCAATAGATCCATCTTTTTTCAGTTTTTTCCTAAAAATCCACTTGCATCTGAGTGGTTTACTTCCTGGAGAAAGATCTACCAACTCTCAAGTGTGATTTTGAAGAATAGAATCTATCTCAGTATTTACTGCTTCATTCCAGAAAGAAGCTTCTGGAGTTGTCATTGCCTCAGAGAAAGATCTTAGCTCGTTTTCCACCATGTAGGTTAGAAAATCTGGTCCAAAAGATGTCGGTATTTTCGCTCGTTTGCTTTGACAAGGTTCCTCAGTCTCTTGAAGGGTCGTCTCACGCACTCGCTTACTAGTGCTAGCTTCTTCACTGTTTTTGTCTTTCTTCGGAAAGACATTTTCAAAGAACACTGCATTCCTCGACTTCATGACAACATTTTTATGTATCTTGGGAATGTTCGATTTGTGCACTAAGAAACGATATGCACTACTGTTTGTTGCATAACCTATGAATATGTAATTAATTGTTGTAGGCTCAATTCTCACTTGTCTTGGTTTAGGTATAGCAACCTTCGCCAGACACCCCCACACTTTCAAGTATTTGTAACTAGGCTTATAGCCTTTCCGAAGTTCATATGGGAGACGGAATCCTATTTAAAATGACGTTGGCGGAGAGAATTGCTCCCTCCCACAAGTTCTGAGGTAAACCCAAACTTATCAACATAGCATTCATCATTTCTTTTAGAGTACGATTTTTGCGTTCTGCAATATCATTCGATTGAGGTGAATATAGTGCACCCGTTTGATGAATAATGCCATAACTGAACAGAATTCATTAAAAGATGTCTCATGTTTCCCGCTTCTATCATTTCAAATTGTTTTAATTTGTTTGCTAAGTTGATTCTCAACTTCATTCTTATAATCTTTAAAAGCATCAATGGCCTCATCTTTGCTACTTAGCAAATAAACATAACAGCATCTGGTGCAATTGTCGATAAAAGTTACAAAGTACTTTTTACCTCCTCTTGTTTGCACAAACTTTAAATCACACAAATCTGTATGAATTAAATCCAAGGGGTCAGTGTTTCGTTCTGTTGAAGGAAATGACGCTTTTGTCAATTTTGCTTCAACACATATTTGGCATTTTTCTTTATTATTAAAGTTCAGTTTGGGTAATAAGTGAAGGTTACTCATTCGTTGTATTGACTTGTAATTAACATGTCCCAAACGAAAATGCCATAAACAAGAAGACTCAAGCATGTAAGCAAAAGAGGAAACAATTTTATTAGCCTCAGTGGGCGCAACTTTCTTGGGTACAATCGTCATAACATTTACTTTAAACAAGTTATCAGTAAGGTACCACTTTCCCAAATATAAGTCATTCTTGAAAAGTGTAAATTTGTTTGCCTCAAAAACTAGTCTGAAACCATGACTGACTAGTAGAGCACCAGATACCAAGTTCTTCCGGATGTCAGGAACATGCAACACATTCTACAGGGTCAGCTCCTTTCCTGAGGTCAGTTTCAGGATCACCTTGCCCGATCCTTCAATCTTTGAGCTGTCGGAGTTTTCCATGAAAAGTTGTTCATTGTTTTTCGTGGGTACATAGTCACTGAACATTGCTTTGTTGGCACATACATGTCGAGTGGCCACTGTGTCCACCCATCACTCACGCGGATTCCCCACTGCGTTTCATTCAGTCACCACTGCGCAGAGATTCAGATCTTTTATTGCGCCGACTAGATGCGCTTTTTCTTTGGTTTGACCTTGATCCTTTTTGGGCTTACGGCAGTCACTGCTACGGTATCCTGGTTTTCCACAGTTATAACACTTACCTGTAAACTTCTTTGCAATCTCCTTGCCCTTGACGTTCACACCCAAAGTGTTATTCCTTTTTTTGTTCTTTGCCTCAGCAACATGAGTCTTGGCTTGACCAGACTGCGTGGTTGGCTTTCTATCAGTACGACGATTGTCCTCCTCTATTCGAAGCCTGACAATCAAATCCTCCATCTTCATTTCCTTTCGTTTGTGCTTGAGATAGCTCTTAAATTCCCTCCACGAAGGAGGTAGCTTCTCAATCACAGCGGCAACTTGGAAAGATTCAGTAAGCGTCATGCCCTCCTCTTCTATTTCAGATACCAACATCTGAATTTCCTCAATCTGCGAAATGACAGTTTTGGAATCTAGCATTTTATAATCGAGAAATCTACCAACTATCAACTTTTTCGTGCCAGCATCTTCTGTACGATACTTTTTATCTAAAGCCGACCATAATGCTTTTGCAGTTTTATAAGTACAAAACACGCCATAGATAGTATTATCCAGGCAACTCAAAATGAGATTTAAACAACAGAAATTTGTATACGCCCATGCTTCAGCACCCAAGGCATTCTGCATGTTCTGATTTTGATCCTCTACTCGTTCTACCACTGGTGGATCCTCGCTCAACATCTTGGCCAATCCCAGCGCTGTGAGATAGAACAGCATCTTTTGCTGCCGCCTCTTGAAGAAAGTGCCAGCAAACTTTTCCATCTTCTCCATGTGTGCAGCTGTGGCAGCCGGATTCATCTGAGGCCCTCCGCTTGATGCCAGAGGAACTGTGTTGTATGGCACACCAGCAGCAACGTTGTTGGTCCCGTCAGGTGCAGACACGGAGTGTGCATCGTTAAAGCCTTGAGCAGAGTTTGAGCTTTCATTTTCCATTCCTGTTCAGTTCGATCAAAACGTATAGATCAGAACAGTGTCGGATGTAAGAAATTGGTAGAAAGAGACTGCAAATCAGTATGAACATTACTTTTTGTACATAATTCAGAAATAGTACAGAAATTAATCGAATCAAATATATCTTAAGATTGTTGGAAACAATCAATCCTGTACAAGACGCAATCGTTCAGTGTGTGCGTATGAAAACAGTAAACAGTAAACCAAACCCGGAGCGAGTCGAGGACTCTGTCCTTAGACGTATTGCTCTGGTATACTGTGCCTAACCGGCGTTAGCGACCGTCTCCCTGGATACAATGGGTACCTGTTCAATTGAGCGACACTGCTGAACTTGAACTACAGCGAACCTTCGAGTGTCCTAACTTCTCTTGGACGGGATGCAGAGAGTACGAGGATGAATACGAAAGCGATGAATGCAGAGGATGAGTGTGTGATTCGATTGCACACCCATCCTCTGTTTATATAGAGGGGTCGGTTGGAAATTGGTTTTTGTAGAAGGAATCGTGACCATCGGATCATAACCATAGATCAATTAGAGCCGTCAGATGAAAACCTCCCGACGGTTTTGGAAGATTTAAATAACAATGGTTAGATGGAAAACCGAAATACAGGATTAAACCTGGAGCGTCAGATGAAAACCACATTCGGTTGGGTGGTTAGGTCAGTTTGAATTTCAGCCATTGGATCAGAACTGCCTTTTCCGCCACCGTTAGATCAAAACCGTTTGATCTTATCGCATATCGGAGCTGACCCTCCCAGGATACAACGGGTACCTGTTCAGTTGAGCGGCACTACTGAACTTGAACTACAGCGAACCATCGAGTGTCCTGACTTCTCTTGGACGGGATGCAGAGAGTACGAGGATGAATGCGAAAGCGATGACTGCAGAGGATGAGTGTGTGATTCGATTGCACACCCATCCTCTGTTTATATAGATGGATCGGTTGAAGATCGCTTTTCGCAGAAGGAATCGTGAACGTCGGATCATAATCGTAGATCGATTAGAGCCGTCAGATGAAAACCTCCCGGCAGTTTTGGAAGAATTAAATTACAACCGTTAGATGGAAAACTGAAATACAAGATTAAACCTGGAGCGTTAGATGAAAACCATATTCGGTTGGGCGGTTAGGTCAGTTCGAATTTCAGCTGTTGGATTAGAGCTGCCTTTTCCGCCACTGTTAGATCAAAACCGTTTGATCTTATCGCACATCAAGAGAGACTATTTGATTAAAATTTACAACATAACCGTTTGATTTAAAACATAATCGTTCGATTTTAAATCATAACCGAACGTTTAATTTTTATAATCAAACTGGACGATTTAATTTAAACAACCGATCACAACCGATCGGTTGTTTTGATACTGGACCGGACCATGCACGACTGCGCACATAGGAGAGCATTTAGGCCGCTGCACAGCTAGGCCCGAAGCCTTTAACTATTTACAAAGAATAATTAATCTAAAAGCCCAAATGAATTTTCTCCAAAAAGATAGGAACCGGCCCACGAACCCTCGATCCGAGTTGAGCTTGTCGGACAAGCGGGCGGTGGCGGCACGCGCGTGTGGCAATTTCTAGGTCTTCCCTCCGGTCAAAAACTTCTCATGCCCCAAGGACACATCTAAAGTGTCCATTCTAGCCATTTATAAGGTGGCTAAATATGTCCAAATGTCCAATGTGGTATTCCTCTATAAGGGTGATGTGTAAATAGGACACATCACCCATTAAATCATGTTTTCCATCTACTTTGAGCATTAATGTTTCATTCACTCGGTATCGTAATTGAGTGATTCCAAAGCCTAGAATTAACTACTCGTTACGTAGATAATTAAGGACCCATTAGTTTTCGATTTTTATTATCAGAAACTAATCATAATTAAGCTCAAAGTATGTTGCTAAACCATGTTTTTCAACCTTTCTTAATAGGCCAAAGCCCAAACTTTAATTCCTCCAACAATAACAACAACAATCATGTGGTTTTGGCTCCACTTCTACACAAGAAGAGCCTCGTCCACCTCCGGTCACATGTGATTAAAAATGGTTAAGACGGAAAATTTTTGAAGAAGATGGAGGTTGCTTAGTTCATTGCAATTTTCAATAGTATATTTTGATTGAAACATGGATATGCCTACGGCACATTTGTTAAGCATATCCGAACTAAACACCCCAATCTGTAAAAGATAACTAAGGTACATCATGTTTAAAAAGACTACTTGGGCTTTGATTACGTTAGTTTGTGTGAATAATACTACTACTAAATGTACATAAATGATATGTAGGCAATTTGATTATAAATGATATTTTATTTATAATTGAACTCAAGTGCCTCCACTCCCCCCTCCCCCTTCTCCCTCTTATTATTGCATTTTTTCCAATCTAACTATGCATTTGTATACTTAAAATTATAATAATAATAATAATAATAATAATAATAATAATAATAATAATAATAATAATAATAATAATAATAATAATAATAATAATAATAATAATAATAATAAATCATGTTAGAACCGTAAATTGAACCGAAAGTAGAACCGGGAATATAACCAAAACCGGAAATTGTTGGTATAGGATTGGGTACTCGCAGTTCTAGAAACCGAAAAAACCGGCCAGCCCTCGGTTTTACTTTTGGTTCTAAAATGTTCTACATTTTAGAAACCAGAAGCGGATGGTTTAAGGAACCGCCCACCTCTAGATACTGGATACATTCTCAGAGCAAAGTTGGTTCAACTTCAGGGTTTATGCCTAAAATTAGGCGTTTAGGAGGTAATATTATATGTGGAACGTATTTGAGAACGTTTAGTCTAAGTTATAATCACTGTAATAATATTTTTGGAATAGAAGGAGTATTATTTACAAAAATAATAAGAAAGTTATTCATTAGACATTATTGTAATGATAATTCTACTAAACGTTACATAAATTTTATTGATCTTAACGGATAAAAGATTATTGAATAACAATTCCATGCATCCATGTTTGAGTAATGCTTGATACAAATACTATTATTGGTCTGGAGAAGATTCCATGACGCTAAACATGTGGACGTCAATATGACGCGACCAATCAATGGCCGCCACGTGGCAGATCTTAACCAGCCTTTTCTTAAAATTCCCACGTTTTTTAATATTATACAAAAAAAATACAAATCAATCCACTTCTCCTTTGCTTGTCTGGTATAGATGATGAAACTAGGTCAGCTGGGTTTCTAATCCTCCGGCTTAAAATTTTCATCCCTAAGAAGCACAGTTCTTCATCACCTTCATTTTCATAGGCCGTGATTACAATTCAACCAGATGTGATCATCACCTCTAGTCCATTGGACACAACCGTTCGGAGTCCTTGTTTGGCCATCTTGAGTTCTCTGAGTGACTGTGACGGCTTTGATGTAATTTGGAGTAGGGAGAGAAAGGGCAGGGCTGTGGAGATGGTGGAAGTGGAGAAGAAAAGGGGTTCCTCCATCGAGAGAAGGAAGAGATTTTTTTTCCCTCTTTTTGCAGTAGAGAAAGAGTAGGGCTGGAAGTAGTGGGTGCCATGGCTGGGGAAGAAGGTCGGCACTGTTTGATTTTGGCATTTGTTTTGTATAATGTAAAAAAACATTCAAATTTTAAAAAAAAGGCTAGTTAAGATCTGTCATGTGGCGACCATTGATTGGTCACATCATATTGACGCCACATGTTTAACATCATGGAATCTTCTTCCTTCATGGTCTTAAGTTTGATAATTTGGTTGGATTAATTGTACCTATAAAACTTAGTACACCTGTCCATCACTTGGATTATCGGCCTCCAACAAGCTTTTTGTGTGAAAAACTTTGTATCCATTTTTTTTAAGAAAAATAGTTTACATTTAAGTAAGTTGGAAAACATCCACATAAGAGCTTAAAGTATAGGAAATAAGAAACGGTTGAATAGTATATTGCAACAAAAGTTATCGGTTCGAATATTGGTAGCCACAATGTGTGTTTGAGCTCTAACATCGGCTCTTTATATCAAAACAGGTTTGGACTCAAACAACTTGTGTGTACCAAGTGTTACATCCGTGATTTTTTTAAATAATAATAATAATAATAATAATAATAATAATAATAATAATAATAATAATAATAATAATAATAATAATAATAATAATAATAATAATAATAAAGGAAGCCTATATAGTTTAGGAAAAAAGAAAAGTTATAAAAATAAAATCGTAGGTGATGATTATCTTAAGTATATGATTATGAATAGGAAATGTGGGATAAAAATTAAATTTTAAATAGTACACTTTAAATAAAATTCCTATTTATTTTAGAAAATTATCTATACACATATATATATCTACCCATAACCAAAAATCAAGCCCTTAATCTCATTCTCCAATTCTTTCCCCCAACCTGACGTCCAAGAAAATTCAAGGAGGAGTGGCGGCAGCCACTCTTTTCCTTTATACTTATATATTTCTTTTGATTCTTTATATAAACATACACTCTACCCACATCTATACAAGTTTGGCCAACCACCATCCCCATAAATCCTTACATTTGGCTAGCACTTGGGAGAAGAAAGAGAAGAAATCGCGTGTAGGATTTGATGAAAAAGGTAGGTGCCTCTCTCCCCTCAAACGGGTATAATCCATGCATGCTTTAATGGTATATTAATGTAGTTCGTTGTTTTTATTTGTTTAATATGTGAATTTTGTCTTGTTTTATATGAGAGAGCATGAGATGTGTTCTTTATGGCTGTATGTGTATGTGTGTGTGTATTGAAATTGATGGTAGTTGTGATTCGAATTGGAAACACTCTTGAATGAAATCAAAAGGTTGAATATTTTCACACTTAGGGTTCTTTAAATTGCGTTTTGGCATTAGAATAGGTTCATCTAGCCCGGAATAGGTTGGGATTGGGTTGAATAAGTCGAAAAAACGGGTTTGACGGATGCGTTTCAGGGGGTGGCGCGTGGGGCCCACGCGCGGTCCCTGACGGCGTCCGGACACGTGATTACGTATCCATCTCCGAAAGTTGCGTCTCATTATAACGAGTCCAACGCAACTTGTTTTAGGTCAATCGGAGTTAAAACGAAGATTTTATTGAGGTTAGAAGAAAAAATTAAAAAAAATAAAATAATCCTGGTCAGCGGCCGGTTGACTCGGCTGACCCGGTTCTCAGGCGGGCTGTTGCGGCCAAAAGTGGGCTGGACCGAAAATTGTAAAGAAAAAAAGATAAAAGGAGATGGGTCGGACCTGGCTGCTGGACCGTGCCGGATGGCCAGCGGACCGGACCAGGGCAGCAGGCCGGCCCAACCAGAAATATAAAAAAAATCTGAAATTTAATTTCTGAAATGGATAAATAAATTAATTAAAATTAGTTTAAAATTCTAGAAAAATATATTCAATTATCAGAAAATTCTAAATAAATTTCAAAAAAATATAAAATGTTAATATTAAATTATTTTTACTTAATTTCTGAATTTTGATAAATATAAGTAATTAAAAATAATTAGTAATAAATAGAATTAAATTAAGAAAAATTAGTCGAAAATTCTAGAAAATTAATACGACCTAAGGAAAAATAAGGATGATGCTTAATAACAACTTTCCAATATTCATAAAATTAAGTGAACCTAGAATTGAGTACCGGAGGATGGTGAGGATGGGCCAGGTGCCTCAGACGATTGTGTTTTTTGCAATCATGGCACGTGCATTGCATTATGACGGGTCGTGACGTACGGGTCATGGACGCTCAGGATGGTGTACGGTGCCAGGGCCACGACACTCAGGATGGTGTACGGTGGCGCGGCCACGCACACTAGTATGGTGACTGTGGGTGGGTACGACCCACAGCCACTCAGTAGGACCCGGGATCATGCATTGAATATAGGTCTAGGGGCATATTGCATGATATGATTCTTGTTGCGTGTGACGCGTTGATTGAGCATGCATCACGTACTTGCGCATTTTATGTGGAGTGTTTTACTTACCGCATTTATTTTATCTTATGCATGTTATAGCATGTTTATGTGTTATGTGGTTATATCATTTCGGTATTTACGTTTTGTATTTTTTGAGGCGGGCATCTACTGGGTGATTTCTATCACTCACCCCTACTTCCCAGGTTAGCCGGATGAAGACTACAAGCACATTTTTGTTGAGGACGGAACGGACATAGCAGAGTGGGCCGGTTGAGAGCTGTAGCTAGGATATGAGGGAACTCTGCAGCCGTTTTGGTCTTATTATACTTTGAGGATTTGTCACAGACTTCTTTACTACTTTTATTATCAGAATTTCTATTCAGCAATGTAATGACAACTATTGGAGTTTAATTTATGTTATGGTTTACATTTCCGCGAAAAAAATTTCTACGTCATTTTTGACAAGTAAGAGATTGATTCGACGCTTTGTATTCTCCTTAGCGAGATACGGCGGGTGCACCGTTCCCGATGCTAGGGCTCGGGAGCGGGGCGCTACACCAAGTCCTGAGACTTTCATTTATAAAACTGTTGAGCGGCCTAATTTACTTTATCCACAAAATTTTTTAGACTGAGATAATAGAAACTTTTAGAATCATGGTATAATCTTTCGCATCCAAAAAAACAGTTGAACAGGCTTTGGAAAAAATAAGCAAAACAATCACACATGACACAACTAAAGAAGAAAAGATGGTTGTCAATATCGTTATGATCAAAGTACTGGCAAGTTTATTGACAATGGCACCAGCGTCAGTCTTTGATATACAAAGAGAAATTATCATAAATATATTGTCATTATTAGTTAGTGAAATTTTACTTTAGTCGATGCTTTTGTTGAATATTGATGAAGCCAGATCTTCACGAAGGGTCAAAGATGACCTCAAATAAATGTCGTCAGTTAACTTGAAGAATTGTTAACTGGTTTGAAGGTTGTAGCTGGAATAGCTTCCAAAATATCCTGCACAAGGAAGCACAGATCAGAGGTCCCGGGGGATGACCCCGGAAAAAACCCTCCGGCGCTCAAGTCAGTTTGGACCATTTCTCACTAAGAATATAATTTAGATGGTGAGTTAAGTATTTCTCACAGTTTGAGCTGAAGAGCAAAGTGTGTGAATTTGCTTTAGGGTGTAAATGTTTGAATCCGGATCCCTCTCCTCATCTGTATTGGTCTGCTTTTATTAACTTTTTCCTGCCCTTAGCCTCTGATGGCGTACGGGACGTTTGCTTGGGGCAGAAAGCCTACGACGCCGTAGGTCTGCTGATATGACCAGTAGACTGGCTGATATGACTACTAGGCCGGCTGTTGTGACCTTGGTGTGTACAGGCTGAATAGCCAGCTGTAGTCACTATATTTGAATTGCACTTCTGTCTGATGGTCCCACGAGGTAATGTCATGCTTGGTTCCTTCGCCGAAGTGCCAAACCAAGCTTCGCCGAAGTGCAAGATCAGGTCTTGCTTAAGTGTAGCGACGAATCTAGCTGAAGTAGTCTGAGGTGCGGCACTTGGACAGAAGCTGAAGTTGAAGTTGGTGCTGAGGTGCAAACCTTGGCATATTCTTCGATAATATAATGAGTGTCATGCAGCCCCGCTGAAGTGCAGCCAAGGCTGAACGGCAATGCTTGGGCGCTAAACTGCAGAAGTTGTACCGTTGACTGTTGTTGACTAACAGACGATTAATTATGGTTTATCATTTGCCTCCAGATTTAGTGTGGACAAGCTGAATTGCAAGGGCAGACAAATCTTGTTCTAATGAGTCTGTGACGTGTCTTCATTAACTGAACAGTTATCCTCATAATTGCCCCGTAGTTCCTGCTTTTAATGTAAGCGCTAATTCCAATGCTTCATCATTGTTTTTTCGGCGGTTTCAGCACCTGAGGGGGAAAGTATTTGAACCGTCACCTCTTTCGAATTTTCAGACGAAAAGTTGTAACATTTCAATTTTTCCCACTTATAAATAGGGACAATTGCCCCAATTCCTTCTTTTCTTCTTCCTCTATTCTGTACGTTTGCTTATTTTGCTGCACTGTTCTTATTCTTCGTCTTCGAAGCTTCTCTCCGTCCTTATTCTAGCGCTTTTCAACTCAAGTCTCCAATCTTTTGTAAGCTTTTCTTTATCTTACTCATGGCTTCCGTTATTTCTTCTTCTTCTTTGGTTGCCTCAGAATCCATGGTGTCCTCTTCATCGGTGCAAAACACAATGTGCACCTTGAAAGCCGCCGACCTCCCTAAACTATGTCAGCATTATAATGTTGACAGGAGCACTTTTGCCCTCATTCTTCCTCTCCCGCATCAGACTGCTTATGCCCCCCCCAGTTGGGTATGAGGCAGTCTATGAGGAATATTTTAAGTCTGGTTTCAATCTTCCCATTCCAGCTCCTTTATTCCAAATCCTGTACTCTTACAAGGTTAGGCTTCCCCCAAAAAAAGGCCTAATAGCCTTAAAGTTATTCTCAGCTACTTGTTTTATCTAAGGGCTGCTGAGAAGGCCTTTTCGCTTGCAGTCTTTAGGGGATTATTTGTATCTGAGCAGGAAGGTAGTTGGTATTGTTTTGGCAGGAGGCATCAAAGTAGTGAAAATCTCCATGTTATAAACCTTCTCTCTTCTACCGAGGATTGGAGGGGACATTTCTTTTTTGTTAAGAACATAGGATTACCCGAAGGGATCCTTTGGAATTCTGACAGTGTAAATAACAGGAGGCCGAGCGAACAATCTTATAATGAAGCCTCGCAACTGTTACACTTGCCCTTGGCCGTGGATTGGAAGAAAGTTGACAGGCCAGTTGTGAGGGTTGCTGACCTAGAACACTTGTGGCCAGAACACAACTTTCGACTTCTTATCCCAATTGCTTTGAGAATAGTTCGGGGTATATAGCAACGTTTTGAATATCTTTGACTTGTTCTGATATTGCATCTGTGTTTTGACTGTTTTGTTCCTTGAATTCGGCAGGAATCATAGTGTCTGACACCCTTGAGAGGTTGCAAAAGTTAGTTCCCAAGAGGAAAAGGTCTGAAGAGCAACCTTCCTCCTCGAAACGGGCCCATGCCAGTACTTCATCCGAGGTGCAGATAACTTCCGAGACCGCAGTTCCAAGTAAGAGTTTGCCTTGCGTTAGTATTTAAGCATATTTTGTTTCCATTTAATCATATGGACTTTTTCCTCTTCAGTTGGAACTCTTGATAACCCTGTCCAGGCTGAAACTCACATTTCTGTTCCAGCTTCAGCTCAACCAAGTGATGGGAGTGGGGGAATTGATGCCCCCATTTTAATTCCTTCCTCTCCCGTTGCTGAAGAGGATGTTATGCCTCCACCAAGGTGGATCTCTGATGAGGCTGTTCCTTCCTTTGATCTCTTAGGAGAGTCTTCCGAAGGAAATGTGCTGGAAAGAGAGTCTTCCTCCCAAAACCGCCGGGATACGAGACGCTGCAGTTCTCCTTTACTAACTCTGCTGCAAATCCTGATGTGGCTAGGAAAGTGACTGAAATGTCAATACTACCTAGTGATTGGTAAACTTATGGCAGTCTGGACTGGGATACTGCCATGAATTCATTTGGACTGAATATGGCCTTGGTAAGATTTTCCAATATTCTCCATCTTTTTTAACTTGGTCATTTATGTTCTCCCCAACCATCCGGATTTCCGCAGTACCAGGTCCAAGAGTATAACATACTCAAGCGGGCTGAAGAGCTGTGCGTCAAATTTTCTCAACTCTCTGAGATCAATGCTAATCTCAGAAATGCCTATGACAGGTTAGCAGAGGTGGCAAACCCCAGCAATTTGAGGTTGAACCAGCTGAAAGCTCAAGTGAACAGCCTGAAATCTGAAGTGGCCGTCCTTACTGAAGAAAATTCCAGACTTCGGGCAGGGAAACAAGATTCTGACATTAAGCTGGCTGCTGCAAAATCCCAAGTGATTGAACTGAAGGATGCATTGGGTAACACTGAGTTAGTTTCTTCTAAAGCCCAAGCTGAGCTGGAATTTTATCAGAAGGAGCTTAGCACTTTTGAGCATAAACTGTCCAATAGCAAAGCTGAACTGAACCAGCAATTAGAAGCAGAACGAAAAAGCAAAGCTGATCTCCTCCATCAATTTGAACTTCAGGATGAGGAGACCAAAAAAACTTTCGTTGCTGAGTTCAAGAAATTTGAGTTTTTCACTGGTAACTTCTTGAAGATGCAAGGTTCAGCGATAGCTGTTGGACAGACCTGGGCAATCGACACCTGTTCTGGAGTCTGCCCAAACCTGGACGAAAATCATCCTCAAATAGCTGAACTCTGTTAAGTTGTAAAACGTTTTGAGGATGAAAAGATGTTTTGAATAAGTTAAAATTATGTTTAATATTCGATGCAAGATAGGCAAAACATATTATGTCCAAAGATGGTTGAGATTCGAAGTCACTGGATGACATCGATCTCTCAAACAGGGGACATCGATCGATCGATGTACTTCAGCACCTGACATCGATCGATCGATGTCTGACTGAAGACATCGAACCCTCAACCACAAGGACATCGATCGATCGATGTCACTTCATCCCCTGACTTCGATCGATCGATGTTGAACTGAGGACTTCAGTCTCTAAACCTGGTGACATCGATCGATCGATGTCACTTCAGCCCCTGACATCGATCGATCGATGTCTGACTGAGTACTTCAGTCTCTAAACCTAGTGACATAGATCGATCGATGTGCTGCAGAATTCAAATTTTTTGAACGTTAGAATAAAATCCAAGGTTGATTTTCAAGGTTTTCTCTTTCCAATCTTCTTCAAACTTCTTGTGGACTTTAACCCAACTTGTTAAATGCTTCCTTGACTATTGTAAGCTTGTCTAAGATTCTCTAGGGTGGCTATCCAAGATCAAATCACTTCCTAGGGTGGCTAAAGACTATTTTGGCTTTGTCTTGACATTTTTGAAGATGAAGACTTGGTGGAAGGCCTCAAAAACGTGGTGAACTTCATCTATAAATAGAGGAGGCTTGGATGAAGCAAATACACACTTTCAACATCATCTAGCTTCATTTTACATTGTTGTATATTTCTCTCATACTTGTAAATTTGTTTAAAGCTTGTCTAGCTTTCTTTGATCTTCATTGTTGTATATTGAGAGAAAGAGAGTCAAGCACAAGAGGAACCATAATTATTTGATCTCTAGCTTGTGCTTAGACTTGTGAGAAAGTGTGAACCTTACTATATCTCTTCAACCCACTGTGAGAAGTTCTTGAGAGAACTTTTGTTGAAGTTGTGAGGAAGCAAGAAATTGTTCTTGCTAAGAGCTGTAGTTGTTGTAGTTGCACAAGTGTGTTGTGCAAGAAGTTGCTGTTGTTGTTGCTTACACTAAAGTGTTAGTGTAAGTGTTGCTGTGGTTGTTCTTATTGTTCATAATAAGAAGAGTAGTTGTTGAAAATCCACTTTGGAAACAAAGTGGTAGTGGAGTAGAATCATTTACGATTCGAACCACTCTATATCCGGTGTACTCTTTTATTGTCTCTCATCTCCAATTCTTGCTCTGATTTTGAATATCTTTTTGAGTTGAGAAAAACAAGAAAATTCCGCAAAAGAGCCAAACACTCTATTCACCCCCCCCCCTCTAGAGTGTATTTCGGACCTCACAATTGGTATCAGAGCCTAACCTTGATTTCTTGGCCAATCTTTGCAAGTAGCAAGGTTAAAAGATCATGGCAACCTCAACCTCAACCTCAACCTCAACCTCTTCATCTTCTAAGCCTACTGCACAATTTTCCGGATCAAACACTAAAGCTCCTATGTTTGATGCCCAAAACTATTCTTTGTGGAAATTTCGAATGATCAATCATTTGAAAGGCTGTGGATTTGATATATGGAGAGTTGTTGTCAAATGAATTGAAGTTCCAATGATTACCAACTCAAAAGGAGAATCAATGTTTAAAGATGAAGATGACTACACCGACGAAGAGAAGATAAAGTTCGCCATCAATGGCAAAGCTTTTGACATTCTCTCAAGTGCTCTAACCACCACTGAGCTCATTAGACTCCAAGGCCTTGAAATAGCCCACGAGGCATGGAAAAGGCTTGAAATGATACATGAAGGAACTGAGCAAGTAAGAATGGCCAAAAGACTCATGCTCATGAAGGAATATGAGATGTTCGGAATGAAAAGCGGTGAGAAGATTGAGGAGACAATCGATCGATTCACACGAATAGTGAATCAACTCTCCATGGTTGACAAGAAAATCTCAAATGAAGACCTTGTCTCAAAACTCCTCAACTCTTTGCCAAGAGAATGGACACCCAAAGTCACCGCCATCACCGAATCAAAGAATCTCAAGACTCTTACTCTTGATGAGCTATCCAGTAACCTTCTTACTCATGAAATTCTTATTGATGAACAAAATAGGATGAATCCGATCAAGCCTACACAAACATCACACAAAGGATTGGTGGTAGAGTCCGATGAATCGGATGAGGAAGTTGCTCTTCTAGTAAGAAAATTCAGAAGAATGGCAACTAGAAACAAAGCTCAAGCAAGAAAGTTTTTCAAGAAACCATCTAAAGAAAAGGAAGCAAGTGAAAATTGCTATAGATGTGGTCGACCCGGTCACTTCATTGCCGATTGCCACGTAAAAGAGCCGCAAAAGCAAGAGAAGAAGGTCTTTCCTCAAAAGAAGAAAGCCCTCAATGCGGAGGTAACCACGTGGGATGATCTCCTTTCGGAATCGGAAGGAGAAGAGAGTGAAGATCAAGGTGTTGGACTTGTGGCAATGGTTGAAAATCCAAGGGTTCAACATACTTGTCTTATGGCGATTGAAGATGACTTTGAGGTAAATTCTAACCCTTCAAATTTGCATGATGAAATACGAGATTTGCAAGATGACTTTGAGAAATTAAATTTGAAATATAAGCATTTAAAGAAAGAATTCAAGAAATGCATTTTAGAAAATAAGAGCTTGCATGACAAAAATATTTTGATGTTTCAAGAGCATGATATCATACTTACCATGCACAAAACCGTAGCTCTTGAAAATGAAGAAATTAGAAAAGAATGTGAGAAACTAAAATTAGACTTACAAAGACTAACAAATGGCAAAAACAACTTAGATATACTACTTGGGAATCAAAGAATCGGAAATGATAAATCCGGTTTAGGATTTAACTCATCATCCTCTATTAAACCTAAGTCTTCAAAGAAAAAGGCAGACAATAGAAAAACACACCAAAGTTCATCATCTTCTAAACCAAAGCTTGTACCCACTTGTTTTTATTGCAACAAGCTAGGACATGTAAAGAAAGCATGTAGAGCTCGATTTGAGAGCACATATGTTTGGAAGCCTAAGGGTCGAAAAACTAACCATAAAGGACCCAACCATCAAAGGGTACCAATGCATACATCTTTTGGTTTTGTAGGCTCTCAAGATAAATGGAGTAGCCAAAGAAGAAGGAACCAAATGGCTTATGGACAGCGGATGTTCAACTCACATGACCGGAGACAAGACGTTGTTCACCAAGCTCAAGCTCCAAGATGGTGGAACGGTGCATTTTGGCAATGGGAAAGCCAAAATCCTTGGACATAGAGAAATTGGTAATTCTTCCTTTACTATTAATAATGTACTATATGTAGAAGGGCTTAAGTATAATTTGATAAGTGTTAGCCAACTATGTGATGCTAATTTTCAAATTGAGTTTGTGAAAAGAAAATGTGTTGTGAAAAAGAACAATAAGATTGTTTTCGAAGCTATTCGTAAAAATGATGTTTACAAATTTAGCACACATGATTTGATATCACAAAATGTTTCTTGCCTAGTTGCCAAAAATGATTTGACTCAACTATGGCATAGACGACTTGGACATATTAGTTTTAAGAATTTCAAAGAGATTTGCAAAAATGAAAAAGTCCAAGGTCTTCCAAAATTGAATTTCGAAAACCATGGCTTATGCGACACTTGTCAAAAGGCAAAACTTGTTAAAACAAGTTTCAAGCCCAAAAGTGAAATCTCCACCACCAAACCTCTACAATTGCTTCATATGGATTTGTATGGGGATATTGGTACAGCAAGCCTAAGTGGAAAACATTACACCTTTGTGGTGGTAGATGACTACTCTAGGTACACGTGGGTAATGTTCTTAGCTAAAAAGAATGATGCATGTCAAGAATTTATAAAACTTTGTAAGAGATTAGAAAATCAAAGAGAAGACACAATTAAGGAAATTAGAAGTGATAGAGGTGGTGAGTTTGATGGAGAGTTTCAAGAATTTTGTGTATCCAAAGGGTATGGACACAATTTTTCAGCTCCAAGAACTCCTCAACAAAATGGTGTTGCGGAAAGGAAAAATAGAACACTTCAAGAAATGAGTAGAGCCATGCTAAACGAATTTGAGCTACCCAAATATTTTTGGGCCGAAGCGGTAAATACCGCTTGTCATGTGATCAATAGAGTTTATTTGAGACCATTTCTCAAAAAGACTCCTTATGAGCTTTGGAAAGGTAGAGTACCAAATATTGGTTATTTCAAGGTTTTTGGTTGTAAGTGTTTTATACTTAACACCAAAGACAACTTGGATAAACTCGACTTCAAAGCAGATGAAGGAATCTTTATGGGTTATGCTCAAAATAGCAAAGCATTTAGAGTATATAATAAGAGAAGTATGAAAGTTGAAGAATCAATTCATGTCAAGTTTAGTGAATTCATTGATGATAAGTCAAACGATAATAATGATGATGATGATGAAGATGAAATAATCGAAGTAAGTCATATAGAAAAATTTGAGAATCCAAAAAGTAATATTGTCATCGACCTTAGGATTGATCCACTTGAACCTAAGGTTGAAGATGAAGAAGTAGGAGGGGATACCTCAAATTTGCCGGATTCATATAAATATAGGAAAGATCACCCTAAAGAGTTGATACTAGGTGAAACTAGCCGAGGTGTAATGACAAGGAGAAAATTCAATGAAAATGCCTTCATTTCACAAGTTGAGCCTAAAAATATAAAAGAAGCAATAAATGATGAAGATTGGGTATTAGCTATGCAAGAAGAATTAAATCAATTTGAAAGAAGTGATGTGTGGGAATTAGTTGCTAAACCTAGTGATCATCCCGTAATTGGCACTAAATGGGTATTTAGAAACAAAATGGATGATAAAGGAAACATCACTAGAAACAAAGCTAGGTTAGTAGCCCAAGGCTATAGGCAAGAGGAAGGCATAGACTACGATGAGACTTTTGCCCCGTGGCTAGGTTAGAAGCTATTAGGATGTTATTAGCATATGCATGCTATAAGGATTTCAAACTATATCAAATGGATGTGAAATCCGCATTCTTGAATGGAATAATTCAAGAAGAGGTCTATGTAGCTCAACCTCCGGGGTTTGAAAATCATGATTATCCAAATCATGTTTTTAGACTCAAAAAGGCCCTTTATGGACTTAAACAAGCTCCTAGGGCTTGGTATGATAGATTAAGTAACTTCCTACTTGAAAACGAGTTTTCAAGAGGAAAAGTCGACACTACTCTTTTTATTAAAGAACAAGGAAACCATCAATTGCTTGTTCAAATTTATGTGGATGATATCATATTTGGTGCTACTAATGATACTCTTTGTAAGCATTTTGCTCAATTGATGGAAGGAGAATTTGAAATGAGCATGATGGGTGAACTCAACTACTTTCTTGGTCTACAAATCAAGCAAACTCAAGATGGAGTGTACATATCTCAAACAAAGTATACGAAGGATTTGCTCAAAAAGTACAAATTCGAGGATGGAATAAGTGTGAGCACTCCGATGAGTACAAGTACAAAGCTTGACAAAGACGAAAAAGGAAAGCCAGTTGAGTTAACAAAATATAGGGGTATGATTGGTAGTTTACTTTATTTAACCGCTAGTAGGCCGGATATTTTGCATGCTGTGTGCTTATGTGCTAGATTTCAAAGTATGCCTAAGGAATCGCATTTAGTTGCCATTAAACGTATCTTTAGGTATTTAAAAGGAACTTTGAACTTTGGATTGTTTTATCCCAAAAATGGTTGTTTTGATCTAAGAGGATATAGTGACTCCGACTATGCTGGAAATCTTGTTGATAGAAAAAGCACCTCCGGGACATGTCAATTCCTTGGAGATTGCTTAGTTTCTTGGTTTTCTAAGAAACAAAATAGTGTGTAACTCTCCACGGCGGAATCCGAATATGTATCGGCCGCTTCGTGTTGTGCACAACTACTTTGGATGATCAACACCTTGAACGATTACAATGTTAAGTTTGAAAAAGTTCCCATCCTATGTGATAATACCTCAGCCATAAGTATAGCACAAAACCCGGTTCATCATAGTAGGACAAAACACATTGAGGTGAGACATCACTTCATAAGAGATTGCATCCAAAAAGGATTGGTATGCGTTGAGTTCGTTCCAACAAATGACCAACTGGCGGATATCTTTACCAAATCCCTTCCCACCGTGACGTTCGAATCAATTAGAACAAGATTAGGAATGACAAACATTGGTTAAAGGGTTAAAAATGTCAAAATTACGGATTTCTGCATACATAGATCGATCTATGTAGATATCTCAAGAGAATGATATGTATAAAGACATCGATCGATCGATGTTCAGGACATCGATCGATTGAAGTCCCTGACATCGATCGATCGATGTCAGCAGGACAGGTTTTATAAAAACGCAAGAAACCCTCATTTTTCATTTCTACACTTAGAACCCTAAGCACCCCCTCCTGCGAAAAATTTCTCCCATTCAACCAAATTTTCAATTCTTCTCACAAGGTCATTTTTTTGTCAATCCTACCTAAATCTACATCAATCTTCAATCTCTAATCAAACCATCTAGCATTTTCGTGCCCTAATTCTCATAAAATGGCACCAAGAACCAAGAATCATCCCAAGAGACAAAGGACTTCACAACAACAAACTCCAACGGGTCCAAGAACAGCAGGATTACGGAAGCAACCAGAGCCATCTCAACAACATCTAATCCGTGAGGTAAGAGAAAGTCTTCACATTCGAAATTTTCCCTGGCTTAAAACTGGAGAATATGAGAATGCATTGGCTACACCTCTAGGATTAGGCATACACACTCATATATCTCAGAGAGCCCAATTATTGTTCACTGAATGGGAAAATAGCAATAGGTCTACCATTCCATCAAAAGTGCTCAAAATTGAGGACATTTTGAGCAATGCAGAATTGAGACCTATAATTGACTTGTTGTATGCTCAAAACTGGACGTTTTTATGGGATTCATCTGAGATGGGAGCTATGTCTACTCGTTATACCCGACTGTTCTATGCAAATTTTTGGATTGACTATCTAAATGGAAATCCATTTTCTCTGAATTCAGTTATTGATGTTCAAGTAGTCTCCTTTCACACTGCACAAATCAATGCTATTCTTGGTACACCTAATGAGGGATTCAAGGATTTCGATCCTTGGAAGTGGGATTTTAACAAGTACCAAGTCACTGAAAATGAAGTCAAAACCTTTCTTGGCTTTCACCCGACAAAGAACACAAATGATATGCCCTTGATGTATAGAGTCTTGCTTGCGATAGTTACCTTTTGTGTAAATGGAAAATCAGCCAAACTTCCCAGCAACCTAGACTTCTACATCACATACCGCATAGCCAGGCGAGAGCAGGTAAATTTTGGAGAGATATTCTTTGAAAACGTGTTGGAGGCGGTCACGAAGAAATCGAAAGCACTTCCTTACAGTAATCTGATATATAGATTACTGAAAAGCTCAAATCTAGTAATGGATGTTGAATACGAAGAAGCGATTACGAAAAAGGATTATTACACGAAATCCAACATCCAGCAAATTCTCAAGTCTAGAAAGGAAGCGCAACGAAGGGGTGGTGCTCAGGAGCCGGAGGAAGATGAAGCTGAGAATGAGCCGGAAATACCACCACACCCCATTGAGCCTACTGTTGAACCACAACCTAACCCTCCAAGTCCTACATCTAGAATTGACAAAGGAAAGGCTCCTATGGAAGAAGATAGTGATTCTGAACTTCCATTTGATGCAGAGGCTGAGATAAATGACTTACATCGTTATCTCGATCAATGGGGGGAAGACTTAACAAAAGAGGCGGTGCGTATAGATGATTTGGAGAAAGGATATACAACGTTCCAGAACCGCTTGAAATCGCTGGAGACAAAGGTGGACACGGAAGTCAAGACACTCCAAACTGAGCTGAACGTGCAAAAGACCAAGTATCAGAAATTGAAAACCAAGCTCAAAGCCGCTCTCTCCGGACTATGTTTCTCCTCCGATGAGGAGTAGTTCTTGATGATTTTCCCTTCCCTCGTTCTTATGATAGTTTTTGAAAGTTTGAGTTTGTATCTCAAAACTTAATATTCTCTTCATAACCTTTATATTTTCGTGTTGGTATCTCTAATTTTTTGATGCTTTCGAAAAGGGGGAGAAGTTTTTTAAGTAGTATTGGCATGCATGCTTTGATATCATTATCATGTTTTTGGCATCATTATCATGTTTTGGCATCATCTTGGCATTGTTTGCATGTTTTGGTATTGTTAGCATAAAAATTAATATGTTGACATGATTTGGTCTTAACATGAATTGTTTTGCCTTAGCTTGATATAGCTTTGGATGCTAGCTAATGATATGGTTTGGCATGATGGATTATTGGGAAGCAAAATTGGATATTAACATGGCGTGTGTTAGTTGGACGTGATAGCATGTTTTGGACAGGCATTGGTATTAAAAGTCACTTGATATGCGTTACATATTGAAATGGTGAAAATACATAACTTGATGCATAATTTGAGGGGGAGCATGTTGGGTAGATTGGTAAGAAAGCATGAACTAAGGGGGAGTTGTAGAGTATAAAAACATCTTTTGGATTGTGGTTTTGAAATCATCAAAAAGGGGGAGAATGTTAAGTTGTAAAACGTTTTGAGGATGAAAAGATGTTTTGAATAAGTTAAAATTATGTTTAATATTCGATGCAAGATAGGCAAAACATATTATGTCCAAAGATGGTTGAGATTCGAAGTCACTGGATGATATCGATCTCTCAAACAGGGGACATCGATCGATCGATGTACTTCAGCACCTGACATCGATCGATCGATGTCTGACTGAAGACATCGAACCCTCAACCACAAGGACATCGATCGATCGATGTCACTTCATCCCCTGACTTCGATCGATCGATGTTGAACTGAGGACTTCAGTCTCTAAACCTGGTGACATCGATCGATCGATGTCACTTCAGCCCCTGACATCGATCGATCGATGTCTGACTGAGTACTTCAGTCTCTAAACCTAGTGACATAGATCGATCGATGTGCTGCAGAATTCAAATTTTTTGAACGTTAGAATAAAATCCAAGGTTGATTTTCAAGGTTTTCTCTTTCCAATCTTCTTCAAACTTCTTGTGGACTTTAACCCAACTTGTTAAATGCTTCCTTGACTATTGTAAGCTTGTCTAAGATTCTCTAGGGTGGCTATCCAAGATCAAATCACTTCCTAGGGTGGCTAAAGACTATTTTGGCTTTGTCTTGACATTTTTGAAGATGAAGACTTGGTGGAAGGCCTCAAAAACGTGGTGAACTTCATCTATAAATAGAGGAGGCTTGGATGAAGCAAATACACACTTTCAACATCATCTAGCTTCATTTTACATTGTTGTATATTTCTCTCATACTTGTAAATTTGTTTAAAGCTTGTCTAGCTTTCTTTGATCTTCATTGTTGTATATTGAGAGAAAGAGAGTCAAGCACAAGAGGAACCATAATTATTTGATCTCTAGCTTGTGCTTAGACTTGTGAGAAAGTGTGAACCTTACTATATCTCTTCAACCCACTGTGAGAAGTTCTTGAGAGAACTTTTGTTGAAGTTGTGAGGAAGCAAGAAATTGTTCTTGCTAAGAGCTGTAGTTGTTGTAGTTGCACAAGTGTGTTGTGCAAGAAGTTGCTGTTGTTGTTGCTTACACTAAAGTGTTAGTGTAAGTGTTGCTGTGGTTGTTCTTATTGTTCATAATAAGAAGAGTAGTTGTTGAAAATCCACTTTGGAAACAAAGTGGTAGTGGAGTAGAATCATTTACGATTCGAACCACTCTATATCCGGTGTACTCTTTTATTGTCTCTCATCTCCAATTCTTGCTCTGATTTTGAATATCTTTTTGAGTTGAGAAAAACAAGAAAATTCCGCAAAAGAGCCAAACACTCTATTCACCCCCCCCCCCCTCTAGAGTGTATTTCGGACCTTACAAACTCTACAACCCCGAGGCTGGAAGCTTGCTTGAAAACCAAATTGCTCAGTTTCAAAGTGGGGCTGATCTCAGAGAGGATGAGGATGGTGAAGAGTAGAATAGGATTTTTCCTTGTACCTTTTGTAGTAGTAATAGATACTCTTTTAATGAAAATCCAACTTTCTTCAACTTGTGTTCTTGTTTCAATTTTCTTGACTTTGCATGTGAAATTTTACTTGTTCTGTTTCCATAGTTGACGCATTTGTCTTTGGCTTGAGAAACTTTACTTGTTCTATTTTCATAGTTTGCAAGTATTTGTCTTCGGCTTGAGAGACTTTACTTGCTCTATTTTCATAGTTTGCAAGTATTTGTCTTCGGCTCTGCCAAAAGAGTTCTTTAATTTCTTCTACGTTGGCTCTTTGCACAAGTGTTGGGCTTCAGCCTCCACCCTTGGCTCTGCCAAAAATGTTAGGCTACCAAACTGAACTGCAGCTCTGCTGTGCTTTAGCAAATTTAAGATATAGGAAAACCTATATCCCAATGTTGAGCCCTGCTCAACCTTCTCAGTCCTGCTGAGTTAGAATAAGGGAAACTTGTTTCACATGTTGAGTCCTGCTCAACCTTCTCAGACCTGCTGAGTTTAAAATGTAGGGTAACCGGTCCCGTTATGCTGAGTCCTCCTCAACTCTCTCAATCCTTTGAGTTAAAATGTAGGGAAACTTGTCCCGTTATGTTGAGTCCTACTCAATTCTCTCAGTCCTGCTGAGTTAAAATATAGGGAAACCTATCCCGTTATGTTGAGTCCTGCTCAACTCTCTCAGTCTTGTTGAGTTAAAATGTAGGGAAACCTGTCCCGTTATGTTGAGTCCTGCTCAACTCTCTCAGACCTGCTGAGGTGAAACATAAGGAATCCTGTCCCATTATGTTGAGTCCTACTCAACTCTCTCAGTCCTGCTGAGTTAAAATGTAGGGAAGCCTGTCCCATTGTGTTGAGTCCTGCTCAACTCTCTCAGACCTGCTGAGGTGAAATATAGGGAAGCCTGTCCCATTGTGTTGAGTCCTGCTCAACTCTCTCAGACCTGCTGAGGTGAAATATAGGGAAGCCTGTCCCATTATGTTGAGTCATGCTAAACCTTCTCAGACCTGCTGAGGTGAAATATAGGGAAGCCTGTCCTATTGTGTTGAGTCATGCTCAACTCTCTCAGACCTGCTAAGGTGAAATATAGGGAAGCATGTCCCATTGTGTTGAGTCCTGCTCAACCTTCTCAGACCTGCTGAGGTGAAATATAGGGACGCATGTCCCAATGTTGAGTTCTGCTCAACTCTCTCAGACCTGCTGAGGTAAAATGTAGGGAAGCATGTCCCATTGTGTTGAGTCCTGCTCAACTCTCTCAGACCTGCTGAGGTGAAATATAGGGAAGCCTGTCCCATTGTGTTGAGTCCTGCTCAACCTTCTCAGACCTTCTGAGGTGAAATATAGGAAGTCTGTCCCATTGTGTTGAGTCCTGCTCAACTCTCTCAGACCTGCTGAGGTATGCCCCCACTTTCGTAGCGAGTTATAGATAGGCATAAACTATCTCCTCTAGAGAAATTTCTTCATGCACCATATGGTGACTTAACTTTCCTGGCTGAATGCCAAATAAAAAGATTCAGCTTAATTTGAACCAGGAGAGAATCTAGCAAAAGATTGATCCTTTGATAATATAAAGATGGGCCGAAAGACACCGGATGAACACAAAGAATAAACATATCCTGATTCACTTGAATCACAGACTTTTGTTGTTAAGTCTGCCTTGTACGCCCAGGAGCTTGTAGCTCCTTCTCATCAAAATCTGAATCCTCATCACTTGGCAACCCATGATGAGGCCCAGGTTTACAACTCTCATCCGGAGAGGGCTGCCAAAGTCCAGCCTATTGTGCAGGCTTGACCTTGGATTGTAGAATCGTTGTAGGTGACCAAGATCAATCAGACGCCCAATTTTCTGCCCAAGCTGCCTACAGTCTTCTGTATCATGCCCAATATCATGATGATAAAGGCAATACAGCCGGTGATCTCTTTTGTGGATCGATCCAGCCAGGGCTGAGGTTCCCTTGTCAGGGTTTTCTTCCTCATATAGGAAAGAATGTGGGCTTTTGAAGCCAGTAGAGAGTTTCTTTCCTTCCCTCAGCCTCCTAACCGAATCTTGACAGAGCACCTTTCCTACAGCGGGGCTTTACCTTTATTGTCAACTTCTCTGCCATGTTTGAATGGCAAAGAAGCTTTTTGAGTGCGTTTTAAGCTCTGGTGGCTAGACTTTTGTTCTGAACGCCTCGCCTCGGCCATAAATTCAGACTGACATATGGGGTGATAGTCATGCCGAGTTGGAGAGTAATGCATGTGTTCCTGGGGGTGAGAGTTACTGGAATGAGACCTACGGGACCTTGCTGCAGAGGCCTTCCCCTTCATTTCCCTCAATACAGCTTGGAAACACCTGGGTTTTGACACACATAGCGTATGGCTCGCATGTGTTCTTCATATGTGAAGGCAATGGTGGGAGTTGAGGATTCCTCCGGCTCTGTAGAACACTGTTCTATTTGCTGTTGAGAAGACCTTTGGCTTCACTTGAATGTCATAGGTCGCTTGGACCATTGTCTATCTTTTTTATCCATCTTTTGAATAGCTGTTTTACTGGGTTAAGGGACAAAGGGGCCCTTCCTCTAGCGTCAAATGATGAAGCCGGATCTTCACCAAGGGTCAAAGATGACCTCAAATAAACGTCGTCAGTTAACTTGAAGAGTTGTTAACTGGTTTGAAGGTTGTAGCTGGAATAGCTTCCAAAATATCCTGCAGAAGGAAGCACAGATCAGAGGTCCCAGAGGGATGACCCCGGGAAAAACCCTCCGACGCTCAAGTCAGTTTGGGCCATTTCTCACTGAGAATATAATTTAGATGGTGAGTTAAGTATTTCTCAGAGTTTGAGCTGAAGAGCAAAGTGTATGAATTTGCTTTAGGGTGTAAATGTTTGAATCCGGATCCCTCTCCTCGTCTGTATTGGTCTGCTTTTATTAAATTTTTCCCACCCTTAGCCTCTGATGGCGGACGGGATGTTTGCTTGGGGCAGAAAGCCTACGACGCCGTAGGTCTGCTGATATGACCAGTAGACTGGCTGATATGACTAATAGGCCGGCTGTTGTGACCTTGGCGTGTACAGGCTGAATAACCAGCTGTAGTCACTATATTTGAATTGCACTTCTGTCTGATGGTCCCACGAGGTAATTCCGTGCTTGGTTCCTTCGCCGAAGTGCCAAACCAAGCTTCGCCGAAGTGCAAGATCAGGTCTTGCTTAAGTGTAGCGTCGAATCTAGCTGAAGTAGTCTGAGGTGCGGGACTTGGACAGAAGCAGAAGTTGAAGTTGGTGCTGAGGTACAAACCTTGGCATATTCTTCGATAATATAATGAGTGTCATGCAGCCCCACTGAAGTGCAGCCAAGGCTGAACAGCAATGCTTAGGCGCTGAACTGCAGGAGTTGTACCGTTAACTGTTGTTGACTAACAGACGATTAATTATGGTTTATCAAATATAAACTAAAATGCTTCAGCGAAACCAAATTATATTTAGCACTACCAAATTTTTGCGATATCAACCAAAAATTCAAACTGTATGAAATTGGCTTATAAAACTTTCAGGTATATACTAAAGCAATACTCTTTCCGTCTCAAAAATATGGTCATAATCTTCATTTCGGTATGTCTTAAAAGTTTTTTCTATTTTTTAAAAGAAGAAACGTTAAGTATTCAAAGTTCTTATACTCACCTGTTAATTAACATTTACATGGTAATTTTATTTATACTTTAGTAACTAAGTAAAGTTAGAATAAGAATAACGACCAAAATAGTTTAAATTTCCTAAATTATGTCTAATCAAACTACAATAATATTTTTAAAATGATGAAAGTACATATTTTCGGGCATCGACCATTAGGTCATTTCTGATGCACTAGGCTTCCGCGTTTGCGAAGGGTTCGAAGAGGGAGCGGATCGCTTTGAGTTTTGATGTACGCAGTCTTACCCTACATTTTGTATAAGAGGATGTTGTTGGATTTAATTTAACAAACCCCTGAATAGGACCGTTTAATCGAATGAATGGACAAAGTAATAAAATGCGGAAAATATACCTTGCTCCATTGCTGTTGTTAATCTGATCACATATGGTGCAACTGCTCCGGCTGATGAAGAATCTGGCGTGATCCAAGGATTCACGACCTCCCACCAATTGCTGATACACCCCTTGAACGGAATCAATAATTTACTGCTTTACCCGATGGAGAGGCTAGACAGTGTGGGCTTTATAGAAAACTTGTCACACCTTCCCTCTAATATACTGTAATGGCCGCTTCTTTCTTTTGCGTACTGAGTATGCGTCTGTTTTGGGTTGGTTTGAGGAGGTGAAGCCTCCTCCTTTATATAGAGGGGATGGAAGGATCTGATAGGTTATGATTCAAATTTAAACTCAAATTTAAATTTAAATTAAAACTTAAATTCAAATTTAAATCTAAATTTAAAACTCAACCTTATCTTCCTTTATTAAATGTTATCTAATATTTAATAATAAATATTATTATTAAATATTATTTAATATTTAATTATTGTACCAACAATTATCTACTAGCCATACGTGGGTTGTCGCCCCTCGGGGACCAGATGTCGTAACTTTATGGTCGTTGCACTTTGAGCCCATCCATCGCGGTCTCTGACCATACAACTGTCTACATATTTGAGATTTCTATTTAGACCACACTATACATCCACGAGTATACCCGATGATCACTTAACATGTGGATGTTTTACGTAATAATTAATATTATTACGTGACATATGTAACATATAATATTATCATACATAACGTCCACCTTATGATTAATTCGTATTAACTTTATCAACGTGCTGCGCATCACACGTATCTCGAATTAATCCCAACAATCTCCCACTTGGACTATGTATGTATCTTAAAAATTATATGTCACTCCTTTTGAGCTCATATACCATATGTCCTTTAGTGTGTCTTTCCTTTTCTAGTCCATCAGCAAATGTTAGCAAAAGACTTAAGCCGCACGCTGTCACATTGGATTAGTGACTTGTCCCTCTTAAATCATGATACTAACATTCCACTGAATGACATGGATACTGAAATGAAATGTAGTGTGGAATTAATATGCTAGGTGATCAAACATATTTAACTCCAACTTGGCCCTCTTTAGCGAGATCAATAAAATTCAGAATATATGTCGTAACTGCTTAATGTACATTACTTCTGCAGAAAACTTTAATATAACCGGAATGTACATTATATTGTTTGTCTGAAATAAACAACTTTAGTGAACACAAGAAAAACCTCACAGACTCCCACTAGGATAACACATCCTCAATTGGACTAAGACCCACACGGCTAACATGCTTGTGAAACACAACCGGTTCCACGGCCTTAGTCAAAGAGTCGGCCACCATAGAGTCTGTACTGATATGCTCAACACTGATCAGACCACTCTGAATTCTTTCTTTAACAGCCATATACTTCATCTCTATGTATTTCGCTTTAGATGAACTCCGGTTGTTATTTGAATATAGCACCGCAGCTTTTTAGTCACAGTAAATCCTCATGGGAGACAAGATAGTCTCCAATACCCGCAGCCCTGTGATAAAATTGCGAAGCCATATCGCCTGATTGGATGCGTGGAAGTAAGCTACGAATTCCACCTGCATAGTGGAGAACGCCAATAAGGTATGTTTCATGATTTTCCATGAGATCGCAACTCCGGCTAAGGTAAACACATAGCCTGAGGTCGATTTCATGCTATCATAGCATCCAGCAAAATCGGAATCTGTATATCTAGTGATCTCTAACTTATCAGATCTCTGATACATCAGTACATGTTGTTTCATTTCTCATAAATATTTCATCACCCTCTTTGATGCGGTCCAGTGATCCTTACTCGCATCAGAGAGGTATCTGCCTAACGTTCCCATAATGAATGCCAAGTCTGGTCGTGTACATACTTAGGCATACATTATATTCCATACTACCGAATCATAAGGAGTATTCCTCATTTTCAAACGTTCAAACTCAGTCTGGGGACATTGTTTCAGACTAAACTTGTCTCCTCTTGCCACAGGGGTGTTAAGTGGTTTACACTTATCCATGCTATACTGCTTTAATACCTTTTCGATGTATGCCTCTTGTGAGAGACCTAAGATACCTTGGGTACGATTTCTCCGTATCTCAAGTCGCAACACATATGAGGCTTCACCAAGGTCTTTCATCTCGAAATGCTTTCTCAGAAAGGCTTTGGAGTCACTCAACATGTTTACATCATTTGTTGCACGCAGTATATCATCTACATACAAGATCATGAATATGAACTTGCTCCCACTGAACTTGTGATACACGCATTCGCCAATTTGGTTTGCCTCAAAATCGAAGGAGACAACCACTTTGGCGAATTTGAAGTACCACAGTTGAGACGCTTGCTTGAGCCCATAGATGAATTTCTTTAGTCGACAAACCATGCCTTTTGGATCTCCCACCTAGAATCGAGGCGGTTGAACTATGTAAATGGTCTCGTCGAGTTCTCCGTTTAAAAACACAGTCTTGACATCCATCTGTTGTAGCTCAAGATCTAAATTTGCCACTAAAGCCATGATTATCCAGAAGGAATCCTTCATGGATACTGGAGAGAAGGTTTCCGTATAGTCTATGCCCTCCTTTTGGGTAAACCCTTTAGCAACAAGTCAGGCCTTATATCGTTCTACGTTGCCTTTTGAATCCTATTTGGTTTTAAATATCCATTTGTAACCAACGAGTTTCGAACCTTTAGGCAACGAGACGACATCCCATACCTTGTTGTCGTGCAAAGATTTTATTTCTTCTTCCATAGCCTTTATCCACTTTTCTGAATTTCGACATTGCAATGCTTGTTGGACATTTTCGGGGTCATCGTCCAACATACCAACATCAAATTCGTGTTTTTGAAGATACACCACATAATCACTAGGTTTGGGATTTCTCCGAGCACGAGTGGATCTCCTTAGGGAAACTTGTTCTTGGGATAATGTAGGTTCCTGAACTGCATCAGCCGGCAATTCATCGAGTTCTTCAGCAACTTCCTCAGGAACATGAACTTGTTCCTATGGAGCGTTACTACTGGGATGAGGTACCTCAGGTGCGGGTATCGCTGATGCTATCTCCCCAAAAGACGGTTTGATTCGCATTTTTGTCGCATTTGAGTGTCCCTCATCTAACTCGATGATCTGCTGATGCAAATCATTCCCCCAGAACCAAAGTATCCTCAAAGAACTTTACCGAATTTGTCTCAAAAAACACTTTACTTGTGGGATCGTAGAATTTATACCCTCGTGACCTTTCCGAGTAACCAACGAAATAGCAACTAACTGTTTTAGTGTACAGCTTTCTTTCATTTGGTCTGTAAGGCTTCGCCTCTGCTGGACAGACCCAAATCCTTATGTGGTTAAGGCTAGGCTTACGCTTAGTCCATAACTCATAAGGGGTCCTTATCGTTGCTTTAGTTGGTACTCGGTTGAGGATGTAAGCTGTGGCTTTAAGCGCTTCTCCCCAGAGGAATAATGGTAGCGTAGTTTGACTCATCATGTTATACACCATATCCATAAGTGTACGGTTTTGTCTTTCAGCTACACCATTATGCTTGGTGACCAAGGCATGGTGTACTGAGGGACGATTCTGTTTTCCTCTAGGTATTCAGCAAATGGTCCTGGACACTGTTCTCCTGGTCCATCATATCGACCGTAGTATTCACCCCCACAGTCTGATCTGACGGCTTTAATCCTTTTGTTGAGCTGCAACTCAACTTCAGCTTCAAAGGATTTGAACATGTCTATTGCTTGCGCTTTTTCCTTAATCAAGAATATGTAGCCATATCGTGAGTAGTCGTCAATAAAGGTGATAAAATAGGAGTGGCCATTTCGAGTAACCGGATGAAATGGGCCACTAATATCGGTATGAATCAACTCTAATGGACTATTTGCACGATTTGCTTCATATCTTCGGACTTTAGTTTGTTTTCCTTTTGCACAAAATACACACGACTCTAAGTCGGTTAAGTATAAAAGATTGAGAATTTCTGCTTTGACAAGACATTCTATTCTGTTTTTGGACACGTGTCCTAAACGTCGATGCCAAAGTGATCCTGAATGTTCATGAGTTAATTTTGCTTTAACGTTTCGCGTTACAACATGCAAGGTTTTCTGATTTGAAGCAACATTTATTGAATAAAGTTTATCAATTTCGGACATTATACCGTGACCAATCAATCTAGAAGCATGATAAAGTTGGAAATTTCCATTTCCAAAATAACCGTAATATCCGCTTTTATCCAATCGATAAAACGAAATAAGATTTCGTTTAAACGATGGTACTACAAAAGTGTCATGCAAATCTAGATAAAAACCGGATGTCAACAGCAATCTGAAATGCCCGAGGCATCAACCTTTATGCCGCTGCCATTTCCCCAATAGACGTATCTTTCATCGGCTCTTGGTTTTCTATGGCTTAGGCAACCTTATATAGTCACAGATAGGTGAGTCGTGGACCCCGTATCGACCCACCAAGTGGCTATATCTGAAACAAAATTAACTTCAGAACAAACTAATAATGTACTCTTTTTTTTGAGACAAGATATATAACCGGTACAATTCTTCCTTAAATATCCTTCCTTATTGCAAAAGAAACAATTCATGCTTTTGGATGTGTCATTAGTAGGCACCCCCTTTTTTCAATTTTGACTTGCATTTTGGACAGTAACCATTTCTGCAGCTTTGCGTTTCTTACCACCGAACTTGGTGGCGACAGCATTCACAACTTTATGCACCCTTATGCTGTCGATTCCACGGTACTGTTTTGAGCAAAGTTTCTTTAAGAGATTGCCTGCCTCGGCTTTCACATTCTTTACATATCTTTTCTCGACATCGGCTAAAAATTCTTTAGCCGTCGTGGACTCAGAAACGTGTCCCCTGAAGCATTTGGGGATAGTCTTTTGCATGATCATAAGACACACGCGATTTGATCATAGCCAGCGTGCCATGTGAGATTTTTCCTCACTGGTACTTTCGTCTGTTAGCACAGCTGGATGATCTATCTGTAACGCAGTGTCTAGATCAGCAATCCACAGAAATATCTCGAGTTGATCTTTCCATTGCTTATAGTTTGAACCGTTCATTGAAGGAATATCCTTAATGTTAGACATTATTACTGAAAAGCAAACAAGAAAGGGACTTAAATACACAACACGTGTAATCTTTAAACTGCATAAAAACAAATATCAAAATAGAACCCGGATTCCATCTACCAATTGTCTTACGATATTAGGGCTCTTTGGAGTCATCCCAATACCTTCCAACAATTGGGTGTAGTGGTCAATATGACGGCTCTCCAAGCACGGGTTAACCACCTTCTTTTGGGCCGATGAGTTAACCTATGCATTTAAAGTTTTGCCGCCGGCCCTATTTGAGTTCACTACCATGCTCATATATGTTTTCGACAATCACACCTTCCTTTGGGCCGGTCAATGATTGCCTCCAACACATACATGCCCTTCACGATCATAACAAATATAGTGGCGATGATATGATTGCCGCACTTTAAGGGGATCATATTAAAGCCCTACATTTGCTAAGTCGCGTAACTTTGTGGTTCTATATGATCCGCAGTTTACTGACTGACCCTTTTGCACGTACCATGCATACTTAACACCAACATCTGTTTGTTTTACTTAAACCAATTCGAACTAGCTTGATTCCCTTTACGGCTCAAATAAGAACCACCTTGAACCAAGCTCAGTTCTCCTTACGGTATAAGAAAACAATATCTTTATCAATCAATTTAACAAATGATATAACCTTATGATGGGTCACATTGAGTGTGAAGTGAACTGATGCAGCAATACCCACTTGCCATAAGGGTGTATTACCATTCCACATAATTTCCAGGCCACCGTTAGAGTCACAATGGTCTCGCTTAAGTACCGGCTTTCTTAGACAGAACTATGTGTACGGTGTTTTATCACAACTCAATGAGTCATCTATCACAAGTATAAGCCGCATTGATTGATAAGTGTTGGTTAATTTAGTCAACTTAATCCATCGAATTAACTTGGTTAAACTCGGTCAAACCGGGTCAAACAAGATTCGGATCGTTATTGGATTAAGTTCCTTAACTTTATTTTATTTATTTATTAACGTGCATAAACATAAGGCATAAATAAATAAATAAATAACTGCATGCATATAAAGGAATACTGCAATAATAATAACAAGAATTTATTATTATTATTACTATTTTCTTAATAAAGTTTAAATAATAACAATAATAATCAAATTATTGTCATTATTATTTGCTTTATTTTTCTTTAAAAGAAACTTTAAAATAATAATAATTACTTATTATAATTACTATTTTTCTTTAATAATAATAACAATAATAATTAAATTATCATCATTATTATTATTATTTTCTTTAAAGAAGACTTTAAAATAATAATAACAACAATTTGTTATTATTACTATTTTCTTTAAAAGAAACTTTAAATAATAATAATAAAAGAATTATTATTATTTACTTTATCAAAAATAATAATAATAAACCAAATAATAAAAAACTGAAATAATAATAAGGGTAGGGCGGGTCGGGTCAGTAACCGCCCGTCCAAATCTGCATTTTTGGATTTTTTTTATTTATTTAATCTAAAATTGGGCTCAAGCCCTTTACTGAATTTCCTTTTTTTAAAAAAAATATTGTAATGGGTCGAAGCCCTTCTGAACCCGGTTAGGGCCGACCCACCCAGCCCGTCTGAAAACAAAACTGAACCCTTTTTTTAAATTGCAATTAGGGCCGAAGCCCTGTTCTGCTGCAGGGCTGGACCGGGTCAAACCCGGATCCGAGGCTCAGACCCGCCAGAGAAGCTCCATGCTGGAGCAAAATAGAACTCATGGATTTTCGTAAGAAGTTTCGAACCCTGGACCATCCTTTTGCGGTCTCAGGCGCTAAATACCAGGTCAGTAGCCTTTTGTTTAAAACACAGACGTCGTTTTATTTATTTAAAACCGACTGAAATTCCAGAAAATCAAAAAACTGCATCCGAAATTTTAGGAGCGGGGATTGAAACTGGGACCTTCTATACGCTGGCTAGGACTCTGGCCACCATGTCGAAGCGTGTTTTGCGACTAAAGCCTCACTGCTTTTATTTATTTTAAAACAGAAGTTTTTTTCAACAAAAATTGTTTCGGAAAAACGTTTTGACCCAAAAAATTCCAATTTTTTTGCATGAACAGATTAAGACTAATGATTCGATTAGGCCTGATCTGATTCCACTTGTTGGATTTAATTTAATAAAACCCTGAATAGGACCGTTTAATCGAAGCAATGGACAAAGTAACAAAATGCGGAAAATATACCTTGCTCCATTGCTGTTGTTAATCTGATCACGTATGCTGCAACTGCTTCGACTGATGAAGAATCTGGCATGATCCAAGGATTCACGATCTCCCACCAATTGCTGATAAACCCCTTGAACGGAATCAACAATTCACTGCTCTACCCGATGGAGAGGCTAGACAGTGTGGGCTTTATAGAAAACTTGGCACACCTTCCCTCTAATATACTATAATGGCCGCTTCTTTCTTTTGCGTACTGAGTATTTGTTATGCCCCGCACCCTCCGTAGAGTAATTTAACGAAAAAAAGGAAAAAAAAGGGTTAAATGGGATTGATGACCATAAATGGTAATGAATAGAGAATTAAGTAATAGAATTAATTGAAATTAATTGAAAGGATCAAATTTTAGAATTAATTAGTATTTAATTTAGAATTGAATAATTAGAATTTAATCTTTTAAGATAATTAAGATAATAGGATATAATTTAGACACTCAAATTCCATCCTTTCCTATATCAAAATTGATAGGACGTCAGTTTCTCCTCATTCAGAAAAGAAACCGTCGCCAACTTCCTCTCCTCTCCCCATAGGCGATTTTCATCTCCCATCAACCCTAGGTGAAGGTTCTTCAAGATCTTCAGTCCAATCTTTTTCCGTTCTTCGATTCTTCTTCAAGTAATTAAAGGCAAGTAATCTACTTATGAGTTCCTACGTTTTGCGAAAGAAAAGGCCTATTTTTGATATCAAAATTGGATCACCATGCAGTAGTTTCTTTCTGTGAATCTATACGTGACTTATGTGTTTTGGTTTTGAGATTTGGCCATTATATGTTGAAAAATCATTCGTTGTTGTTGTTGTTTATGTGAGATCATGTAAATCCCAATCCCTTGAACTCCACTTTGTTGATAATTGCGGTTGAAGGGAAGGGAAAGTGAAAAGATTAGATTTTTGGGTTTGATTTGACGAATACTTTGAGTGCTAGGCTTGAATCCGTGAATCGTATGTTAAAGGTGTTGTCTTAGGTGAATTCAGGATGAATTGATAGTGGAGAATAGGCTTGGAATGATTTGGAAGAAAGTTGGGATCGAATTGGGGGTGATTTCAGCAGTTTCTGCAGGAAAACTGCAGAATGGAATTCTGGAACAGAGACGTCGATCGATCGACGTCAGGGTATGACGTACGTCGATCGATCGACGTATAGTAAGTGAGGGGATGATGTGTTTCAGATGTACGTAGATCGATCGACGTAGGATGAGTGAGTGATCGACATGTCTCAGATGGACGCCGATCGATCGACATAGAATGATTGAGAGATCGACGTGCCTCAGATGGACGTCGATCGATCGACGTCAGGGTATGAGGTACGTCGATCGATCGACGTCAGGGTAGACGTCAACCAGTTTTGTGGGAAATTGAGGGAAGAAAGAGGGAAGCTAGGGGACCCTTTGGGTGACCTTAGGGACATCTTAGGACATGATTGAGGTTAGTCTGTCTTGGGAACCTGTTTTAGGATGGTGAATCAAATGTGCAGATTTCATAGGGTATTCGAATCGGATTTCAACGTGAATGACCTAAGGGGTTAGGAATGAATGTGCGAGGCTTTTCAGAGTTCAAAAGAGGAGTGTGAGGGTTTCTACATTAGCTTTTGAGTTCCAGAATCAATGTTTAAGTGATGTGATCTGCCGGGAAGGATGAGCTCAAGTGTGTAAGTGAGATGAGTCTCATGTGATTGATTGATATGTGAATGTGATTCATATGACGAGTCTTGCATTCTTGCATCATGGCACTTGCATTCGCATAATGTTTTGAAAAGAGTTGTGCTTCAGCACAGGGCATAAAGTTTGCGAAATGGGTTGTAATGTGTCATGGGATGAAAATATAAGCCATGATACATTACAGGGTATAAAGTTGGTTGTAACGTGTCATGGGATGGAAATATAAGCCATGATACGTTACAGGGTATAAATTTGGCTGTAATGTGACACGGGATGGAAATATAAGCCGTGGCATATTACAGGGTATAAAGTTAAGCTGTGGTGCGTCATGGGATGGAAATATAAGCCATGACCCACCACAGGGTATAAAGTTATGTGACCGGACATTGTGACATGCATTGCACTGTTTGAAAAGAAATGTCATACGCATTTATGACTGTGTAGTGTAGTGCATATTTTGTCATGCATCATGTGAGTCGTTAAGGTATGATTGTGTTGTAACGTGATTGTTATTGAACTGTTATTTACGTATGAATTATTGTTCTTGTTCTGTTATGATACTAGTCTATACCTTTTTGAGGTTATACAAGACATGTGCCCCACCAATCTCTGAAATTATATAATACTCATGTCTTGCCATGTGTTGATCCCGTATGTCTTATAAGCAGGTTACTTGCTAGCGTTTTTCGCTAAGGGTACTACCTTTGTGATGCAAGTGAGCCTGAGTATGATATGATCTTCATAGAAGATGACAGCGAGTGGGCAGAATGGGATGCTTAGAGCATGTTGGGAATTGTTATAGACTATCTCTTATTGTTTCAATTTTTCTTGGTTCATTTGATGACGTAGATGGCTGCGTCCATGAACAGTTACTGATAGTCACTTTATATTTTGGTGTACCGATTTGATGGTTTAGATTTATGCGATACATGTTTCCGCACTTATTTCTCTTACGTCATTGATGATGTGAATTCAAGAGATGTGACGTCTTGTAGTCTTCTCAGTAAGCTACGACGGGTGCACTGGTTCGGATTCTGCTGTCCGGTCGGGGCGCTACAGGTGGTATCAGAGCCTAGGTTTCAGATCTACCTCGGAGACCTAGGTTATGTCATGTAGAGTTCTAAGCTATGATTTTCCCCCTAAGTTGATCTTAGGTCTAAGTATGTGATCTTAGATGCAAGTTTGATGGGGATGGGTGTGTGCGAGCGCAATAAATTTTAATCAATAAATGTTATTTTATTTTAGTTTACGAATTCTGCCTTGTACAACGCATTATGGGCCTTCAGTATTTATTTTTGGAATTGCTGAATGCTAATAAGCGTTGATTTTGCAGAAAATGCCTCCCTGAAGAGATAACCACGGAAACGGTGGCAATGGGAACGAGAACCCTCCACCACCACCACCAGTGTTAGTACCCCAGGCACTGATAGATGCTATCACAGTGATAGCACAAAGAGTTGCCCAGCAGCAACAACAACCTCCTCCTCCACCACCTTCTCAGCAAGGTATCAAGTATTATATTGGTGAGATGCGAAAGGTGCATGCCCCCACCTTTGAAGGGACCACGGATCCAGAGGTGTCCGGATTTTGGTTAGACGAGGTGGAGAAGTGCTTCAGGCTGGTACAAGTGCCTGAGGAACTTAAGGTTGATGTGGCCACACCATTGCTGATCAGCAGAGCTAATGCCTGGTGGAATGGTATTTTGCCAAACATGACTCCCCCTATTCTACAGAGGCAGTTCATACAGGCCTACAAATACTATTATGTGCCTGAGACTGCCATTCTGGAGAAGATGAGGCAGTTTGAAAAATTCGAACAAGGGAGGATGTCAGTTTCTGACTATGCCGATAGATTCCATGCCTTGGGCAAATTCACGCCTATGGTGTTGGAAAACAACAGGATGAAAATGCTGAAATCTGAGGAAGGTTTGAACCCCCGCATATGGACGGCTATAGAGGGGTCTAGCTTGAAAACGTTCGAGGAGATGTTGGATGCGTGTTACCGTGTGGAGAGTGACATGCGTCGGTCCCAGCCTAGAGAGGCTCGTGATGAATCTAGCAAGAGGCCCAGGAAAGAAAGAAGTGCATGTAGACCCGGACGTTGGGTCAAGATTCCTAAGAAAGGGCTGACAGGACAAATACAGAGGGTACCACAACAGAATCAGCCCGACCGCCAAACACCGGTAGTATGCCCACACTGCCAGAAGAACCATGTGGGTGAATGTTGGAAGAAGTCAGGAGCATGCTTCAAGTGTGGGAAGACGGGCCATAGAATAAAAGATTGCCCCGAGTGGAAACCAAAGCCACAGGGAGAAGCAGGGCCAGCACAGCAGTAGAGAGGCAGGCCAACGCTAGAGTCCATGCGATGACGGATGCGGAAGTACAGGAGGGTACAGACGTTGTGACAGGTATGACTTAAGTTAAATATTAGTTGCTTAAGTTGAATTTTAGTTGTTTAAGTTGGAGATTAAATGTGCTTTATTTGAAAACCTTTCTGTGCTACACTTTTTGTGTTTAGGTGTGATTCTAGTTAATAAAGTACCTGCGAACGTATTGTTTGATAGTGGAGCGAGTCACTCCTTCATTTCTAAGCGATTCGCCAAAGGACTCGACTGTCTACCCGAATGGTTTGAAACCCCCTTCAGGGTGCAGGCAGCCGGCGAACAAGTGCTGGTTTTCCACCACCAGTACAAAGACTGTGAGTTGGAGTTGGATGGAAAGGTGTTTTCGGTGACATCAGTTCCAATTCCCATGAAGGATTTTGATGTGATATTGGGCATGGATTGGCTGGCCAAGAATCATGCCAATATCGACTGTAAACTTAAGCAAGTGACCGTTAAGGACCCTGAGATGAATGAGATAACAGTTCAAGGAAACATCAAGCTACTCAAAGCCCCGAAAAAGATATACTTGACGGCGATTAAGGCTTTTAAGGCTTTGCAAAAAGGAGCAGAGGGATTTATGGTGTATGCTATAGATGCTAAGCAAGAAGTTCCCTCCATGGATCAGATTCCGGTAATCAATGAATTCAAGGACATATTTCCAGATGATTTACCGGGAGTTCCGCTATCGAGAGAAATGGAGTTCGAAATCAATTTGATTCCCGGAGCCGAGCCTATATCTAAGGCACCCTACAGAATGGCTCCAGCTGAACTTAAGGAGCTAAAGGGACAACTTCAGGAGTTGTTAGACAAGAAGTTGATTCGCCCCAGTGTATCACCTTGGAGAGCTCCTGTATTGTTTGTGAAGAAGAAAGATGGCAGCATAAGGTTGTGTATTGATTACTGAGAGTTGAATAAGATCACCATCAAGAACAAATATCCTCTGCCAAGAATTGAGGATTTATTTGACCAGCTAAAGGAAGCTCGATGGTTTTTAAAGATTGACCTTCGTCAAGGGTACCATCAGCTGCTTGTGAAAACAGGAGACGTACCTAAAACGGCTTTTCAGACTCGATATGGGCATTATGAATTTTTGGTGATGCCTTTTGGATTAACTAATGCCCCAGCATCTTTTATGGATTTAATGAATACCGTATTCCGAGAACAGTTGGACCAATTCGTAGTGGTGTTCATCGATGACATTCTGGTCTACTCCCCCGACGAGCAAGCTCATGCTGAACACTTAAGAGTGGTGTTGAAAATTTTGAGGCAACAAAAGCTTTATGCCAAATTCAGCAATTGTGAATTCTGGCTAAGAAGTGTAGCCTTTCTCGGTCACGTGATTTCGGAGGATGGGATTTCTGTGGATCCTAAGAAGATAGAAGCCATCACTGAATGGCCAAGACCCACAAATGTGACCGAAGTCAGAAGCTTCCTAGGCCTTGCAGGCTACTATAGGAAGTTTGTCGAGTGATTTTCCACCATAGCAGTTCCATTGAGTCGGCTTACGCAGAAGAGGAATAAGTTTGAATGGACTACTGAATGCAGATAGAGCTTTTCTGAGCTCAAGAAGAGATTGACCACTGCCCCGGTGTTAGCACAACCCTCCGGCACCGACGGTTTCGTGATCTATAGTGACGCGTCCAAGAAAAGACTAGGTATGTACATCATTACAACTAATGCATTGTATATACATATGCTAGTCTTAAACTAACCTTCTGTTTATAGGTTGAGTCTTGATGCAACATGAATGAGTCATTTCGTACGCGTCGAGACAATTGAAACCATATGAGCAGAACTACCTGACGCATGACTTGGAGCTCGCAGCTGTGGTATTTGCTCTTAAGATCTGGAGACACTATTTGTATGGATTAAAGTGTGCTTTGTTCACTGATCATAAGAGCTTGAAGTACCTATTCTCGCAGAAAGAGCTAAATATGCGACAGAGAAGATGGTTGGAGTTACTTAAGGATTATGACTTAACCATCAACTACCATCCGGGTAAGGCCAACAGAGTGGCGGACGCGTTGAGCAGAAAGTCTAGCCATATAAGACAGTCTCCGTTGGAAAGGGAGATCGAGGAGTTTGACCTCGAAGTGGTGGATTCAGTGGCGAATGTTCTTACAGCTTTGTCTATCAGCCCAGACTTGGTAGACAGAATTAAAGAAGCGCAGTATGATGACCCAGCACTAAAAGAAATCCGCGACAAATTGTCTACAGGACCAGTAAAAGATTTCCAGTTGCGAGGAGATGGAAGTCTATGGTTTCAGAATCGGTTATGCGTGCCAGGTAAAGACGAACTTTGAAGGGAATTGCTCCAAGAAGCGCATAACTCGAGGATGCCTATCCACCCCGGGAGCACTAAAATGTACAAGGATCTCAAAAGGAATTATTGTTGGATAGGGATGAAAAGATCTATAACGGAGTATGTTCAGAGGTGTTTAGTATGCCAACAAGTCAAAGCTAAACATCAACGACCTGGTGGTTTGATGATGCCTCTAGAGATTCCAGAATGGAACTGGGAATACGTGACTATGGACTTCGTGATGGAATTACCCAAGACCAGAAATGGAAATGAGATGATTTGGGTAATTGTCGATCGTTTGACAAAGACAGCTCACTTCATAGCTATGCCACATGGTACATCCTATGAGAAATTATCCAACATATATGAGGATAACATTGTGAGCTTGCATGGAGTCCCTGTCAGTATCGTGTCGGATCGTGATCCCAAGTTTACTTTTAAGTTTTGGAGGGCATTTCAGAAGGCGATGGGTACCGAGCTAAGAATGAGTACCGCATACCACCCTCAAACGGATGGACAATCCGAAAGAACCATCCAAATCTTGGAAGACATGTTGAGAGCATGCGCCTTGGATTTTAGGGGAAACTGGATAGCCTGCTAAAGCTGATGGATTCTCATATAATAACAGCTATCACAGCGCCATTGGTATGGCACCATTTGAAGCATTATACGGACATAAATACAGGTCCCCTGTTTGTTGGGACAAAGTTGGAGAAAGGACAATGACTGCACCAGAATTGGTTGAACAAACAATTGAGAAAGTGAAAGTGATAAGAGAGAGGCTAAGGGTGGCTCAAGATCGCAGTAAGAGTTGGACCGATATCAAAAGGCGACCCTTGGAGTTTGAGGAAGGTAAAAAGTGTATCTACGAGTTTCACCCACCAAGGGAGTGGCGAGGTTCGGAATGAACGGCAAGTTAAGCCCTAGATATATTGGTCCATA
This sequence comes from Eustoma russellianum, assembly GCA_036186865.1. Taxonomy (NCBI): domain Eukaryota; kingdom Viridiplantae; phylum Streptophyta; class Magnoliopsida; order Gentianales; family Gentianaceae; genus Eustoma; species Eustoma russellianum. The sequence goes on along the minus strand of AP025071.1, from coordinate 24,682,236 downwards.
TGAAGTGCTTGGCAAGGTTGGAGAAAGAGCATATCGGTTAGCCTTGCCTCCAAGTTTGTCACAAGTCCACAATGTATTTCATGTATCTCAACTCAGGAAATACGTATCGGACCCAAGCCATATCCTTGAAGCTCAACCATTGGATGTTAAAGAAGATGTCTCATATAAAAAACATCCAATGAAGATTGTGGATAGGAAAGATCAAGTCCTACGCAGAAACGTAATTCCGTATGTCAAATTTCAATGGAGTAATCATATGGAGCGTGAAGCCACGTGGGAGCTTGAGGAGCAAATGAAGGAGTTATACCCACAACTCTTCCAATAAGGTACGTCAAATTCGAGCGTAACTTTTTGTAAGGGGGGTGGAATGTTATGCCCCGCACCCTCCATGGAGTAATTTAAGAGAAAAAAAGGAAAAAAAAGGGGGGTTAAATGGGATTGATGACCATAAATGGTAATGAATAGAGAATTAAGTAATAGAATTAATTGAAATTAATTGAAAGGATTAAATTTTAGAATTAATTAGTATTTAATTTAGAATTGAATAATTAGAATTTAATCCTTTAAGATAATTAAGATAATTGGATATAATTTAGAAACTCAAATTCCATCCATTCCCATATCAAAATCGACAGGACGTCTTTTTCTCCTCATTCAGAAAGAAACTGATGCCAACTTCCTCTCCTCTCCCCATAGGCGATTTTCATCTCCCATCAACCCTAGGTGAAGGTTCTTCAAGATCTTCAGTCCAATCTTCTTCCGTTCTTCGATTCTTCTTCAAGTAATTAAAGGCAAGTAATCTACTTATGAGTTCCTACGTTTTGCGAAAGAAAAAGGCCTATTTTTGATATCAAAATTGGATCACCATGCAGTAGTTTCTTTCCGTGAATCTATATGTGACTTATGTGTTTTGGTTTTGAGATTTGGCCATTATATGTTGAAAAATCGTTCATTGTTGTTTTTTATGTGAGATCATGTAAATCCCAATCCCTTGAACCTCACTTTGTTGATAATTGCGGTTGAAGGGAAGGGAGAGTGAAAAGATTAGATTTTTGGGTTTGATTTGATGAATACTTTGAGTGCTAGGCTTGAATCCGTGAATCGTATGTTAAAGGTGTTCTCTTGGGTGAATTCAGGATGAATTGATAGTGAAGAATAGGCTTGGAATGGTTTGGAAGAAAGTTGGTATCAAATTGGGGGTGATTTCAGCAGTTTTTGCAGAAAAACTGCAAAATGGAATTCTGGAACGGGGACGTCGATCGATCGACGTCAGGGTATGACGTACGTCGATCGATCGACGTATAGTAAGTGAGGGGATGACGTGTTTTAGATGTACGTAGATCGATCGACGTAGGATGAGTGAGAGATCAACGTGCCTCAGATGGACGTCGATCGATCGACGTTAGGGTATGACATACGTCGATCGATCAATGTCAGGGTATGACGTCAACCAGTTTTGTGGGAAATTGAGGGAAGAAAAAGGGAAGCTAGGAGACCCTTTGGGTGACCTTAAGGACATCTTAGGACATGATTGAGGATAGTCTAAGTCTTGGGAACCTGACTTAGGATGGTGAATCAAATGTGGAGATTTCATAGGGTATTCGAATCGGGTTTCAACGTGAATGACCTAAGGGGTTAGGAATGAGCATGCGAGGCTTTTCAGAGTTCAAAAGAGGAGTGTGAGGGTTTCTACATTAGCCTTTGAGTTCTAGAATCAATGTTTAAGTGATGTGATCTACCGAGAAGGATAAGCTCAAGTGTGTAAGTGAGATGAGTCTCATGTGATTGATTGATATGTGAATGTGATTGATATAAGGAGTCTTGTATTCTTGCATCATGGCACTTGCATTCGCATAATGTTTTGAAAAGAGCTGTGCTTCAGCACAGGGCATAAAGTTTGCGAAATGGGCTGTACTATGTCATGGGATGGAAATATAAGCCATGATACATTACATGGTATAAAGTTGGTTGTAACGTGTCATGGGACGGAAATATAAGCCATGATACGTTACAGGGTATAAAGTTAGCTGTAATGTGACACAGGATGGAAATATAAGCCGTGGCACATTACAGGGTATAAAGTTAAGCTGTGGTGCGTCATGGGATGGAAATATAAGCCATGACCCACCACAGGGTATAAAGTTATGTGACCGGACATTGTGACATGCATTGCACTGTTTGAAAAGAAATGGCATACGCATTTATGACTGTGTAGTGTAGTGCATATTTTGTCATGCATCACGTGAGTCATTAAGGTATGATTGTGTTGTAACGTGATTGTTATTGAACTGTTATTTACGTACGAATTACTGTTCTTGTTCTGTTATGATACTAGTCTATATCTTTTTGAGGTTATACAAGACATGCGCCCCACCAATCCCTGGAATTATATAATACTCATGTCTTGCCATGTGTTGATCCCGTATGTCTTATAAGCGGGTTACTTGCTAGCATTTTTCGCTAAGGGTACTACCTTTGTGATGCAGGTGAGCCTGAGTATGATATGATCTTCATAGAAGATGACGGCGAGTAGGTAGAATGGGATGCTTAGAGCATGTTGGGAATTGTTATAGACTATCTCTTATTGTTTCAGTTTTTCTTGGTTCATTTGATGACGTAGATGGCTGCGTCCATAAACAGTTACTGATAGTCACTTTCTATTTTGGTGTACCGATTTGATGGTTTAGATTTATGCGATACATGTTTCCGTACTTATTTCTCTTATGTCATTGATGATGTGAATTCGAGAGATGTGACGTCTTATAGTCTTCTCAGTAAGCTACGACGGGTGCACCGATTCTGATTCCGTTGTCCGGGTCGGGGCGCTATAGTATGCGTCTGTTTTGGGTTGGTTTGAGGAGGTGAAGCCTCCTCCTTTATATAGAGTGGATGGAAGGATCTGATAGGTTATGATTTAAATTTAAACTCAAATTTAAATTTAAATTTAAACTTAAATTCAAATTTAAATCTAAATTTAAAACTCAATCTTATCTTCCTTTATTAAATATTATCTAATATTTAATAGTAAATATTATTATTAAATATTATTTAATATTTATTTATTGTACCAATAATTATCTACTAGCCACATGTGGGTTGTCGCCTCTCGGGGACCAGATGTAGTAACTTTATAGTCGTTGCACTTTGAGCCCATCAATCGCGGTTTCTGACCATATGACTGTCTACATATTCGGGGTTTCTATTTAGACCACACTATATATCCACGAGTATACCTGATGATCACTTAACGTGTGGATATTTTACGTAATAATTAATATTATTACGTGACATATGTGACATATAATATTATCATACATAACGTCCACCTTATGATTAATTCGTATGAACTTTATCAACGTGCTGCGCATCATACGTATCTCGAATTAATCCCAACAGATGTTTCTGCAGTTCGAATTTCTGATTTCAAGATTACAAAGCAACAAACTTACCAATTGTTGTAAGACATGCGGATACCGACCATTGCGAGACAACATTGACAAGTATATATGAAAGTCCAGTCTAATGAGTGTCACTGTAACGTTCGTTAAACCACCGCTCCTATGCCATCTACTAATTGAACTCAAATTATAAAATATATTCATAGTATACAATTATAAAAACATGCGTGATTGAAAAGTTAAGATTAGCCAATTGAATATTTCCAAACAATGATAACGACGTCATTTAGAGCTTAAAATACACATAATCATGATTAGTAGATTGAACATTTCTAGGTGCAGATTCCATCTGTCGGCCACATTATTGATATTTTAGACGTCATTTAGACATGATTGTCAAGCCTAAAAATGATTGATTTTTTTTTCTTACTTAACAATTTTTTAATCTAAGTGCTGGAAGATATTTACAGTCCATCTGAAGCAAAGATATTCAAATACTTTTTGCTTTTTTTCCCTGTAAAAATGTTTTCTTTTTCTTTTTTCCCTATGTGTGAACTTGATCCTTTACATTCACACAAAACGTACCAAAATATTTATTCTCAGAAGCCATATAGCTGTTGATTTTTTTTCAGTAAATTTGATGTATTTTTTAAGATGTAATTACATTTATTTTTCGTTAAATTATGCGGTTTGCTTATGTTTGACATTTGTGTATCAACCAAATAAAGATACTAATGAAGTTTCACTAAGGAAAAAAAAATAGCTGATGGAGTGTTTGGTTAGTAGAATATTCTCTAGCAGTAGGTGTTATAACCCGGAAATTTTGAACTAATCATTATACGCTAAACAAGTAGCCATCGGGTGTAACAACCCTTCGAAATTAAATTAACTATATCATATTGTTCGTGTTCGAGTTAATCGTATATATATATATATATATATATATATATATAGTTGTTATTTAAGATAAGGTAGCGATAAAGGATATGTAACAAAGAAATAGTAATAATAACTTAAATATATATATAGATGTTAAAGGAGAGATGCTGGAGAAATTTTTTAAAAGAAAAAAAAAAGAAAACTAGATAAATAACCATAACATTAAAAGGGTGAAGGATAAGGATAACAATTAGTTTTTTTAAAAATAAAATAAAATAAAAAAATATGTTGCAACAGGACGTGAACGGGGAAGTAACCGCCCCCCTCAAATCACGCATCACGAGGTAAATATAACGTGAGGGGTGGGGGTCAAACGCAATAGAGGGAAAGAGAACGATAGGGAGAGTGAAAAGAGAGGAGGAAGAAGAGAGAAGAGAGAAGAGAGAAGAGAGAAGAGAGAAGAAGAAAGAAAAAGGATAAGCGCGCAAACAATCCCCAACCTGTCCGTACAATCGCATGGTTTCAGGTAGGTTCTTTTTTCTCCCTCCAAATGGTACAAATTCAAGCATGCTTTCGTGATATATTATGTGTTTTTGTTGTTTTGATTGTTGAAATCTATACTATGTTTCTTAATCTGTGAAAAGCATGAAATTTGGAATCTGTGAAATGTCTAAACTGACGCTAATGCGTATGAATGGTTGCTGTGATTGTGAATTTGATTTTATGGGAAAATGTGATAATCAAAATAATAAGGATTTTGATTTTAGGGAAAAATTTGATAATCAAAATAGTAAGGATTTGATTTTAGGGAAAAAATTTTGATAATCAAAATAGTAAGGATTTGATTTTAGGGAAAATTTTGATAATCAAAATAGTATAAATTTTGTTTTGAGTCTGTGGAATACGCAGATGCTGCGTGCTCTGTGGAATGCGCAGATGGGATGAATTTGATACCAAAAGAATTTCTAGGATTTATTTTATTAATGTTATTTAATTGATAAAAAAAGTATTAAATATAGGAAACATATAAGTAAATATCAGAAAATTATAAATAAATTCCAGAAATTGTAAAATATTGAAATTAAATTATTTTAATCAAATTTCTGTGTAACGGGCCGATTGTGCGCAAGTCTGACTCATTTACTTAATATATATAAAATAAAATAAAATAACCTACTGAGCTGACCGCGGGACGGGCCGAATGGCCAATGGACCGGGCCCCAGTTGGCTGGCCCAAATTAAACGGGAAAAAAATAATAATAATAATATGATTTTGAAATTTCTGGAAATTCTATAAAGGTTATTTAATTAATTTTAAATAGTAATAATTATAGGGACAATATAAATAAAATCAGAAAATCATATATAAATTTTAGATATTATAAAATGCTAAAATTAAATTATTTCCATTAAATGTTGGTAATTGTGATAATTTATTTAATTTGAATAATTAGGTAATAAATAGAAATAAATTAGGAAAAAAATGAGGAAAAATATAGAAAATGAATAATAAATATATACAAGCCATGGAAAAAATAAGTTTACCATCAAACAACCTTAAATCATTACTCGGATAATAAATAAACCTAGATCTGAATGTCGAAGGATGGTGAGGATGGGCCAGGGGCCTCAGGCGATTGTGTTGTTTGCATTCATGGCACGTGCATTGCATGATGGTGGGTCGTGACGTACGGGTCACGGCCGCTCAGGATGATGTACGGTGGCGGGGCCAAGTACTCAGGACGGTGACTGTGGGTGGGTACGACCCACAGCCACTCAGTTAGGTTCCGGGATCATGCATTGCATGGCGGAGTTATCGGCATCTTGTGTGACATGACTTTGTTGCGTGTGACATGCATAATAGGACATGCATCACGTTGTTGCGCATTTTTAATTGGAGTGAATTACGTTTCCGCATTCATATGCTTATGTGATATCATGTTTTACGTGCTATGTGTTATATCATTTTTGGATGCTTGTCTTGTACTACTTGGAGGAAGGTGCCTACTGAGTGATTTTTCCGTCACTCACCCCTACTTCCCCCCCCCCCACCAGGTGAGCACGAGGAAGAGTACGATTGTATCTTTGCTGATGACGGGGCTGACACGGTAGTATGGGCATACTGACGGTCGCACCTAGAATACGAGTAGACCTTGCGGCTGTCCGTTATTAGTTCATTGGGGTTTCCATCAGACATCACCTTGTACGGTTTGATAGACTCTAGATGTTAGCTCGTTGACGTTCTGGTCATGTCTTATTTATTTTCTACTGAGGAATTTCTTTATCAAGAAAAACTTTACGTTATTGTATTTCGTTTCTGCGTGAAAAATTTCTACATCTTTTCAGGCATGATGGAAATTGATTCGACGCTTTGTATTCTCCTTAGTGAGATACGGTGGGCGCACTGTTCTCGATGCTAGGGTTCGGGAGTGGGACGCTACAGTAGGTCCCTCGAGAAATAATGGTTACTACCTTGTTTTTATTCGACCAGAGCGGATCTTAGAACAACTGGTAAGATTGTTGTTTTGTCATTGTAAAGTCATGAGTTCGAGCTGCTGAAACAGCATCTTGCTCAAAATGTAGAGTAAAGCTGCATACGTCAGATTGCGAAGTGATTCGGCTCCTCTTCAGACCATGCACAAACATGGAAGCCTATTTCACCATGAACGTTTTTTTTTACCTTGTAGTTATTCAACATTTAATTAGTTTATCATTAGTCACTTCAGAATAATTATTGTTATTTGAAAGAATAACTTTGAGACCCAAATGATGTAAACGTTGTAATTAACCGATGATCCTGTAATTTCTAAAGAAAAATGATAATATTGACTGGTGTATCCCAAAAAGGCTTGAGTTTGGAAATTTTTTTGGTCGCCTGATTATTAGTTTACAACATAATTTCATTTTATCTTGTTATATTTATTTCGTTCTGTCTGACACTCAATGATTGGATTTATGTGGAGCCTTCTTTCCGTGTAACGGAACCAATATTTGTCACACCAACCGCTAACTAAAACATAAAAAATAATAATTTTTTAATATAAATAAATTAAAACAAAGAAGAAAACAACTGTTCTTATGTTTTGTTACACAATTAATGTATCAAACATAGGTGAACTAGATTCTATTTCGACATAGCTCAGTTAGTACTTGTGTTAAGAGTTGCTCCAAGAGGTACATGGTTCGATTCCAGGTACACACAATATGAGTGTTTCATTGCTGCCTAGGCCTCTTCAGAGGCCCGGTTTGCAGTAGACATCTTGTGTGAGTTCCTTGTGTATGACCTCTCCAACCTAAGATGCCGCTAAGTTCCTAATTTGCATCCTCTACAATGGTTCTTGAAGCTGGACCAGTGAGATATTTAACATTAGTATGACTTTTTGCTCCAAGATCTCATCTCCATGCTATTTATTTTCATTTTCTAATTTCTGTTTGTTTATGCCGCTTCAGAGCCCTAGAATTGAACAGTATTTCCCAGTCTTGTCTGTATACATCCTATTGTTTATTAGTTGGCAACTGTTTATTTCTATTTACGCATTAAATTTTGTTGGAGGAGAGCGATCTTGGAACAACTGGTAAGATTGTTGATTTATGACTTTACGGGTTAGAGTCGCGGCAACAACCTCTTACACAAAGTATAGAATAAGACTGCATACATCAGATCGTGAAGCGATCCGTCCCCTCTCCGGATCCTGCGTAAACACAAAAGCCGTTTTTAAATTTTGTTGGATTTGACTTGTCTTAGGATTCAGTGCAAATACATCCCATAAATTAACTCGAGGTTTAAAAACTACTATAAAGTTATTTTCATAAGCAATTTTTTTCTACTGACCTCACAAATGATATTCAACAGTACTACACAATAGCAATGATTTGAATTGACGCTTATGTTGGCGTACATAAAACAGATGTATATATTTACACGTAAGCAAAAGGTGTCTTCTCATTCTGAAAATATTTTCTTAAGAACTTGAATAATGTTACGAATCAGTACAATAATTCACATTGTTTAAAATTACTCATGTAGCGCCCGGCCCGAAACCAGGGTTCCGGCTCAGTGCACCCGTCATACTCTACTCCATAGAGTATAAGGCGTCGATACTATACATGTACATGTCAACATGAATAATGAATCGATCAGCGGAAGCATCATAACATAAACAAATCATAATCGACATGCAATGCACTTCATCATAATTTGTACAAGTCATCATATACAGAATACTGAAATCATATATCATACATCATAATCCAAAACTTAACGCCTTCGAAATAATCTCTCAGTATGCTCTTCGTTATCAATGGTCTATCTAGCATGTCTTCAACGAGCCTGTATATTGATACCTGTTATCTGAAAAGTTATAAATGAGGCAAGTATGAGCGATAGCCACCAACTTTTAATCGCTCAGCAAGCAGTCTTACCAGATACAACATGTGGATCATACATGGGGAGACGGGGTAACAAATCATAATAACCATACATTTTGAATATAATAAGCACGTCTCCTTTTTAATAAGTAAAGTATCATTTTATATCTGTAAACTGATGTAAACTGAAAGTAGATAAATAAGGAAGATTTCAGAGCATACATAGCATAAAAACATCTCATTCTGCTTAATCTGTAACATCATAATATATCCATACTTAACTTCTAATCCATAATTTATACTATACTCACATATCTTACATGTACTACATTCTCATACTTAACACTACAATAACATAACATATCAACATCTCATTGTACCTGATCTGTAACGTCATATCGTATTCATACTTAGCTCCTAACTCATAATTCATACTAAGATCAATGATATCGTAACTTAAGGATCTTCTGAAGGTAACATATGGTAGCATGGTCATGACGTGATGCATAAAACATGGCTTTTCATAATATGATTGTTCATAACATGACTTTTCATAAACATGACATGATTTTCATAACTTGCATAACATGACATTTTCATAACATGAAGACATAACATTTTCATCATTGGCTATAGCACTTTTCATAAGAATAATAACACACGACATACCGATTGATTCCCCATGTAGTACATGTACGACATAAACATCATAAACATATGTACATGTACTAATGGTGATGCGCTATGACGGAGATCCCGTGTCCCAGACCCAGTGTTACATTCGACCATATACGTAATCCTATGCCCCTGACATCTACCACCCAGGTACCGATGTTACGCCGGCGAACATAACATAGTTATAATCATGAACGTAACATAACATATCGTGTGTCAACGAAATCGATCGTCTCGCGTTTATTATTCACATGCATATGGACTTTTAAACATGTAGTGTGATGAAACAACTTTTCAAACTTTCATTTCATGAATGCATGAGACTCGGTCAAATGGGGTATCTTAGTCATACTATCTCTAGTGACATCACTTACTTATTTTCATTCTACATATCATAACTTAAAGAAATATCCTAACCATACTTCCACAATATCAACTCTACACATATACTCCATAATTCATAACTTAAGTACATAGATCATATACTTCCTATTTTTTCTAACATACCATATAGGAATCTCATAACTTACATCTCTTTATAAGATATACATATTATGGCATATAATAAAGTCATGTATACCTTTCATAGAAGGCCTAATGGCCAAATATATAGATATGTACATATACTTATATATATTATACGGTACACATCACTTGGTTATTCTCATATCTTACATATATATCATAACTGTGAGTGTCCAATAAATATATTAAAACTAATTTTAAGTAAGTAGGGCCTTAAGGCCGAACATAAATAGGTGGGTTTTACTTATACATATACTATTGAAAAAAAATATTATATGATGTATTTATCTTAAGCATTTTCATATCTTATCTTATATATTATACAAATAAATGTCCATATAATATATTAGCACTAGCACAAAATAAAAATTAAATCATTACCTCTCATTTAGAACACCAAAAATGGAAGGTGGTCAGATACAATAGTATAAAGCAAGTAACTAAATTATGAGTGTTACAAAATGTGTAATTGTAAAGCAAACGAAATACAGTAGAATGCACATAACAAAATAAGCACAAAGTTATTGCACAAAAAATGTAGTGCGTATGTGAGCACATAATGTTGTACAATATACAAGTTAAAAAAAACATTATAAGTGTTGTACCTACAACACACTAACATGATGTAAACACATATTTTTACATAAGTTACACATTTAGTAAACTTGTAAATACGGTGAACTAACCAAAATATAATGGGTGATATAAATAGTATGAATATGCAACTTAATATTTATTAGACTAGTAGAATTAGACAAATATATTAAATAATCAAATGTTGTTATCCTTTCCGTGGCTGTGTAAGCATGATATATTATTTAACAATTATTACATAGCAATATACCTTGAACTACATCATTAACGTGTAATATTAGCATAGTATAACAAAACTAAAACAATTTTAACTGTGGGTATATATATATATATATATATATATATATATATATATATATATTAAACATACATGTGTATATATAAAATATAATAAGCTTATTCTTAGCATTCAAAAGGCCTAATGGCCGTACAATATATATATTCATATTCTAAGCATATATGTATTTGCAATAAGTAATTGACATATTTTACACCTAAGAGTGTACCACTGCCGTATGTATGTGGGTATATAAACACATATATATATTTTTCTACTAATCCACACATATGTACGTATAGGTATTATGCATACGTGGATGTATAGTATTTACTAAATACATTTTAGCATCAAAAGGCCCTATAGGGCCGTGTATACTAGGGTATGTATATAATTGTATATTGCATAAAATTTGTACTTTTCACATTATTGCAAAGAATTCTTGAACATAATACATGATGATCCAACTTTGATATAAACATATATATTAAATATTTGAAAATCCATGAAGGATCTAGGAAGAGTACTTGCCTACTTCACTTATTCAAACTTACACTTGAAGGTTTCTCCTTGATGATTGATCTACAAGCTTGCTCCTTAACCTTAGCTTGAAGATTCCTTCCTTCTCCCTTAGTTATCCTTGCTCCTTAGCTTCCTAACTCTCGTTGTTTTTCTTTTATGTCTAGAGGAAATAGGGACACTTGGCTTTGTATTGCAAGAATGGTGTGTGATGATAAGAAGAAATTTCTCTCTTTCCTCCCTTATGGAAACTCTCGGCTGGAGCAACAAAATGAGACTTGGAGAGTTTGTTTCTCTTTCTTAAAATAAAGATGAAGGTTGTAGTGGAGAAATAAGAATGATGGAGTCTTATCATGATAAAGAAAGTGGAAATCCCCTCTTTTCTAACGTGCCTGGCCTGCCATCCATGTGAAGAGAAAGCAAGAAGAATAATTTTTTTAATACAAGATTCCCATCAAACATTAGTTAATGCATATCCTTTAAGCATGCTTATTTTAGCTTTTGTCCCACTCTTTTTTTCCTCGTGAACGGCCACATGGCTTCCTTTTCTAATTTGTTTATAGAATAAATAGTTGTATCACATCTAATTATGTAATGTAATAATAGTCATATATTATGCTATCCGTTCTATCTTCCTAGTATTTATTTACCATTGTTATATATTAGACATCACACACCCGTCAAGCCTTGCTTTATCAGTTAACTTATCATTCGGTTATTTTCCAAGCGTTTCTAACTCCGATATATAATGTTGATGTCTTTATTAATTCTAAATAGAAATTTATATTCCATTGAAATTTCATCAACATCGCCTTTGCGTTCTATTTTCATCATTTCCACTAGCCCTGAATCTCGGGTCGTAACAACTCAAGTAGTTAAAAATCACAGCTTAAGAAAAAAGATATGAATGAAAAAGGACGTGTACTATGATAAACCATAGTTAAATCGTCTGTTAGTCAACAGTCAACAGTCAACGGTTCAACTTCAGTAGCTCAGCACTCGAAGTACGATAGTTCAGCAAGGACCGCAGTTCGGTAGTCCAGTACCCGAGCATGGCTGTCCAGCCTGGTTGCACCCCAATGGAGCAACATGACGTCCTTATACCATCGAAGAATATGCCAAGGTTTGCACCTCGGCACCAACTTCGGTGTATGTTCAAATGCCGCACTTCAGATCATTTCATCTAGGCAATGCCTAATCATGCACTTCAGCGGGATAAGACCAAGTCATGCACTTTAGCGAGGCTAAGTCATGCACTTCGGCACAGTTCAGCTATGTACCACAACAAATAAACCAATTACGATATTACCTTGTGGGACCCTCGAATATAGGTGCAATTCGAATATAGTGGTTACAACTGGTTATCCTTCTTTAACACGCCAAGATCAACCAGGCCGGCCTATTAGTCACATCAGTCAGACTATTGCTCACATCAGCAGACCTACATCGTCCTAGGCATTCTGCCCTAAGCAAACATCCTATCCACAATCCACTATCAGGGGTTAAAGGTGGGAAAAAGATCTATTAAAGGAGGTAACCAAAACAAAGAAAAGGATCCGGAATTCAAACATTCACACTCTAAAACAACTCTACAGACTCTGATCCTCGGCCAATACTATGAGAAACTTCTAACTCACTCTTTAAATTACGAATCTCAGTGAGATATGGCCCAAACTGACTGGAGCATCGGAGGGTTTTTTCCAGGGCCAACCCCCCGGGACCTCTGACCTGTGCTTTCATGTGCATGATATTTTAAAGATTATTCCAGCTACAAACTTTCAATCCCAGTTAACAACCTTTCAAGTTAACTGACGAAGCTGATTTGAGGTCGTCTAGACCCCTGGTGAAGATCCAGCTTCATCATTCTATATTTACAAGTTCTTCACCAAATATACATATAAATATACATGTCCTTTCAAGTATAATGACCGAACAGATTTCCTTCGGTATTATTATTTTTCTTTTCTGTATCAGATCATTCCTAATATATATATATATATATATATATATATATATATATATATATATATATATTTCTCTTTACGAGACATTATATATACACACATATATATATATATGTCATGTAACTACGGTATTCCTCTGCCACAAATGAGGGCATATATATTTAATAAAACAATCGGACGTACCGTCCGTCCTTTATCTAATATATATATATATATGTATATGTATATATATATATATGTCTATATATATATATATATGTATGTACATATATATGTGTATGTATAATACACCTCATAAATAAAGACGTGCTCAATTAGCATAGATTTGCTAATTACAAGAAAAATTTTGCTGACAAGTTCTAGGAGAATTTATTTGAAGTTATAGCTGATTTCATATTAATAAACATTTTTTTGCACATTGTAAACGCTAATCAAATTAATAACTGAGTTAAATTGTGACGTCAAGTTATAGATTGAGTTAATCGTTGCGTGTACTATGTCGTTTTTCCCTGGTATTATAATGCTTCTGATTCTATATAATATAAACAAGTTGCTTTACTTTTTATTAAATAAAAAGCTAACAAGAACAGCCTTTAAGTCATAGTAAGTTGGTACTCGGATTGGATTTGTCACTAAAAGGTTCGGAGTTTAAGTACAGAGACACGTACAGTATGAGTGTTTCACTGATACTAGGCTGAATGTCTAATTTACAGAGAAACAGATCCTTACCTAAAGTTCTCCTAGGGAACCGACGATCTCCACAAATTTCCCCTAGAAGGCAAAACGAACGCAGTCAAAATCCACCGGTCAATAATTGTAGCTCTATGTCCATAGAAGAATTGCAAGTGGGGCATATTATAAAATGACTTTATACTTGAGAAATTCTAATGGCCCGAACGTCTCAAGAAGTTTCACTAAAGATGTAAATAAGTTTTTATATTAAAGGCATAGGACTTAGTGCACATAAGCTAAAACCTGCTTCGATATAAGAATCTGACGATATGAATCAAATAATTATTATGTGGATAGTAAAATTTGAACTGATAACCTTAGATGCAATCTATCATCTTAAAATCAGCCAAGCTACACGGATCAAAATGAATTTATTGTTGGCTTCTAACACCCTTCATGTGGTGGTTACTCATTCCATGAATGAAAAAGAACCAATCATGTACAAAGACAATATGCACTATTGGCCAAATATTTGCAATATTAGCCACGCATCCAAAAGTTAATTCCACAAAAGACGACCACCAACGTGCCTATCCTTTTCCTGTGTTTCTTTTTTCTCAGCTATATTTGTGCATAAGAAATCAAAATACCCAAACTAAATCGTATTTATTTGACTATAAAGCAAAGTATAAAATTGTAATTAGGTAGCTACTCATCTTCCGGATAGAAAATAATTACTGAACTATAAAAAAATGTAACAAACCAAATAAATGGCATGTGTTACCTCGTACTTCACACATTACAGATGCACTCGCCAACAAATTGACGTGCTTCAAAAGAATCAACGGTTCACTTCTATTACTCGTTAATTAAGGACTATTAGTCATAACTGACCACAACAAAATTTACCTGACTGCAAATCCCTCTCGGCTTCACAAATTTGACTCAGACAATTCCATTCTCACCAGAGCCAGCACAAACTCACATACGCCCACCCAAAAGAACCACAAAATAGGGCACATATATCAACACTTTTTCTAAACAAAAAATTTTAATATACATATCTATGTATATGTATATGTATCTATGTATATTTATATGTACTTGTTTGGATCTAAAATTCCTATGTTAAATAAACATGCCCAACAATATCTTTCAATTAACAGGTGTGTATTTCTGTGGGGATGAGATCACCTCAAGCCTTCACCGCACTCCTCACCGCATGACACGTGGCAGCAGGAGGGGATGGTGAGGCTAGATGCGAGTGATCCTCATCTAGCCTCACCACCCTCTCATGCTTCCACGTGTCGCGCGGTGAGAAGTGTGGTGAGGTTTTTGCGGTAAGGGGATCCTAACCCATTTCTATGCCACCACACACATGTTAGAAAGTATGTCTGAAGTACTTTTAGATTTGCTCCAAACTTATATAAAAACATGTAAGATGTTGTTTGGGAGATTGAAAGATGATTTAAACATTTTAAACTTGTAAGAAATCACTTGGATCGATACTTGTGTAAGTTGGATCGAACTAAGTGAAAGCTGAAATGAAGTTGAGTGTTCTGTTGGACATAGATTGATCACATCGATTGATCGATTTACACATTGATCGATCGATGTGGTATGGATGCAAAGTTGAAAGCTCTCTGTCCAACATAGATCGATAACATGGATCGTTCGATTTTGGCAGGGTGCAAAGTTAGAGCTCTCTGTCCAACATCAATCGATGACATCGATCAATCGAAGTAACATCGATCGATCACATTGATTGATCGATGTGCCAAAAGTGAGGACTCTTCACTTTGAATTGCATCTTTTGATCCAAGAATTATCTCCCTTCATACATGAATGTCATACAACTGACTTGGAGTTTAATTAAACTACTGAAATAGGTTTTCAAAATGGTATTTATCTAACCCTAAGCCTATAAATATTTGGCCCTTCTATGTTAAATAATACACAACATCTTTTGCAAAGTTTGAGAAATTTTAGCAATTTTATCCTCGTACTCTCTTTTTTCCTCCATTATCAACACTTCTCTTGTGTAAGTTCATCTTCCTCTCATAGAACGAACGAAAGGAAGTCGTTATATCTGGGAGGCTTGTACCGCGTAGTTCACCTCGCTCGTGGTGGATGCATTTTAGCTTTAAGGACAACAACTTATGTTGTGTCTCGGTTTTCCTAACTTCTTTGTCGTTTTGTGCGATTTCATTTGGTATCCATTAGTCTTCTATATTTTCTAACAAGTACACATTTAGTATGTGTTATTTTTACAATCTCTCAATTGATACACAACAAGTGTGTGCTATCTGTATGATATTTTGTTTAGAATAAGGCTTCTAAAGTTTACACGCTCTTTTTTAATATATGAAGTATTTTATAAATGGATTTCAAAAGTTTTATTTAAAAAGAAATCATCAACCCACAAAATACGTATTAGATGAAATATCAACAAATACTTGGCAACAATTCAACATTGAGTGAAAAAGCCCTTATGGCAATGCTACATCAAACATATGATCACAAATCAAATACTCCACCAAAAAAAGTCTAAAGCGCCTGTTAGGTGTAGTAGACTTTCGCATTTGGAATGAGATCACCTTACTCACTTTCTCCTCACCCCACGCGTCACCACGTGACACGTGACAGACCCGCATCTAACTTCACCACGCATCCCTGCTGCCACGTGTTACGCAGTGACGCATGGGGTGAGGAATTTGGTGTGAGGGGATCCTAGCCCCTCACATTTACGCAGGATCTGAAAATGAGTCGGATCGTTTCGTGATCTGATATACACAACTTTACATTTCATTTCTTTTGTGCAAGTGGTTGTTTACTCAGTTCGAATTTATCACCTCAAAATCACAAAACTATAACATTATCACTTTGATCCAAGTTCCACCCGAACAGGAACTCTTAACAATTCCACGAAAGCTTGACCACAATTCAAGATTCAAACATTTGATCATACAAAAGCATTTTACAATAAACAGAAAACATTTGCAGTAATTGCACAATTCATTAACAAGCTAACAAATTCAAACAACAACATTTCAACACATCCTTCAACAAGAAACCAACAGGATCCCAGATTCATGAACATTCAAGCTGGAGTTGAATTCACAGTTGCAGAAGTCCAAACAATATCCTTAAGAGCAGGCCTAAGCTCTTTACTGCAGAATTGATTATACTCCAAAGTATCCCCACTCGATTTCTTCACTTCAACAACCAAAAACGAAGGTGCCAATTCAAAAATATCAGCAGCAATTCCAAGCTTCCCTTTTCTTCCAAACTCAGATCCCTGTAATCTCACGCTCGAATCGCTTTTCTTTATGCTGAAATTCTTCGTCTTTGCTACTTCTTCAAGTGTGGATATCACACTGCTAGCTGGTCTTGTTGTTGCAAATCGCAGCTCTTCTTTCTCTTCCCTTTTCTTTTCTTCAAATAAAGGCGACAAATCGAACCCTTCTGATAACGAAATTATGTGAAAAGCATTCAATTTCTCCTTTTCTGTTACTTTAGAGGATGGGATTTCAGAATCATCTTCTGTTGGGAATTGAATACAACTCAAACTCTTGGATAATTTTGTTTTCTTGAACCATGAGGATTCCATGATTTTTGAGGTAGTGATCCTTGTGTTTGGATTTGGATCTAGCATCTTGGTAATCAATGTCCGGGATTCCGGCGAAAACCACGGCGGGCACTTGAAATCCCCCCGGTAGATTTTCCGATACATGTTTACAAGATTTTCATCTTGGAAAGGTAAATAACCGGCTAAAAGGACAAATAAAATCACCCCACAAGACCATATATCAGCTTTAGCTCCGACGTATCCTTTTTTTCCTATTACCTCTGGTGCAACATACGCCGGCGTCCCACAGGTCGTATGTAATAGACCGTCTTGCCGGAGATGATCGGGAAAAGTACTAAGCCCGAAATCAGTTACTTTTAACTTTCCTTCTTCGTCTAATAAAAGATTTTCAGGCTTTAGATCTCTATGATAAACTCCCCGGCTATGGCAGAAATCGATTGCGGATATTAACTGCTGGAAATAGCTCCGGGCAACATCTTCCCGGAGACGTCCCCTGGCGATTTTGGCGAAGAGTTCGCCGCCACGAACAAGCTCCATGGCGAAATAAATCTTGGATTTACTTGCCAGGACCTCGTATAACTCGACTATGTTAGGATGTTTCACCATCTTCATGACAGAAATCTCCCGCTTGATTTGCTCCATCATGCCTACTTTTATCACCTTCTCTTTTCCTACTACTTTCATTGCTAAGCTTTTCCCTGTTTGCAAATTCTTCGCTAAGTATACTTTAGCGAATGTCCCGTGTCCTAATAGCCTCCCTAATTCATACTTTCCGTGCAGCACCCCGCATTTCTCCTCGACCGCCATGGATGTATGTGTCTATGGATCTTCGAGAGATAAAAGAGATAAGAACGAAAGATATAGTAGGATAAAGAAATGGGTTTAGATGGAGAGGATGAAATTTTCACCCGTCCTCGACGTGTTTGCGGTGGCAAGTTCTGCCGAAGAAGGGTTCATGGGGTTCGCCGTCGAAGTCGCCGTCGCCGCCTCCGCCGCGAAGAAGGTGGTGGTTAGTACGTGGAGCGGCTTTTCTCATCTCTATGCATTCCCTACTAAGAAATTTGCAACCTAAGATTTTTCCTTTTTTCTCTGTGATTTTTTTCTTTTCTTACAAGTTGTTTTCTCTAATTCTTCTACCAAGTTGTGAGAGCGATTCATTTTATAGCCGGCGGAGGGTACAATGGTCTTTTAGCAAAACCTTAGCCCAGTTGATCGGACGGTTAATGATGGGGATAGATCGTATTACGTGGCGTGATCGGGAATGGAAGTAACTGAATTGAGGGGTTAGGATCCATCACTCCAAATCTCTATCCTCATGCGTCACCATGCGACATGTGACAGTAGAAATAGATGGTGGTGTTAGATGCAAGTCATCCTTATTTAACATCACCACTCATCCCTACTGACACATGTCGTACAATAACGCATGGGATGAGCAGAAAAGTGAGTGAATGATCTCATCCCTCTCAATTGTTTGGACTATGTAATAATTGAGGTGTGATAAATGTCTGGTATAGGGAAATTAATGATGGGAATGACGTATTTGTCCTTGCGCGCGAGTGGCCGCAGTCTGGGATATTCGTCAATATCCTACGGTGGGTCAGGATCGCCTGACCTCTATCCCACCCCTTTCGCGACCTTCCGTCACGTGGCAGCAAAAAGGGTGGTGAAGCTGGATAGGGGTCACCTGTATCCAGCCTCACCACCTTTTCCCGCTGCCACGTGGCAGGCGGTCACGCGGTCGGTCACGGAAAAAGGGTTAGAGGATTTCATTTGTCTACTGTGGGGGTGTACAAATTGGTTTGTAAATAAAGTAGAAACCAGATTGGTTTATTTTGTTTGGTTTTAAAAAAATAAAACCATTAAAATGAGAGCCGACATATTTTTCATAATATATATTAATTATTATTTATATAAATACATTTTTGTTTTATCCTTATTTTCCTTCTTTTAACTCTAAATTTTAGAGGCTCAACCGTCACTACACATTTCTGTTTTGTGCTTTCAGCTATTCCTGCATTCCTGTCGTTTCTGCTGTGAGATAGGATCTTTTTACCTCCACACTCTCACCTTCTTCTTCACTGTCCACAACGTGACAGCAAGGTGGAATGGTAAGGCTAGATGACTGTCACCCACAACTAGCCTCACCACCCTCTAATACTATCACGTGACGGGCAGTAGATAAAGGAGTGAAGGTGTGAGGGTAATGAGATCCGATCCCTTTTGTTGTCTGGTGTCGTCTTGTAACTGTTGCAAATAACTTAATGATGTAACTGTGTGGTTTAGGTACTAATATTGTTAAAGTAGCATTTAACTTATACCAAGCAACCTTCTAAACAGATATCCAAGAAAATGCATATTAGATTGTTAGATATTTTATTTATGTCTGACCGTTACAGATTTTTGTCAGATTATAGCAAGGTTATTTTTCGTTTTTTTACTATTATATGATGGGATTGTTGTAGAGTTTATCAAGCTTCAATTGTTAGGAATTATTCTTTATAGTTGTGTTTGATTTTGATCAAAAAAATTATGTTTTTTAGCTAACAAGTTGAAGTAACTTGAAAAACAAAAAAATAGACAAAATCGAATCCAAACAAATTAGACAAGAATCAATTTTATTATTGGTTTGATTTAATTTAATTTGGTTTTAGTTTCTAAAAATCAAAATCTTTTAAACAATTTGATTTTATACATAAAAACCCAGAAAAGCATAGGCATGCTCACCGCCACTGCCCAGTTGGAAAATTAGGGAAAGATGGGCGGGGGGTGTTTTGCGTAATTATGTCTGATGTCCGATGGCAATAATTGGTTAGAATGGGGTGAAATGTTGGATGTTGATGGTGACTGGCTTTTGCTAGAACATTCCAAAGAAATAAAAAAGCTACGCATAAGTAAATTAATCGTCTCTTTTATTTAAATGTTTTTTTGCCTATCATTGAATAAAATATGATATTTTTAAAATTACAATTTTTTCTAAATATTGTTAATTGGTTCCACTTAATGACTATTTTTATCATAAAATCGTCCTTAATTTGAAGGTAGAATCATTGTTAACTATATAAAATGCATTTAGTAAAAAAATAACAATATTTAAATAAACCATTGGAATTTCAGAAGCTGTGAAAAAAATGAAAAACATTTGAATAAAAAAATTGATTAACTCTATGCGTAATTATTTTCATATCCATCCGTGTACATTCATTATCATCATCATCCGAGCTCAGTATATCCCAACGACAGCAAAAGCTGTAGCGCCCCGACCCGGACAGCAGAATCCAAACCGGTACACCCGTCGTGGCTTACTGAGAAGACTACAAGACGTCTCATGTCTCGAATACACATCATCAATGACGTAAGAGAAATAAGCGCGGAAACACACATCTCGTAAATCTAAACCATCAATGCAGTACGTCAAAAGACAATGTGAATCTCAAAAACTGTATATGGTCGCAGACACCTAAACCTCAAACGAATAAAACTGAAAACAAATTAAGACAGCTTCAACTATCTCCCAGTACGTCTCTAAGTATCCCATTCAGCCCACTCGCCATCGTCCTTTATGAAAATCATATCATAGCTAGGTTCATCTGCAAAGACAAAGGAAGTACCCTTAGCGAAAAACGCTAGCAAGTAACCCGCTTATAAGACATACAGGATCAACACATGGCAAGAAATGAGTAATATATAATTCAAGGGAATTGTGGGGCACATGTCTTGTAAAACTTCCAAATAAAGAAACGAATCACGTAAAATCAAGTATAGTAATTCGAACGCAATTAACAACTCAATAACAATCAAATACCACGCACATCCATACCACAACGACTCTCGTAATGCATGTCAAAATATGCATTACGCTACACAGTCACATATGCATGAGCCATTTCTTTTCAAATCAGTGCAATGCATGTCACAATGTCCGGTCTCATAACTCATTACCCTGTAACGCGCCCTGGTTTATATTTCCATCCCGGTTTACGTTACAGGCTCGTATGCTCTGTGATGCGCCTCGGCTTATATTTCCATCCCGATTTACATCACAGATCTCGTAAAACTCTGCAATGCGCCTCGGCTTATATTTCCATCCCGATTTACATTGCAGAGGACTTTATACCCTGTAACGCGCCCCAGCTTATATTTCCATCCCGGTTTACGTTACAGCCTTTTGTGCCCTGCAATGCGTCCCGGCTTATATTTCCATCCCGGTTTACATTGTAGGTCACCTTCGCAAATATGTACCGAAGCACATCTCTTTTCAAAACCATATGCAATGCACGTACCATGATGCAAGACTCCTCGTTTCAATCACATTTCTCGTTCACATATGCAGTTCATATTCACATGCGCAAGTACAAGTCACACACAAAAGTTATCTAGCTTACACATCAACGCTTAGACTTCAACTAGATCGTCATACCTTAATCTTGCTACCAAACCTCATACACAAATGTGAACACTCCCATCATTGAACTCTTAGACACCTCGTACGTTCATTTCCTAACCCTTCTAAGTCTTCCACGTTGAAATCCGAGTCGAAAACCCATTGGAGTCACCAAGTTGATTCACCATCCTAACTCATGTTCCCAAGGCTTAAACTACCTTTAATCAGGTCTTAAGAAGTCTCTAAGGTCACCCGAAGATTCCCCGAGCTTCCCTCTTTCTTCCTCTATTTTTCCACAAAACTGATAGACATCATCCCCTCACTTCGATCGATGGATGTGACATCATACCCTCACATCGATCGATCGATGTCCAACAGAGAACATCGATCTCTCAGCCCTTTTATACATCGATCGATCGATGTCCGTCAGTGGACATCGATCTTTCAACCCTCACCTACATCGATCGATCGATGTCCAACAGAGGACATCGATCTCTCAGTCTCCCACACATCGATCGATCGATGTCCAACAGAGGATATCGATCTCTGACATCGATCGATCGATGTCAGCGTTTTTCCAGAAATTCTTCTGCGATTTTCTGCAGATTTCAGCCAACGTTTCCAATATCCATCCACCCATTTCATTCAAGCCTAATCCTGCTATCATTCATGCTTAATACTAAAGATTCAACGCTACGCACATCGCAAACGAGACCCAAGCCTAGTACGCACTTTCTCCAACCTCATCAATCCCAAAAATCCAACCTTTTTCCCTCAAAGCCACGCAGCAACGAAATCACAACAAGAAGGGGGTTCACGGGGTAGGGATTTACAGGATTTCACATAATCAACAACAATAACGACGAATGCTTTTTCATATACATCGGCCAAATCTCGAAACCAAAACACATAGATCATATACAAATAATCACAAAATGAAACTACTGCATGGTGATCCAATTTGATAACAAAATAGGCCATTTTTCTTTCACAAATCGTAGGAACTTATAAGATGATTACTTGCCTGTGATTACTCGAAGACGGATTGAGGAAAGGTTGAGGATTTGATTGATTTCTGGAGGGATTCTTCTCCTAGACTGCAAGGGGTGTCAAAATCGTCTAGGGGGAAGAGAGATTTTGCGTCGTCTGAGAATGGGGAGGAGAGAAACTGACGTTGTCAGTTAAATAAGGGTTTAGGGTAAGATTTGATGTTTCTAAATTATATCTATTATCTTATTTATCTTAAAAGATAAACCTTTATTATTTAATTCTAAAATTAAATACAATTTAATTCTAATATTTAATCTTCTCATTAATTTCTAATTAATCCTCATATCAATTCCTAATTTATTATCGTTGACCGTCATTAATTTCTTTTAATTCCTTCTTTGCCTTTTAATTATCCTACAGAGGGTGCGGGGCATAACAAAAGCTATCGTTAAGGGTCTGGGAAGGGTAAGTGGTAGGCAACAATACCTCTATCCCAAGGGATAGAGAGTCTGTTTCCAGTGAGACATCCGACTCTATATGTACCTGCATAAATGACATGATAATAGAGATATGTTGTGCTAGTGTGTTAGTGAGGAAATCCAAGAAATACAAAGAAAGAACTTTCGATATTAAAATACACATCAGGTGTATATGTACATGTAATGTAAAACAACGGTATAACATACGCTAACAAGTAAAAAGTCAACCTAAAGCGTAGATAGTGTCTACGCTTATCTATGTCCCTAAATATACTCTAAAATGTCCCTATATGTGACCTATAACTCGCTAACCTTAATCTTATGTCTCCATGAACTCCTATCCTGGACCATGTCCTCAGAGAGATGCAAATCTAGTAGGTCGTGCCTTATTTGCTCATCTCAAGTCAGTTTGGGTCTGCCTCTCCTGTTCCCCTCTACAATGAGGCTTTCAATTGCTCTGACCGGCGCCGTTGTCTGTTTCCGCTTGACATGCCCAAACCATCTCATTCTTCCCTCCCTTATCTTATCTGCTATACTAGCCACGTCTAACCTTTCTCGAAACACCTCGTTTTTTGATCCGGTCTAGCCTTATATGCTCACACATCCATCTTATCATCTTCATCTCTGCCACTTCCATCTTCCGTAATTGTGACCTCTTGATGGCCCAGCAGTCTGTCCCATATAGCATTGCCGGTCGCACTGCCACCATATAAAATTTTCTCTTTAATTTAGTTGGAAAATTTTTGTCACACAGCACCCCTGAGGCCGCCCTCCATCTACACCAGCCTGCTTGAACTCGATGTGCTATATCTGTTATAATCGTTAAAAAAAACGAATAAGAAATAAGAAATAAATAATTTAGAAATTTTAAGGTAATTAATATGTTAGGATAAATAAGGAAAAGAATAATAAATAAAAATAATAAATAAATTAAAAAAAAAGAAACGTGACATAATGGGGGGGAGTAACCGCCTCCCCCATAATTGCCACAATCGGGTATTTTAGAAAGAGGGGCAAGGGGGGGCACTTTGAAGGCACACACAAAGAAAAGGAAAAAAAAATAGAGAGCAAGGCACAAAGAAGGCATCGGCAGAAGGGATAGGGAAAAGAGAGAAGAGAGAAGAGAGAAGGAAGGGGAAGAAGAAAGGGAGGAGCGCGTAATACAAACCCCGATTGGTTCGTAGAAATTGCCTATTCCAGGTAGGTTCCTTTTCCCCCTCCATTTGGTGCAATTTCAAGCATGCCTTGGTGATATATTATGTGATTATTGTTTTCTTTTGCTGTTGGAATCTATAGCATAACCTTGGATCTGTGAAAAGCATGAATAATTGAATACTGTGATATGCGTATAATGGGTGTGTCTTTGCGTGCCTTAGTTTTTGGTTTTAGGGAAAACTTTGATAATTAAAATAGTAAAACTTTAGGATCTTTAGAGATTTTCAATTTGTTTTTGGCCTTAGAATAGGTTCCCGTAGACTGGAAATAGGTGGGATATAGATCGGGGTCGAAAAATGGTCGCCGGAGGTCGCCGGACCGCCACACGCACCGCCGGAAGCGGCAGCGCGTGGGCTGCACGCGCCTGCTGAAATGGCAGCGCGTTATACACAGAATATAAAGAAAAAAAAAATAAATAAATAAAAGGGTTAGGGCCGGCCTGCCAGCGCGCAGACCAGGCCTGCCCTTAGTGGGCCGCGGTCTGCTGCTGCAGGACCAGCCCATTTAGCCTTAAGTTTAAAAAAAAAAAAAAAAAAGGGCCAGGCTGTGTGGCGGACCGGGCCGAATGGCCAACGGACCGGGCCAGTCACTAGCCGGCCCAATAACTCGATTAAATAAAAAAAAAAAAAATTGATAGCAGGCCGGACCGCTGGGCGAGTCCGGGCCTGGCAAGGAGAGGAACAGGGCTGGCGAAAGGCCAGCCCAAGTGTGGGAATGGGGCTTTGTCCTTCTTGTTATTTCCCTTAATTATTGTAAAAAAAAATAAATAAATAAATAAATAAATAAATAGTAATAATTATAAGAAAAATGTAAATAAATATCAGAAAATTATAAATAAATTCCAGAAATTATAAAATGCTGAATTTAAATTATTTCCACTAAAATTCCGTAATTATGATAATTTATTTAATTTGGATAATAAGGTAATAAATAGAAATAAATTAAGGAAAAATAGGGAAAAATATAGAAAAAGCACAATAAATACATATAAGCCATAGAATAATAATTTTAACCTCAAACAACATTAACTCATTATTTGAAGAATAAATGAACATAGATTTGAGTGCCGGAGGATGGTAAGGATGGGCCAGGGGCCTCAGGCGATTGTATTGTTTGCATTCATGGCACGTGCATTTGCATGATGGTGGGTCGTGACGTACGGGTCACGGGCGCTCAGGATGGTGTACGGTGGCGGGGCCAAGTACACTCAGGATGGTGACTGTGGGTGGGTACGACTCACAGCCGCTCAGTTAGGTCCCGGGATCATGCATTGCATGGCGGAGTTATTGGCATTTTGTGTGACATGACCTTGTTGCGTGTGACATGCACAGTAGGACATGCATCACGTTGTTGCGCATTTATATCTGGAGTGAATTACTTTTCCGCATTCTTATGCTTATGTGATATTATGTCTTATGTGCTATGTGCTTTATCATTATTGTATGTTTGTCTTGTACTACTTGGAGGCAGGTGCCTACTGAGTGATTTCCCAGTCACTCACCCCTACTTTCCCCCCCCCCACCAGGTGAGCAGGAAGAGACTTTTGATTATGTCTTTGTTGAGGACGGGGCCGATACCGTAGAGTGGGCAGATTGATGGCCGCATTTAGGACACAGGACGATCTTGCGGGCATTTGTTATTATCCTGTTGGGTTTTCATTAGTCACTATTCTGATTAGACAGTTAGCACATCGATGCTATTGTTAGTACTGATTCAGTGTTTTATTGAGACAGTTCTTTTATTTATGGAGTTTAATTAATGGTAATTCGTTTCCGCGCGAAAAATTTCTACAGTATTTCGAACAGGTAGAAAGGCGACTCGACGCTTTGTATTCTCCTCAGTGAGATACGGCGGGTGCACCGTTCCCGATGTTAGGGTTCGGGAGCGGGGCGCTACAGGTGGTATCAGAGCCGAGGCTTCAGATCCGCCTCGGGAACGCAGGATTAACTAGAACACTTAGACATAAGCTATGATTTTTATATAGGAATAACAATTATACCCCTAATAAATAAAGTAGACCTAAGTTATGATCGGGTTAGGGGAGATGTGTGCCGTGGGAACTTTCTCTATTTCATTACCGTTGTACCCCAGAACTATCGCGTGAGCACCCTAAATGCTCAAATTCCTCTATTACTCCTGTCAATCCATATTCTCGTCAAGGGTTGCACGAAATCCAAGAAAATGTCGTTGCAAAAAAAAAAAAAAAAAATCTGACCAAGGAGCCGACGGTGATTACGGTAACGACCACCAGGACCAGGGGGTCAGCTCCAAGCATTGACCGACACCATGGCCACCACTTTAGCGCAACAGCAACTATAGGCTGTGTAGTGTCAGTAGCCGTTGAACTAGCGTCTCCCGACGCCGGCGCCACCGGATCTGAGGTTCTATTACAAAGAAATGCATGACATCTGGAATCCAATGTGTAGAGGGATCTTTCGCTGGAAAGCATAAATACGTGACATGGCCGCTACTAATCACAAGACCGCTCGTGACGAAAGTACAACCACAAAGTAGTGCAGGGCCACTACCGCCACAAAGTGCTCAATGTGGATGCCACAATAACAAGTGCTCAATGTGGATGCCACACTATGGTCAGCGTGGGGGACTATGGGAATATCAGTGCGACAACCGAAATGTTTTATGAAAGAGGGCACTGAGGGGAGGTCGGCACCACCATAACAACTGAATCAGGAGCAGCATACTAAGAAGCAAGGATCGGTGCCTAGATCCACGTGATGACCAGAGTGGTGCAGCAGAAGCGTCTTCTTCTTAAGCCAATTAAGTTCATAAGAGTGGACACCTAAATACAATACTATAATACCCAATTTTACTAATTAAGTATATATACACACACTGGTTAATACAACATTCCGTAACGACATATTTTCCACATGTCAAATACATACGATAACATTAACTATACAGAATCCAACCGCACAAAGAGATATAACACAGTACAAAAAAAAAGAGATACAACAGATATCCTAATGAATTATGAATGTACATCAACATAACTCAACAAAATATATATAACCACCAAATAAAATTCAGGTGCACAAACACCGCATAACGCACCCCATGCTTATGCACAAAAAAAAAATTAAATAAGTTACCATGACATATAAACAAAATAACCTGAATGGTTAATAGTAAAAAAAAAAAAATCGCAGTCACATCTGCAAAACCAATAGTTTTCCCCATCATCATAGGCTACAACTCCATGGCCTAATAAAATGTACTAATTCAAGTACAACATGAACCATAGACACCACAAAAGTGCAAAATAAAATAATAAATATATATATATATATATCTAATGATAATAACAATAAAATTGACCACTATATATATAAAGAAAAAGTATCAGCTTGTTGTAACATACTAACATAGGGATAATAAGTACCAGATATACCAACCACTAGAATGTGTACACTCTAACCATAGTGTAACTCTGTGGGATGTAATGGACCAACAAACTTATAGTCCATACAAAGTTATCAACACACAAAAACAGTATAAATGCTAAAGACAAATAATAAATGTTTGATAAATACATATACCAATACGTATGAAGTGACCAACATGAATATACGAAGCAACATGTAAAAGATCACGACGTATATAGAATACGAACAACAACATAGAAGTTACAAACGGATAAAGAATATACGATAAGTCAAGATTATAAGTAAATGTTAATGGTAAAAAAAAAAAAAAACAGCACTGCGTCTCTTGCAAAGGGACATATAGACAAACACAAAATGTTACCACATTAACGCTATAGAGTAAATAAAACGATTTAAGAAAACATACAAACAGATACACGAAACAAAAGAAATTAAACGATGCTAAGTAATATGCGGAGATATGCACACAACTATATCTATGACACCACGACGTAACGAATACAACAAAAGAGTAATAAACACATAATATATAACAATAACAAACTGTATAATTACAAGGAATAAACAATAATATATGTCGATATATATATACACGCACGCATATACATATATATACATATATATATATACACACACACATATATTTAAGGTACTTAAACATCTAAATAAATTATACTATAAAAAAAAACGCATTTATGTACTTCCTTCGGAATAATATAACAATATTTATACAAAATATAGATCGACTCTAACGCGGAAAATGTAGTGTGCAAAAAAAAAAAAAAAAGTAACGACTAACATAAGTACAAAAGAGAGATCATGATAAACAAAGATAAAATAAACGAGCATAGCGCGTGTACCGCGTGAAACCCAACTAACAAACGAAAGAAACATAATACACGTGACAAGGTGCAGATGACGGTTGTGAATTCATGAGCTGCGTATGATACGCAAGTCATACATGCGTATGACATAAGGATATACAACATACAATATATATCTATATCAAACATGTTTAACAATTTAACCATTAAAACGACGACACATGTTAAAACTTATGTATGTTGATATAGTAGACGAAACTACGTTGAGCATTGCATTCCATCCGCAACCCGATGAGCAATCGGAGAGGACGATGCAAACTCCGGAGGACATGTTGAAGGCTTGCGCACTGGACTTCAGAAGCAACGGGAATGGTATGATCAAGTTGATCAAGTCTGCCTACAACAATAGCTACCATGACGCCACCGGCATGGCACCATTGGAGGCGCTCTACGGACAGAAGTGTAGGCCCCTGTCCACTGGGACGAAGTTGGAGAGCATACTATTACCGGTCCAGAACTGGTTGAGTAGACCTAGGAGAAGGTAAAGTTGAATCGAGAGAGGCTTAAGGTTGCCCAAGACAAAAACAAGAGTTGGGCAGGCTTAAAGAGGCGTTCTTTGGAGTTGCGGGCAGAGACAATGTTTACGTGAAAGTGTCACCTATAGGAGGTGTGGTACGTTGGTATGAAGTGAAACTAAGGTCACGATACATTGGGGCTTTGGGAGATACTCGAAAGGATCGGTTCGTTAGCTTACCGTTTGGCGATACCTCCGCCGCTGGTCCAAGTGCATAATGTATTTCATGTATCCCAATTGAGGAAGTACGTTCCGGATCCGAGTCATGTACTGGACACACCGCCCTTAAGGATCAGACCGGATACAACATATGAAGAGACACCGGTTCGGATTATAGACCGTAAAGACCAAGTGCTGAGGAGGAGAATCATACCATATGTCAAGGTCCAATGGAGCAATCACCGCGAGAATGAAGCGACTTGGGAGCTGGAGGACCAGATGCGCGAACGCTACCCCGAGCTCTTCGATTAAGGTATGTTGAATCTTTCCGGTCTCAACTATTAGGTCACAACAAGTTTCGAGGACGAAACTTTTGTAAGGTGGGTAGAATGTTATAATCGTTAAAAAAAACGAATAAGAAATAAGAAATAAATAATTTAGAAATTTTAAGGTAATTAATATGTTAGGATAAATAAGGAAAAGAATAATAAATAAAAATAATAAATAAATTAAAAAAAAAAAAGAAACGTGACATAATGGGGGGGAGTAACCGCCTCCCCCATAATTGCCACAATCGGGTATTTTAGAAAGAGGGGCAAGGGGGGGGGGCACTTTGAAGGCACACACAAAGAAAAGGAAAAAAAAAATAGAGAGCAAGGCACAAAGAAGGCATCGGCAGAAGGGATAGGGAAAAGAGAGAAGAGAGAAGAGAGAAGGAAGGGGAAGAAGAAAGGGAGGAGCGCGTAATACAAACCCCGATTGGTTCGTAGAAATTGCCTATTCCAGGTAGGTTCCTTTTCCCCCTCCATTTGGTGCAATTTCAAGCATGCCTTGGTGATATATTATGTGATTATTGTTTTCTTTTGCTGTTGGAATCTATAGCATAACCTTGGATCTGTGAAAAGCATGAATAATTGAATACTGTGATATGCGTATAATGGGTGTGTCTTTGCGTGCCTTAGTTTTTGGTTTTAGGGAAAACTTTGATAATTAAAATAGTAAAACTTTAGGATCTTTAGAGATTTTCAATTTGTCTTTGGCCTTTGAATAGGTTCCCGTAGACTGGAAATAGGTGGGATATAGATCGGGGTCGAAAAATGGTCGCCGGAGGTCGCCGGACCGCCACACGCACCGCCGGAAGCGGCAGCGCGTGGGCTGCACGCGCCTGCTGAAATGGCAGCGCGTTATACACAGAATATAAAGAAAAAAAAATAAATAAATAAAAGGGTTAGGGCCGGCCTGCCAGCGCGCAGACCAGGCCTGCCCTTAGTGGGCCGCGGTCTGCTGCTGCAGGACCAGCCCATTTAGCCTTAAGTTTAAAAAAAAAAAAAAAAAAAGGGGCCAGGCTGTGTGGCGGACCGGGCCGAATGGCCAACGGACCGGGCCAGTCACTAGCCGGCCCAATAACTCGATTAAATAAAAAAAAAAAAAAAATTGATAGCAGGCCGGACCGCTGGGCGAGTCCGGGCCTGGCAAGGAGAGGAACAGGGCTGGCGAAAGGCCAGCCCAAGTGTGGGAATGGGGCTTTGTCCTTCTTGTTATTTCCCTTAATTATTGTAAAAAAAAAAATAAATAAATAAATAAATAAATAAATAGTAATAATTATAAGAAAAATGTAAATAAATATCAGAAAATTATAAATAAATTCCAGAAATTATAAAATGCTGAATTTAAATTATTTCCACTAAAATTCAGTAATTATGATAATTTATTTAATTTGGATAATAAGGTAATAAATAGAAATAAATTAAGGAAAAATAGGGAAAAATATAGAAAAAGCACAATAAATACATATAAGCCATAGAATAATAATTTTAACCTCAAACAACATTAACTCATTATTTGAAGAATAAATGAACATAGATTTGAGTGCCGGAGGATGGTAAGGATGGGCCAGGGGCCTCAGGCGATTGTATTGTTTGCATTCATGGCACGTGCATTTGCATGATGGTGGGTCGTGACGTACGGGTCACGGGCGCTCAGGATGGTGTACGGTGGCGGGGCCAAGTACACTCAGGATGGTGACTGTGGGTGGGTACGACTCACAGCCGCTCAGTTAGGTCCCGGGATCATGCATTGCATGGCGGAGTTATTGGCATTTTGTGTGACATGACCTTGTTGCGTGTGACATGCACAGTAGGACGTGCATCACGTTGTTGCGCATTTATATCTGGAGTGAATTACTTTTCCGCATTCTTATGCTTATGTGATATTATGTCTTATGTGCTATGTGCTTTATCATTATTGTATGTTTGTCTTGTACTACTTGGAGGCAGGTGCCTACTGAGTGATTTCCCAGTCACTCACCCCTACTTTCCCCCCCCCCCACCAGGTGAGCAGGAAGAGACTTTTGATTATGTCTTTGTTGAGGACGGGGCCGATACCGTAGAGTGGGCAGATTGATGGCCGCATTTAGGACACAGGACGATCTTGCGGGCATTTGTTATTATCCTGTTGGGTTTTCATTAGTCACTATTCTGATTAGACAGTTAGCACATCGATGCTATTGTTAGTACTGATTCAGTGTTTTATTGAGACAGTTCTTTTATTTATGGAGTTTAATTAATGGTAATTCGTTTCCGCGCGAAAAATTTCTACAGTATTTCGAACAGGTAGAAAGGCGACTCGACGCTTTGTATTCTCCTCAGTGAGATACGGCGGGTGCACCGTTCCCGATGTTAGGGTTCGGGAGCGGGGCGCTACAATATCATTATCTATGTTGTCATTCTGCTGCACGAATGATCCTAGATACTTAAACTTACTTGACCATCGATTGTGAGCTGGCTATCCTCACTGTTTGCTACGCCGCTGAAGTCGCAGTGCAGATACTCGTCTTAGAACGGCTAATCTTTAAGCATTTTCTCTCTAAAACACCTCTCCACTGTTCTATTCTCATACTCAAAGTATGTCTACTTTCTAAGACTAATACAATATCGTCAGCAAAAAACATACACCACGAAACTACCTCTTGTATCGGCTTTGACAACTCGTCAAGGACAACTGCGAAAAGAAATGGGCTCAACGCAGATCCTTGATGGAGACCGACCTCCACCAGAATGAAGTCTGTATTCTCCACCGGTGTACGAACGGTTGTTTTTGTCCTAGCATACATATCTCTAATTATGTCTATATACTTCATAGGGATCCCTCTTGCATCAAAACTATCTCATATCAGGCTACGTGGCACACTATCATACGCTTTTCAAGATCGATGAAAACCATATGTAAATCGTGGTTCTTCTCTCTATACTTCTCCATTAATCTCCTGAGAATGTGTATTGCTTCCATAGTTGACCTTCATGGCATAAACCCAAATTGGTTCACCGTAACCTGAGTTTCTCTCCTAATTCGAATATCGATTACTCTCTCCCATAACTTCATGGTATGGCTTAGCAACTTATTCCCTCTATAGTTCCCATAACACTATGCGTCTCCTTTGTTCTTATATAGGGGGACCACGACACTCTTTCGCCACTCATCTGACATCTTCCCTGTTTTGTAAATACGGTTGAACAGAGTAGTTAGCCATTGAACCCCTTCCTCTCCTAAATACTTTCATGCCTCAAGGGGTATGTTATCTAGGCCGACCGCTTTAGCTCTTCCCATCTTCTTCAGTGCTCTCATCACCTCTCCTTGTGTGATGTTCTGATAGTCAGAGTTATTATGTTGTTGTTGTTGGTTAGTGGTGCTTTCTCGTTTTTCGTAGTCGGCACTATTGCCGTTGAAAAGATTGTGAAAGTATGTTTGCCATTGCAAGTTGATGTCTTGTGCTTTGACTAACACATGTTCATCTTCTCCTTTTATAAACTTCATGCCTCCTATGTCCTGCCTCTTTCAATCCCTAGCTTTGGCAATCTTGAACATGTCATGTTCTCCTTCTTTTGTTTCTAGTCTCTCATACATCCTTTTATAAGCTGCAGTCTTTGCCTCTGTCACTGCCTTCTTCGCCTCCTTCCTGGCGATTTTGTAATTCTCTTTCAAGCGCACTTTTTCTTCCCCATTGGTGCAGCTTAACAGCTCTCTAAACATCTTTTGTTTGTCTTTTAT
Source organism: Eustoma russellianum (assembly GCA_036186865.1). NCBI lineage: Eukaryota > Viridiplantae > Streptophyta > Magnoliopsida > Gentianales > Gentianaceae > Eustoma > Eustoma russellianum. The sequence continues at coordinate 24,648,697 of AP025071.1, read as the reverse complement.
TTTTTTGTTGCACGTCCTCGTTCCACCACCATGTCTCCTTATGTATGAACTTCTTTCCTGTTGTTACCCCGAGCGTTTCTCTTGCCGCTTGAGTAATAGTAGTTGATATAGCTTCCCACGTCTGATTTGTGTCATCACCTAGACGATCTAGTTTCGCAGAGATGACATCGTCTCTGAATATATTAATTTTTTCATCCTTCAAACTTCCCCATCGAATTCTGGGTGGGAATTTTTCAACCCTCTTACTCAGCTTTTGGCTCAATGCTATAACTACCACTAATAAACGGTGTTGCATCACCGCCGTCTCTCCTGGTATAACCTTGCAGTCCCTCCACAACCGTCGGTCTTCACGCCTCATCAGAAAATAGTCGATCTGCGTGTGACGTCCTACGATGTTAAACGTGATCAAATGTGATTCTTTTTTCTTAAAAAACGAGTTTATAATGCCTAGGTCATGGACTACTGCTAGGTCTAGCAGATCTCTACCCTGTTCGTTTCTATCTCCATAACCAAACCTGCCATGTACCGCCTGAAAAACATCGCTATTCTTTCCAATATGTCCATTAAAATCACCTCAGATACAAATTCGTTCCTCCCTGGGTACTGCCTTTAACACTACATCTAATCAATCCCAAAACCTTTTCTTCTCCTGTTCTCCTAGTCCCACTTGGGGTGCGTAGGCGCAAATCACTGCCACTACCTCCTTATTTAGTACTAAATTCAACACCATAATTCTATCATTATATCTAATCACATCAATCACGTTCGTGTGTAATTCTATCTTTTCTAGGAATCCTACCCCATTCTTGATCCCATCCGACCCCGGATACAACAACTTATACACATTGCACTCTTTACTTTTATTCCCTTTCCACCTAGTTTCTTGGAGGCATGCTATATCTTACGTCTCTTAAGTGTATCTATAACCTCAAACAATTTACCATTTAATGTTCCTACATTCTAAGAGGCTATCCTTAGACTATCTTCATGTTTCTTTCTCTTACCTATACCACTCTTCCTTAGACATGGTCTCACAGAAAAATCATGACGTGTTTGAGTTTTAATATGAATCCAAAAAAGTGAATTTAAGCTAAAATAGTTTCGCTATCATAAGCGTGTCGATAGCCGATAGGATCGTAGTTCCCAATACCTTCAGCGCCTGCCTCCTGGTTTCCTGCTTTCTCCACATCAACATCATATTATTTTATTTGGTATAATTATTCAAATTATTTTATGTTTTAGAGGGCATATATGTATTGTCGCTACACCACTATCTGGAAAGGTATAAAATATTTCAGTCGCACGTCTTTTGTAGATGATTGCTTAAAAAAAAAATAAAAGTATACACAATTTCCTGTGCAAGTTTATTGATTGAACATTAATTAGAAAATCGTGCACACATACGGAGCGGCAACCTATACATTTAAGAAAAAGAAGTTTCATGTGCCAGTGCATAGTTCAGTTGATATTTGTGTTAAGATTTTTTCAAGAGGTTAAAAATTCGATTTCAGAAACGCGGATAGTTTGCGGGAGGACAGTGACCTCATCCAATCTAGGAGGCCGATGTACTCCTGTTTTGCATCATAAAATCTTCAAGATAATGATTATCATTATCTCAATAAGTTCCTTTAATGCATCTACTTTAGCCAATCACTGATTTCGAAATGCTGCTTTGGATTATGAGGAAATTAGCAGATGCTCTGTTGGTATGGGAAATTTTAATACTGTTATTATGAGCAAGTGAACTAAAACGCATATATTGATAAAATGTTTATTTTCCCCCTAAAAAGATTAGTGTTTAAAAAGGAAAAGATAAGCTCAAAATATTTTTTTTTTTACCCACGTGAGATTTTATGACCAACCCTACTCCTGATACAGTGGGCAGAGAAGAAACTAGAAAGGGCCTATAATACTGGTTTACAATTTTATGGAGTGAATCCGAATTTAAATATTGTATTTGAATTCCATGGATATTTAGTATATTTTATTAGTTAAATAATAAAGTACCGTCGAAACTGTCTCTTGCACAATAGATAAGGTAAGACTGCATATATCAAATCGCGAAGCAATTCGGCTTCCCTGGACCCTGCGCAAACACAGGAGCCTAATGCATCGTGAATCCTTATTAGTTAAATAGTAACTGCCAATATTTGCTTCATGCCTAGTTTAACATTTTGTCACTAAACTTATACAGACTGAAATTCCGTTAACAGAAAATAAAGAAACAATTGCTATCTTTTTAAAACATATTTTGTCTTATTAAATATATTTTGGCTTCAGTTTTTGGAGTAGTGATTTATATATTTTTAGGTATTCTATACTGAGAAGGATAGAGTAAAGTTGGAAAGAGTACTGGAAAAGTCAGCAATGGGGAATAAAACAGTGATGATAACAACACTGAATGAAGCATGGGCTGTACCAAACTCCACATTAGAATATAATACGACAGGTTAAGTATTTGATTGATGAAGAATGTATGTTCTAACCCTTTTTACCTCTTGACACGTTCAATAAATTAATCTCGTAAAATCGAAATCTTAACTTCATGGATTAGAAATGAGATAAAATCAAAACCCCACTGTATCTCGTGGTTCTGCAAGTGTATTGTTCGTTTGGGGGAAGTTATGCTGAGAACAGCGAACCCACAAGCCCACGGACCTGCATGTGGTTTGTGAAGTAGGAGTTGTTTGAAAGAGTTGTCCATAAAGGGTTCATCAGGATAGAGTTTATCTTTCGGGATAGGATCCCTTCACCGCAAAGGTAGTGCGGTGACGTGTGACCGCGCGACACGTGGCAGCAAAGAGGGGTGGTGAGGCTAGATGATGGTCACCACATCTAGCCTTACCACCCCTCCTTGCTGCCACGTGTCGCGTGGTCACAAAGGGGTGAGGAAAGTGGGGTTAGAAGATCCTAACCCTTATCTTTCAGCTCTTTTAATTCTAAACGAAAGTAGAATTTTCCTTTTCATTGTTTTCTCACGTTTCTAACTGTTAATAATGTCAGTCACATGGAATGTTTCATTCCACAATATGATTATATGAGTAACGCTCACTTGAAAGAAAATGATTAGCATAACACATACTTATATTTTGTCAAAAACAATATTTATATACTCTACTCTTGCTAAAAATATTACTTATTTTGTCATAAAAATATTGTCACTTTCGAATTTTTTGATGTAGTGCAATTTACGTGATGTTAAAAAATCAACTATGACAATATTTTTTGGACGGAAGAAATATTTGGTTTGAGGCATGATTTTATTCGACATCACTTAATAGAGTGCTCTTATATGTAGTTTATTCGCGTGTTTCTTGTTATGAGTTTATTACCAAAACTTTTCCTTCCTCTCCTATTAATCATAATAGAAGCTACAAAAGTAGTATAAGAACTATGGTTATAACTTAGTTTCTCTTTTTGTAAGGTGATGATATATTTGAGGCGAGGGAGTATGTAGCGCCCTGCTCCCGAACCCTAGCATCGGGAATAATACGCCCGCCCGCCGTATCTCACTAAAGAGAATACAGATCGTGCGCAGAAACACTTCTCTGTTCCAATTCCCCTGAAAAGATTGGTTCTTCTCAAGAGTCTGCATGTGAGTTCTGAATGCAGCAGAGCCATTTTTTCTGCAGGTAAATATAAGAGCATCAGGAAACAATACTGGAATGACCTAGGACGCTCACTAACAACAAATGACATATAACTTCACATGCCTGATGCAAAACGCGTTGGGTTGAATATCTGTCGGAGAAGGGGGAGAAGGAGGTGGTTGGGAGGCGGGATGGGGATTAGAGGTGCTGAGCAAATTGCTTCTTCGTCGGAGAAGAAGGCAGGGTGGAGAATGTTAAGGATTTTCTGAGGCAACCGGAATTGGGGAAGGTGGAGAAGGAGGTGGTTGGGAGGCGCCGCTGATGGCTGTTTATTATCCGCCGGGGAAGGGGGAGAAGGAGGTGGCTGGGAGGCGGGATAGGGGTTGTTTATTATCCGCCGGAGAAGGGGGAGAAGGAGGTGGCTGGGAAGAGGGATGGGGATTAGCGGGGCTGGGAAGAGGGACGGGGATTAGGGATTTTCTGAAATTGGTGAATGAGGGAATAGAGGGGAACGACGGAAGGTTTTAGGGGAGGGGGAATATCTTTTTTTTATAACATTCCACGTGGCGCTATCCTATTGGTCCGCCTTTAAAAATGTGTTGTTTTTAAAATTGAGGCAGCTTCAGCGACGTGACAGCACCGGATTGGCTACCTCATTTTTGGCCTTAGTTTAGGAAGTCCTGACGATGGGCCAGATGCTGGTGCCTGTGAATGCCAAGTCAAATCTGCACCACAAGTTTATCCAATCAACGAAATTCCAACTTGATTGAGAAATAAAGACAATAATATATATATATATATATATATATATATATATATATATATATATATATATATATGACATCGTTTTCAAAAAACTATGTATGTTCCATCTTCATATATATATGTATCAAATATAATCCTCACGTTCACTCCCTTATTCACACTGCAGCATTACCTGATCGTACTGTTTTTCAATATATATTTTATTCCCGTTTTCATTTTCCCCTATCTATTTAAAGTGGAAAACTGTAATAATGTATATCCAATCAAATGGTAAAATCACAAAACCAAATGATTGAAGTTCCTTTTCTTTTCTACACAGCTCGCGTAACGTGTAACACATATCTGGTAATAAGATGCGACAAAAGCACATCTATTGAAATAGCACATCAAATGATTCAACATTTAATGTTGAAGTTTGAGATACTAAAAAGTAAAAAAGGTATAAGATCAACTCCTCTAAAGTGTAGACGTTCTGAATAATCTAAAAGTTTATCCAAATAAAAAATACAAATCAAATGAGGTCAGAAAATGATGAAGCCGGATCTTCACCAAGGGTCTAGATGACCTTGAAATAGCTTCGTCAGTTAACGTGAAGGATTTGTTAACTGGGATTGGGAATGTGTAGCTGGAATAGCGCCGAATATCCTGCACAAAGAAGCACATGTCAGAGGTCCCGGGGGTTGGCCCCGGGAAAAACCCTCCGACGCTCAAGTCAGTTTGGGCCATATCTCACTGAGATTATAATGTAAAAAGGGGTGAGTTAGGAATTTCCCACAGTATGTGCCTAGGAGCAGAGTGTATAAATATGCTTTAGAATAGGGATGTCTGAACCCCGAGTTGGCTTGCCTTTCCTTGTTTTGATTGCCTTGTTTTTATAGACTTTTTCCGCCTTTGGCTTCTGACAGTAGATAATTGGATAAGACGTTTGCTTGGAGCAGAGAGCCTAGGACGCATTAGGTCTGCTGATGTGATCAATAGCGTGACTGATGTGACTAATAGGCCGGCTGTGGTGATCTTGGCATGTTCAGGAAGACTAAACAGCTGTAGTCACTATATTTGAAGAGTACTTCTGTTTGTGGGTCCCCTGAAGTATTATCGTGCAAGGTTCATTTGCTGTGGTGCACAGCTGAACCTTGCCAAAGTGCGTGACTTACTGTGGTACACAGCTGAACCTTGCCGAAGTACATGACTTGGCTTTATCCTGCTATAATGATCTGAAGTGCGATATTTGAACATAAACCGAAGTTGGTGTCGAGGTGCAAACCTTGACATTTTCTTTGATGTTATAAGGGTGTCATGTTGCTCCGCTAAAGTGTTGCCGAGGCTGAATAGCCATGCTTGGGATACTAGACCACTGAACTGTGGTACTTTGAGTGCTGAGCTGCTGGGGTTGAATTGTAGGCCGTTGCTGACTAACAGACGATTAATTATGGTTTATCATTTGCCCCCAGATTTGGTGTGGCTGAGCTGAACTGTGAAGGCAGACAAATCTTGTTCTAGTAACGCGGCAACCCTTCATTAATCAAGTAGTTATCCTTTTACTTATGCAGTAATTCCTGCTTTTAATGCAAGCACTACTTCCGATGCCTTATTATTGCTTTTTTGGCGGTTTCATTCCCCGAGAGAGGGAAATGCATGAACCTTCCGCCTTCTCAAATTTCAAATTTCAAACGAAAAGGAGCACCTTTTCGCCTTCCCCTGCTTATAAATAGAGACGATTTCTCCCTCTCATTCTGCATTCTCCACTCTTCTCCCTCGTCTTCGATGATTATCTTGGTTTTCCATAGTATTCTTCCTTTCAATCCAGTCCTTTATTTTTTATGTAATCATTTCCAAAACATGTATACTTCCTCTTCTCCAGAGAATTTAGAGGGTGACCATCAGGTTCAATCCTTTTGTAAAGAATTTGATCATAATGGGGATGATCTTCCTTCATGGAGGTTATATCTTTCTTACAAACCTTTTTTGGTTACTCTCATATCCTCCGCTTTAGTGCCTCTGTCATTTCTTTATAGGGGTTCTCCTTTAACACGTTCCTTTCCAGCAAAAGATTCACTTTGCTGTACCTCAAATATGGATAGGACAAATAAATCAGTCATCTTTTCACTTTCTGCAAAACAAGCATCCCCCTCTGTGGTTACATGGCAAAGCGAAACTTTGTTACAGATGTTAGGTTCCAAAGAATCACCCTCCAAAGGAGGTTTGAAATCATATTTGCTGCATTGTTGCCTCTGCCTGAGCTTTATTTCATTGCTACCATGTCTTGAAGATGGCTTGCGAAGAATGTAATCGCAATTGTTTCTTGCTTCACTGGAAGAAGAGGGATTTGCGCGATTGATGCTTGCCAAAAAGTCTGTCCAGATCTGAACAAGGAGCATTCTGAGCTTGTTGACCTTCATAATCCTAAGACTGAAGCTATGTTTGAAAACCAGATTACTTAGTTCCATAACGGAGTTGATCTCAGAGAGGAGGTAGAGATTTGCATAGTAGAATAGGATTTTTCCTGTAAACAGTTGTAGTTGTAATAGATTTCGTACTTAATGAAAATCTATTTTTTTTCAACTTTTGCTCTTTGGCTTCTTCCAGCTTTTGTCTTCAGTTTTTGAAGTTTAACTTGCTCTTTTTCCATAGATGGCAAGTGTTTGTCTTCTGCACTGCGAAGTTCTATCTTTTATTTGCTTTATGCAAATATTTGTCTTCAACTTGCTCTATAATAATAGTTTGCAAGTATTCGTCTTCAGCCTCACTTGCTCTATTTTAATAGTTTGCAAGTATTTGTCTTCAGCTTCACTTGCTCTATTTTAATAGTTTGCAAGTATTCGTCTTCAGCCCCACTTGCTCTATTTTAATAGTTTGCAAGTATTTGTCTTCTGCTTCACTTGATCTGTTTTAATAGTTTGTAAGTATTTGTCTTCAACTCTGCCAAAAGAGTATATGTTGCATACTGATTTTTTACCAAAGTACTAAGCTTCAGCTTTTGTACTTGACTCTTCAGCTTTGCTGTGCTTTAATGAATTTTGAGAGGCAGGAGGACCTTTATCCCCTTTTTGCCGATCCTCTCAACCTTGCTGAGTCATAATAGATTTGCCTCTTTATTGAGACTTGCTGAACCCCTCAATTCTGCTGAGATGAAGATATAAGGAACTTATTCCGCTATTGAGTCCTGCTCAACCTCTCAGACCTGCTGAGGTGAAGATATAGGGAACTTATCCCGCTGTTGGGTCCTGCTCAACCTCTCAGACCTGCTGAGGATATAGGGAACTTATCCCGTTGTTGAGTCCTGCTCAACCTCTCAGACCTGCTGAGGTGAAGATATAAGGAACTTATCCCGTTGTTGAGTCCTGCTCAGCCTCACAGACCTGCTGAGGTGAAGATATCGGAAAACCTGTCCCATCCTGCTGAGATCTGCTCAGCCTCCTAGACCTGCTCGGATAAAAGATAATGTTGAGACCTGCTCAACCTCCCAAACCTGCTGGGGTGATAATATCGGGAAACCTGTCCCATCCTGCTGAGACCTGCTCAGCCTCCCAGACCTGCTGGGGTAAAAGATAATGTTGAGACCTGCTCAACCTCACAGACCTGCTGGGGTAAGAATATCGGGAAACCTGTCCCATTCTGCTGAGACCTACTCAGCCTCCCAGACCTGCTAGGGTATGCCCTCACTTTTCGTTGTGGGTGATAGACAGGCATAAATCATTGACCCATACACCGTATGGTGACTTAATTTTCGTGGCTGAATGCCAAACAAGAATATCCAGCCGAGTATTAAGAAACTGATCCCTTGATAACATAAGGCTGAGCCAGAGGATACCAGATGAGCATAAGAAGAGATAGGCTATGATTCGATTGAATCAGAGATTGCTGCCATTAGATTAGCCTTATATGCTCAGAAATCCGTATCCCCCTTTCATCAAGATCTGAATCTTCCTCACTTAGAAAACCCTGATGATACCCGGATTTATAACTCTCCTCTGGAGGAGGCTTACCAAAGTTTAGCTTGCTGTGGAGTCTAGATCTCGGATTATAAAAACGTTGCAGATGTCCCAACTCGATAAGGCGCTCAATCTCTTGCCCGAGCTGCCGACAATCTTCTGTATCATGTCCGATATTATGATGATAAAGGTAGTACAGTTGGGGGTTTCTTTTGTGAACTGGTCCATGGACCGGGGCTGGGGTTCTTTTGCCAGAGATTTTCTCCTTATGTAGGAAAGGATATGAGCTTTTGAATCCAGTAAAGAATTCCTTTCCTTTCTCGGCCTCCTAACCAAATCTTAACGGAGCACCTTTCCTGCAACGGTGCTTTGCCTTTATCATTAATTTTTCTGCCATGTTTGAAAGGCAGGGAAACTTTTTGACTGCATCTCAAGCTCTGATGGTTAGGCTTTTGTTCTGGCTGTCTCGCCTTGGCCATAAACTCAGCCTGACGCATGGGACAGTAACCAGGCCGAGTGGGAGAATACTCCATGTGATCCAGTGAGCGAGAGTTATTGGAAAGGGACCCACTGGATTTTGCTGCAGATGCCTTTCCCTTCATCTCACTCACTACAGCTTGGAAGACTTCTGGGTTTTGAGCCACATAGCGAATGGCTCGTATGTGCTCTTCATATGTGAAGGCAATGGGAGTTGAGGATTCTTCCGGCTCCGTAGAGCATTGATCAGTTTGTTGTTGAGAAGATTTTTTGCTCCTCCTGGATGTCATGGGTTGCTTGGTCCCTTGATTATCTTTTTTACTCATCTTTCTCTCAATAGCTTCCTAAGATACTTAGGAAAGCTATGAGTATTCGTTAGAAAATCCTTGAGTAGCTGTTTTCTGGGTTATAGGGACTAAGGGGCCCTCCTTCTAGCGCCAAATGATGAAGCCGGATCTTCACCAAGGGTCTAAATGACCTCGAACTAGCTTCGTCGGTTAACGTGAAGGATTTATTAACTGGGATTGGGAATGTGTAGCTGGAATAGCACCGAATATCCTGCACAAAGAAGCACAGGTCAGAGGTCCCAGGGGGTTGGCCCCGGAAAAAACCATCCGAGGCTCAAGTCAGTTTGGGCCATATCTCACTGAGATTATAATGTAAAAAGGGGTGAGTTAGGAATTTCTCACAGTATGTGCCTAGGAGCAGAGTGTATAAATATGCTTTAGAATAGAGATGTCTGAACCCCGAGTTGGCTTGCCTTTCCTTGTTTTGATTGTCTTGTTTTTATAGACTTTTCCCACCTTTGGCTTCTGACAGTAGATAATTGGATAAGACGTTTGCTTGGGACAGGGAGCCTAGGACGCATTAGGTCTGCTGATGTGATCAATAGCCTGACTGATGTGACTAATAGGCCAGCTGTGGTGATCTTGGCGTGTTCAGGAAGACTAAACAACTGTAGTCACTATATTTGAAGAGTACTTCTGTTTGAGGGTCCCCTGAAGTATTATCGTGCAAGGTTCCTTTGCTGTGGTACACAGCTGAACCTTGCCGAAGTGCATGACTTGGCTTTATCCTGCTATAATGATCTGAAGTGCGGTATTTGAACATAAACCGAAGTTGGTGCCGAGGTGCAAACCTTGACATTTTCTTTGATGTTATAAGGGTGTCATGTTGCTCCGCTAAAGTGTTGCCGAGGCTGAATAGCCATGCTTGGGATACTGGACCACTGAACTGTGGTACTTTAAGTGCTGAGCCGCTGGGGTTGAATTGTAGGCCGTTGCTGACTAACAGACGATTAATTATGGTTTATCAGGAAAGATAGAGCGAAACTTGGTTTACCACGCAAGATCATGGGCCTTTGGCCCATTTAAAATAAACTCATTTAATATGTACACTCTTTCTTAAGTTTGGAATATAAGATAATAAAGCAAAATGACTCATTACATTGGATGCACTTTTTATATTGTGAAGTAGAACTTGATCGGCCAGCATGACACAATTTTCATTATGGGTCATTGGGAAACAACCTCTCCGTGTTTCTAATACATGGGTATGGTTGCGTACATCCGATCCCCACATACTCCACCATAGACAGGAGTCTCTAACGCATTGGAGTAATATTATTGTTGTTGTTATAATTTAAAAACAAATCAAGAGATATGTTTGATTGATCAAAAATCTACATTAAAAATCACATCGTATTACAATCCTACTTTCTTTCACTAGCATCTGCATAATAATTTGTTACTCTATTATAAAGACATAACATCTCAAGGTACCAAGTTTTTTTTTTTTTTTTTTTTTTTT